>CM060360.1:9282587-10482587 GCA_030545235.1 Helianthus tuberosus | reverse complement strand
GTGGTGAACATGTGTTGCGCACTCGCTACCCGCAGTCAAATCGCAGTCATTGGTATTGATAGGATCTTTGTCGATAACTTACATGCTTCACATTATACGTTGTACATGCTGGTTATGTGTAAACAATTTCGAACTCTATTATACTATTAAACTTGTATGCTCACCTTTACACTATGTGTATTGACCTCTATTTTAACGTACATGACAGGTGCTTAGGATGCTTGTTTGCTATTTGATGGAATTGAGCTAGGATGGAGTCTAGAAACAAAGACAATATATTTATTTAAATCTGAGTTGTCGAAACAATGATTTGCCTAGAGATATCTATGTCTGTAATAATTGATTTGCTCGATGGGTTATGGTATGGGACATAATATTAACTATCCGGTAATTTAGTTGTTATGGAATTTCTCCTGGACAATCTGTTTCGCTCAGTGCCGCGCCCCGATGTTTCCGCCATTGGTTGGGGTGTGACACTGAGGTTACAACGACCAGCAAATGTCTACATGTAGTTATGTCTTGAATCTTCAAATCTTTACTTAATAACATAACATGTAATATAGTATATTTATACATCTTAGCTTTTAAACTTGATCTAATTATTTAATATGTCATGTTAAAAACCGTGTTACAATCTAAATGTTATTTTCTTTATTTGCCTTAAAGTATCAAACACGCTAGAGGTACCATGTTACGTAAGTCACGACTCATGTGGTCAACATCCAAGAATTTAATAAATACATTCTTATCTTGAATATCCCTATTTATATACATGGGCCTGTTGATTGTGTCGTGACATCAACATTTCACTTTTACTTTGTGCAATAGCCGAATATATGTGTACACATTATACATACTTGGTCTTTTGTTCAAAAAGAAACTAAATGGCAATTTGTGGTAATTAATATATACCCAATAATATACAAATATTTATTATTACTTTAAATTAAATGTGGTTTTTAAGTAAAAGGTATACGTATAATCTTTACTTAAAATAACATGATTTAACTAATAATGTTGCAACATAAACTAATAACTTGGACAAATAGTAATTTTAGGCTAAAGGGTGTGGAGGTATGGTTAATACATGATTCGCCACGTATAGGGGAGCAAACGAGCCGAGCTACTCGCGAGCTACTCGAGCTCGGCTCGAAAAAAAGCTCGAACTGGCCGAGGTTAAACGAGCTAGAGCCCGAGCCCGAGCCTAAAAACAAGTTCATTTAGTAAACGAGCCCGAGCCCGAGCTTCGCTTATCGAGCTCGAGCCGGCTCGCGAGCCTTAACGAGTTTTCATTTTTATATATTTTTTATTAATATATTAAACATATATTTAAATCATTGGCGAAGCCACCCCCCCCCCCCCCCCCCAATTTTCCCGAACCGGGGGGGGGGAGGCGACAACGTATATACCTATACGAAAGTACTATTCATAACACTACGCATCGAAAAGTTCGGGGGGCGGGCGCCCCCCCGGACATACACTATCTTGCGCCCTGATTTAAATAATAATATTTACCATTTATATAAATACAAAAAATAACTAAATTATATGTATAACAATAATTATAATTAATAAAAATTAATTAATAAATGCTAAACGAGTCGAGCCCGAGCCAAGCTCAAGCTTGAAAAATTACCTTCGAGCCGAGCTCGAGCTTTAGAAATAAAGTTTGAATCGAGCCGAGCTCGAGCTTTCATATGTTAAACGAGTTCGAGCTCGAGCTTGGTCGAGCTTGGGCTCGGCTCGGCTCGTTTGCACCCCTAGCCACATAGGAACATTAATGGAAGGATACACCACCCCCTTGCCTAATCTACCATGGTTTGCATGAATTAAACAATGGCAACTATGATACTCCTTTCCATTTTGCAAGAAATCATTTCCTTTTTCTTTGGACAAAGATAAATTAAAATAATAAAGAGGATAGTGGTTTGGGTCATGACTACACCCTTAGGGTAGTGGTTTTGGATGGTTGATTAGAGATGGGTGATATGATACTGACGTAGAGGGTCATGAGGGTCATGACCACACCCTATAGCCTTAGTAATAATCTAGCATCCGTTTTTTTAAAGTTTAATACTACTCACATATGCCTTATATATCTAATACTAATATACTTGGTTATAGACCCGCGTATTACACGGAGTTGTTCAATAGAAACGATACCATTATATAACTTATAAAAATACTACATATAAATAACGTATGTTTATTACTATATGACAGGTTACACGACTAACTTGAATTTATAATAAAACCAGCCTATGTTAATTACTAAAACTGCAACACAATATAAGTAAAACTCTAAGGTCTAAGTATATGATGCTATGTGACATTATTTGAAATTCTTTATTATAAGTTAGATTATTCTAGTAGTATCGTTTTATAAAATGTCACCCTTAAATGAATATTTTAATCTTAATGGATCTTGTTTTATGGGTGAGGATCAAATAAGAAGTTTATTTTGGCTAGAAAGTATAGGAAGCAATAAGATTATGACATGTGGCAACATTTAAAATAAAGAGCAAGGGTATTTTAGTCAATCGTATCCTTTCTTCTTCCTTCTTCTCCCCAGTAACTTCAAAACTCACCATTTTCAAAACCCACCATCTTCAACCTTTTTTTCACTCTCTGTCTCAATAATTACTACATTATAGTGCGATTTTCGTCAACAATCAATGATTCAAACACCCGATTAACGTGTTCTTCAGCTTTTTTTTTTTTGAAGAAAACCCAGTTTAATTTCATACAAAATCTCGTTTTTTCCCGTGATTTTGAAGATAATCACTCGATCCGTTCGATTCGATCGCTGATAAGTGTTTCTATCATTCAAATTTTGTCAATCGTTGAAGAAACCGGCTTCGATCCATGTAAGAAATTCTTTAATTTAATTTTTACGATATGGGTTTTTGATTTAGTCATTGCGTTTTACGATCTTGGCGGAGGTCCGGGGCAGCGCCCCTGGTAGCAGGGTCCAAGGGGCGGCAGCCCCTGGCGGGGTGCAAGGGGCAGAGCCCCTGGCTGGGGTTACAGTTTTTGATCTCCTACTTCCTGGTTCAGACAATTCACAGACAAAACTATTGTCCTGGTTCAATGCGTTTTATAGAGAACACTTTCTTTGGTGTTTTTAGGCCATTGCGTTCTGAAAAAACACATTTGTGAAGTGTTTTTAGTGATTGCGTTTTAGGTAAAACACATTTTTAGGTGTTTTCAGTCCATTGCGTTTTAGAGAGAACACTTTCTTTTGTTTTCTTAGGCCATTGCGTTTTAGAAAGGAGACATTTTTAAGTGTTTTCTGGCCATTGCGTTTTATAAATAAGACATTTATTTGTGTTTTTTGGTGCATTGCGTTTTAGGTAAAACACATTTTTATGTGTTTTCAGTCCATTGCGTTTTAGAAAACAGACATTTTAAGTGTTTTCTGGCTATTGCGTTTTAGAAATAAGATATTTGTTTGTGTGTTTGGTGCATTGCGTTTTAGGTAAAACACATTTTATGTGTTTTCAGTCAATTGCGTTTTAGAAAATACACTTTCTTTTGTGTTTTTAGGATATTGTGTTTTAGAAATAAGACATTTCTTTGTGTTTTCTGGCCGTTGCGTTTTACAAATAAGACATTTCTTTGTGTTTTTTGTGCATTACGTTTTAGAAAAATGTCATTTTTTAGGTTTTTTTTCCATTGCATTTTACGCAACTGGGTTTTTTCCATTGCGTTTTACGCAACTGGGTTTTCAAAAAACAATTTCGAAAATATAGCAATAGTATACTCGTTTTAAAGATAAAAAAAACGCTTGTTTTTTGTGCAATTTTTATAAAAAAATAAATAATGTCGTATGAAAGATTTATTAACGTTTAAAAAATGGGGGGGGGGGGATTGGAGGAGAGATAAACTATTGTCTTGAATTGACTAGAATGCCCCTAGACAAACCCACGCGCCTCCTTTTTTTCTTTCAATTTCACTTATTTAATATTAGCCCTTGATTAAATAAATGGATGATCAAGATTACTTCCTATGCTTCCTACCCAAATAAACTTCCTATTATATCCTAACCCCTTGTTTTATTATTATTGTTTTTATTTTATTCTATCTTTTATGTGATATATTTTAGTTTATTTTAATAAATCACTTAATATTTTAGCTAATTTTTTTAGGTTTACGAAATTAAGTTCAAGAAAATACTGAACCAACAAAACTGGTTAATCAGCTTTTGGTGAACCGTTTACCTGTTAAACTACCATAATATTTGAAGTTGAAGTTGGACAATAAGTTAAAATGAATGCAAATTTAACACTTGATGAAGAGTATAAGAATAGAATTCTTAAGATAAATTGATAGATTATTAAATGTAAAAATAAATAAATTTAAGGGTTTCCTTTAGGGGAATCAAAATTCAAAATTGACAACTGCTTAGCAAAATTATGGACATAAATAAACCTGTAAATTTATGTGATCAACGATTTAGGCATTGTTTTTAACTAAAATAGACTTTTTCGTTCGCTATGTAATACGTATAGTATAGTCTTGTTTATGACCCTTTTTTAATTGAACCATTCCTGTTATGTATACTACTCAAAATATGAATATGAATATGAATATGAATATGCTAAGTGTTAGAATGAAGTACTTATCAATATTTTTAGATGTTGATCAAAACGGATAAAGTTAGGTTAAGTAACAACATTTTTTATTCATATTTTTTAACTTTTATATTTAATGCATGTATGTGCTTTAAAAACTATATTATATTATATAAATAATAATAGTCTAACTTCCGTAGCTCTGTTAAGTAACATAACTTAGAAAGTTGTATGTAATTTCATTTGAATATATTTTAGTCTAATTTTAACCTATTTTGGCATGTTTTCTGGCTAATTTTATATTATTCATCCACATCTTCTAATATCGAAACTTTTTTTAGTTCCAAGTTTTAACATGATCACACCCTTACTATATTGAAGAATTGAATCAAGACCACTTAGATAGTAGATTTTGTGTAACAAGACTCCCATATGATCACAAAAGAATTATGTTGTACTAAAAGATTTCAAAACAAAGATCAATGGATTTTGGATGTGGAGGGTGTATGGCTTGGTTGTATCATAAAAGATTTCACCGGACACCTATCGGAGAACACTGATGATCATCGCTTTTGTTTAGGATGGTGGTAACAAATAATAATGTTCAAGCTGGTCCAGTTTCAATTTTCCTCTGCTTTTATTGATTTTGAGCGAAAGGAAATGAAATACTTAATATGTTTCTTTTATAGGACCGCAAACTAGACCAATGACACTGGTACCAGTTTAGGTCGGTATTATTTAGACACGGAATATATAGACCCGTACATGTCATCAAATTTTTAAACTTGCCATTTGTCATATTGCTTATTTCCTATAATCATTTCATATTTCTAGCTTCTTCCTTTTTTTTTGTGAAGGGCATTTGATATTTCTAGCAACTAGCTAGAGAATAAATATTTAAAGTAAAAATCCATTCATACATGAAGAGGTTTAAAGATACGATATTTTATTATATATGGTAACATGCAACTTTACCCTATTCTTGAATAATGGCAATGTACACTTCTAGTGGAATAATGGAATAGTTACATATTTGGCACTTGAATTCGACAATTCATGTGTGGCACTAAAAGCATATCTCAAAATCATTAGATTATTAATGTTGTTTTTAAACATACCATATTTTATGGTAATTCATCTTCATAGTAATAGTCATGAGATACGCTATATTCGTTAGCGCATCCAATTTATATGCATATATCAAACTAACTTTCATTTATGCCGACTAAAAGTTATATAACACGCAACCCTATTTCGAGTATCGACTTTATACTTGTACATCGGCCTTATACACACACATATCAACTTTATTTATACTCACGCATCCTCTTTAACACTTGAAAATTTAGGCTAACGAAAATACTACGTTTGATGATGTATTAATTAGTATAAGGCGAGCCAAGCTGAGCTGAGTTCGTATTACTCGCCGATCTCGTAGATAAAAATATTCTTATTTTATACCGGTATATAATCATTATCTGATTTTCTATTTATTTATTCAAGTTTTCACTTAAAAGTACGTATTTTATGGAGATTGGTTGAACGATTTTACACATGTCTACACTGAAAATCAAAACCATTGACTATACTAATTATTTATTTAATTCTTCACAGATTTAGTATCTTTTTATTACTTGATCTAACATTATTAAATTAGAAAACCTGTTAGGTTAATAGAAAGTTGCATATCATCATACCAACTCATCATTCTAACACTTATACTCGATTTTCAGGTTATTTTAACCAGGGGCGGATCTAGGCCACTTTTGTGGGTTCCCAGGAACCCATTCGGTTTAAAAAAAATGGGAAAAGTTAGTGAGAACCTCATATGATTTGGAAAAAAATAGTGAGAATTAGTGACAATCTACCAAAAGGAATCCACTGAAAATTTTTTTTAGATCTGTCACTGATTTTAACTTGTTTACTCGATTTTCAGGTTACGATAAATAAAAATAAGAAGTACATTAGTATATTAATATGTCGGACAAAGTACTAATTATAAAACTATGTTTTAGTTTTTGTTTAGTGGCCAGTGTGGGGGAAAGGTAGTTTTGTCATAGATAAGAGCACCAACAAGTTTGGGCTCCATAATCGCACAAATGTAACGTGAACATTGCAAACACACCATGTGAATATTTTTATATTATCATTACATATTATCATGTTTTATTTTAGAGTTAATTGCGAAAATCGTCCCTGAGGTTTGGGCAAGTTTGCTATTTTCGTCCAAAATGACACTTTTGTACCAAATCGCCCCCAACGTTTGTAACTTTTTGCCATTTTCATCCAAACCACTAACTTAGTTTATTTTTCTGTTAAGTTGAGGATATTTGGATGAAACTGGGAAATATAAAACCACAGGGATGATTTTGGCAATTTACTCAAACTCTTTTAAATTTCTTTTATTTAATTAATTTTGTTACATATATAATAAAAAAGAATATACATGCAATTTTTATATGAAAAAAATAATAGCTTTGTCACATAATTTTTATAAATTTTCACTCAACCACTAACTAAGTTAATTTTTCTATTAAGGCGAATGATGTTTATAAACTAAGACAAGAATTAATTTCTAATTTTTTATATAGATCAGTTTTATAAAAATAAAATCTACTTAAATCTCTAAATTTTATAAAACTAAAATGTTAGTGACCTTATTGAAATGGGGGTCAAATAAAAAAATCTTATCATATGTACCAAGTTTATAATTCATCTTCTACTCTTTTAAATTCGCTCCTAAGGAAAAACAGAAGCCAGTGCCCCCCCCCCCCAACAAATAACGTATCGTTACCAAACCTTAAAATTACCCACCAAATTGTAATTATAATGCTGTGAACCAAAAATTTATTTACTCAAGCCCACTCAGAAAAAGTATTAGTTAGTTACCCTTGTTTCTCTCGCGGGACGCGAGAAAGCCTCTGACCAGCCCTATAAATAGACGAGAACGGCTTCATTTGGAATTCGTTCATTCTCGTAATCACTCTCTCTACTTTCTGAATAGTAATTATAATTCCCGGGCATAATACCCACTTAAAAAGCGAAGCTCTGCCTCGTTGTAAGTATTATAACCCCCGGTTACGTATTAGTTACTCTGCCCGATTGATCTAGAGCTCCGTAACGCATGTCTAGGCTTTGTCCGACTTAGTCGTTGGAGTTCTGTCTCGGGGGGAGGGTATAGCTAATGTAAATTGGGTTATTATACTAACGCGTGTGCATTTTTTAATTTAATAGAATATAACCAGGAAGTCACAAGGAAATACCGAAATTAGCAATGTGAGTTAATCCTCTTTTTGAACACTTTTTGTAAACTGTTTTACAAAACCTCAATTATTTAAATTACAATTATCGTCGGTATGTTGGGGTTTTGTATACATAACTTGTTACTACACTTTGATTAGTAACATGAACACAAGTCAGGATTGACAGTACCGTGGGTGGTAATTAAAGTAGATGTAAACAAATGTAATTGCGAGTTGCCCTCAACACTGTAAAATGATAAAACTTGTTTTGATTAAACTGGGATTCACTCACCAGTATTTCCCACTGACAAAAAATGTTTTAAACGCGTTTCAGGTAACAAAATGTGAAAGCCAAATAGAAGCCAGCTAGAGAGCACTGAAGGCTTGGAAAAAGTGGCTATAAAAGTTACCTAAATAAAGTAAAAGTTTTATTTTAATAAATTAGAGTTTATCCCTATAAACATGTTGTAATGAAAAATTGGGTTTTTCCCATGTAGTTATTATTATAAAAATGTGGTGTTTTACTCTGATAAACTATTTCTTAACTACGGTCCTCATGAAATTTCCGCTGCCAAATTAATAAACACCGATACCACCGAATGTGCAAGCTCGCGGCCGCCCACCTCCCGGGGCAGGGGTCGGGGTTTGCGACATAAGGGGTATCCCAAACATACGACAACTGAAATGTTAATATCATCCTTTGCAACAACCATACAACTGACTCTGCAAGGAATCAAATAACATCGTTTTAGTGAGAGTGAACCGGACTTTAATATTGAGAACCGTGTAGAAAAATCATGGGGATAACAATCACAGCACCTGCACTAATTGCAACGAAGGCCGAAATGCTAAGAACTGTTTGCTTGTTATCAAGAGTCGGAGGGACTAAGTCAACGTCTGAACCAGTTGAGTTGGGGTTGAGTACTACCGGTTTAGGAAGCACAGCTGGACAACTTCTGTTCACCGCAGCACCGCAAAAGGTTGAATTGCCAGCTACAGAGAATGGAGATATGCTATTGAATGAAGCACCACCTGGAAATTTAACTTGTAGTTGATTGTGTGAAACATTGAATCGATGTGAAACTGTTCGTGCCACATAGGCGACTGTTCGTACCACCTAGGCGACTGTTCGTGCCACCTAGGCGAATTGTTTTAAAAAACCAAGGGCAGTTTTGACTTTTCACTATCCTGGACGTCGGCTGATGTGGCGGCTCCCATGATCTCAGAAAACCTAGAGCTGCTGAATTCGGTTGAGCTGTCGAGCGACTTTGAGAAGGACATGCTACGGAAAGAGTCTTCGAGGGAGCGGAGCGGTAGGAGTTAGTCGGGCTGACCAGACACGATGCCGCCTGGTTCAAGAGTGGAGGTGGGAATCGTGTACATGACACAGCGCATCCTACGTGGGCCACGTGTATCGAGAATGTTAAGCTCGTAGGTGATGTCAGCGATGTCGTAGCTGCCACTTGGCACTTTTGGTAAGACTTTCTTTGAATAAAATCGTTTCGATCGTCCAGGTGGCGGTGAGATATTGGCACCGGAATGTGGAGGCTGTGTATCATATATTATGAACTTTGTCCCAAGAAAATTAGACCTGTAAAAAACAACACAAAGATTAAAAAAATTAGAGTTAATTGCCAGAATCGTCCCTGAGGTTTGGGCAAGTTTGCGATTTTCGTACAAAATGACACTTTTGTACCAAATTGCCCCCAATGTTTGTAACTTTTTGCCATTTTCATCCAAACCACTAACTTAGTTTATTTTTTCTGTTAAGTTGAGGATATTTAGATGAAACTGACAAATATAAAACCACAGGGATGATTTTGGCAATTTACTCAAACTCTTTTAAATTTCTTTTATTTAATTAATTTTGTTACATATATAATAAAAAAGAATATACATGCAATTTTTATATGAAAAAATAATAGCTTTGTCACATAATTTTTATAAATTTTCATCCAACCACTAAGTAAGTCAATTTTTCTATTAAGGCGAATGATGTTTACAAACTAAGACATGAATTAATTTCTAATTTTTTATATAGATCAGTTTTATAAAAATAAAATCTACTTAAACCTCTAAATTTTATAAAACTAAAGTGTTGGTGACCTTATTGAAAAAAGTCAAATAAAAAAATATTATCATATGTACCAAGTTTGTAATTCATCTTCTACTCTTTTAAATTCGCTCCTAAGGAAAAACAGAAGCCAGTGCCCCCCCCCCCCCTATCAAATAACGTATCGTTACCAAACCTTAAAATTACCCACCAAATTGTAATTATAATGCTGTGAACCAAATGTTTATTTACTCAAGCCACTCAGAATAAGTATTAGTTAGTTACCCTTGTTTCTCTCGCGGGACGCGAGAAAGCCTCTGATCAGCCCTATAAATAGACGAGAACGGCTTCATTTGGAATTCGTTCATTCTCGCAATCACTCTGTCTACTTTCTGAATAGTAATTATAATTCCCGGGCATAATACCCACTTAAAAAGCGAAGCTCTGCCTCGTTCTAAGTATTATAACCACCGGTTACGTATTAGTTACTCTGCCCGATTGATCAAGAGCTCCGTAACGCATGTCTAGGCTCTGCCCGACTTAGTCGTTGGAGTTCTGTCTTGGGGGGAGGGTATAGCTAATGTAAATTGGGTTATTATACTAACGCGTGTGCATTGTTTAATTTAATAGATTATTACCAGGACTTCACAAGGAAATACCTAAATTAGCAATGTGAGTTAATCCTCTTTTTGAACACTTTTTGTAAACTGTTTTACAAACCTCAATTATTTAAATTACAATTCACAGTGATTGAGTATTTGTAAATCTACAATTATCGTCGGCATGTTGGGGTTTTGTATACATAACTTGTTACTACATTGTGAGTAGTAACATGACCACAAGTCAGGATTGACAGTACCGTAGGTGGTAATTAAAGTAGATGTAAACAAATGAAATTACGGGTTGCCCTCAACGCTGTAGAATGATAAAACCTGTTTTGATTAAACTGGGATTCACTCACCAGTATTTCCCACTGACTAAAATGTTTAAAACGTGTTTCAGGTAACAAAATGTGAAAGCCAAAATACAAGCCAGCTAGAGAGCACTGAAGGCTAGGAAAAAGTGGCTATAAAAGTTACCTAAATAAAGTAAAAGTTTTATTTCAATAAATTAGGGTTTATCCCTATAAACATGTTGTAATGAAAACTTGGGTTTTTCCCATGTAGTTATTATTATAAAAATGTGGTGTTTTACTCTGATAAACTATTTCTTAACTACGGTTCTGATGAAATTTCCGCTGCCAAATTAATAAACACCGATACCACCGAATGTATGAGCTCGCAGCTGTAACGCCCGGCTCTTTTGTACTTTCCATTTATAGAAAGTTTTGTTCGTGTTTCTATTTTTGGAAACCTTGTATTCTTGTAATCGTCCTTTCTTTGTAATCATTGTAAAACCGAGACTTGGATCATTAATGAAACTCGTATTTTGTTACAAATATGTTATACACACTCTATATATGCTCGTATGTTCGATTTTGTAAATCAATTGACGATTAATCATTATCCTTGGAAACTAAGTGCTAAACTTGCAATTATTTAAACTCGTGATATATACATATACCATTCATGATTGAACATTTGAATTGAGAAACAATTTGGTATTTAATCGGGATGTTCGCAAACTCATGTTAAACAAATAAACACGTGACATTTACATTTCATGCGAAACTTATGCTTAATCATATTCAATTTACACTTGGGCATACTTTAGAACATGTTACATATGCCTAGGAACACTAATTTAATCATAAAATCCGTATTAGGTGACATGGGAATAAGTTGCAATTCATAAAACATAAAATAAAAAAATTTTGTGTTTCTGACCTTGGCTTACGGACCGTAAGCCACAACCCTTACGGTCCGTAAGGGGGTGTCTGGGCGGGCAGAATGTGTTTCTTCCGCGTTTTTGCACGAAATCCCATCTTCTTAACCTCTCCAATCAGCTCTAATCCACCTCTAATCACCTCCAATCATACTCAACCTCTTCCCCTATAAATACAACCCATCTCCAAGCATTTCTACACTTTCAACACTCTTAAATCTCTCCAAATTCACTCTCAAATCAGTTGCAAATCTGCATTTTCGGACAGATTCATACTCTTGCACTAAAGTGAGTATAACTTGCTCATTTCTCAACCAAATTACTTGATTCTTCTTCCTACTTGCTTGGATAATCATGGGGTTTGATTCCTTAACTTCTCCTTGGAGAAATCAGACCTGGAATTGCCCTGAAAATGTCCATAAACTTTCTGTTTTGTTACACACTCTTTCAAACTTGTTTAAACTTCATCAAACTTGAGTTTTCTCATCTCAAACCTATGTCCTAATGCTCATAATCGAATGAATGATTAGTTGGGCTTAAAAACAAGGTTGAGACACTTAAAATCAGAGGATTAAACCTCATAAACTTTCTGTTTTGTTAGGGTATTTAACCCACAAATCATGTCAAGCTTAGACCTTGATGAATGAGTGATTATGGAACAACTTGGGTTGTCCAAACATACAATCCTCACATGATTTGATGATTTCTCTTTAGTTAGGTTGTTTATATTATTGTACTAATCCTAGTTCGTGACCCTCTTTGGTTGTTTTTACATCAAGTGAAGTGGTGAACATACAAGGGGTTCCTAAATGGAAGCTTGTTCTTCCTACCCCATACATGACATCCATGGTAACTCGAGGTGCCTAAATGAAGATCCTAATCTTCTACCTCCTACATGAATTATTGGACTAAATATTATGTAACCTAGATATATATATACTCATTCGAACCTTTAATGTTGAACTTGTGTTTATATGTTAAAGTAGTAGAATATCATCTAAGACTTTAAAACCTTGATATGATTCTAATGGGTGTACTACCCATGAAATACAATATAACCCTAGTGGTTACATAGTGTCATATAAGAGTTATAAGTTAAAGATGATTATTTTTAATATTATACTTTATGTTATGTTAAACTCCAAATTTATAATCTCCCGTTAAACGCCAAACTCACACACCTATGTTTCCTCGTGTAGAAGGACTAGGTGCTCCAAACTAATCCATCCACCAACTCACTCGCGGGATATCAAGTAGGAAAGTTTGCAACCACCGTGAGTATACTCGATCCCTTTTTCCCCTTTTACACTTTGGGATGCAACATGTATAATTATGCAAACAACTTTTAAACAAAACATACTCAATCCTTGATCAAGCATGAAACTAATGTGACTTACTTGTTATTCTCGTATGCTATGTGAACGATTTGGAACGTTATATGCTCATTAACTTTGCTCGCCCACCTTAACAATTATAGCGCTATAGGATTAACGCCCCGCCCGCTATTCTATTGGGTATTGTTAAGTTAAACATCACCACCCCGCTAAACTATTGGGATTAGGCTATTTTATGCGTTGTATTCTAGGGTTTGATCATATTGTACGCCAAAAATTGCATACTAGTAATCACATATTATGAATCATGTTGGATTTAAGTTTTTATTCTATTATGCTATGTAAACAAACTTGTATACTCGCCTTTGCCTTTGCATTGAAACTCTATTTTAATACATGTTGCAGGTTAAATTGTTGAAGTATGATGAAAGATGAAACAAGAATAGGGTGGACTAGATACACACCTATAAATCGTTTATCTTTTGATGTTATGTTATTTGTTGAAACAATGTTGTATTTTGTTTTGGTTATTGTATGACAATTTAGCACTTGCAATGAAATTTGAATTTAATTAAATATTGTCACATAGTGTTATGAAGTCTCTAGCAATCTATACACACTTCGTCTCATCCTGATGTTTCCGCCATCGGTTGGGGTGTGACAGCAGCCGCCCACCTCCCGGGGCAGGGGTTGCGACATAAGGGGTATCCCAAACATACGACAACTGAAACGTTAATATCATCCTTTGCAACAACCATACAACTGACTCTGCAAAGAATCAAATAACATCGTTTTATTGAGAGTGAACCAGACTTTAATATTGAGAACCGTGAAGAAAAATCATGGCGATAACAATCACAGCACCTGCACCAATTGCAACGAAGGCCGAAATGCTAAGAACTGTTTGCTTGTTATCAAGAGTCGGAGGGACCAAGTCAACGTCTGAACCGGTTGAGTTAGGGTTGAGTACTACCAGTTTAGGAAGCACAACTGGACAACTTCTGTTCACTATAGTACCGCAAAAGGTTGAATTGCCAGCTACAGTCAATGGAGATATGCTGTTGAATGAAGCACCGCCTGGAAATTTAACTTGTAGTTGATTGTGTGAAACATTGAATCGATGCGAAACTGTTCGTGCCACCTAGGCGAATTGTTTTAAAAAACCAAGGGCAGTTTTGACTTTTCACTATCCGGTTGAGCATTCGAGTGACTTTGAGAAGGACATGCTACGGAAAGAGCCTTCGAGGGAGCGGAGCGGCAGGAGTTGGTCAGGCTGACCTGACACGATGCCGCCTGGTTCAAGAGTGGAGGCGGGAATCGTGTACATGACTCAGCGCATCCTACATGGGCCACGTGTGTCGAGAACGTTAAGCTCGTAGGTGATGTGAGCGATGTCGTAGCTGCCACTTGGCACTTTTGGTGAGACTTTATTTGAATAAAATCTTTTCGATCGTCCGGGTAGCGGTGGTATATTGGCACCGGAATGTGGAGGCTATGTATCATATATTATGAACTTTGTCCCAAGAAAATTAGACCTGTAAAAAACAACACAAAGATTAAAAAAATTAGAGTTAATTGCCAAAATCGTCCCTGAGGTTTCGGCATGTTTGCCATTTTCGTCCAAAATGACACTTTTGTACCAAATTGCCCCCAACGTTTGTAGCTTTTTACCATTTTCATCCAAACCACTAACTTAGTTTATTTTTCTGTTAAGTTGAGGATATTTGGATGAAATTGGCAAATATAAAACCACAGGGATGATTTTTGCAATTTACTCAAACTCTTTTAAGTTTCTTTTATTTAATTAATCTTGTTACATATATAATAAAAAAGAATATACATGCAATTTTTATATGAAAAAAATAATAGCTTTGTCACATAATATTTATAAAACTTCATCCAACCACTAACTAAGTTAATTTTTCTATTAAGGCGAATGACGTTTATAAACTAAGCCAGGAATTAATTTCTAATTTTTTATATAGATCAGTTTTATAAAAATAAAATCTATTTAAATCTCTAGATTTTATAAAACTAAAATGCTAGTGACCTTATTGAAAAATGTCAAATAAAAAAATATTATCATATGTACCAAGTTTGTAATTCATATTCTACTCTTCTAAATTCGCTTCTAAGGAAAAACAGAAGAGAGTGCCCCCCTCTCTCTATCAAACAACGTATCGTTACCAAACATTAAAATTACCCACCAAATTGTAATTATAATGCTATGAACCAAAAGTTTATTTACTCAAGACACTCAGAATAAGTATTAGTTAGTTATCCCTATAATCTTAATTAAATAAATATTTTATTTCTACCAACATATTTTCTAGGTGCTCAACACATTTAAAAAATATGTAACGTTTTACAATTTTTTTCTATCTCTGCAACTGATAAATACTAAAAGTTGTAATCGATTGTTATGTGTTGCACACCAATGGCGTTTTCTCTTTATAAAACTGATTTATATAAAGAAACTGTAAATTAATTTCTGTCTTAATTTATAAAATTTAAAACATCATTCACCTTAACAGAAAAAATAAACTGAGTTATTCATTTGGATGAAAATTTATAAAAATTATGTGACAAAACTATTAATTTTTTTTTTCTAAAAACTCCATGTATATTCTTTTTTATTATATATGTAACAAAAATAATTAAATAAAAGAAATTAAAAAGGGTTTGAGTAAATTGCTAAAATTGTCCATGTGGTTTTATATTTGCCAGTTTTATCCAAATATCCTCAACTTAACAGAAAAAATAAACTAAGTTAGTGGTTTGGATGAAAATGGCAAAAAGTTACAAACGTTGGGGGCAATTTGGTACAAAAGTGTAATTTTGGACGAAAATGGCAAACGTGTCCAAACCTCAAGGACGATTTTGGCAATTAACTCTTTATTTTAATAAAAAAACTATATCAATTTTGTTAACGTGCTACAAATGTAAGAAAAAGTTTAGATTTTATTATACTAATCAATAGGATTGGTTAAATCACAACTTATGCTGTGGTCTTATACTCTTATAGAGGTTATGATAAGATACCGATTAAAACGAAGTTTGAACCTCAGTCTTGTAACGGAGAATCAGATGCTTATCACTCTACTCTACGACTCTTGAAGGTTAAAGAAAAAAAATGTTAAAATCATGGTGGTTGAATCTTGATATTTAATATTAAGATATATCAATTATATGATTTATTAAGTAGAAATGTATCGATCTCACATAGGGTCCTTAGAAGCATATGATCTTACGTAAAATCTCAGATTCTCAGTATTGGTTATATGATTGTAGTCCGATCGGATCTTATTAGCTTGAATTAGTGAATAAAATTATAATAAAATATACGCTAATTTGGTATTGTTAAGTTCAAATGAACTAAATGACTTTAGTGGATTGTAATTGTAGATTTTATAAAGTTTTTAAACTTCTAACACCCTAAAATCTTAATATCTATCACCTAATTTAGGAATCTATGTTATGTTTAATCCTGTCCTAAGTTTTTTAAGACTGATTTGTATTTTTCTTTACACGTTAAATATATTGATTCATATATCTACGAATAACAAATATTTAACAAGACTACTAAAGAAATTTTGATCTCAAATATATGTTAGCGATATAGTTAAAAAATCTCCACGTGAACCCACCCACCTTATATACAATTGTAATTTTGGATGTTAGATAGAAGGGTAAACAAGTGTGTTTTCGCATGTGTAAATAGATGGTTTAAGTGTTTATTATCAAAAAACATGGTTACTTTGAGTATGATTTGTTTTATAGGTATTCGGAGCTTAACGGATGGCTTTTGGAGCTTGACGGGAGGTTTTCAGGAAGCATTATGAAGGATTGGAAGCTTACACGCAAGACGGGAGTTGAAAAACGCGAAAAATAGAAAGAAATCAGTTAGGGGTGCAACCTTGCGCCAGGCATCAATTAAGCATGCGAAATTTCGATTTTCACCCACTTTTAAAGATACGTTCAATCCCAAACGTAAATACCTTCAACCCTAATCATTTTTTGGCCTCCCAAGGACGAACTTTCAAGTTCCCAACCACAATTTTCATCAATCTTTCATGCAATCAAGATCCAAGACAACCCTGGAAGATTCAATCACGATAATGCAAGGCTAGATTCTTGTGTTACCACCTCCGGCGGGATGGTTCGTGTATGTGAAACTCAAACCTTGTTTATTTAGTTTTTTGATTGTTTTTCATGGCTTGAAAGATACTTGTGGTTTATTTAGTTTAAAAGAATTGTTTGTGTTGCAATTATTCATCTTTTATCATTCGCATTCGCTTTTCTTGCATTGTGAGTAGTTTGGTTATTGGGTGGGTTTTTGGCACTTATGATTTGGTAATTAAATTGCATGAGTTATTATTAAAAACTTGTCTTTGATTCTCACTCGAATTAAACCATTAACAAGACCTTTTGGTATCTATCTAATTAAACAGGTTTGGGTGAATCACTGAACTGGAAATCTGGAGGGGGTTGCTTTTCTTTAAATTTGACAACTCTTTTAATCATACTCGATCAAAACTTTCAAAACTCAATTAAAGTAATAGTTTTTCTTAGTTTCTAGTTAATCTATGTTTTTATAATCAACACTAATTACACATTCCCTGTGGAGAAGACCCTACTTACCCTTGCTAGTAAAGGTACTTAGGACCAATTATTAAACTTGTTTTTGACCGACCTTTCGACATCCATCAATGTTGAGAATGACAATAATATTAAGGGCTTGTTTGGCTAAGCTTTTCAAAACAGCTTATTTGCTTTTCTAAAAAGCAAATAAGTCAATAAGCTCTTTTGAAAAGCTTTAAAATGAAACTTTTCAAAACAGCTTATTGACTTATTTGCTTTTCATAAAGCAAATAAGCTCTTTTGAAAAGCTCAGCCAAACAACCCCTAAGTAGTAATGTTTAAATTTTATTTCATTTATTCATTAATCTCAACAATTGTTAAGCAAAAGGGAGGTGACTTTTACTTGGATAAAAGCGATGTATCACTAAATTGTGTCGTAGCTATGCGATGTTAGCCTATTTACTTCTTTTAGAAACCTAGCGTAGAACATTCCTTTAATGATTGTCTCAAAAGTGAGAAGGTATATTTATAAAAGCCTAGACAGTCCTAACGCTATAAAATAATTGATATCATCAACGGAAATATCTCATGGTGAAGAGGGTCATTGATGGATTAGCGATGTAACTTTCACCAAACGGATAAATGATAGTGTGTATAGTCCGATTCACCGCGGAGCTAGCTTGGTCGGGTAGCGGCTCCCGGAGTGGGATCACTCCGGCGGTTGGGAGGACCGTGCACTATCCCCCCCCCCCCCCCCCAATTACCGATAGAATATTTTATCTTTAATTTATTTATTCTTATCAATAATATAAAAAATGTATTTTGTTTTCTTAATGTAAACAAATATTAGATATAAACTGTAAAAAAAACTATTTAGAATAAAATTTAAAATATAAATACATATATACAATATAAACATATGCAAGAGAAAAATCTAGCTGATTTATATTCGTGAAATGATGTTGATCCTGACAATAGAGCCGATCTTGATTGTTGTTGCCTCATCGATGCGGCCGTTCTCCTATGGTCGCTCAGAGCAATTTCATCATCCTTCGGTCATTCTCACCTTCGACCATGGTTGCAGAAGTCGCTAGGCGCTCCCAAATCAGTCGACTGGGAAGTTGCGAATTGTCGGCCTAGAAGGAGAGTACTCGGCATGATAATTAAAAAGAAAATAATTTTCAAGAAATTATATATATATGTCAAATATCACAATTTTACTAATATTTACAACAAAATACATGAACATCAATATAAATAAAAAAACATACATGTACAAATACTATTAAAGTATTTAAAAAATTATTCATTCATTAATACTATAGACATATATATTATGTTTTATTTTTTAAATCAAAGTCATCCTAAGTTGACCAACTAAATCCGATTATGGTCAAGGTTGACCGTCTTTGTCCGATTTCGAATAATTAGACGGAGCTGAAAATTATCGTCTCAACATCGTACCTTGTATCGATTACTCGGCCTTCTAGACCTTGTTTTACAACATTGCTTCCAACAATAACACTCATTTCTATAGTAGTGTAATTACATACATATATAACATGAGGCATAATTTTGTGGTAGAGTAACGAACCACCACTAGACTTATGGCACCATGATCACCGCCACATGGTCCACAACCACAAGGAAAAAAAAAACTAATAGAAAAAGAGAAGGGGTGGTTTTGACTTGATGAGGTGCAAGCCTTTTGGTGGTGGCGGTCCCGGACTCAATGAACAAACAAAAACAAAACATTACGCGTATTCATTTGTCAACAAAGTATCTTTGATTGCAATCATGATTATATTATATAGTTTTTTATTAATAAACTTTTTATGAGACAAAATATGGATTTAAACACGTTATTTTGTAAAGTATGATATTGAACCTTAATTGGTGTATTAAATATAGGTTAAATTCGGCTTTAGCTAGTTGGCTCGTATGTGATTCTGTTCATAACTCGTTTGAATAATACGACTAGAAGTTGTCGGTTGACTTAGTTGCACCGTAAAGACTGAACCATAATTGTGAAGTAAGAAAATAAAATTATTAAATATATGATGAACCTGAAATCTACCGAAACGAACCCACTGAAAAATGTTACTAAATCCGCCACTGAATACAATATGTTAGTTGGTCTCGAAAAACTAGAAAACTTTTTTTTTTCTAGAAATGTGACTCTATGCATCTTCAAATGAAAATCCCAACAATCAAAATTTATAACCATAAAAACACTTCACTAATCATGAAAAACTTATTTATTGTGTAAATGTTGTGTTTGCCTAGTTGCCTCACGAGTCAATCATGAGGTCTACGAGAATTGACTACAGATGATCCAAGTCCTGGTAATGCACTACCCCCCCCCCCCCCCCCCCCCACACACACACCCCCACCCACCCAAACGAGTAAGCATTTTGTGCCATTGAGTTTGAAAGCTTTCAGATTTGTCCATTGTCCATATGAAAGTAAAATATAAGTTGATAACGGTCTAGTTTAATTCTCTTACAAATTTATGTGTATAAAAATTCATTAAAAATATTATCAATGATTTGTGTTAATTTAAAAAAAAACTCTTATATTTCCACATAATACCACCATATATAAACCCTATAAAATTTGTTACCACCTCCAAAAACAATCCTTAAATCAATGTAATTAATAAATAACAACTTTAAATCATATATATTACATGTAATCATACAAAGTTTTGATTCACAACTTTTGTTTTGGCTGTAGCTTATTCATCGTTAAAACAAGTATTATTATTAGGTTGCATTTCTTTTCTTCCTTTTGTCAGTTGTTAACATGGAATCATGGTTGCAATTTATTGGAGAATTATTTGTTACATTTAGATTTTGTTTTAAATTATAAGGCTATATTATAACACAAGAATTTCATTTTTCTAATATTGTATATATGATCATTGAACTTTAAGTTATGTGATATCTGTTGGAGTTGTAGGCTTCGTCCCTTGTGGGCAGCCGATAATTGGGAGAAGTTGTACTTGTAAACAATTATCACTCAATAAAATACAAACCCTAATTGTCCTCGTGGATGTAGGTTACACATTGTGACCAAACAACGTAAATCTCGTGTCTTCTTTATTGCTCTCGTTTGTTGTTCATGTGTGTTTAATACCTAACAATATCACGATCTAATATTGACTTTTACCTGACAGAAACTCAATTTAATTTTTTCGGATAAGAAAAGGCTTAATGATCTCTCAAATAAACTCTTGACATATTTATGTAAAACTTACCTTTCTATAAACTGCCTTTGTGGTTGTTATTGTTCTTAATCCTTTTGCTTTGGATCCTAAAGCCTGACCGGGCTGTGTTCGAGGGTTGACACTTGACACATAAAAATGCAAATGTATATAGACATGAACACGACACACATTCAAAATCATGTCAAACATATGAACCTAAAAACGACCAGTATATTTGTGGGTTAATATAAATATGACCCGTTCAACCGATTTTTTTATTTTAGGTTTTTTTTTTCAATTTTACTTTTTTGCATAATAGTACTATAAAGTTATAGTTTGATAAAAACAATGCAAATGTATACAAAGCAATTATATATTAGTTATAAAATCTTATCTCAATTTCTATTTTAGATCTTACTTAATCATTTAAATTGATGATTAATCTATGTTTTCACTAATTTGACCCGTAGGATATCCATAATCTCAACATTTATCCATATGTTTTTCTTTTTCTATGGATGAGAAATGTAACGTTGTAATGTAGGTAAACACTTTGTAGGTCTTTCCTTACATTGTTGCGTGTTTGAAAATTGACTGTGCACTTAGGCATATTTGTTTTTAGTTTAAGTTTTTCTTATTGTTGCTAATATTGATTTCCGTTTACATTTGTTAAGGATTTATTAAATATTTCTTAAATTCTTAAATTGTCTTAAGTTAATAAGATTTCCATTTACATTTGTTAAGGATTTGATGAAACCTGCTAATGAGCATATAGATTTTTCTTTATGTTTTAAATTCTTATTATGCAATTTCCGAGCTGACTTAATTATAATCCACATTTGTCTGTTGTAGAGTTATCACTTACCGACAATCAAATCAAGAACCTTACACTATTTGAAATTGAGAGAATATTACTTCGTAATAACTCAACTTTGATAAAGTTTCCAGCAATGCCTTTTCCTGATTCTGATTTTGTTTCAAATTGCAACAACCGATTGATTATCGAAGAGCTATCTTATGATATCGATAATCTGAAGACCGATGTTGTTACTCTTATTAGTGCGTTAACAGATGAGGAAAGACATGTCTATGATAATATTATGACATCTGTTACACGAAATAAAGGAGGTGTGTTTTTTGTATATGGTTACGGTGGTACTGGAAAAACTTATTTGTGGAAGACATTATCAGCAGTACTCAGATCTAAAGGAGAAATTGTTTTAAATGTAGCTTCGAGTGGAATTGCATCTTTGTTACTAACCGGAGGCAGGACCTCACATTCCCGTTTCTCTATTCCTTTAATTCTAACCGAAGACTCTATGTGTTTTATTAAGCCAAATAGTGATGCTGTAGAACTACTAAAAAAGCCTCCTTGATTATTTGGGACGAAGCTCCAATGACTCATAAACATGCCTTTGAAGCCCTAAATAGAACAATGAATGACATTTTGATCTCTGGTAATCATAGCAGCTCAAACATCATGTTTGGAGGTAAGGTCGTTGTTTTTGGTGGAGACTTTAGGCAGATTCTTCCTGTGGTACAAAATGGAAGCAGGCATGACATTGTTAATGCGTCATTATGTTCTTCTTATATTTGGTCAAACGTCAAAGTCTTAAGGTTGACAAAGAACATGAGGTTATCTTTAGGGATCAACTCTACAAACATCAAGGAAACTACTGCTTTTTCAAACTGGCTATTAGACATCGGAGAAGGAAAAGTTAGTGAAGCAAATGATGGTGAATCAACTATTGATATACCTGAAGATCTTTTAATTGGTGATTCTTCTGATCCTATTATTGATTTAATTAACTTTGTCTATCCTTCCATTCTTGATAGATTCCATGAGCCTAACTATTTTGACGATAGAGCCATTTTAGCACCTACAAATGAGGTTGTTCAATCTATCAATGATCGCTTGATGTCTTTGTTTCCTGGCGATGAAAAGGAGTACTTAAGTTCAGATTCAATTTGTCAGTCAGATCATGTAAACGAAACTTTTGATGAAAAGCTCTACTCACCGGATGTTTTGAATGGACTTAAACTTTCAGGTGTACCTAATCATCAATTAGTTTTGAAGGTGGGTGTTCCAATAATGCTACTTCGAAATATTGACCAGAAGAATGGTTTGTGTAATGGTACACGACTACGAGTACTTTATCTTGGTAATAGGGTGATTGAAGCTGAGATTATATCTGGTGCTAATATTGGTACAAGAACTTTCATCCCTTGCCTTAGTCTGTCACCATCAGATAAGAAAATCCCTTTCAAGTTCAAAAGAAGACAGTTTCCGGTTGCTGTTTGTTTTGCAATGACTATTAACAAAAGTCAGGGACAATCATTATCCAAGGTTGGATTGTATCTCAAAGATCCTGTTTTCTCACATGGTCAACTTTATGTGACACTATCAAGGGTTAAAAGTAGAGCCGGTTTAAAGATGCTGATAACAGATAAAGATGGCCATGCTACAAATAAGACCACAAATGATGTATACAAAGAATTTTTTGGAAATTTGTAGTCTTTTTTGTTCATTTATCATTTGTTAAGGAAACTTTTGCCTTTATTTTATTTAAACTATTTTGAATATAAAGTTATATGTGTTTTCTTTTTTTACCATTCAATCCGTGTGACACACGGGTAATAACCTAGTTAGTTATAAAATCTTATCTCAATTTCTATTTTAGATATTACTTAATCATTTAAATTGATGACAAAAAGACATATATAAAAATAATAAATAAATAGGTGAACCCAAGAAATTAAATAGACCTAAAAGTTATTTACTTTAAATATTAATTAAGATAATATAAACCAGGGGTTGGTTCCGGTACAAACCATATTTATCCTACAAACCGTAAGAACAGATCCTAGCACTTAAAAAAAGTTAAATCAGCACATACCAAAACAATACATACATAAAAGTAGCACTTCTGAATTATATTAGCACATAAAAATTAATCAAGATAACTGATTTTAGCACACATTTGAATGATATCATCACTTTTCTTAATCAGCATATTGAAAACAAAAAGAAGATTCAAATAAAGAATTAATTGTGTGTTAGCATATTTATAGGGAATTTAATATAATTAATATTATTTAGGATATTATTTTATCATTTCTCTATAACAGGTTGGATGCCACTTGACACTTTTTAAATGGTTCTTACAGTTTGTATGCGAAATGTAGTTTGTATTTGATCCTACTCCATATAAACCATTCAGAATACTTTGACCTTTAATGTATTAGTGTCTGTTGTGACAAAAGTTATAATTGCATGTATTTAAAAAAACAACTTAAACAGGAAAAATCTATTGGGCTGGTTATTGAAATATTGGGTTATAACTGCATGTATTTAAAAAAATCAACTTAAACAGGAAAAATCTATTGGGCTTGTTATTGAAATATTGGGTTGGGCTTACAGAAATTAAATGGACCCAATCAGGCAATATACACACAACAACAAGGCCTTGTGGCCCTTGTACAATAGAGTATGACATTAGCTTGTAGTCTAAGTTAGAAATAGACCCACTTGAGTCCACCATACTTTGATTATATGATATGATAACACATGCTTTTCCTGCCTTCTTAAGCAAACTACAACCTGGCATTTAACACTCTTCTTTCATTTCATCATTGGTACTAATTACCTTAATTAACAACCCCTTTAGTTTATATAGTAGCATATTTAAACTTAAGCTCAATTAATTAATAAGTACGTGCCGTATAGTTGATTCATAAAAAAATACTTAGGATTATTTTAGATTTGATATATAACACGTAACACGTAACACGTAACAGAGTCGCAATAAACAGAAAACTAGTTTTAAGTAGATAAAAGAACAACATAATGCAAGCAATATTTGGATGATGTAATAAAGAGAAAAAAAGTAAAGCATGCATTACATACCCAAATTTTGTATTAGAGTTAAATGAACAAAATATGTATCTATTTCTTGTAGCTCTCAACTTAAAAAAGTGTTTCTTTATTGAATTAAAAGTTGCTAACAAAACTTTATTGAAATGACAATCAAAGAAAACTAGTTAACCATATGACTTGTAAATGTTTGGACCCATGGTTGGTACTTCAATTGCAACACACCACCAACAATACTTGTAACCTTTCCAACTAATAAACAACACCATCCCACCAAACCATCACCCCATAAAATCCCTCTACACACCCACACACCCTCATAACCAATTCTCACATTTTCAAGATTTTACCATCCATTCTCTTGAAAAAATGGCAACAAACTTCCGGTTATCTACCCCTTTCAAATTCTTAACACTACTACTAATCATTCTTCAATGCACCACCATAGTCGTCATCGTTGTCGCTCAAGCTCCGGCACCAGCACCAACCGGGCCCACTAACATCACCAAGATCCTCGAAAAAGCCGGTCAATTCACCACCCTAATCCGCCTCATGAAAGTCACACAATTAGGTGATCAAATCAACACACAACTAAACAACTCCAACCAAGGGATGACGGTATTCGCCCCCACCGACAACGCTTTCTCCTCCCTCAAAGCCGGAACATTAAATTCACTTTCTGATCAAGAGAAAGTCTCTTTGTTACAGTTTCATGTGGTCCCAACATACCTAACTAACGCACAACTTCAAACGGTTAGTAATCCGTTAAGGACACAGGCTGGAGATACTGCCAGTAACAAATTTCCGTTAAATGTAACCACCTCGGGTAACCAAGTGAACGTGTCAACCGGGGTGGTGGACACGACTGTGTCAAATAGTATCTACACTGATGGTACACTTGCAGTGTACCAAGTGGACAAAGTGTTGTTACCAATGAGCCTGTTTGGCCCATCAGCTCCTGCCCCGGCCCCAGAGCCTTTAAAAAAGAAAAAGTCTGGGGCCGATGATGTCGCTCCGACAACGGATGCCGGTAGCGCCAACGCCGACGCTTCGGGCGCTGGTGTTATCGGTAGCCATTTGCATGGCTTGTACATTGGAGTGGTTGCATTCATCACAATGTTGTATTTGTGAAAATGAGGATTTGCACATTTTATAATTAGTGCATTGCATTTGCATGTGTGCTTTTTGAATAATCAACAGCCTATGTCATATATGTAATCCATTTTGTCTTTGAATTATATATACGATTAATTGAATTTTTTTTTATTTTTTTTACCGTCTACTGATCCACCACACAAGTCTAATAAATATTTTCATTACAAATGTAATGCTATCAACTTATGTTGACCGATTAAATGAAAGGTTGATATTAAACGTTAAGGTTGTATCCATAATCATAATATATCTACAGTTAATTCACCGGTTTAACCAGTAACCGATTGTCTGATAAATTCTGATTATATTGTTTTCAGAATCTATCAGACAGTTTGTTACAGGATGAACTGGTGAACCGTACTAGGTGGTTTAATTAAAATTCAATCTTGATATTTATCCTGAAAAAAAGAGATTCAACAGCCAATAAAAAGTTATGAAGTTTTAATTACCGGAATAGATATTTAAGTTTTACCACTTATAGTTATGTTAATTATATATTTGAATAAGTAATTTGGAATATGATTTGGTTATTGTGACGAGAAATTAGTAAGGTGGAATTAGTGGCGCATAAATTGGGTACTGGGCAATACCTGGTTTCGGGCTAAAAATGGTAACAAGTATGGTCAACGAGGTGAAACACCGAGTATGCAAAAATCGGGTGACATGGGTCGGGTATGGAAATAGGTTTTGTAGAGAAAGTGATCGGGTGTTTTGGTTTCGGTTCCAAATTTTTTCTGGTTTAACTGGTTCAGGTTGAGTATAACCCCTTTCAAATTATAGTATACGGGACTCATATATACCCGGAAGGTAGGGTCCGGTATGGAACCACATACTCTATTCCTAGTTTTCTAATACCCGGTTTCGGGCTTTTTTGTTGGGTCAGGTTGAGTAACCGGGTTTCTTTCTTTGCATCTCTTGTTGGAAATGGGGTGGATTGTGCCGGCCCCTTATCAGCCCAACTTGTCGTTTAGCAGAAGCCCATCTGTCCTTTTGTACTTAGTGTAGGCCATCCCTAATTGCCCACTTGTGATTTAGTTATAGCCCACTTGTGATTTAGGAGTCTTGCAATTGCAACTCATGGACACCATAAAAGACAGATATTAATAAGGTTGGAGGGTGTGTTATAAAGCCCTCACGTTACATCAGCGTCATGTTATATAGTGGGCTTTAAAGCCCCTCTCTTTTACTTGCATGTAATGGTTTAAAGCCCTTTAAAGCCCCCTATTAAACAGGGGGCTTTAAAGCCACTCTTTTTAACTTGCATGCAATGGTTTAAAGCCCCATATTAAACAAAATAGCAAAAAAAAAAAAAAAAAAAAATAATAATAATAAAGAGAAGAGATTTGATTGGTTGAAAAGAGGGGACCCCACCTGCTTTCCCCTTTAACAAGCGTTACTGCAATGGAGCCCTCCCATAGCGCCCCCCTTTGGCGCCTAGGGGGTGGCTATGAGGCGCTATAGGGCGTTAACGATGGTGATGTGGTGGGGGGCTTTATACCACACCCCCTGGCCTAACCATGTGAATAAACATTATAGCCTAGTGTTATTTTAGGGGTGGGATAATGCTTAGGGTTCCTTAGGTACCCAGTTCGATTCTCACAAGTAGGTTTTCTCAGATTTATTAGGTTTCCTCCTAGTGAAGATGGATATGATCGGGTGGTTCCGCTGATGACACGATAATACTCTAATGGTCCAAATTAGCCTTTCAAAAAAAAAAAAAAAAACCCTATCGAATATTGTTATTATTATTTTTTTTTTTTGCTTTTTAAAAATGCGAGTACAATGTACCTATCGAATATTGCTTTCTCAGATTTTCCTGGTCTCACAAATGTGTTTTATTTTATTATTATTATTATTATTATTATTATTATTTTTTTGCTTTTTAAAAATGTGAGTACAATGTACCTATCGAATATTGTATTAACAAACCAGCCATGAGGAAGTTAATATATACTTTACGGAAGGACATTCAGTCTATAACTTTTAGTCCACATGAAGACAGTATAAAACACTAAAGCAAACCGAAACCCACCAACCAAAGGGCTTGAAGCCTGGCACTACCAAAGTCACTTCTAGTGAAGTTTTTTTTTGAAGGGTGACTTTCTATGTACAGGACCTATAGGTCACCGGGTTCTTGTCAAAGACAATCCCCCGTCAGTCCCGTGTTACGGACGCGATGTTCTATCGGGCCCAGGCCGCGTACGGAAACTGACCTTCGCCCGAAAATCATACTGCCCCCACACGGGTAAAACCGCTGGGGTAACAGCTGGGTGAAAACCGGGTTGCCCTCCGGATCGAATCATGCCTCGGTAGGAACGATCCATCATAGGGACGTCCCCCCCCCCCCCCCCCCCCCCCCAATATGCCGCAGCCGGGAGTCGAACCGGCGACCTCACAAGGAGGAAGCCGGCCCAACCACCACATGGGAAACCAACTGGGCTGGAAGAGGGATTAAACTTCTTCTAGTGAAGTTGAGGCCCGGTTCTAGTCTAGTGATGGACAAAAGTTGTAGATTTAGGTGTAGTGTTAATATATGTGTTAGTTAGCTGTTGTAAAATAAAAGTTGATACACCGTAATATATTAAGAGCCAACTGCCAACAAAATATTGAGATAAGAAACCATCAATCAGACAATCTAATTGTCATATTAAGACGTATTCCTACTTAAAAATTGATTGTACAGATCTGTCTCTAACGTTACCCATAAAGATATCATATCTTTTTATTTTGGAGACAAGAGATAAATAATTTTAGTATGTTTCAAATGACTCATAATGCATCTAAAGAAATTGGACATGTATTACTATTTTCTCTTGCATGTGATGACAATGTTGGAATTAATACTATTTTCTCTTGCATGTGATGATAATGTTGGAATCCAATAATTCCTTCAAATATCTCTCATAGAAATTGATCACAAATCTTTTGTAAGGCTAAAAGGTGTGGGGGTAATGGTTGGGACATAATTCGTCACTTATGAACATGAATGAAAGGCTATTATACCACCCCCTTTTCTAATCCACCATGGTTTGCATGGATTAAGCCATGGCAACTATGGTCCTCCTTTCCATTTTTCAACAAATCATTTCCTTTTTCTTTAGTGAAAAAAAATTAAAATAAATAAGGGGATAGTGGTTTGGGTCATGACCACACCCTTAGAGTAATGGTTTTGGATTATGGATTAGAGGTGAGTGACATGACACTGACGTGGAGGGTCATGATGGTCATAACCACACCTTAGCCTAAGGAAGAATAAATGATACACTATTCAGTAATAATTTACCAAAAAATGTTTTGCTCAACTTTGGTAACTGGTATTGTGTGTTGGAAGCAGGGGCGGACCCACCCTTTGGCCAAGGTGGGCGGTCGCACCCCTTGAAAAAAAATTTAGTGTATATTTTAGCCAAAAACCCCGACCGCACCCTTGAAAATATGGTTGAACACCTCATCCGCACTCCCGGCAAATAATTCCTGGGTCCACCACTGGTTGGAAGGTAAGAAAGGGTTGATTGTTAAACATATAAATAGGGTCCTAATATTAACACATGGTAAAAACTTATTTACACATGGTGTATACGGGCCGTATACTGTTATACGGCCCGTATGGAATTTAAAAAACTAACAAAGTCTGTGCCAACAGACTTTGTCAGTTTTTTTAATTCCATACGGGCCGTATAACAGTATACGACCTGTATACACCATGTGTAAATAATTTGCCTGGTCGTATACAATGTATACAAACCCGTATACGGGTCGTATACTATTATACGGCCCGTATTCTTCGACAATTAGATTTTCTCAAAATATTTAAGGGATTTAAGGTGTCAATCACACGAGACATTTTACAATCGTGAGGTGGTCAAACCTTTCTAAAAGTAGAAAAAAATAAAACATTAACAAGTAACAAAGATTGAAGAACAAAAAGGCGCGTCGTATGACTGTAATAAAACGGAAGCTATCAACGCGGGGTTACGGGCATGGTGCTATTCTTTATTTAATATTTACAGAATAAAAGGAAGGGTGAGGCATTTGATGAGAGTTGTAAGGAGAAGCCGCGTCGTCTCGAAACTACTGAACAACCGAAATAACAGCTTCAGTTTCATCAACCTGTACCGAAGAAACCAAATTCGCAACAATGAGTCTGAGTCCATTGTTGTTCGTGAATGTTTCAAATCATCATAGAAGACGTGTGATGTTGAAACCGGTTTTACCTCATGATGTTGAAACAGGATGGATGTGACACACATAGATTGTTGTCTAAACTATGAATGCACACAACGAATTTGACAACTGTGACAGATTATTAAAAGTATAAATCACCTCCACGTCTGTTGGAAGAACCCGACACGTCTTCTGCTAGTTACTCTTTTCTTCGATTTCAACAAATCTTTCAAGGTCTTAAGTGATGGACAATTGGTTAAAAGACGTAGAAGAGTTTGTGTAGAGATCTTTACAGTATGGTTTCTCGACAAATGAAGTATTATCTGACAAATGAAGTATTAAAAGATGTTAGTTTCTTGACTGTATGGTTTCTCGACAAATGAAGTATTAAAAGATGTTAGTTTCTTTACAGTATGGTTTCTCGACAAATGAAGTATTATCTGACAAATGATTGTATCAGACTCTCCCCCCTCCTTTTCTCTCTCTGACAACCCTAGGCCCAAACCACCGCAATCCACCACGTTCTCCGAAAAAAAAAACATCATCTGTTCATCATTGTTCTTGAAGATGAAGATGAAGAAACAAGGGTTTATTCTCTTTAATCTATTAGAACGATCATTGTCTTGAGAACCTGATTCTGATTTAAACAATGCACGAAGATCCTTGCATTAGACACAATTTGATGGAATTTGTGGATCAACAGAAATAACTGAAATAACTCGCCATTCTCTTGCACCTGTATACATTGATTGTGGATTTAACTTGCAAGAATTGTGGATTTCGGTTGGTTCAGATCTTGAAAGTACTGAACAACAGAATTAACAACTTCGGTTTAATCAACCGGCTTTGAAAACCCGACGGAATCTACGAAGAAACTGTTTGAATAATGGCCAATACTACGTTCATTATTTTCACAGTGGTGCCAATGTCCTACTACTACAATCCTTCCAACGCCTGATTCCGATACGGGCCCACAAGACTTGAGCAAGAATTGGGTCCGTCGCATGATAGAAGATACATATCGTCCGTTCAAGTTGAGCTTCCTGATACATATCGTCCGTTCAAGTTGAGCTTCCTGATACCTATCGTTCGTAAGAAACTTTTCGTGCACTGAACCTTCAGTTGTGTACCCTTCAATCTTCTTGAGTATTTTTTCTAACTTTATGCTTGCATCCACCACAGTGAATATTAACTTTGAGTGAAAGAGTTTGGAAACTGCACGGAATCTACGAATAAACTGTTGGAATTTGTGGATTTCGGTTGGTTCAGAAACTTAACAAGAGAAGCAACTAAACAAAATACAATTGATTACTCGGTCGAATAATGAGCAAGAATCGGCTCCATCGCATGATAGAAGATACATATCGTCCGTTCAAGTTGAGCTTCCTGATCTCACAATCGTCGCTCTCGTCAGCTTCAGAATAATCGTCGACGTCTTCGCTGGGGTTTTTTCTCTTCCGGTTACCAGGCCTATCATCTCCGTCTACGTTTGGTTTCCTCAACGAAGAACCATCAGCCATCATCTGCCCTTTTTCCTTTGGTTTTCTGGTTGATTTTTGAGAAAGAGAGGGTGAGGGTTTTGAATTGATTCCTGCGCTCAAGTTTTAAGTACTGGAGTGAAATATTTGTTGGAATTTGTGGATCAACAGAAATAACTGAATACAACCGGTCAAATCACACTATATAAAGTGTAAACTTATCGTGTGTTGTAGTTTGGAAAGATGACCGAATAGAGATCTGAATCAAGATTTACGTCTGATGTCCAAGTTTGATCACATTTGACTTTGTTCTTCGTTTTTTGGATCGTTCTAATAGATTAAAGAGAATAAACCATTTTTACCATATGAATACGGGCCGTATACTATTATACGGCCCGTATACACCATGTGAAAAAAATTTACCAGATCATTTTTTACCCTTTAAATACGGGTCGTATACTATTATACGGTCGTATACAACATGTGAAAAAAATTTAACCGATCGTATACAATGTATACGATGATTGTATACGGGCCGTATAAAATTATACGGCCCGTATAATATGGGTAAAAATTGGTAAAAAATGGTTTATTCTCTTTAATCTATTAGAACGATCCTTGTAATCATCAACCGGCTTTGAACGAGTGTAGAACACTTGTAATCCTCAACCGGCTTTGAAACCGGACGGAATCTATGAAGAAACTGTTGGAATTTGTGGATTTCAGTTGGTTCAGAAACTTAACAAGAGAAGCAACTAACACAAAGTATCTCGATATGGTTGGTGTAAAAGCTCACATTTTACTACGTTGAGCATGTTTTTTGACAAATCATCTGCTTCCTGAATCTGAAAGTTAACTAGACCCCTCAAGTTGTCATTCATAACAACTAAGCGTCTGGAGAAGAGTATGTTGATATAGGAGAGTTGGTGCAATTTTCCAAGCATTTTATCGTGTGTTGTAATTTTAATGAAGCAATGAAGATTGAATATGCAAACTGCATCCGTCTTCTGTTATGATTCGAAACATTCCGAATCACTAGCAGAAGAACCCGACACGTCTTCTGCTAGTTACTCTTTTCTTCGATTTCAACGAGGCAACTTTCCTTATCACCCGAACCGGTGATTTCTTATCCATACTATTCTTCATAGCCATATTCCCACTCACAAGTTATTGATCTTTGGGTGGTAATTTACTCCCGAACAAACCATGCCCACCTTGACCAGAATAGATAAGCGTATCACTCGATCCACTTACATTCGAATAACGCTGAGAATCCACAACGCTTATGGCCAGATTCTTTCCTTCAAGCTTGGCAAAATCAATGCCTGCTTGTTTTATTATCACGAAAGTACTGAACAACCGAGATAACAGCTCCGGTATTTATCACCAACTCATCTTTAGTAGTGTTTGTTTGAGAACCTGATTCAGATACACAACGGTCTCTTTGCTTCATCCACTAGAACTAATTTGTGTATGCATTCTTTTGGTAGTTAACAACGCTAATTAGAAAAAAATATGTAAAATTTATCATATCGATTGCTATAACAGGATGGATGTGACACACACAGATAGATAAGTTGTCACAGTTGTCAAGACTGTTTATCGGGTTTCCAATGCTCACACAGGGTGATAAACAACGCTGATACAAACACATGTGTTTTGAAATGGGCTTTGTTCTTGGTTTAATGAAGCTACATGTAACATCTAGTTATATTCCTACATCTATATCTTTTGTTCACTGACAAACTATGTGACATGTGTCTGGTCCAGTGATCCCGGTACTACAGCTGCATTTTAAACAATGCACGCCTCAACTGAGATAACGGACATCTATCAAGCTCAAAAAGAAAACTTGTGTTTCCCATAGTCACAAACGATTGCGGTTTCTATTTCGCATAGCCACCGTACTAAAAAACGGTTGCGGTTTGTATTTCGCATAGCCACCGTTTCCGTAGTAAAAAACGGTTGCGGTTTGCACATTCAATCTTCAATACTTCATTAAAATACCACTAGTAGAAGAACCCGACACGTCTTCATGTTACGGAGAATGTTCTAGAAATTGAAGGAAAAGAAAAAGATTTGTTGAAATCGAATTTGACAACTATGACAGCTTATTAATAGAAACTTAGGATGAACAGTAAAATATTAATATTTTAATTACTATTAATAATAAGCATCAATATTGAATATATATTATTTTTTTATTAATTATTAATAATAAGGATTAACATCAAACATATATCAATATTAATATGTTTTTTTTATTATTCTCTAATTATATTTGGTAATAGTATTTCTAACTAACTTCGCAATAATATTGTTTTTACTTTTGATAAACTGATTCGGTATCGCTATCATACTGTACCGTACCCGAACAACATCGATACCTTTATCCATTTTAATGATATCCGGTTTTGATAATTTTTCATTCATACAACTTCGTCTGCGATGATAAATGAATATCGTTACCAGTTTCGCGATGATCTGAACCAACCGATGTCCTTCGAACAACATCAGAGCTGGTACCGGTGACGGTGTTCATTTATATTGTTTCCGGCCGGTGTAAAATACGTGTTGGTTTCTATACCGAGTGCATGTATCATACCGATACTGTAACGAATCAAATCAATACTCATCGAATGCCCACGATAATGTAGCGCCGCAACGCGCAAGCAAATAACCTACATATATCCGTTATCAAAGAAGAAACAAAATAAATTAATGCATAACGATACCGATATTGTTCGGTTCGGTTCGATACAGTATGGTAGTGACACAATGTCAGTTTATCAAAATAAAAACAATATATAAATATTGGGACTGATACATATGTTTTTCTATCGGTTTCGATTCGATCTGGTACGGTACCAGTACAATATCCATTTAAAAAAATTATATCGCAATGTTAAAATAAAATAAACATATAATACAAACGAATCAGACCGACCTCAATTGAACAATATCGGTACTGGTATCGATATTTTGTTTTTATTGTTTTCCATTGATGTGATATTTCCTTTCCGGTTATTGTAGCGAGTGACGATATCGTAACGAATTGAACTGATAACAACTGAATTCCCGCCGCAAAGCGCGGGGAATCACACTAGTTTGTAATTATTACACTGGTCAACCTGTTCTAGTGTGTGCATGAAATTGTGATAGTTATTGTTAAGCCCTAACTTTTCAAATGAAGTTTTTCATTTTTATAGAAATTCTAAACCTGTTTAGGGATTTATACATAATTGTTTTGTTTAATTACAAAAGCTCTATCATGTTGATGACCAAAAAGATTGCTCGGCTACTAGCAAAAATAAGGCATTATTAGGTTGTCCAAGAGGTCTATCATATTAGAGTCAGATTGTTTTGTTTTCTTTTCTTATTTTTTTCAGGTTATAATATACACTGATATAATCAGTTGTATCAACCCGTTTTTTTTCGTTTGATTAAGACTCATCTAATCTAACTTATAATAAAAGACTCTAAATAATACTATATGACATTCTTTCCCTCAACCTCATAAATTTTATTTATATTTGTTTAATAATTTTTTTAATATTAATATTAATTAATAACCAATATATACTTTTAACTTATTTTTCCTATACGGGCTTGGGATACGGTAAATTATTACCGCTTGGTCGGGTATGAGATCATTTAATCGGATTGTGATTTAATAAATCTGCATAACCCGTTTTAATCTGTATTGTTTGATAACATAAACATTGGGGGTTAACGACCGTGTCCTGGATATCCTCGGCTCATTTAAAGTATAAATGGCCACGACCTATGCACGGGGTGTATGCATACACCTTTTCCTCCCACCCATCCAAAGACTAAAATGTCAGCTGGTGTACGGGTATTGAATATGATAATTATGAGTGTTTTATATTATTTATAGTTTAACATATCATTAATTTTTAAGAATTTCTTTTAATATTAATATTAATTAATATTAATATTAATAACTAATATATATATATAATTTATTTTTATCCTTATCTTTATCTTTATCTAAGACTAGTTGTAGGACCCGTGTGAACACACGGATAAGTTTAATAATGATCGAAATCAAACACTAAAAACAGATTATAATATATCATTTAAATTGTTTGCATTTAGTTACATATCTTTATAAAACAATGCTAAAGACAGTATGTGTTAGGACATAAAAAATTCATTACTATCTTACAAAAAAATTATTAGTTCAGGTTTGATATATAAATAAGCTAAGTAATTGATAATATGTTGTCTAAATTAATAGGAAATTAATAGTAATTGATAATATGTAACAAACATTCACTCGACCCTTGTTTCGCACTTTCAATTTTTTTTACTTCAATATTCAATACCCAAAGTTTTTGCAATTTAGACCCTTTGTTTTTTTACTTCTAACCCAAAATTTTTCATTTTTTACAATTTAATCCCAACTCTTTTTTATTTTCAATTTTGGTCCACCATACTTGTCATTTTTCCCAAGTTTTCCGTTTCGTTCTAAATTTTGTGAGTTAATGCACCTCAACGTGCGTGTGGGGTTCAACATTTTTTCGTATATTTTTTCCCGTTTGACTGGCCCATCGCAGCACACCTATTTTTCTCCGTTTAACAAGTTCGACCAACGCGCGGGTCCTGGATTGACTTAGTTATTTTTTTCTATGTTTTACGTTTCGGTTTAATTTCTCTGCAACGAGCGTTCGTGATTCAAAGATTTCATGTCTGATTTTCGCTCGGCGTTTATTTTTTCGCTGACAGTAGTATAGCATTGGTACTAATTGACACAGTTTTACAACAACCGCTGCAACGCACATACTTCTCCATTATGGAATGAAGAGTGATAATATTTAGGATTCATTAAAAAATCAAGAATACATTATAAAAGGAGTAAATTGCCATTTTAGTCCCTGAGTTTTGTCCAAATTTGCCATTTTGATCCAAATAGTTTTTTTTTTGCATCTGGGTCCCTGACTTTTCACTTTTATTGCCATTTTGATCCAAACCACTAAAAATGTTTGGATCAAAATGGCAAATTTGGACAAAACTCAGGGACTAAAATGACAACTTGGACAAAACTCAGGGACTAAAATGGCAGTAAAGTGAAAAGTCAGGGACCCAGATGCAAAAAAAAAACTATTTGGATCAAAATGGCAAATTTGGACAAAACTCAGGGACTAAAATGGCAATTTACTCTTATAAAAGACTCCAAATAATGCCACATGACATTCTCTCATTCAACCTCATAAATTTTGTTTATATTTATTTAATAAATTTCTTTTAATATTAATATTAATTAATAACCAATATATAGATATATAGATATCATTTATTTTTATCCTTATCTTTATCTAAAATTAATAAATAACTTCAATTTTGCAATTTAAACCCTTTGTTTTTTTATTTTTAACCCAAAGTTTTCTATCTTTTGCAATTTAATCCCAACTCTTTTTATTTTCAATTTTGGTCCACCATACTTTTCATCTTTCCCAAGTTTTTCGCTTCGTTCTAAATTTTTTGAGTTAGCGCATCTCAGCGTGCGTGTTGGGTTCAACATTTTTTAGTATATTTTTCCCGTTTAATTGGCCCGTCGCGTCACATCTATTTTTTTTGCGTTTGACAAGTTCGTCCAACACGCGAGTCCTGGATCGACTTAGTTATTTTTTCTATGTTTTACGTTTCGGTTTAATTTCTCAGCAACGAGCGTGCGTGATTTAAAGATTTTACGTCTGCTTTTCGCTCGACGTTATTTTTTTCCCGTTTTTATTTATTTTGTTTTTACGAGTTTTTCCGGTGTTGGTGTGACAATGGTATAGTATTGCTACTACTTAACACAGTTTTATGACAACCGCTGCAACGCAAGGGATTAATACCAGTTTACGTATATTGAAATCCTATACCTCATAAGCTTGAATCCTACAATTAATTTCTTAGTTGAGAAGGATGTTCTATTTGTTATGGAATCAACACAAGCGCATAATCATCTTTTTTCCTAGAGTTTAATAACTTTACCAATCCAAATGTTGTTAGAATTAATTAGATACCTCATCATAAATTCACATAAGAATATATAACTAACTATATATCTTAAAAAAAACACAACAAAATCACATAACAATAACCAACTATATCATCATCATACTCACTAAATCGCACCAATAATAAAACTAAGGTAGGGTCTGAGGATGGTAAGATATAGACCGTAGAAATAGAGAGACTGCTTCCAGTGAGTCCCCCGGCTATAGTAGTTTTGCATCAAACCTTGGATACAAGACAGAAGACACTTAGCAATCGGGACAAAGACTGATTAGTGCTTTGTCTTTCAGCTATTAACGCTACCATATGATGCATGATTAACCACCCATCGCTTTTAACGTTATATTCATGAAATTAGTAAAATAACGTTAAAATTTGTGTAATTTCACTTTTACCCCCAAGGGCCCACACACACACATATATATATACACATTATATATCTTAATAAAAACACAACATATGAAGGCACGAGAAGACGTTAGAATCCACACAGACAAGTTTCCCCTCTCTCTCCAATTTCCCACAGAGCGTCCGTGTAGAATGTAGATAGACTTTCCCCGTAAATCTTAGAATCGTATATCATCACCCTTCTCCTCCACATCGTCGTTAAGTCAGCCCATGGACTCTGGTGGGCTTCTAGTTGTAGATGGTCTTAGTGAAGACTATGCTTTTAGGTTTAGGTTTTGCATTTAAGCCGAATTTAATGTATTGGATTTGACAAATCTACATCCATGATCAATCTTTGCCCCTTAGCACATGAAATGACTACATTCATGTTAAACAACTTAACACATTAGCATAATAAAGCAATAGTTTCCTGTTTTAAATTACATCAGTAATGCATACTATATATAAATTCTTATAAAAATACAAAATGAGTCATGATCTTATTATCACCTAATCTTCTCTCTTTGGAGAGAGAGAGAGACAGAGAGAGAGAGAGTAGGTCACAGACTGAACAGTAAAAACTGTTTCAAAAAGTTTACAGCCAGGCAAGACTAGACCAAAGACAAGTTTTAAAAAACAAAACCTTTTTTCCTGCTGCAATAACATGCATCTCCACCTCCAATCCATGTACCAGCAATATTATTCCCTTCTTGTGACTCCTTTGTCTCTTTTCTTCATTTGTCACCTACCTTAATTCACATTATCATCTCTATTTTAAGCATATATCATATGCTTCAATTCTCCATTGAAGAATTAAACTTGAACATTTTTTGTTGCAAATTAAATGATCTTCTTTCATTCCCTCCAACACCAAGAAAATCTCTAGTCAAATCCGAATCACGCGACTCGTTTACACCATTTCCATTTATTCGCTTCGACGAATTCATCATCATCATTAATCCATCCCCATTGTGATCATGAGTCGACGAATCAAAATTCGAGAGGCTTGTACTCATGAGCCCAAACCCGGTAGTTTCATCTAAATTGGTACTTCTTGTTGACCCCATTTGAGCTGCTTTTTGTAATAGCGCGGTTGCTGACATGTGACCTGGAGGTTGTGGCGCAGCCATGGTTGAAGTAGTGTAGTTATACAAAGAATTCAATTGCATTTCTCGTTTCCCACCTTCTTCCTCTTTCAAATACGATCCAGAATAAGGTCCCACCATCGGTTCTTGGCTTCCATTCAACCATTGCACCATTTCAGGTGGTAGCATTCCGCCATTGTTATTGTTATTGTTGTTGTTGTTCGAACTTGATGACCCCAAAAAGGTTGAGCTACTAGGGTTTTCCAAATGTGGTGCATTCTCATTTTGGTCTAACCAAACTGGCAATCTGGGCTTCTCCGAATTCGGATCAAGATTAACTCCTAACATCCCACCACCAAACATCCCCGGAAACCGCATCCCATCACCCCCGCCACCACCGTTCATCGCCATCAAGTCGTGTCGAAAGTTGAGATTCACACTAGTTGACATAATCGGAAATGAAGCCATTCTCGAGTTTTCTTCGGTTAACGCATCACAAAATGCTCTATGCGTTATAAAACTGTCTTTCCTGCGCGTTTCCAACATATTAGACAGAATATTAGTTATGATTAGATAAAATATATTAACTTACATAAAATTTGTTTTAATTATCTTTATCATAGTTAGATTAATATAGTTAGGAGTTATAATTAGATTATGTTCAACATAATCCCTATCTTATTTAACATACAATGATCATTAATCATTATTCAAACACCATATATATAATTACATACACATGCAAATTCATTAACTCTCATTTTTCTTGTGGGATCTTTATGATCTAACTGATCAATGCAGGCACTTTTAATCGAAACAAAATCTAGAAATCTTTAGAAACATATAATTTACCTAGAAAAGATTGTTCCACAATCACACTTGTACTCTCTAGTACCACAAATTTTGCTATGAGCTTTCCAGTCTGACTGAACCGCGTACTTCTTCGAACACTTTTCGCACTTCCACTTCTTCTCTCCATGTTTTCGGCTATAATGCTTCTTAACTCCGGTGAGATCTCCGAGAGCTCGTGATGGATCATGATGAACACAAGTTACCTCCGGGCAAATATAAACCTTTTTCTTCACAACTTCAAGTTTGTTTCTTTGCTTTAGCTTCCATGGTAGATTGTGTCCTCTTCTATGAAGCTGCAAATTCTGGTCTCTTTGAAAACCCTTGTGACATATTTCGCATACAAATTGATTCCTCGCCATTAGCGATCTCGGAGATAAGGCTATCACATCTGCATCTGGATCTACACATGGTGAAAATAACAAACAAACAAACATACTCAGTAAAATTCTACTCATAGCAAAAGCTACTTGTAGGGTCTGAGCATAGTGGAACTAGGGCAAATCTTTCGTTAATCGAATAAAAGGGACAGAGAGGCTGCTTCTGCTTCCTCCGGTCAAACAAAAAAACACCTTTTTTGACATCTAAAGTTTTTAACCAAACCGGATAATAATGAGTTAATTACCTGGTGTGCCGGGGAGATTTCGCTTTCGTTTCGATGAATTTGAAGAATTAGGGTTAGGGTTTGCAATAGGGTCTTGAATGAAAGCAGAAAGAGAAGAAGGAGATGATAAAAGATCTTCACCAGACATGTTTTCTGTTATTCGATGAGCCGGTAGGTATTCGATGAAAGATGATGATGAAATCAATCAAGAACAAAAAGATGGATCAACAGAAGCTTAAAATAACTAATATATAATGATGATTATATATATATGATGATGGTAGGTTGTTGAAAGCCAAGATGATGGATCTAAGTGGATGGAGTTAACTTCAGTTTAGAGCTTTTGTTCATGAAAGTCTGACGTAGATCTTTGTCAAGGTTTGAGTTTTGTTTGAATCTTGATTGATGAAAAAACACACATGAAGAGAATATTATTTTAGAGAGAGAAACATGAAGATGAGAGAGAGAAGAGAAAGAGAATTGAGAGTTGGGTTTGTGTGGAAAGTCTGTCAGACAAAGACTCTACTTGGACCCTATCTTTCTTCATCACTGACTCACAAGCTAAATAATTATATTTTCTTATACAGAATATTTGAAAAGGTAAAACGTACATTAATTAAATTTTGTTAATGGTTTTTAATTTGGTTAGAGGATGAGCTACTAGCCGGCATACAAAGACCGCCACCTCAGCTTTGAAGTTAGGTTGGTATTGATACAAATGAGTGATGCATTAATGAACTTTGTTAACGTATTGGGAATGCTCCTCAAAACATACCATGTGTTATCCTAATTTTCTTGGTGGATATTAATCAAGAAGTCAAACACTAGTATTTCCTCAACAACTCAAACATATAACATTATCAGAAACTCTAAACTCGCTTACCCTAGTCTCGCCGGCGGCTCGACGAAGAAAGGTCTCTTTGGGTTAGCATCTGAGGCCGCCTTCCCTCTGGCTTGACCTCCTATTCTAACTCGGATATTCTTGACTTCCATTCGCCATTGGGACCGGTCCCTTTTTCTTCTGTGTTTCTTTTGTCGGAACAATACGCCGAGGGCTCGACGACGACGCGACGCCTGGGATAGAGGTTGAGGTTTGATCAGTACTCATATCGTTTGTGTACTAACGTTACCTCCCCTTCTATCCTGAGTCTCTCGGAATCCATTTGCCTTCCGGGTGTTGTTTCCGGGTCGTTTCTGTTGATGGAGGAGGAAGGACCTTGGGAGCTTCCGCGTCATCTGCGGAAGAAGGAAAAGGATCTTCACAGGAATTATGGAGCTGAAGCTAAGGAGGATTTGAAAGCTGATGGTAGAGTCACCAAGTTTTTCATTACTAACCTTCCGCCGGGGTGTAGGCCTTGGGATGTCGCTGATTTTTTCAAAGTTTTTGGTTACGTTACTGGAGCTTACATCGCAAGGAAGCCGGACAAAGAAGGAAGAAAGTTTGGTTTTATAAGTTTTATCAATGTCACGGACGTGAAAGGGATGGAACGTGTCCTCAACGGGACCAAGATGGGAGGTTACAAGATTTTTGCCAATCTGGCCAAGTTTGCTAAAGAAAACTCTGCTGTTTCTCGAGATTCCAAGGAAGATGGAGGAACTGTCCGGCCTAAACAACCCCAGCAACCACTGATGCTTAATCAGCCGTTTGTTAACAGAGGTAAAGGTAAGCTTTTCAGCGAGTTGTTTCACAGTGAAGGTAATGGTCACGTTTCAGCAGTTCAGTCCGGTGGGAACACTATCAAAGTTATTGATATTGCAGACGAGACGCATGCTTTTAAGGATTTGATAGGATGCGCTCTTGTTGGTAGATGTAAAAACCTTGAGATTCTTAGAAAGCTTGACGAGTGTTTTATGGAGAAAAAGTTTACGGGAGTCTCGTTAAGCTATTTGGGTGGTCTCTACATGTTGGTGAAATTCGAAGTCGAAGCCTCCTGTGTTAATTTTCTGATGGATCACAGTTGTTGGAAAGATTGGTTCTCCGTTTTAGACCCTTGGGATAATCAATCTCTTCCCTTCGAAAGATTAGCCTGGGTCAAAGTTCAAGGTGTCCCTATGCATCTGGCAGACAACGATGTTCTCAACAACATTTCCGAGAACTTCGGTAAAATAGTCCACGGATCTCAACTGGAGGCGGGAGACGGAAATCTTTCGGTGAGCTGGATTGGTTTGTTGGTAGGGGAAGGCGACAGAATCCACGAACAGGTCACGTTAAGGTGGAAGAATAAGCAGTTCCGTGTTTGGGTAGAGGAGGAGATCAACGATTGGGTCCCTGGCTCGGTCGGTTTGGTGGAGGTCCCGACGGATGTCTCTCCGTCTCTGGATTCTAGGAGGGCCCACAAGTCGGGGGGCCAGGTAGCTGAAAAAGCAATGGATCTTAATGATGTGGAGGCTACAGCTCACTTAAACTTTAATGGCCTTAATTTGGAGGAGACTGCATGCGGAGAGGAGAGTGGTAACATGGAGAATCCAAAAGTTGGCAATGAAGATAGATGGAATGTTGCTGATTCCAAGGTTGGTGGAATGCTTTTACAGGAGAGAGAAAAGGTGGCTTTTGAATGTGGTATTGGTAGTGTTAGTTTAGAAGATAAAAGGTCTGACAGAGAAGGTGAGGAGTCCAATGTGGTAAAGGAGCCGCTATGTGGAGAGGGGCCCTCTTCGGTCGCCGCGCCTGACCTTCCTAATGTATCTGGACCTTATTTTTTTGAAGTCTCTGGACCAGTGCACTAGGCCCAAAAGAAAGTCAATTAGGGTCAGGCCCATGAACAAGTTTGCAACCCAACCAGGAAGGTGTAGTCCAGTTTCGATTGAGAGACCAAAAAAAAGACTAAGAGATGAGGGGGCTTTTAACTTTGATCTAAATGTCAGGGGAGACGATCTGGGGCTCAGCAATCCCAGCTCGGAGTCGGGTGATATGCAGATCCCTCATCAGCCTGAGGAGTTCAATTCGCCAGTTGGGTGCGGTGAGTATATCGATCTGTCTTCGGCTAACTGTGAGGTGGATCCCGGTCCCAGTGGTAGTGATGTCAATTCAGGTATAGTGGTTAAAGATTCTTATGAGGTTCTTAAGGAGGAAGAAGTGGAGAAAACAATCAAGATCGGGAAGGTATTAGGAGTCAATCTCGATAATTATTCGGAGCTGGTTTCAGATTTCATTAGAGGAAAAGGTATTAATGATGTGTTACAATGAATATAATTTCTCTTAATATTCGTGGTTTGGCTGGGGGTGTTAATGCTTCGTGGGTGAAAGACTTAAAGGTTTTTAACAAAGCTAGTGTTTTAGCTATCCAAGAGTCTAAAGTGGAGTCCGTGGCCAAGTCAGATTTGGTGCGGTTCTGGGGCAATAGGAATTTCGACTTTGCTAGTGTTGGGTCGGTGGGCCTTTCAGGGGGTTTGGTGTGGCTGTGGGACCCCAAAATTTTGAAAATTGTTTATGTTATTCGGAATAGGTGCTTCTTAATTATAAAGGGTTCTCTGGCTGGTAGTGGGGACAGAGTGAATTTAATCAACGTATACGCTCTGCAGAGTGTGGCTGCCAAGCAGCAACTGTGGTCTGATATCTCGGCTTTTATCACTCCGAAGGATGGCAAATGGATCCTAGCGGGCGATTTTAATGCAGTTCATTCTCCGGAGGAAAGAAAAAATTCCAGCTTCAAACATGTTTGTGCAGATAACTTTAACATGTTCATTTTTTACAACGGTCTTTTGGAGTATCCGTGTCAAGGCAGGAAATATACGTGCATCAAGGATAATGGAAAGAAACTCAGCAAGTTGGATCGTTTTCTGGTGTGCCAAGAGTTTTTCAACAAATGGCCTTCAGCTTGCGTTAGAGTTCTTCCTAGAAGGCACTCTGATCATTGTCTGATCCTTTTAGAGCTCGTTGATCTTAATTTTGGTCCTCGCCCTTTCAGGATTTTCCGGTCTTGGATTGGGAAACCAGGCTTTGAAGAAGCCGTCAAGGAAGTTGTGGAGAATTTCGTTCCTTTTGACCCTCCGGATGTTTGCCTTTCGTCTAAATTTGCAGCTATTAGATCTTGGTTGAAACTCTGGAGGGATTATTTTCTTAAGAAAGAGAAGGATATAGAATCGCTTGCTTTTTCGGAAATTGAAAAGTTAGAAGAGGAAATGGAATTTAGGAATTTGTCGGAAGAAGAAGAGTTGATTTTGGCGGAAAACAAGAAACTTGTTAAAGAGGTGGACGTGAGAAAGAATTTGGATCTTAATCAAAGAGCTCGCATTAAGTGGGCTTTGGATGGTGATGAGAATTCAAAGTTTTTCCATGCTTTGATTAATAATAGAAAAGCTACGAATTCGATTCACGGTCTTAACATCAATGAAGAATGGTGTACCAAACCGAATGCTATTAAGAAGCAAGTCTTATCTTTTTTTCGTGACAGATTCATAGAAGATATTCCCTTTAGACCGGAGTTATCGAGCAATTTTAAAAAGATTTCAGGATTGGAGAGCGCTTTTTTAACTGAAGCTTTTTCAGATCATGAGATCAAAGAGGCGGTTTGGGGTTGTGGGGATGACAAGGCCCCTGGTCCGGATGGGATGAATTTCCATTTTATCAAGCACTTTTGGGATTTTTTAAAAAATGATTTTTCTAGAATTTTTGCCAGCTTCTATGATCACGGTGATATTAACCTTGGAAGTGGATCGTCTTTTATCACTTTAGTCCCCAAAATGAATGACCCGGTTTCTCTCAATAACTTCAGACCTATCAACCTTGTTGGAGTCATCAGCAAGGTTATCTCCAAAGTGTTAGCTAACCGGATGAGGAAGGTGTTGGATGGAGTGATTTCAGATTCTCAGTCTGCTTTTTTGAGTGGTAGGTATATCTTAGATGGCCCTCTTATTGTCAACGAACTTATATCATGGGTCAAGAAGAGGAAATCCAAAGCGTTTTTTCTCAAGCTTGATTTCGAGAAAGCATACGCCAATGTAAATTGGAATTTTGTGATCGACATCCTTCGTCAAATGGATTTCTCTTACAAATGGTGTCAATGGATTAAAGGAATTCTAAAATCGGCTAACTCCTCAGTTTTGGTTAATGGGGCTCCTACCTTTACTTTTAAATGTGGTAAAGGCATGAGACAAGGGGACCCTTTATCTCCGTTCCTTTTCTTAGTTGTCATGGAGGCCCTCTCGTGCATGTTGTCCAGCGCCAAAGTCGGGGGAATAATTAAAGGTATGGATATTCCTAATGGTGGGCCGACTATTTCTCACCTCTTGTATGCGGACGACGCCATCATCGTGGGGGAATGGTCTAAAGACGAAGTCATTAACATTGTGAGAATCCTCCGTTTTCATATCGTGTCGGGTCTTAAAATTAACCTCGATAAATCCAATTTATACGGTATTGGTGTGGGATCGGAGGAATTAGGGAGTTTGGCTACCGAGGTGGGTTGTAGACCGGATTGCCCTCCTTTCAAGTATCTTGGTCTTATAGTTGGAGCTAATATGAATCGGATCGCTAATTGGCAACCAGTGATCGACATCTTTAGGGCGAGGCTTGCTAAATGGAAGGCACATCTTTTTTCAATAGGGGGAAGGGTGGTGCTTATCAAATCGGTAATGGAAAGTCTTCCATCCTACTATTTCTCGATTTATAAAGCTCCTAAGAAAGTTACTGAAGTACTGGAATCTATGATCAAGAAGTTCCTATGGGGTGGTTCTTCGGAAGAGAAGAAAATGCATTGGGTCGCATGGGAGAACGTAGCGCGTCATAAGAAGAAGGGGGCTTGGTTTGAATAAGTTGCAAGATATTAATGTGTCTCTTCTGTTCAAATGGGGATGGCGGTTCAAGTCGGAGAAATCCAACTTGTGGAGAAGAATTATCGACGCTTTTCATTCCTCGAGGGTGGGTTGGGAATGTTTACCCTTCAAAAAGTCGTTACCCGGAGTTTGGAACAACATTGTTAAAGTTGTTATTAATGGTAAAGGTGAGGGAGGTCCGCTAAAAAAATTATTCAAAGGGAAAGTGGGCAACGGTGAAGATGTGGCTTTTTGGTTAGATCCGTGGCTCCTCGATGTTCCTCTTAAAAATAGCTTTCCGGGCCTTTTTAGTCTGGAATCAAATAAAAAATGTAAAGTGGCTGAAAGGTTTATGTATCAAGGTGAGGAGCATATTCTTTGCTGGAACTAGAGATCTCCGATAAGCTCGGCGGAGCTCCAAAACCAGCTTAATCAGGTTAGTGATATTTTGAACGGGTTCCACATATCTTCAGCTCCTGATCAGTGGCTGTGGGCTGCTGAGTTGGATGGATGCTTCTCGGTCAGATCGGTTAAGCGGCAGTTAGCCCAAGGCGGTGATCACGATTCGGGTTTTGTTCTTGAGTGGTGCAATTGGGTTCCCATAAAGTGCAATATTCATGTTTGGAGATCGGCTCAGGACAGAATCCCGACAGTGGAAGCATTAAAAAGAAGGAATGTTCTTGTTTATCCCTCCTTGTGCTCGTTCTGCAGCTCGTGTGAAGAATCAACGGAACATGTTTTCGTTGCCTGTCAAACGGCTGCTATAGTTTGGAATATGGTGAGTTCTTGGTGTAAAATTCCTGGCATTTTTGCGTTTTCTACCAAATATTTGTTCTCTATTCACAAAGAGTTAAGGGTTTCGGAAAAAAAGAGAGTTGCGGTTCAAGGAATCATTATGATCGTATGTTGGTGTCTGTGGCGTGCCAGGAACAAGGCAAGGTTCTCGGATGCTCCGATAAAGATTGAGAATATTATTAGCGAAGTTAAGGCGTTGGGATTTCATTGGTTCTCGGTTAGATCTAAATATAAAGATGTAGATTGGGGGGAGTGGTGTTCGTTTGTAAACATGTAATCTTTTTTTTCTGTTTGTTTTTGTCGGCCCGGCTTGGGTCGGTGTTTTTTGATGTTAATGAAAGTTACTTTTCAAAAAAAAAAAAAAAAAAAAAAAAAAAATTTCTTGGTGGATCTAGAAGACAACATCAAGGGTATCAATATTTGCTCAGAGATATTTTCGATACATAAAACGAAGAATATATATATGTATATTTACACTAATTTTACACTCCGTCGACCAAGTTGAGTGGTAGCCCGTTCTACCTTGCTTGTACACTACATTCGCCACTACTTGAAGCTTAAATATGCTTTGAAATGCAAGTTTTCTTTGCCACCAAGGGCACACACCCCTCTAATCCTACTACTAGATTTACACTTATCTACTATGGGATTCGAACCCTTAACTTCTAGGAAGAGACACGATTTTACACACACTGATACCATTAAGGCAAAGACCTTTCGGTTTTGAATGTAAGTAAGCTTCAAAATGACATTGTATGGTGCATGAGCTTTTTCCAAGGATAAAGCCTACCCTCGAGTGTCATCAAGCTTAGAGCATATTTAAACATTGTTTGGAGCAGTGGCTATAGTGAGGCAATTGCATCCTTTGGAGTGTGAACGAGCTTACGTGGGTAGCTTGTTAACATAATACAAAGTGGTTTAAGATCCCACCAAGCTTTGCAGTACAAATATGCTTTAGAATAAATGAAGTGACGTATATAATCAGTTTTAGGTAAAAGAAAAAAGAAAAATACGCAAAACCACTTAAGTATTTGTCTTTAGGGATCTCCATATATAATATGGGATAAAGTAAGATAGTGCATTAGCTATCATATGCATAATATATAGTTATAAAAGTAGGAACATTTATGTGTTTTTGTTATCTGAAAATTTTAAAATGTTCTCCATTGTTGCATGGAATGGATAGATGAATTGCTTGTCTAGAGCTAGTGGTTACAAAAGAAAGCCAATTTAACTAGGTTACATTAATCTAAGGGTATACTTTCAATGCAAATTTATAGAGTTAATTACACAGATGAATTATGTGGTTTATAGCTAATTTCGTCTTTGAGTACTAATTTTTTTTAACAAGTTTAGGTTTTACGGTTTCAATTTTGTAACACCTTTGGGTACTAACACCAAACTTAGTTAATTTTCTCAATATAATGACTAAAATACCCTTCCATTTTAAAAGAACCATTTGTGTCCTTTGTACTCAATTTTATTTAAGTTTAAATCAACTTTACAAAAAAATTAGAATTAGAATTATTTTTGTATATAACTATTTTAAAATGTTTTGACTAATATATGTGTTTGAAACGGTGATTATTAAATAAACTAGATATAATGTACTAGTAGATTATTACTATGTGTGTTACATGAATATATTTATGAAAAAAAAATGTAAGGGGGGTCCTATAACCACCCTTTGGCCTAAGAATAAGGGGCTGTTTGGCTAAGCTTTTCAAAATGACTTATTTGCTTATTTGCTTTCTGAAAAGCAAATAAGCAAATAAGTTATTTTGAAAAGCTCCATTTTAAAGCTTTTCAAAACAGCTTATTGACTTATTTGCTTTTCAGAAAAACAAATAAGTAAATAAGTCATTTTGAAAAGCTTAGCCAAACAGCCCCTAAGTATCTGGTTTAAGAGTAAAAATGGATAGTTAGAGTAGGTGTTAGTCTTGGGAAAAAGATAATGCCTAAGGAGCATGTTTCTCCTGTTAATAGTTGGGATGGTGTGATGTTATTAGAGAGGCGTCGTCATTGGAATATCCTTATGGTCCCCCAGGTGGTAATCGTTAGTGGTGATTGTGTGGAGTCTGGCCTGGTGTAAGACCCTTACTATTATTTAGTGGTTTTCGTAGGACATCGACTTAAAATGTGTATTTGCAATTACACATACTAATAAAAATACATGTTTATTAAAACTTTTACAATTTAAAAGAATATACAACATAATGTGATTGAGTTCGTCGTTAAAAATAACGACGAAACAACGTGCGGAAGCTTCGTTTTCATGTGTTCGGTTCTTGAACGTCGCTTGATCTTCATCCGAGTACTCTTGATATTCACCTATGATCAAAACCAACTTATAAGTTAGTTTTGATAACTTAAAAATAAGATTAAACAAGTTCTTTACATCAAACAACAATTAAAAACAGTTTTTGCAGCTTTTGTGTCTCTCGCAGGCCGCGAGAGACTAAGCCACATCCTTCGCGTGTCACGCCCCAATCCCTGTGACCCGTCGCGTGGTGCGGGGGAGTTCAATTTCCAGCAGGTTTGTTACAAAAACCTGCATTTTGCCCAGCTATAGTTTTAATCGATATTAGAACTTTAAAATGTCATAACTTTTGATCTCCATATCCGATTCGCGTGATTCTTTTTCCTACGCGACCGTAATTTTATTCTCCACCGCATGGAGTTAGAATCTGGCGTCCGAATAACAAGTTTTTCTAGATTTTAAGCCCTTGGCTTTATATTTATTTTCAACACATTTGACCCGTTTGTGTTTAAAATCACAAACTTGTTTCTAGTTAATCAATAATCATACTCCAATATGTTTAACTTAAAATCTTTATCCCAGATTCATAGCTTTTGTGAATTATGCGGCCAATATCTAAGTTATGCGCGTAATCCGTTTTGACCCGTTTAGGGGAATTTCATGCATTTAAGCATCTAACTCGCTCCTCTCATTTCACACTTCGCATTCCCATATTTGAATAACTTCTTATATTCCACCACAACTATTTTTGTGGTGGATTTAACATAATTAACCAATTTTCCCGAATTTTACCTTTCGGTTAGTCATTTTACGTAAATGACCCCTTTTTAGGCATTTGACCCACAAATGTTTACGCCTATAACTTTTATAAGTATCTAAGGATTCCATAATCATAATACAAGTTCTTAAACAACCCATATGGGTCGTTTGACTAATTTACCCTTCAAGGGCGTTTTGGTCAACTTTAGTCCCTCATTTTACGACGAAGGACTTTCGCTAATTATTTGACCAAAATCGCATGTCTAACTAACTTATTTATGCGTACGTGGCTCGGGTTGACTTATTGACCCGTTTTAATACCTTGTCTTCATTTATTTGCTAATTCATAGCATCGCTAATTCACAAGCCGTTTTATCCCCCGAGCATGAGACTCGACATTGATGTATGTCATAACGAACATGCAAAAACCAACTAACTCTATAGCTAGGGTAAGTCGGGTATCAATCCAAGGGAGTCTGGTGGAAAGTGTCGTGAATTAAGAACTAATACTAATTGCAAAAAACGGAAAATCTTGGTTGTCTGAGAGTTGATTAACTAGCAATTTACTAAAACAAGGTTGTGATCAATGGGAGAAACAATGGTTCCTCCGGATTTCAGATTCAAAGTGAATTAAGTTTATGTTTAATTGTTACAGTTACATAGACATAACTGTATAATTCGATTAATTGATTGTGATAAAAGAGGACTAAGTACTCTGATTGGTTAACAACGAGAGGTTATCACACGATTATCAATTGCAATTACCAACCCTAATCCCATAGAAAATATATCCCCATAACTCTCGGGAATTGAATGATTAAGAATCAAGGTTTAAGTAAAAATAACTGTTTACAAATCAATCAATTCAAACTAACCGGTAACAAGCATCGAATGCTTAGATTACCGGGTTTAACAATTGTTCAAACATAAAACAAAGTTCACCTCGACGAATCCTCCATCCGGAGGAAACAACGAAGGAATTAGCCGCTTATCTCGCACATATGATCTTCAAAAGCTTGTAGAAACGATCGTTGCATGATTGATTCGGTAAGATGTGAAGATATGAGGATGATTGTGTCACACCGTGACTTTTGCGGAAGCGTATGATGTGTGACTGGTTTAATATCATTGCATTCAATCATAATAAACAACTACATGATCAAAACGATGTTCATCCATTCATAAAATTTGAGTATTACAAACACCGGTTATTTAAGTTTTAAAACACAACCTTCGACTAGGTTATAAACTAACAAAAGTGGATGACATCTAAACTTGAAGTCTACTTCTAGAAACAACAAACGCGCCCAAGATCCAACCTGTCACCTGAAATACATCAACAGAAGTTGAGCGAGTTCATGCGTTTTGTGCGAGTACTGGTAAACTTGTAAACCTTTGAGAGACTCATTTGAAAACATGTATGAAAAGCGTGTATGAACATACCAAATAAATATTTTACAAGGGCATTAAGGCATGTGAGAACTGATGTGTGCAAAATGCAACATATAAATTACATCAATTGTGGCATAAAACTAACCCTTTTTTAGTACTAATGTTGGAAATAGTGTGCTTTTGTCTTCCTTTTGTATCTCCAGGATTAAATGAGCTCAAATTAACAAAAGAAGCAAAAAGTCAGCTAAATCTAACATAAATACAAGAAAAGGAACAAACGTGGCATGCCCGACCTCCCCGAAAGCATCTTCCCAAGCAAAACAAGAGAACAGAAGGCTGAACACGCCCCGTGCTCAGTGAACACGGGGGCGTGCCCAAGTGTCAGCATAAAAGACAAAGTTGTAGAAGCTTCCATCGCCCACCACGGGGCCGTGCTCAGCGGACACGGGGCCGTGGTCAACTATAAGATTCGCAGAATCCAGGCAAATCTTGATAGTACAGATATGCTTCTGCACACGGGGTCGTGCCCAGCGGACACGGGGCCGTGGTCAACTAATTCAGACAAGAGCAATTAATGAAGACAGAGAAGGAGGATGGACACGGGGCCGTGCCCACTGGACATGGGGCCGTGCCCGAGCTACTGTTCAGGCTATAAATAGGGGTGCTTGGCTCATTTGCAAACCATCCCTTGGCACACCACCTCTCTCACACTTCACCCACCACCCACCACCATCACAACACCATCATCCACCACCATCATCCATTGTCCATCATAGAGTGTGTGAGTCGTCTCGGGATCCAAGATTGATCGTAAGAGTTCTTGACAATCAAGGCCATGTTTGCCTAAGTCTCTTACATCACTTGGTGAAGACAAAGTGTCTAGTGTAATACTTTTTATTTTTAATCTTTTCGCACTTTTTACTTGGTTATGTATTAATGACTTTAATAACTAGTTTCTTATGTTGAAGGTGATTCTTCCTTATCGTTTGTCCGTGGTGTCTTGGCATTATTTTACTGTCTATATAAAATAAAAGATTTTCACCATTCATATCTCCACGGTCTATATGGAGGTATGTTGGCTACCTGGTCGGGGGTTAAGGGAACAGTTTGGTAAGAGTCTTGCCTTGTTCAGTGTATAGATCCTGCAAGGACCTGGGTCAAATTTAGTAGGACCTCCTTCAATACCCACCGGTATTGGATGGCGGGGGTCCAAACTCTTTGATCCCCTCATATGTAAGCTACTATTAATACTTTAACCCGGCTACTTAGGACTGTATCTCTGCTGACTCAGACTACTTAGCCGAGGGTAACGTCACCTTCAAAAGAGAGGCCTACCATAATATGCATTAATAACTTAATTAATTATCTTTCAATTATCCGACCCTTTAGGATTGTATCCTTGCTGACTCAAACTACTGGGTTGAGGGTAACGTCACCTTCAAAAGAGGGGCCTACTACAATAACTAAGATAATCTCTTAAAAAGTGCGGAAATAATCAAAGGTTACACTAAACACGAGTCGGAACCAAGTGATTCATCTTGTCTATCTGTTTTTATTTTTATTTATTTTTCAGCATTTTAGTTAGTTTTTATTTTTTTAGTTTAAAACCTTTTTCTAAACTTTTGATTTGATTAGACGTTGAGGATAAACCGGTACTAAAAGCTCTTGTGTCCTTGGATGACCTCGGTATCTTACCAACACTATACTACGCTCACGATGGGTGCACTTGCCCATATGTGTGTTTAGTGTTAGTAAATATCGTGTTTTATAAATTTAAAACTTGGCTAAAAAGTGTTAAAAAGGGCTTAACATATACATTAAAAACTAATAACACTCACGCACATCAAGTTTTTGGCGCCGTTGCCGGTGACACAAGGATTTTAAGAAAGTTAGGAATCAACGGCCTAATCATTTTTCTTATTTTTCTATTTTTTTAGGATTTTTCTTAGTTTTTCAGCTTCTGCAGAGCTCAACACGGGCCGTGCCTGGTCGGACACGGGCCGTGTTGGGCATTGTTACTGGCAGTTTTTATTTTCTGAGTTACAGGGAGCTGAGCACGGGGCCGTGTCGGTGCAACACGGGGCCGTGTCCAACTTTCCAGTAACAGGGATCCGGAAAACAATCACTGTATCTCCGACCACGGGCCGTGTTCACCTGAGCACGGGGCCGTGGTGAACCTTCTGACCAATGTTCTTTTATGTTTTTATTGCAGGACTTGGAACCCAGGCGCCACATTTGAACTTCCTACGAGTGTATGAGCTCCAGTTCTAGTAGAGACATAAAAGAACCTCTAGAAGAACCCGAACGCTTTCTTAGAAAAAGACTTAAAGCTAAAAACCGAGAGAAAGTTTCGGGGGACCACTTACAATGGCGGACCAACGTACCCTCATGGATTACCTACGACCCACTGTAGGTAATCTCGGCGCCGCTATCAATGCACCGAATGTCGAAGCCAATAACTTCGAACTTCGGCCACATTTGATACAAATGCTTCAAAACTCTGCAACCTTCCATGGGCTTGCGGACGAGGATCCCCATCTACATATTACTAATTTCTTAGAAATATGTGATACCTTTCGGATCAATGGAGCATCAAACGACGCCATCCGCCTTCGGATGTTTCCATTTTCACTAAAAGACCGAGCTAAGGCTTGGCTTAATACCCTCCCAGTTGGCTTGGTAAACACCTGAGATGAACTAGCCCAAAAGTTTCTATATAAGTATTTCCCTCATGCTAAAACGGCTGAATTAATGACTGAAATTAATACATATTCACAAGAAGATGGGGAATCCTTATATGAAACTTGGGAAAGGTTCAAGGAGCTACTAAGAAAGTGTCCTCATCATGGTCTTGCGGTATGGCAACAAGTATCCACTTTCTACAACGGGTTGTTGCCACACACAAGACAAACACTTGATTCTAGCTCCGGGGGACTTTTAGGTAATCGTCACCCAAATAAAATATATAATCAAATTGAGGACATTGCTCAAACCAATTTTCAATGGCACACTCCACGAGGCCATAAATCTATTGCCTCAGGCGCCCATAAGGTTGATGAAAGCACTTCTTTACAAGCCCAAATCAAGGCCCTTTCTTCAAAAATCAAAAAATTAGAAATGGCAAAAACGGTCTCGGTTATGGCTTGTGAAGGGTGTGGTGGGCCACATGAAAATTGGAGTTGTATGAAAGAATTAGATGATCAAACGGAAATGGTAAACTAAATTGATAATAGACCTAGGCCGTCGGGTCCTCCAACGGGTACCTACAACCAAGGATGGCGTAACCACCCAAACCTTGGTTGGAGAGATCCCGGCAATAGTAGTAACCAACAAAACCAATGAACTAACTTTCAACAACCACAAAATTTTTCTCAACAACAAGGTGGACGAGAAAGGCTTGAAGATACTGTATCTCGCCTCATATCCGACACCGAAAAGAAAAACTCGGATCGATTTCAGCAATTGGAATCGAATTTTAGAAATCAACAAGCTAGTATTCAAAACATTGAAAAACAATTAAATCAAATAGCTCAAAATTTCTCCGAGAGACCACAAGGCGCGTTACCAAGTAATACCGAAACCAACCCAAAGGGACAAGTACATCTCATAACATTGAGAAACCGTACCGTGGGTCCCGAAGAGGCTCTAATCCCACCAACTGAAAGAAGCCAATCTAACCAAAACACAACTACACCCGCGCCCCAACAAGAAAAAGGCTTCTCCACCAGTTCACGAGCCTACTAAGACTCCTCATGTTCCATACCCCGGACGGTTAATTCGTCAAAAGACCGATGAGCAATTCGCAAAGTTTAAAAATTTACTAAAACAATTGCATGTTAATATTCCATTTATCGAAGTCCTAACTCAAATGCCTAAATATTCAAAATTTATGAGGGACTTCCTCACTCATAAAAGGAAAATTGAATCATTGCAATTAGTTAACTTAGGCGAAGAATGCTCGGCCTTACTACTCAACAAACTCCCGCAAAAGAAGCTTGACCCTGGAAGCTTCACAATTCCTTGCTCGATTGGGAAATCCCCAATTCGTAATGCACTAGCCGATCTCGGGGTAAGTATCAACCTCATGCCCTCATCAATGTTCAATCGACTCGGCCTAGGAAAAACAAGTCCTACGAAAATAAGCATACAACTCGCCGATAGATCCGTCAAATATCCACAAGGTGTCGCTGAAAATCTATTGGTCAAGGGCGGCGAATTTGTCTTCCCGGCCGACTTTGTCATACTAGATATGGAGGAAGATACCGAAGTACCACTCATCCTAGGGAGGCCATTCCTAGCTACGGCCCAAGCAGTGGTAGATATGAATGATGGAACACTAACTTTGAGGGTTGGGGACGAGGAAGTATAGTTTGGAGTCGGAAAAAAGAGTAGAAGACGAAGACCCGATCAACTACATGAAGGTCATTGACTCAAGCTTGGATGATGCTCTCCGACGGTGTAGCATGGGATGCAAAACATCCCACTTGGGTAACATATGACTAGGCTTTGGGTCTAGCCAAGGACCCTTATAAACGTGGCGCACCACGGAGGCATTCCGCGGAACTATCATTAGTTTAGTTTAGATTCATTTTTATGTTTTCTAGTTTAGTTTTAATTTTCAGGAATAAAACACACTCGGGATGGTGAAGGATAACAAGGGAAACTTGGACCAGCACCCCATGCATGAAAACAGGACCATCCGACAAATTTTCTTCATTACAGCAGGTTCAGCACGGGCCGTGTCCACCCAACACGGCCCCGTGCTGCACAGTCTGCAGAAAATACCCAGTTCAGGTAAACTGGACACGGGCCGTGTTCATCCAACACGCCCCCGTGTCCAGGCTTCTGTTTCTTTTGTTCAACTTTTTGTTACTGGCACCTGAACACGGGGCCGTGCCCGGACACCACGGGGCCGTGTCCAGACGCCCAGTAACATAAAATTTTGCTTTTTCACACCTTTTACACATTCAATCAACCGAAAAACTTATTTTTGGGACACATTGAGGACAATGTGTAATTTAAGTGGGGGGGGGGGGTGCTAAAACTTTGAATCTTGCAAGTCCTAATTACAAGCCTTACACAAAACTCTATTGGAACCGCTAATCACCCCAAATTTTTTCAAAAATTTTCATTTTTTTTACTTGTCTAGGTTTAACTTGGGAATTTCAAATTCTAAAAAAGTTATATTTTTACAAATTTATAACTGATAGCGTCGTGATAAAAAGAACTAACATAAGAAAGTTATGAAAATGCATGACAAGTTTAGTTAAAATTTAATTATATATACTTGATCACATAAAAACCCATTCCCACAAAAGTGAGTTTTGAGCCTTTATTGAGCATACAAATACATATCTTTAAACTAAATGCTCATTTTTCGTTTCTTGTGTGAATAACCGCTTGGTTCTTACAACTCTAGAACTTGCCACGATGATACATTCCCGGTCCTTACCAACTTAAATCCGAGTAAGTAAATGATGGAGGCATTAGGACTAACCTTTTTATTTCTACACCTTTATTTTTCTTTTTTTTACCACCTACCCAAAATTCCTCTAGTTAAGCTCTTTGAGCCTAAACCTTTTCATTTCTTAACCCAAACCAAACACCCTTTCACCCACCAAAACCTTTTTATTTTTAACCCTTTGTTTTAGTAACAAGCTCGATTTTTCGTATGACTTTTCAAAAAAAAATGTTGACGATGAAGCAAAAGAAATAAACAAACAAGTTCATCAAAAATAACTTTGTTTGAATAATAGCTTCATCCAAATAAAAATTTTGCAAAAATAAAAAAAAAGTCTTACGAAAACCGACACTTTTTACGCTTTTTCGCCCTTTTCTACTAACCACTAACCCAACCACCTACCTTTAACCCAAGCCTAACCCTTCACCCAAAAGTCCTCTTGATATTTACAAAGGTATATAGTTAAAAAGGAGGAGGATTGATTGCTTGGCAAGCCTATGGTAGGAGTAAGTTCCATGCCGCTCTCGAGTGATTCACTAAAATACATATTCGGCCGAGTGTTGAGTGATCCCCCGTGAGGTATGTGAACTTGTATATAAATAGAATTTTAAAGAGGCATGTTATGCCCTAATAAGTAATTTATCTTATAAAAAGCTTTAAATAAATGATGACGAATAAGATTGTAAATAAATAAAAATAAAACTTAAATAAAGAATCTTGGAAATCCCAACACTCTATGACAAGCCCAAAAACCTTCTCTTCTACCCATTCCATTTGGGAGTGCAAAGCCATATTATAAAGAGTTTTGCTTGAGGACAAGCAAAGATTCAAGTGTGGGGGTATTTGATGTGTGCAAAATGCAACATATAAATTACATCAATTGTGGCATAAAACTAACCCTTTTTTAGTACTAATGTTGGAAAAAGTGTGCTTTTGTCTTCCTTTTGTATTTCCAGGATTAAATGAGCTCAAATTAATAAAAGAAGCAAAAAGACAGCTAAATCTAACATAAATACAAGAAAAGGAACAAACGTGGCATGCCCGACCTCCCCGAAAGCATCTTCCCAAGCAAAACAAGAGTACAGAAGGCTGAACACGCCCCGTGCTCAGTGAACACGGGGGCGTGCCCAAGTGTCAGCATAAAAGACAAAGTTGTAGAAGCTTCCATCGCCCACCACGGGGCCGTGCTCAGCGGACACGGGGCCGTGGTCAACTATAAGATTCGCAGAATCCAGGCAAATCTTGATAGTACAGATATGCTTCTGCACACGGGGTCGTGCCCAGCGGACACGGGGCCGTGGTCAACTAATGCAGACAAAGCAATTAATGAAGACAGAGAAGGAGGATGGACACGGGGCCGTGCCCGAGCTACTGTTCAGGCTATAAATAGGGGTGCTTGGCTCAGTTGCAAACCATCCCTTGGCACACCACCTCTCTCACACTTCACCCACCACCCACCACCATCACAACACCATCATCCACCACCATCATCCATTGTCCATCATAGAGTGTGTGAGTCGTCTCGGGATCCAAGATTGATCGTAAGAGTTCTTGACAATCAAGGCCATGTTTGCCTAAGTCTCTTACATCACTTGTTGAATACAAAGTGTCTAGTGTAATACTTTTTATTTTTAATCTTTTCGCACTTTTTACTTGGTTATGTATTAATGACTTTAATAACTAGTTTCTTATGTTGAAGGTGATTCTTCCTTATCGTTTGTCCATGGTGTCTTGGCATTATCTTACTGTCCATATAAAATAAAAGATTTTCACCATTCATATCTCCACGGTCTATATGGAGGTATGTTGTCTACCTGGTCGGGGGTTAAGGGAACTGTTTGGTAAGAGTCTTGCCTTGTTCAGTGTATAGATCCTGCAAGGACCTGGATCAAATTTAGTAGGACCTCCTTCAATACCCACCGGTATTGGATGGCGGGGGTCCAAACTCTTTGATCCCCTCATATGTAAGCTACTATTAATACTTTAAGCCGGCTACTTAGGACTGTATCCCTGCTGAGTCAGACTACTTAGCCGAGGGTAACGTCACCTTCAAAACAGGGGCCTACCATAATATGCATTAATAACTTAATTAATTATCTTTCAATAACCCGACCCTTTAGGATTGTATCCTTGCTGACTCAAACTACTGGGTTGAGGGTAACGTCACATTCAAAAGAGGGGCCTACTACAATAACTAAGATAATCTCTTAAAAAGTGCAAAAGTGCGGAAATAATCAAAGGTTACACTAAACACGAGTCGGAACCAAGTGATTCATCTTGTCTATCTATTTTTATTTTTATTTTATTTTTCAGCATTTTAGTTAGTTTTTATGTTTTTAGTTTAAAACCTTTTTCTAAACTTTTGATTTGATTAGACGTTGAGGATAAACCGGTACTAAAAGCTCTTGTGTCCTTGGACGACCTCGGTATCTTACCAACACTATACTACGCTCCCGATGGGTGAACTTGCCCATATGTGTGTTTAGTGTTAGTAAATATCGTGTTTTATAAATTTAAATCTTGGCTAAAAAGTGTTAAAAAGGGCTTAACATATACATTAAAAACTAATATCACTCACGCACATCAAGGACATAGGGAGCACTCGAAATGAGTAGGCTTATACCCTTGTCGATTTTCCCTCGACTATGTCGATTTTCCTCGACTAAGTCGAATTTCCCTTCGACTATGTCAATTTAACTTGACTATGTCAATTTCCCTTGACTATGTCGATTTCCCTCGACTGGGACACCGAAGCACTCATGTTATCACATGAGGACCATGAGGGGGGGTCGACCGTACCAGTTAGATCTAACCTTCATCCCTAATTAAGAATTAATGGAATTTCAATATTAAGTCTATGCTCACATGATCTAATAGTGTATTTCATAGGCATTTCATACCGTTTAAGCATTCGTAACATGTATTCCACCCTCGAGAGTTATAAAACCAAAAACAGTTACGAGAAAAGGGGGAGCATGAACTCACTGTTTTGCGTCTTCGATACTCGTAACTCAAATCTCCTCAGCAAACACGACTCCTACAATGTACTAGGGTCTATTAGACGAACGGGCTGTGCCTTGCCTTAGTATTTACGCTTTTGAGTTACGTTTCTTTTAATATTATCCCAAGTTATAATTTCTTGTTAAAATAATAATTATTTTAACTTTAAATTATACTAAATTTTGGAATAATTGTTAAACAATATTCTTGTAACAATACTTCTCAAGTGTTTATTTTCGTATTTCCTTCCCAAGGATGGGGATATCTTATACATGTATATTCGCATTCTTGTATCTGTAGTTCCAAATTAATATATTTTCAAGTCTCACTTTAGAAAATATATAATAATTTATTTTGTCACAAAAATAATGTATTGTCCAGAAAATATATATTTTTCTCAAAAATCATATATTTTCTAAATATTCCAAGAAAATATATTTTAACTTCTGAAAATAATTTATTTTCTCCTTGTCGAAAATATGATATACTTTGTAATAATAATAAAAATCATACTTTCATTTCTTTTGTATCCAAAATAATATTTACCAAAAATATGCCCAAAATGTAGTTTCCGGAATATCTTGTAAGTTACGTTCTTGTGTTCGGTTCCACAATATTTAGTAGGTAACTTATATATTTATTCCTTGTGATTTTTGGTATTATTTTGGATTGTAAATCCTTGGTATTTTGTTAAGTTATATTACTTTAAATCCTAGAATAATATAACTATTACACCAAGTATACAACTAATCACACACAATGTGTTATTAATGTAAATATATATTCTAAATACATATTTATCCATTTTTATTTACAAAAACCAACCTCCAATACGTGTATTTTTGTAACAAAATCTATGGCAAGGTTTATGTTGAAAACCATAGTTAAAACTCACTTGTAAATATTTGTTTAGAAAATATTTTTCTAAGTGTTTGCATTTTTAGAAAATTTTGCCATAGTTTCCCCTAAAAATGAAGGTGTCCATGCTATTAAAGCATATCATTTTCTTTTCAAAAATCATCATAAACAATCAACAATCAATCTACACTTACCAAGTGCTAAAACAAAGCTATCTACATAATAATCATGAACTTGAACTTTCATAAAAACTTGTAGTAATTTGGTAGTGTATTTAGTAGGTTTAGTTACCCTTTGAAGTGTGTTCATTTCTTTAAAAATCTCATTCTTGAAAGATTTGTGTGTTTACAACTTGTTAGATGATTTTTCCAAAAATCATTCTTTTGAGTTCTTCTTGTAAACAAAGTGTTCTTATACTTGTTTCAACACTAGAAACATGATTAGTTCTTTTTAAAACAACGTTCATGTAAATCTTTGTGATTTAGCTTGGTTTCTTTGGAAAACTATTTTAGAAATCATCCACTCACAAGACTTGTATCTTGTTTAAATCATCATCATATGAAAACAACTTTTATTATTGAAGTTCATGTAAACATAAGGCATGATGATCTTGGTCTTTCACAAGATCATCACATTAACTTACTAGATCATGTGTGTAATCACAATCTAGTAGGTTCCATATGATGTCTAACATCACTAACACTAGTAATCAATCAACAAGAAGCAAATAAACACAAATCAACAAGCATTCATATGTTTATAAGCTTATGTTAGAGATTTATGATTATGTCTTTTAATGTTCATCATGTTTATCAATGTACATCATCTTTTAACCAACAACATATGAAGTAACAAAGGGTTATGAGAGTCTTACTACTAGCACAAGGCTAGAGAAGAACACAAGATGATGGTGATGACAAAAGTGGAGGATAATAGCAAATGATGAAGGTCCTTCAAGATCCACAAGCACCAAGCTTCCTAAATCACCTCCTTACACCTTGAAATGAACTTGGAATGAATGGATGGTGGATGGAAGGTGGTGGTGGGTGTGTGCTTGTTCTCGGCCGCAAGTGAGGAGGAGAGGAAGGAGATGAGTGGGTGATTAAGTGTGGGTGGGATGATGATCTTCATGTCCTCTTATAACTATTCATCTCTTTTAACCAATGTATAATATGTTGGTAATAGTACATACATGATCTAAATAAATCTAGGTGAATCTAAGCAAGATCAAGCAAGATTTTAGAGAAGATTATGGTGGGGTCACTTGTGACCATCCACTTAGGGGGGGGGGGGTATCTTGGTTGGGTTTTAATGTTTAGTTGATTAGTTAGGATCTTAAGTGTAAAGTTAGGTGTTTATGTGTATTGGGTGTTACATAGTGTGTTAGGGTGTTCGGGGGTCATAACTAGCTCTGAAACATTAAAACAATGCTTTTAGTATAACTTTGGTGTTTCGGGTAATGTCCGGTTGTTCGGTTAGATACCGGTTCGTTAAAGTGTCAAATTATACCGTTTAGTGATCTTTATGTACCCTTTTGTGACGCTTTTAATTCCCGACACTTAGGAAAGCATTCAGGACCATTTAGTCATAATTTTGCATGTAACAAACTTGTTAAAATGCTGAATTTTGCTGATTTATGCAGAATTCTTCACTTTATGTGGGTTTTAGGCACTTTCCGACACTTTATCTATCACCTAGAAAAGCAGTTTTGTGGTCCTTACTTCCCTACACACTATACTAGTGTAATACGTAGTCTCTGGCTCATACTGGGCCTCAAAACACTGTCTGTCTATGTACTGAACTTCGTCAGCATTTTAGTTTGTCTGATAATGGTGCTAATTCTGTTCTGTGCATTATTAGAACTATATCCTGTTGCATGTAGTAAGTCTTGCAACATGAAATGCCATTGTATGTATATAACAGTATTCAGAATTTCATTTGTCTTGTAAACTAGATCATGCACAGTCATTAAAGCACATATTATTGTTCAATTAGTGTACGGAATGTACGGAAAAGTGGCAGTTGTCACAGACTCCCCCCGTTAAAAGAATTTCGTCCCGAAATTCAAGCGATGCCATCGGTCGCAGGGGAGTTGTGAATCAAATGTGGTCACTTAGGTTTAAAATTTGTCTTCATGTTCCCATGTAACTTTGGGCCATGATATGAATTCTAACGTACTCAAATAAATCAATTATGTCTTCCCCGTTTTTTTTGTGGACTCTTGGTCCGCAACCTTAACATGTTCTATAGTAAATTGGAGTTTGTCGTTGACGTGAGTCTTGTTTGTGGGAACAATGACTGTTCCTTGAGTCAGACTCCTCTAAAGACTAGACACGTGGAATGTGTCGCGATCACTACTGATCTTTCCTGGAAGTTTTAGCTTGTGAGCAATGGTTCCGTTCCCTACCAGGATCTCGAAAGGTCTAATATACTGGGGGTCCAACTTTACACGTTTTCAAAATCGCATCACGCCTTCTCAAGTCGAGGCTCCCATTAAAGCCATACTTCTTCTCTCAAATTCCTACGATTTCTGCCGCTCGTCGGCGCAATCTTTCTGTGTTCCGTGGGCTGTCTTGATATGATCACATATCTGAACGATCTTGCCTCTAATTTTTCCTGAACCAACTCGGGCCAGTAGATTGTTTATCTCCGGTCTCCGTTTAACACAACGGGGATCGACTTATTATGTTCCATCTAAAGCTTCACACGAAACGATTTAAACAGCGGTGTGATAAATACTGTTGTAAGAAAACTCCACTAAGGGCAAGTGAGTGTTCCAACTTTTCATCAAAGTTTATCACACAAGCACGTTGTCCATACAGTCTGCATCGTTCAGTAGCTCAGTCCATCTTCGTTAATATTTAAGTTCTTACGATCAACGGTGTGCTGCAACCCTTGTGATCAGTAAAGGTCGTGCAACGTTTTCTTACAAGCAATGACGTCAAGTTTGCGGTTCGCAATTACTGTATCTAGATCAAGGTTTCTTCTCATGATCCCTTTAATCAACGTGACGCGTATGCAGTATCATGGTCTCGTTGCATCGACGCGCAATCGAGACTTTGTCGAGAAGCGTCACATAATTGCAACTCTAACTCCTTAGCTCTTAATTGCAGGGTTGGCATGAATCTCGTTCTTATCCACCATGTATCCTAAAGTTCTTACCTCGCGAATTCGAAATCCGATTTTCGACATCTTAGCACATAACTGTTCTTTCTCTAAGAGTCACAAGATAATTTGCAGATGTTGCTCACGACCTTCCTTGGTCGTTGGGTATATAAGAATGTAGTCAATAAATATAATCATGTTCTTATCCATGTACGGCTTGCACACCTGATTCAAGAGGTCCATGAATATTGCCGGTGCGTGTGTTAAGCCAAACGACACGTCAAGGAACTCGTAATGCTCAATGCGAGTCCCTAAGGTCGTGTTAGGGATATTTTCCTCTTGTATTCGCAGCTGAGGACATCCTGACCATAAGTCGATCTTCGAGTATTTACTGGAACCTTACAATTGGCTCGTTCATGTTATCAGTCCTTAGCAAAGGATTCCGATTCTCAATTCTCTGAAATTTATGCAAAGTGGAAACTGCCGACTTTCTTCTCGTGTCCTTAACTAAGGGTGTCATGTCCTTAATTCCCTCTGTCTAGCAGCTCTTGCAGTTATATCGGAGGCTCATGCTTCTCGGACGAAGCTAGTCGGTAAGGCGTCATTCGGCACTGGTGCCACTCCTGGCACGAGGTTTATCCTAAACTCCTCTTGTCGTTGAGGGGGCATTCCTGGCAAGTCCTCAGGAAAGGCTTATGGAACTTCTTCCATCACAGGGTGGTCTTCTAGCTCCAGCTCCTAGGTCTCCTTGTCGGCAACATGAGCTAGGAAGGCTATGCAGTCTACTCGGAGGCACTTCTGTGTCCCTTCGACCAATGAGAGATGTCGCAGACCCACGGTCTAGTACCTTGCACCTATTGCAGGAAGGTTGTGTACTATAAGTGTTTCATCATTCGCAAGAGGGATGCAACTGCTTTTTGTAACACCTCGAAAATTCGTGTGCATTGGAATAACGACACGTGTCCTGAAAGACAAAACGCGTTGTAAACCCTGATTAAATAAAGATGTTTTGGCAGGATTGAAAAGTGGCGTCATGTTAATTTTTACCTCTGAACACCTCATTTATAAATCCCAAGACCCAAGTTTTTATACACATTAAACATCTATTATGTCTAAAATCCAGAAATGGGTTGACAATAATGAATTGGAAATGCATGATAGGATCTCACGAAGAAAAGAATGGTAATCCTTAGTTTCCGGTACTTTCTAAAGACTCCAAGACTTTCACACAACATAACATGGTGGTGCATACTATACATGACCCAAATTTGAGGCCCCATATTGATAAAACACGGCCAAGAATTCGTTTATACTCAGTTGCCCTTTCAAATCATTGAAAAGCCAAAGTTTTGGCTCCTGATGAACGCTTGCGCACCGCAACAACAGGAGCCTTACGGTGCGCAAGCAACTGCCCAGCAACAGAAAACTTGCTGCAGCCGGTTTTGCGCGATTGTGACCGATTTCACTGGTATTTCTCACTATTGGACGACCCCTAAAATGTTCCTAGACCTCAGGGACACCTGTGGGACAATTGTGGGCACTTGTAGCTTTAGTTGTCAACATCTTATGTTGAGTGCAACTAGTATATAAGAACTTCAAGTTTACAAACATTCTCATTCACTTCTCCTGCATTGTTGGATCACTTCTGGAACTCATAACCTTCTCTCAAGTGTCTCTAATCAAGCTTAGGACCTTTGTAAGTTTCCTAACCTTCTCTAATTAATTTTAGCTTAGTTATTTAGCTAAAAGTCAAACCGACGTAATTACGGTTTGACTTCGAGATTAGTCAACAATGGCTCAGTCATATCTCGAATTAAAAGTAGTTATAAGTTGGTATTTATGTGGGTAATAAAACCTCAAAAGGGTTTCCCCTGATCACCACTCTAACCAGGTCAAAAGTCGGGTCAAACTTATATTTAAAAAGTCAACAGGAAGCTTAAAATGCCATCTATGCATAATTAACATTGTAGATCATATACAACCTGTTGGATCATTGTTATAACTCAGTAAATAGTGTAAGGACATGTCTAAACATGTTCAACCCGACAAATTCCTGTAAATACCCGGTTCGGAACCGAAAGTCACATAGTTTGACTTTCACTTTGACTTTCAGTTCTGACCCGTTTAGGCATGTTTTAGAAATGCCTCAGAGCTTTAATTGGACTAGGTTACATGTTAGTACAACCCTCTGTGATTATACACCTTGGTTCATTAGTTATCCAATTAATATGCATGTTTCCGTTAATTGCTCATATGTTGACCGTTATGCCCTTATTACCTTAAAACGTGATTTTTTGGAAATGTAAAAGAGTAGAAACTTTAATTACTGATATATAAACTTGTATGCAAAGTTTGACATCAGTTTGATTTGTAGATTAAGAGTTATGCTCATTATCGTAAAATGAATGCTTTATGTTAATAAAACGGCGTAATTAGCGTATAGCCTAGTTAAGCCTACTTTTTGGTATCAAACTTAATACCCACTGATGTAATATATTATTTTGGGGTTTTTAAATATTTTTAATTAATTTTAGGCTGAGCATAACTAGTAGTCGTAGGCTTAATCCGGTAATTGTCGGTTTTGCCCTTACGGGCCATAAAATGAGTTTTACATATCTAAACGACTCCAAACCTTTTGCTACTGATCACATATGATAAATAAATTATTTAAAGCCTTCTGGAAATATAAAAAATATCAGATGTAAGTATCGAACCCGGAAATGACCTTTAATCGCCTTATTAAGCGTTTTTAGCGCAAAGTATGTATTAAAATTATATTGGACATACCCGGGTTGATACCTACTGATATATGAGGAAAATTATAATATTTTAACAGTAAGCAAAGGTTGATAAACTCAGACTTCAGTTTTGAGCTTTTCGGCTTATGTGAAATTACCAAAATACCCCTACGGGGCATAGTTTGGTTAAAAATGATAAATTTCACATATATGCCTTATATTACTGTTATAACTCATTAAATTGAGTATGTTTACTGATTTCATCAGACCTGTAACTCAGTTAAACACTTAAACCCTTTTACAACCTTTAAAATGACCAAACTACCCCTACGGGGCCTAGTTTGTGTTTAAACACGTTTCGGGCATAATGAAAGACATCTTACTGATGTCGCAACATATTTGAGACATAATTAACTTAGGAAACCTGTATATAGGTCTCGTGAATACCCTTCACGCTTATTACGCGTACGGTTCGGTTTATGTTACAAGTTTACATAAATTAGCCGAAACAGGTCAAACTTAACGGTTTTCTCTCAAAATCCAGAATGTGAATAATAAACCCATATTAAACAAGTCTTCAAACTTGTCGGGTCTAAATCACATTCTATCCGGTCTTCGCTTAATCGTGCGTACGTACCGTATCTTGAAACTAGCCGGTCTAAGCTTAAGCTTAATAAAAGGCCCGTTTGAATTCTAATAGGTTATTATAAACCTTCGTTCCAGATTAGGAGGACCAGTAAAAGCTACGTGCATTTTGCTTGTTGTGATTAATACTTACTCAGGTAAATACTTTTAACTTATTTTCCCTATACGGGCTTGGGTTACGGTATATAGCATACCGCTTGATCGGGCATCAAATCTCCACCGTTATAGTGGGTAGTTGAATAATTTGATCGGCTCGTTTAAACAGTGTTGATTACTTAAAGCCTTTGGGGGGTTAATGACCATGTCCCGGATATCCTTGGCATCATCTTACGAGATGGCCACGACCTGAGCACGGGGTGTAGGCGTACACCTGTCAGTGTATAACTCTATATTGTGGTGTGTCTATTGATCTTTAACCCGGACAAGATCCGGGCTACTGAACGCACAAGGAACATGTAATTCGTTCACAAGATTATATATTTAAATAATTCTCCCAAGTTAAATAAAATGTTTATGCCACGTGCATCCAAATCAATTTTCAATCATTTTCCAAAATGAGTCAGTTGATTGTATTTACCAGTGTAAACTGACGTATTTTCCCAAAAAGATTAAATGCAGGTACTAAGCGTAATTGGCTGGGATTTCTCCTTAGCATCAATAGAAGTCTCGCAAGCTTAAGATGCCTAAAGTCTGATGAACTATTGTTTCCATTTTATTTTCGATCCGTCTGTGGATAAACTTCCGAATATTGTGACATTGATATTACAATATTAAATTCGGTTGAATTATATCTTACAATTTGCTTCCGCAGTGCATATTAAATATTGTGTGGTTTGACTATTATGTTGCCAACCACGTCACGATACTCCCCACCGGGCCCACCGGTAACACGTGGAAAACGGGGTGTGACAGGTTGGTATCAGAGCCAACACTGAGTGAATTAAACACTAGTCTTTCTATGTTTAATCTCAGTTACACAATTGCACATATCTAAACCTCTGAGTCTAGACTTATAACATAGGACAAATTCCACCTTACTCGGGTTTTGTTTTGTCCCTTAAATGTTGTATTTTGTTATTGTTATCTTATGCTTTATTGACAGGAATATCAAAATGCCTCCAAGATTTTTCCGTAGACGAGGACGAGGAAAGGGGCCGATCACCGCCCCCAACGACAATGAAGCTGGACCGTCTAATGTACGAGCTCCATCTGCTACGGAGAGCGACGATCCACGTCAGAACAGGAGGAACCTGTTCGAGCCGGCGAGACGATCCGTTTCGCACAGCTCTACACCGCCGGTCCAAAACCCTTATGGGCCACAACCGGATTACGAGCCGAACAACCCTCAACCTTCATATATACCATTGCAGCGATCTTTATCGCACCATTCTTACGAGGACCACACCTGTTTTTCGGGGACAGTTTAACCCGGTAGGCTATATTCAAGAACCCGTAGGTTTTAACCCACTGGGTCCAGATGACCATTTCTCGGGAGATAACGCAGATGACATGGACGAGGATACGGACCCCGTCGAACTTGCCAGTGGTACTCCGAACCACCCCATCGAGATCTCTGACGGATCGTCATTCCACGGATCACCCTATGTTGGTCCGGATAGCTTCCAAACCTTGTTCACTCAGCACGAGTGGTACTATACACCTTCTCACCACTCGTCGCCTCATGAGCAGCCGCAGCAGCAGCAGCATCATCAAGATTCCTCTGGGGACCCCCGATTTGTGGCAGTTACGCCACCGCCTCCACCACCACCAGTTAATCAGGTGCCTCCGCCACCACCGAGGCGTAGGAGGTCAGGTGCACGTATGTCATCACGTGCGGGAGACTTTCATTTCAGCTCCCCACGTCAGTCAAGTGCCAGCCACTACCCGCCACATCAGGAGGACCCACAAATGGGTGGACCTTCCAACCCCGCGATGCCGCAGCCGCCGCCAATGGGTTTTGACAACCCAATCCCAGCGTATACAGGTTCCATGGCATACAACCCGTTCGAGCCGCCAGTCCACAACAACTACGGGTATGCAGAGGCCGACCCCTACTTGGTGGCAGCTAACTACAATGCCCTGCACCCAGAAGGACCATACGGAGCTCCATGGGGAGTTGGGTACCCAACACAAGGGTACCAGATACCACCTAGGCCCATCATAAGGACTCAATCGCAGCCACCTAGGTTCTCCCCACCTGAGCATGAAGAACTCCTTTAGAGGCTGGATCAGGTTGAACGGGAAGTGCACAGGGACCGTAGGGAGAGGCAGACTTTCTTCCAAGGATTAGCAAGTTTGATCAAAGGGAAGAGTAAGAAGGATCATTGAATCCTTCCACTGATTGTTTTTCCTTGTAATTGCTGTATTAGCCCCTACGTGGGTATGCTTGTTTGTATTGACCCCTGCGTGGGTCTATCTTTCTGTAAACCCCTGCGTGGGTGTGTTATTTGTATAAGTCCCTGCGTGGACAATTATGTTATTAAGCCCCTACGTGGGCATGTGTGTTGTTAATCCCCTGCGTGGGTAAGTACTTGTTTAACTCCTGCGTGGGTAAGATTGTTATTTGAAAAGACCCGTTTAGGGCAGCATGTAATATTATGTATAATTAATGGAATGTTGGTTTTTATAAATTTCATGTTTGCCTTATGTGCATAAATAATTTATATATGAAATAAATAAATCAAAATCATTCCTTTTGAAAATAATCTGCCTATGTAAATTTTTAAAATAAGAATCTTAAAGTGTGAAACCTAGTCTGAGTGTCCTTATAAAGACCTGACCATGGTGGTAAGACCTGTTTGAAAGATTCAAATCCCTGTTAACATCTGAAAACATGTTAACGCTCCCGGCAGATGTGATGCATTTAAAATCACACGCATTATTATTATGTAAGGATCTTTCCAAAGATTCCAAACCCAACTTAATGATCTCTGAATCATGGGTTAAATCATCAATTAAGATGATCATATTTTACCATACGTGGTAATATGATGCCTACGGGCCCTGCTCACTTCCATATGAGCCAAAAGACAGTGGTAGCTACGACTCCCTGTCTGATAAGGGTAATGAACTAGGTTCAAACCTTAAAAGTCTTGATTCTCTGAAATCATAACTTATAATTTAAATTGTCCATGTGACTAAGCCTTATGTGCTAATATATATATTGTTATTGTTTATAATTAGGATGAATTTTAATTGAAATCCTAAATTAATACGATTAATAAATTAACCAAATATGGTCTCTGTTTACCATGGTTAATGAATTTCCCTAAGGGGCAATTCCATAATAAACTCCCCAATAAACTATTGTCCTTGTTTTCTGCAACAGTTCAATTCAAATGGCTGACTCAAATGAAATAAATAGCCATCCAGTGGAGCAAAATGAGAACGCCCAGATTACGCTAACGGGTGCGGAATTAAAAGCGATCATAGACGGCGCTGTTACACAAGCTTTGGAAAGGCAGTATGAAGAGTACAGTGGGACTCGTAGTAGGATCCAATCTACACAGCCTTCAAAGCCACCGCCCAAGAAGGACGACCCGAAGAACGATGATCGACGCTCCTCGAACCACAGTGCTCCATCTCAACAGGTTATACGTAATCAAGGGCCCCGTGACAAGGGTTGCATGTATAAATATTTTGTTTCTTGCAAGCCCCGGGATTTCACTGGGGAGAAGGGAGCCATTGACTGTATGACATGGCTGGATGAGATGGATACGGTTATAGACATCAGCGGATGTGCTGAGAGAGACGTGGTCAAGTTTGTGTCACAGTCTTTTAAGGGTGAAGCGTTAGCATGGTGGAGATCTCTGATAGAGGCCACCGGAAAAATCCCATTGTACAATATGTCGTGGGATCAATTTGTTGCCCTTATCAGGGAAAATTACTGCCCTCAGCATGAGGTGGAGAAGATAGAATCTGACTTCCTATCCTTGGTGATGACAAACCTCGACTGTCAAGCTTACCTAACGAGCTTCAACACTATGTCTCGGTTGGTTCCATATTTAGTAACCCCGGAACCAAAGCGAATAGCTCGTTTTATCGGTGGTTTAGCCCCCGAAATCAAGGCAAGCGTGAAAGCTTCTCGGCCAGCCACTTTTAGATCAGTAGCTGACATTTCCTTATCCCTCACTCTGGATGCGGTCAGGCAGAGATCGCTGAGGAATAAGGAGGCTGAGAAGAGGAAGCGTGAAGATGATGGTTCACGAAAGTCGAGCAAGAAGCATCGTGGGAACGGTGATAGCAAGAAGGGGTCTGAGTCAAGAAGAGATGGGCACCGGTCTGGTGAGAAGCCCAAGTGCAATATTTGCAAGAAACAGCACTTTGGAAAGTGCAGACTCGGATCGAACTCGAATAATGAGTCAAAATCTTTTGCTTGTGGGTTGTGCAAGTCCAAGGAACACAAAACCTTGGATTGCAAGAAGATAAAACACGCAACGTGCTACCGTTGCAATGAAAAGGGCCACATTAAAACCAACTGCCCTAAGTACAACAAAAAGCCTGAAAAGACCAAGAAGACTAATGCCAGGGTCTTCAGAATGGACGCAAAGGAAGCGGTTCTAGACGACAACGTTATTACAGGTACTTTCCTTGTAAATGACGTCTTTGCTAGAGTACTGTTTGATTCAGGCGCTGATAAGTCTTTCGTTGATAATAAGTTTTGTGAATTGTTGAAATTACCTGTCAAAACCCTAAAAGTGAACTATGAAGTGGAGTTAGCAGATGGAACCCTAGAAACCGTCTCTACTGTGTTAGATGGATGTGCTATATCCATTAAGAACCATTCTTTTCCCCTGTCTCTACTTCCCTTTAAGTTGGCTGGTTTTGACATAGTTCTGGGTATGGACTGGTTATCTCATAACCAGGCCCAAATAGTCTGTAACAAGAAACAAGTGGTAATAAAAACTCCGTCTGGGGAATCACTTACCATTCGGGGAGATACCCAGTATGGGCTGCCTGAGCAGGTGACTATGCTCAAGGCTTCCAAGTGTTTGAAGAAGGGGTGTGTCATTTACATGGCGCAAGTGATTATTGATGAGCCTAAACCGAAGATAGAAGACATCCCTGTCATTTCTGAATACCCAGAAGTGTTTCCAGAAGATCTACCTGGTCTACCACCAGATAGACAAGTCGAATTCAGGATCGATATCATCCCCGGAGCGGCACCAGTTGCTAGAGCACCATACAGATTGGCACCCACAGAAATGAAGGAGTTGCGGACACAACTAGATGAATTGCTGGCTAAAGGTTTCATTAGACCTAGTTCATCTCCTTGGGGAGCGCCAATCTTGTTTGTCAAGAAGAAGGATGGGTCGATGCGTCTGTGCATCGACTATCGCGAGCTTAATAAAGTCACGATCAAGAATAGGTATCCTTTGCCCAGGATCGACGATTTGTTCGATCAGCTTCAAGGGGCAAGTTACTTCTCGAAGATTGATTTGAGGTCAGGCTACCATCAATTGAAGGTCAAAGATGAAGACGTGCACAAGACTGCATTTAGGACTCGTTATGGTCACTACGAGTTCCTAGTGATGCCTTTTGGGCTCACTAATGCACCGGCTGCGTTCATGGATCTCATGAATCGCGTCTGCAAGCCTTATTTGGATAAATTCGTCATCGTTTTCATCGGCGACATTCTCATTTATTCTAAGAATCAAGCTGACCATGAGAAACATCTTCGCTGTATTCTCAAACTTCTACAACAGGAGAAGCTCTATGCCAAATTCTCCTAGTGTGAATTTTGGCTACGAGAAGTCCAATTTCTTGGACATGTGGTCAGTGAGCGTGGTATCCAGGTGGATCCCGCCAAAGTTGAAGCAGTTATGAACTGGCAAGAGCCAAAGACGCCTACAGAGATTCGTAGCTTCCTGGGATTGGCAGGATATTACAGGCGTTTCATTGAAAATTTTTCAAGGATTGCTGCACCCCTAACCTCCTTAACTAAGAAGAAGGTTAAGTTTGTTTGGGGCCCGAAGCAGCAAGAATCCTTCGATATCTTGAAGCAAAAGTTGAGCAACGCCCCAGTACTGACATTGCCAGATGGAATAGAAGAATTTGTGGTTTATTATGATGCTTCGCACACTGGCATGGGGTGTGTGCTTATGCAGAAAGGCAAAGTAATTGCCTACGCTTCACGACAATTGAAAGTGCATGAAAAGAATTACACCACCCATGACTTGGAGCTGGGTGCCGTTGTATTCGCACTGAAGCTTTGGAGGCACTATCTTTATGGTGTCAAGTGTGTGATCTATTCTGATCACAAGAGCCTTCAGCATCTATTTAATCAGAAAGAATTAAACATGAGGCAACGCCGTTGGATGGAGACCTTGAATGATTATGATTGTGAAATCAAGTATCATCCCGGCAAAGCGAATGTAGTCGCTGAAGCCTTGAGCAGAAAGGAAAGGGTTAAACCCATCCGAATCAATTCCAAGCGCATGGAGATAAAGAATAATTTAATTGAGAGGTTGTTAGCTGCAGAGAAGGAAGCTGTGTTGGAAGCTAACTATCCTAATGAAAAGTTAGGAGTAACTGAGGAGCAGTTAACTCTTAGCAAGGACGGACTTCTGAAATTAAATGGACGAATATGGGTTCCAATTTTTGGAGGACTTTGTGATGTCATCCGCCAGGAAGCCCATAGTTCCAAATACTCCGTTCATCCTGGAGCTGATAAGATGTACCAAGATCTAAAGGCAAATTATTGGTGGATAGGCTTGAAAAAGTCTGTAGCCACCCATGTAGCTAAATGCTTGACATGTGCGCAAGTCAAAGCCGAGCATCAAAAGCCGTCAGGTTTGCTACAACAGCTTGAACTTCCTACGTGGAAGTGGGAAATGGTGACGATGGATTTCATCACCAAGTTGCCAAAGACAAGGAAAGGCAATGATACAATATGGGTTATAGTTGACAGACTGACTAAGTCAGCTCATTTCTTACCCATCAAGGAGACTTATAGCTCCGATATGTTAGCCCAGTTATACGTTGATAAGATTGTAGCCCTACATGGCATACCTGTGGCTATTATCTCTGATAGAGATACTAGGTACACGTCGCATTTTTGGAAGAGTTTCCAACAATCTTTGGGCACACGTTTGAATTTTAGTACGGCCTATCATCCTCAGACTGACGGTCAGAGTGAGCGTACTATTCAAACGTTGGAAGACATGCTACGTGCATGTGCGATCGATTTGGGTGGTAGTTGGGATAAGAACCTACCACTAATCGAATTCTCCTACAACAATAGCTACCATACCAGCATAAAGGCTGCGCCTTTTGAGGCATTATACGGTCGAAAGTGTAGATCGCCTATTTGTTGGGCGGAGGTTGGAGATGTCCAGTTATCAGGACCAGAGATCGTGTTCGAAACGACGGACAAGATTGTTCAGATTCGAGACCGTCTCAAAGCTGCCCGGGATAGGCAGAAGAGTTACGCTGATCCTAAGCGTAAAGATTTTCACTTCGAAGTAGGTGACAAAGTCCTACTTAAAGTGTCACCCTGGAAGGGAGTGATGCGGTTTGGTAAGAAAGGCAAGCTAAGCCCGAGATACATAGGACCTTTCGAGGTTATCGAACATGTCGGGTCAGTTGCCTATAAGTTAAACTTACCGGAAGAGCTCAGTGGAATTCACAATGTGTTCCACATCTGCAATCTGAAGAAGTGCTTCGCTGATGAATCACTGGTTATACCGCATACAGATGTGCATATAGATGAGAGCTTAAAATTTGTGGAAAAACCTTTGTCGATTGAAGATCGACAGATAAAGAAGCTTCGAAGGAAGCATGTACCTATTGTAAAGGTCAAATGGGATGCCCGTAGAGGTCCCGAATACACGTGGGAAGTCGAATCCACGATGAAAGAAAAGTACCCTTATTTATTTCAGTAAATCTCGGGTCGAGATTTATTTTAAGGGGGTGAGGATGTAACACCTCGAAAATTCGTGTGCATTGGAATAACGACACGTGTCCTGAAAGACAAAACGCGTTGTAAACCCTGATTAAATAAAGATGTTTTGGCAGGATTGAAAAGTGGCGTCATGTTAATTTTTACCTCTGAACACCTCATTTATAAATCCCAAGACCCAAGTTTTTATACATATTAAACATCTATTATGTCTAAAATCCAGAAATGGGTTGACAATAATGAATTGGAAATGCATGATAGGATCTCACGAAGAAAAGAATGGTAATCCTTAGTTTTCGGTACTTTCTAAAGACTCCAAGACTTTCACACAACATAACATGGTGGTGCATACTATACATGACCCAAATTTGAGGCCCCATATTGATAAAACACGGCCAAGAATTCGTTTATACTCAGTTGCCCTTTCAAATCATTGAAAAGCCAAAGTTTTGGCTCCTGATGAACGCTTGCGCACCGCAACAACAGGAGCCTTACGGTGCGCAAGCAACTGCCCAGCAACAGAAAACTTGCTGCAGCCAGTTTTGCGCGATTGTGACCGATTTCACTGATATTTCTCACTATTGGACGACCCCTAAAATGTTCCTAGACCTCAGGGACACCTGTGGGATAATTGTGGGCACTTGTAGCTTTAGTTGTCAACATCTTATGGTGAGTGCAACTAGTATATAAGAACTTCAAGTTTACAAACATTCTCATTCACTTCTCCTGCATTGTTGGATCACTTCTGGAACTCATAACCTTCTCTCAAGTGTCTCTAATCAAGCTTAGGACCTTTGTAAGTTGCCTAACCTTCTCTAATTAATTTTAGCTTAGTTATTTAGCTAAAAGTCAAACCGACGTAATTACGGTTTGACTTCGAGATTAGTCAACAATGGCTCAGTCATATCTCGAATTAAAAGTAGTTATAAGTTGGTATTTATGTGGGTAATAAAACCTCAAAAGGGTTTCCCCTGATCACCACTCTAACCAGGTCAAAAGTCGGGTCAAACTTATATTTAAAAAGTCAACAGGAAGCTTAAAATGCCATCTATGCATAATTAACATTGTAGATCATATACAACCTGTTGGATCATTGTTATAACTCAGTAAATAGTGTAAGGACATGTCTAAACATGTTCAACCCGACAAATTCCTGTAAATACCCGGTTCGGAACCGAAAGTCATATAGTTTGACTTTCACTTTGACTTTCAGTTCTGACCCGTTTAGGCATGTTTTAGAAATGCCTCAGAGCTTTAATTGGACTAGGTTACATGTTAGTACAACCCTCTGTGATTATACACCTTGGTTCATTAGTTATCCAATTAATATGCATGTTTCCGTTAATTGCTCATATGTTGACCGTTATGCCCTTATTACCTTAAAACGTGATTTTTGGAAATGTAAAAGAGTAGAAACTTTAATTACTAATATATAAACTTGTATGCAAAGTTTGACATCAGTTTGATTTGTAGATTAAGAGTTATGCTCATTATCGCAAAATGAATGCTTTATGTTAATAAAACGGCGTAATTAGCGTATAGCCTAGTTAAGCCTAATTTTTGGTATCAAACTTAATACCCACTGATGTAATATATTATTTTGGGATTTTTAAAGATTTTTAATTAATTTTAGGCTGAGCATAACTAGTAGTCGTTGGCTTAATCCGGTAATTGTCGGTTTTGCCCTTACGGGCCATAAAATGAGTTTTACATATCTAAACGACTCCAAACCTTTTGCTACTGATCACATATGATAAATAAATTATTTAAAGCCCTCTGGAAATATAAAAAATATCAGATGTAAGTATCGAACCCGGAAATGGCCTTTAATCGCCTTATTAAGCGTTATTAGCGCAAAGTATGTATTAAAATTATATTGGACATACCCGGGTTGATACCTAATGATATATGAGGCAAATTATAATATTTTAACAGTAAGCAAAGGTTGATAAACTCAGACTTCAGTTTTGAGCTTTTCGGCTTATGTGAAATTACCAAAATACCCCTACTGGGCATAGTTTGGTTAAAAATGATAAATTTCACATATATGCCTTATATTACTGTTATAACTCATTAAATTGAGTATGTTTACTGATTTCATCAGACCTGTAACTCAGTTAAACACTTAAACCCTTTTACAACCTTTAAAATGACCAAACTACCCCTACGGGGCCTAGTTTGTGTTTAAACATGTTTCGGGCATAATGAAAGACATCTTACTGATGTCGCAACATATTTGAGACATAATTAACTTAGGAAACCTGTATATAGCTCTCGTGAATACCCGTCACGCTTATTACGCGTACGGTTCGGTTTATGTAACAAGTTTACATAAATTAGCCGAAACAGGTCAAACTTAACGGTTTTATCTCAAAATCCAGAATGTGAATAATAAACCCATATTAAACAAGTCTTCAAAGTTGTCGGGTCTAAATCACATTCTATCCGGTCTTCGCTTAATCGTGCGTACGTACCGTATCTTGAAACTAGCCGGTCTAAGCTTAAGCTTAATAAAAGGCCCGTTAGAATTCTAATAGGTTATTATAAACCTTCGTTCCAGATTAGGAGGACCAGTAAAAGCTACGTGCATTTTGCTTGTTGTGATTAATACTTACTCATGTAAATACTTTTAACTTATTTTCCCTATACGGGCTTGGGTTACGGTATATAGCATACCGCTTGATCGGGCATCAAATCTCCACCGTTAAAGTGGGTAGTTGAATAATTTGATCGGCTCGTTTAAACAGTCTTGATTACTTAAAGCCTTTGGGGGGTTAATGACCATGTCTCGGATATCCTTGGCATCATCTTACGAGATGGCCACGACCTGAGCACGGGGTTTAGGCGTACACCTGTCAGTGTATAACTCTATATTGTGGTGTGTCTATTGATCTTTAACCCGGACAAGATCCGGGCTACTGAACGCACAAGGAACATGTAATTCGTTCACAAGATTATATATTTAAATAATTCTCCCAAGTTAAATAAAATGTTTATGCCACGTGCATCCAAATCAATTTTCAATCATTTTCCAAAATGAGTCAGTTGATTGTATTTACCAGTGTAAACTGACGTATTTTCCCAAAAAGATTAAATGCAGGTACTAAGCGTAATTAGCTGGGATTTCTCCTTAGCATCAATAGAAGTCTCGCAAGCTTAAGATGCCTAAAGTATGATGAACTATTGTTTCCATTTTATTTTCGATCCGTCTGTGGATAAACTTCCGAATATTGTGACATTGATATTACAATATTAAATTCGGTTGAATTATATCTTACAATTTGCTTCCGTTGTGCATATTAAATATTATGTGGTTTGACTATTATGTTGCCAACCACGTCACGATACTCCCCACCGGGCCCACCGGTGACACGTGGAAAACGGGGTGTGACACTTTTCCTTATATCGAACGACTTCAGCTCTATACTTGGATATCCAATCCATGCTGACTATCATCATGACTTCCCAAGTCAATGGTAATAGAAGGTTCCGGCCTTCTGAGATCCCAAAATATAATCCTTCATCATCTTTTTCGCTTAACTAACCTTCCATTCGCCAATTCTAGAGAATATGGGACGTCTATTTGTTGGTACACTTTATGTGGACGCGACTCGACTCGGTTCGATTCGGTTCGGTTCGACTCGGTTAGGTTTGGCTCAAGCCCGACGTAGTGACATTCCTCCATCGTGCACCCCAGAGTTCGACACGCGAAGCACGAAGAGCCGTGAGCGTTTCCCGCTGACAGATCATCATGACATCATCATGATGATGTCACATGTTTGACTAAGGCTAACATTCTGAATTCTAAGAATACATGAACGTATATGTGCATGAAGAATTGGGCCACTCATTTGTTGGGCCTATTGGTTTGGGCTTTTTATAATCCGACGAAGACTTATTGATTGGCAAAGTCACATATGACGAACACTCCACTGTTCGTCACACTACTTGTAGACGAAGACTCCTCGACAAACACTCAACTGTTCGTCGTTACCCTCCTCGACGAACACCCCTCAACGAAGACTCTTGAATGGCGAAACCCCCTTGACCTCGAAACCCATAATTTAAGCATGCATGTCGACGAAACCTTAGTGAGTTTCGTCGACTTTGAAGTTTTGTCGTGGCCCTCCAGGTTTCGTCATGCATATTGACGAAACCACATGTTTCGTCGATATTGGAGTTTCGCCGAGAACCCTTTGAGTTTCGTCGAAGTTGTGACTGTCTGCTTATATAAACAAGACTGGAGACAGAAGGCAATAGAGAGAGAGCTTAGATCAGAGAGTTTATTGTTATTTCGTATCGTATATTTCTGTAATAAACCCTGTTGATATTCTATACAAGTGTGCGTTAAACGTTATATATTTATCGTGTTCATCTCTCGCTCGGTTTGTATCGTAACGTGGATTCCGCACTCGTTACGGTATTCGAAACAAGATCTCGTAGTTGTCCGACGATCCGAAAACGGACCTACAATTAAGAGAGCTTAGATCAGAGAGTTTATTGTTATTTCGTATCGTATATTTCTGTAATAAACTCTGTTGATATTCTATACAAGTGTGCGTTAAACGTTATATATTTGTCGTGTTCATCTCTCGCTCGGTTTGTATCGTAACGTGGATTCCGCACTCGTTACGGTATTCGAAACAAGATCTCGTAGTTGTCTGGCGATCCGAAAACGGACCTACACTATTCTACTCGAAACTAGGCCAAGTAGTTCCTAAGTTCTAAGGATACGAGATTAAAGTTAATGCCAGTATTAATCAGAAATGGATGCATAGAATTTGGTTAATAGGGAACGTACCCGTAACCGTATCTGGATCCTGTCGTGCTTCACGAGCTCCGATCGTGAAGACCCTTCCTTGCTTGGTTCTTCATAGGGCAATCCTTCCTAAAATGCCCTACTTCACCACACCTGTAGCAGCCTGGAATTTTCCCATTATCTCTTTCATCTGGATCCTTTGCCCAACAGGCATCCTTGCTGTGCCCTTCCTTTCCACACTTTCCGCAGTTAGGCCTCAGACATCGACCTTCATGGTAAAAATTGCATTCCTCGCACCTCGGCTTATTTCCCAAATAAACCTTACCACCAGCCTTATTGGTGGCTCCATAAGCTTTCATGCCACGCGGCGGGTTCACTTCCTTTCTTTTGTTTGCTTTAGAGCTTCCATAGTTGATTTGGGTGCCTATCTTTAGGTTTGAAGACTTCCTCTTCTTGTTGCCTGATGACTCCACATGAGTCTCTTTCTTGTTATCCTCAGATTCTGAAAATTTTCCCATGCGTAGAGCTTCTTCAGTAAGAGTGACACTCAAATCGATAGCTTCTGCGATGGTTGGGGGCTTTGAGGTAGTAACCATACTCCTAATTTGAGGTGCAAGTCCCCAAATGAACCGCTCAATCCTCTTGAATTCTGGCTTGACTAAGTAGAGTACGACCCTAGACAAGTCGTGAAATTGCTGGACATACTTGGAAATCTTCGGCCCGTCCATTTTCAAAATCCAGAACTCCACCTCAAGCTTCTGGATTTCAGCCCTAGAACAGTATTTCTTCTCCATCATTTCCTTGAGCTCATCCCAGCTCAGTGCATGAGCAGCTTCGTCACCGAGGGTCTGAACCTGAAGGTTCCACCATGAGAGTGCGCCGTCCAAAAACAACCCTGAGATATAGGTAACACTCCGCTGGGGCGAACAGTTACTCATTCTTAGAACGGAATCAGTCTTTTCTGCCCCTGCCCAACGAACAAATGCAACGGCACCTCCTGTGCCATCAAAATTCAATGGCTTGCAGTCTAGGAATTGTTTATAGGTGCAGCCAGTTGGAGGGTTATTTCCGGAAGTGCCACCGCTGTGTTCGGAGCGCAGGGCTTCATGTCGTGCAATTGCCTGTGAGATGCGTTCTTGAAGCTCGGCTTCTGTCCTTGGTAACATACTGGTGTTTGTGTCACGTCTGGGCGGCATCCTCTTCTGTCAAAAGGTATGGGGTAGGTTAGACAACATTCCATAATTGTCTATGAGGTACATAGTACTATAAGCCAACAGGAAATCACTCAATATTACATGCATATATAATCAACAATGTATGAGCGAGGAAACAATTACTGAGCCTCCACATAGGCTTGGCAACTTGGCTTATTATTTGTAATGGGAAAAATAAAATGAACTCGAGGCTACATCGCCTTGGTCATATAAGTTTCATGAAGTGGCAATTGTTTTCCTTCTACATAGCTTTACAAGACGGGTATGCTTTCCCTGAGATGGGGGTTGTCCATGTAGGGGTGATAGAGAGTGTAACGTCACTGAATCTTTCCGAATGTTATCCATCTTTACTTGCTTAAATATCGGTTCTCAAACGTCTCGTATACGGGTAGAAGTATCAGACACGAAGTAGGTAAAGATAGGTTTCCTACTTTATAAAGTGCTAAAGCAACGGTCTATGCATTGTTCTACCAGATGAAGGTGTGAACACCTATAACTTATTTTTGGAGGGATGGTGATCATTATCCTGACCCGCAGAGTCAACCAGGATTTCCATGCACTACAAGTTGTTATTACGTGGGCCCCCGTAATAATAAATTGTCTAGCACAGTTACCCCAATTTTCCCTCGTCCAAGCAGATGATCAACCAAGGAGGGGACACTACTGCCCTTATACCTCTGACATGGAAAGGACCATTGCGGTGGTCCACGCGCTAACACTCGTTATCGTTACACGCGAATAGGCACGATGATTAAATGAAATAGGAATAAGGAGAATTCCTAGCAGTTGGAGGGGCACCTTTAAGATGAATACTTCATCTTCCTTGTCTTGGTCAAGTGTGTCGTCAATCTCGCTTCACAAAAGTCGCAGGGATCTCGTCCTGCTGATTAAGAAGTTTTTCAAGGTTGCTTCGTCGTCACTACCGTAGTCAGGCACCTTCACGATCGAGAGGGAAGAGCAACCATCTCCTACGGAAGCAAGCTCAGAATCTCGTTTGGCAATCACTTCAGCCATGAGTTTTGCAACGAACGCGAGGTCGATAGCTTCATCGTGCGAGTAAGAATAATAATAGGATTCAGAGTCGAAGGTATCTTATTCACGTCAATAATCATTCCGTACACTTATTCGTATGTATATATCAATAAACCAATATGTTACTTAGCACAAACAGGCAATTCGATGCATCATATCACATATAACTCTCGTTTATCTTTTTTTTTTTGGGGGGGGGGTCATTTTGTCTTTGGCAAGTCTAACTCATGTAGACTATGCCTTAGTTGGCACCTTATTTTGGGGTATTCTCCTCCCTACTAATGTCCTTGCTTTGTCTTTTCTTTGAAAAATGTTTGACTCACGGATCTTGACGCTTACGTGAATGCAATGAAAATCCTTTTTGTAAAAATGTTTTTGTGAGAGAATTCTAGTGATTGTAGTCTAGGCTCAAGAAGGAATCCTAGTTCACTACAATCGAAGCTCTGATACCAAACTGTCACACCGTGACTTTTGCGGAAGTGTATGATGTGTGACTGGTTTAATATCATTGCATTCAATCATAATAAACAACTACATGATCAAAATGATGTTCATCCATTCATAAAATTTGAGTATTACAAACACCGGTTATTTAAGTTTTAAAACACAACCTTCGACTAGGTTATAAACTAACAAAACTGGATGACATCTAAACTTGAAGTCTACTTCTAGAAACAACACCCGCGCCCAAGATCCAACATGTCACCTGAAATACATGTAATTTTGGAAAACATCAACATAAGTTGAGCGAGTTCATGCGTTTTGTGTGAGTACTGGTAAACTTGCAAACCTTTGAGAGACTCCTTTGAAAACAGGTATGAAAAGCGTGTTTGAACATACCAAATAAATGTTTTACAAGGGAATTAAGGCATGTGAGGACATGGGGAGCACTCGAAATGAGTAGGCTTATACCCTTTTCGATTTTCCCTCGACTATGTCGATTTCCCTCGACTATGTCGAATTTCCCTTCGACTATGTCAATTTACCTTGACTATGTCAATTTCCCTCGACTGGGACACCGAAGCACTCAAGTGATCACTTGAGGACCATGAGTGGGGCTCGGCCGTACCCATTAGATCTAACCTTCATCCCTAATTAAGAATTAATGGCATTTCAATATTAAGTCTATGCTCACATGATCTAATAGTGTATTTCATAGGCATTTCATACCGTTTAAGCATTCGTAACATGTATTCCACCCCCGAGAGTTATAAAACCAAAAACAGTTGAGAGAAAAAGGGGGCATGAACTCACTGTTTTGCGTCTTCGATACTCGTAACTCAAATCTCCTCAGCAAACACGACTCCTACAATGTACTAGGGTCTATTAGACGAACGGGCCGTGCCTTGCCTTAGTATTTACGTTTTTGAGTTACGTTTCTTTTAATATTATCCCAAGTTATAATTTCTTGTTAAAATAATAATTATTTTAACTTTAAATTATACTAAATTTTGGAATAATTGTTAAACAATATTCTTGTAACAATACTTCTCAAGTGTTTATTTTCGTATTTTCGTCCCAAGGATGGGGGTATCTTATACATGTATATTCGCATTCTTGTATCTGTAGTTCCAAATTAATATATTTTCAAGTCTCACTTTAGAAAATATATAATAATTTATTTTGTCCCAAAAATAATGTATTGTCCAGAAAATATATATTTTTCTCAAAAATAATATATTTTCTAAATATTCCAAGAAAATATATTTTACCTTCTGAAAATAATATATTTTCTCCTTGTCGAAAATATGATATACTTTGTAATAATAATAAAAATCATACTTTCATTTCTTTTGTATCCAAAATAATATTTACCAAAAATATGCTCAACATGTAGTTTCCGGAATATCTTGTAAGTTACGTTCTTGTGTTCGGTTCCACAATATTAAGTAGGTAACTTATATATTTATTCTTTGTGATTTTTGGTATTATTTTGGATTGTAAATCCTTGGTATTTTGTTAAGTTATATTACTTTAAATCCTAAAATAATATAACTATTACACCAAGTATACAAATAATCGCACACAATGTGTTATTAATGTAAATATATATTCTAAATACATATTTATCCATTTTTATTTACAAAAACCAACCTCCAATACGTGTATTTTTGTAACAAAATCTATGGCAAGGTTTATGTTGAAAACCATAGTTAAAACTCACTTGTAAATATTTGTTTAGAAAATATTTTTCTAAGTGTTTGCATTTTTAGAAAATTTTGCCATAGTTTCCCCTAAAAATGAAGGTGTCCATGCTATTAAAGCATATCATTTTCTTTTCAAAAATCATCATAAACAATCAACAATCAATCTACACTTACCAAGTGCTAAAACAAAGTTATCTACATAATAATCATGAACTTGAACTTTCATAAAAAACTTGTAGTAATTTGGTAGTGTATTTAGTAGGTTTAGTTACCCTTTAAAGTGTGTTCATTTCTTTAAAAATCTCATTCTTGAAAGATTTGTGTGTTTACAACTTGTTAGATGATTTTTCCAAAAATCATTCTTTTGAGTTCTTCTTGTAAACAAAGTGTTCTTATACTTGTTTCAACACTAGAAACATGATTAGTTCTTTTTAAAACAACGTTCATGTAAATCTTTGTGATTTAGCTTGGTTTCTTTGGAAAACTATTTTAGAAATCATCCACTCACAAGACTTATATCTTGTTTAAATCATCATCACAAGAAAACAACTTTTATTATTCAAGTTCATGTAAACATAAGGCATGATGATCTTGGTCTTTCACAAGATCATCACATTAACTTACTAGATAATGTGTTTAATCACAATCTAGTAGGTTCCATATGATGTCTAACATCACTAACACTAGTAATCAATCAACAAGAAGCAAATAAACACAAATCAACAAGTATTCATATGTTTATAAGCTTATGTTAGAGATGTATGATTATGTCTTTTAATGTTCATCATGTTTATCAATGTACATCATCTTTTAACCAACAACATATGAAGTAACAAAGGGTTATGAGGGCCTTACTACTAGCACAAGGCTAGGGAAGAACACAAGATGATGGTGTTGACAAAAGTGGAGGATAATAGCAAATGATGAAGGTCCTTCAAGATCCACAAGCACCAAGCTTCCTAAATCACCTCCTCACACCTTGAAATGAACTTGGAATGAATGGATAGTGGATGGAAGGTGGTGGTGGGTGTGTGCTTGTTCTCGGCCGCAAGTGAGGAGGAGAGGAAGGAGATGAGTGGGTGATTAAGTGTGGGTGAGATGATGATCTTCATGTCCTCTTATAACCATTCATCTCTTTTAACCAATGTATAATATGTTGGTAATAGTACATACATGATCTAAATAAATCTAGGTGAATCTAAGCAAGATCAAGCAAGATTTTAGAGAAGATTATGGTGGGGTCACTTGTGACCGTCCACTTAGGGGGGGGGGGTATCTTGGTTGGGTTTTAATGTTTAGTTAGATGATTAGTTAGGATCTTAAGTGTAAAGTTAGGTGTTTATGTGTATTGGGTGTTACATAGTGTGTTAGGGTGTTCGGGGGTCATAACTAGCTCTGAAACATTAAAACAATGCTTCTAGTATAACTTTGGTGTTTCGGGTAATGTCCGGTTGTTCGGTTAGATACCGGTTCGTTAAAGTGTCAAATTATACCGTTTAGTGATCTTTATGTACCCTTTTGTGACGCTTTTAATTCCCGACACTTAGGAAAGCATTCAGGATCATTTAGTCATAATTTTGCATGTAACAAACTTATTAAAATGCTGAATTTTTCTGATTTATGCAGAATTCTGCACTTTATGTGCCATTTTAGGCACTTTCCGGCACTTTATCTATCACCTAGAAAAGCAGTTTTGTGGTCCTTACTTCCCTACACACTATACTAGTGTAATACGTAGTCTCTGGCTCATACTGGGCCTCAAAACACTGTCTGTCTATGTACTGAACTTCGTCAGCATTTTAGTTTGTCTGATAATGGTGCCAATCCTGTTCTGTGCATTATTAGAACTATATCGTGTTGCATGTAGTAAGTCTTGCAACATGAAATGTCATTTTATGTATATAACAGTATTTAGAATTTCATTTGTCTTGTAAACTAGATCATGCACAGTCATTAAAGCACAGATTACTGTTCAATTAGTGTACGAAATGTACGGAAAGGTGACAGTTGTCACAGACTCCCCCCGTTAGAGAATTTCGTCCCAAAATTCAAGCGATGCCATCGGTCGCAGGGGAGTTGTGAATCAAATGTGGTCACATAGGTTTAAAATTTGTCTTCATGTTCCCATGTAACTCTGGGCCATGATATGAATTCTAACGTACTCAAATAAATCAATTATGTCTTCCCCGTTTTTTTTTTGTGGACTCTTGGTCCGCAACCTTAACAGGCTCTATAGTAAATTGGAGTTTGTCGTTGACGTGAATCTTGTTTGTGGGAACAACGACTGTTCCTTGAGTCAGACTCCTCTAAAGACTAGACACGTGGAATGTGTCGCGATCACTACTGATCTTTTCTGGAAGATTCAGCTTGTGAGCAATGGTTCCGATCCCTACCAGGATCTCGAAAGGTCTAATATACCGGGGTCCAACTTTCCACGTTTTCCAAATCGCATCACGCCTTCTCAAGGCGAGGCTCCCATTAAAGCCATACTTCTTCTCTCAAATTCCTACGATTTCTGCCACTCGTCGGCGCAATCTTTCTGTATTCAGCGGGCTGTCTTGATATGATCACATATCTGAACGATCTTGCCTCTAATATTTCCTAAACCAACTCGGGCCAGTAGATTGTTTATCTCCGGTCTCCGTTTAACACAACGGGGATCGACTTATTATGTTCCATCTAAAGCTTCACACGAAACGATTTAAACAACGGTGTGATAAATACTGTTGTGGGAAACTCCACTAAGGGCAAGTGAGTGTTCCAACTTTTCATCAAAGTTTATCACACAAGCACGTAACATGTCCATACAGTCTGCATCGTTCAGTAGCTCAGTCCATCTTCGTTAATATTTAAGTTCTTACGATCAACGGTGTGCTGCAACCCTTGTGATCAGTAAAGGTCGTGCAGAGTTTTCTTACAGGCAATGACGTCAAGTTTGCGGTGCGCAATTACTGTATCTAGATCAAGGTTTCTTCTCATGATCCCTTTAATCAACGTGACGCGTATGCAGTGCCGTGGTCTCGTTGCATCGACGCGCAATGGTGACTTTGTCGAGAAGCGTCACATAATGTCACGACTCACGTCCCCCCCGTCCCGGTTTTACCCGCTCCAGGAGCCGCGGGACAGAAACCCGTGGTATTTTATTAATTGTGTTGACAGCGGAAGATTTTACAGGATCTTTTAAAACTTGAAATGCTCGATTATTTTATTTCATAATTCGGGATAAACCCCGTAATTTACAATAGAGGAATTTCACAAGGAAATTCCCTGATTTACAAATCATGTTTATTTATTTAACTGAGCCACTACTTCAAGCTTTGTTAGTGCTCCGTAGCCCTTTTCCTTGGTTCACAGTAGTCACCTGAAACATGTTTTGAAAATATTTTATCAGCGGGGAAATACTGGCGAGTCATTCAAATTTGATAAAAAGACACATAGTTATAAATTACAGCATAAGAGCGATTACAATGGCTTCTATCTTATTTTTATCTGTCGCTGTGTCACCTCCTGGTGACGATGGTCATACCACTATTGGGTCCTTTCACCCAAGTAGTGATGATTATCACTGTTAGGATTTATTAGCCTAACTATGAGAAATTAGTAATGTGCACAATACCCCACTAGCCAATGATTCATGATAACCATGATTTAATCCCTGTAATTATAACCTTTGAAAATAATTGGAGTATTGTGAAATATTTTTGAAAAAAGAGAATGACTCACATTGCAGATTTAAACGAGCAGAGTTTAGCCTACTGATTAGCCTTGTAACCTAATTTAAATAACAATGCATACGAACTAGGTCACTAACTAATACAGCATTTACGATAACTCACGAGATTAAAACCCTCACAATGAATGACAAAGTATGGGCCTAATGTGGGCAGAACTTAAACATCCATCAGATAGTTTCAATCGATCGGACATTGAATCGTAGCAGCAATCGAGTTAATACCCTGTATCGTAGCAGCGCCTCCCTAATGAAAATTACGATTTTGAGCAGTGTATCTTCGTTTTTGAGAAAAATTTTTGACACCAGTGAACTGCTCATGGCCAACCCTATTTATAGCTGAAAAATGGGTCTCACGCGGCCCGCGTGAACCTTTACTTGACCCTTACGCGGCTCGCGTGGAGGTCTAGTCGTAGATTAGGGCTAGCGTGTCATCGGTAGGCATGCCACGTGTGTGACACGTGGACCGGGAACGCTTATCCGGTCAATAGAGCTTTGACGTGACCCGCATAAGCTTCTCTTATGGCTTACGCGGCCCGCCTGAAACCCAAAAACTTTGATTTCTTGATTTTTCATGCACCGTAGGGTTTCAGGGGACCGGGTATTCACTTATGGGTCGTTTTGGGACATTTTTGAAGGTCCTTACACATAATTGCAACTCTAACTCCTTAGCTCTTGATTGCAGGGTTGGCATGAATCTCGTTCTTATCCACCATGTATCCTAAAGTTCTTACCTCGTGAATTCGAAATCCGTTTTTCGACATCTTAGCACATAACTGTTCTTTCTCTAAGAGTCGCAAGATAATTTGCAGATGTTGCTCACGACCTTCCTTGGTCGTTGGGCATATAAGAATGTAGTCAATAAATATAATCATGTTCTTATCCATGTACGACTTGCACACCTGATTCATGAGGTCCATGAATATTGCCGGTGCGTGTGTTAAGCTAAACAGACGTCAAGGAACTCGGAATGCTCAAGGCGAGTCCCTAAGGTCGTGTTAGGGATATTTTCCGCTTGTATTCGCAGCTGAGGACATCCTGACCTCAAGTCGATCTTCGAGTAGTAACTGGAACCTTACAATTGGCTCGTTCATGTCATCAGTCCTTGGCAAAGGATTCCGATTCTCAATTCTCTGAAATTTATGCAAAGTGGAAACTGCCGACTTTCTTCTCGTATCCTTAACTAAGGGTGTCATGTCCTTAATTCCCTCTGTCTAGCAGCTCTTGCAGTTATATCAGAGGCTCATGCTTCTCGGACGAAGCTAGTCGGTAAGGCGTCATTCAGCATTGGTGCCCCTCCTGGCACGAGGTTTTTCCTAAACTCCTCTTGTCGTTGAGGGGGCATTCCTGGCAAGTCCTCAGGAAAGGATTCTGGAACTTCTTCCATCACAGGGTGGTCTTCTAGCTCCAGCTCCTAGGTCTCCTTGTCGGCAACATGAGCTAGGAAGGCTATGCAGTCTGGTAGTTGTAAGCGATAAGCAACTGGTCCTATTCGTTGGACTACTGGGAATGGTCCTACGTACCTTGGACTTAGCTTTCCCTTCTTACCAAATCGTACTATTCCCTTCCAAGGAGAAACTTTCAATAGTACTCTGTCTCCCACTTGGAATTCTAACGACTTGCGTCGATTATCGGCATAACTCTTCTGACGATCTCGAGCCATTTTCAGTCTTTCCTTGATTTGAGTGATCTTGTCAGTAGTTTCTTGCACGATTTCAGGACCTGATAACTGGCTTTCTCCTATTTCTGCCCAGCAAACTGGAGTTCTACATTTTCATCCACACAGTGCTTCGAACGGGGCAGCTTCGATGCTTGAAAGATAACTATTATTATAGGAGAATTCAATTAAGGGTAGGTGGTCATCCCAATTTCCATCAAAATCTATCACACATGCCCTAAGCATGTCCTCCAGGGTTTGGATCATCCTTTTACTTTGTCCGCCTGTCTGAGGATGGTATGCAGTACTTAAATTTAGTCGGGTTCCCATGGCTTCTTGGAAACTTGTCCAGAAATGCGAAGTGAAACGACTATCCCTATCCGATACAATGGAGAGTGGGACTCCATGTAAGGATACTACTTCATCTACATACAACTTGGCTAACCTTTCCATGCTGAAGGTTTCTTTCATGGGTAGAAAATGAGCTGATTTGGTTAATCGATCCACAATTACCCAAATCGCATTATTACCTTTTCTGGTTTTAGGCAACTTAGTAACAAAATCCATGGTTATAAGTTCCCATTTCCATACCGGCATTTCTAATTGTTGTAGTAGACCTGAGGGTTTCTGGTGTTCTGCCTTAACTTGTGAACAAGTAAGACATTTAGAAACATATCTAGCTATATCCTTTTTCATTCCTATCCACCAGAAGTTATTTCTTAAATCTTGGTACATCTTATTGTTTCCAGGATGCATGGTATACCTAGATTTATGGGCTTCTTCTAAAATCTTATTCCTTAACTCTCCTTGCTTAGGTACCCAAATCCTTTTCTTATGGAATCTCCAAATTCCATCACTTCCTTGTTCTAATTCTTTTATTCGTCCTTTCATTCCTTCAGCATCATCCTTGATTGCTGATTCCTGGACACTCTTCAGTTGTTCCATTAAATCTAATTGCAAGCTTAACCTAAGAGCACGAACTCACTTTTTCTTTTCATGATACTTACGACTTAAGGCATCTGCAACTACGTTTGCTTTTCCTTCGTGATATTGAATATCACAGTCGTAGTCACTTAAAATTTCCATCCATCTCCTTTGCCTCATGTTCAATTCTTTTTGCCCAAATATATATTTTAAACTCTTATGATCTGTATAGACAGTAAACTTACTTCCATACAAATAGTGTCTCCAAATCTTAAGGGCAAAAATTATGGCTCCTAATTCTAAGTCATGAGTCGTATAATTTTCTTCGTGCTTCTTCAATTGTCTTGAGGCATACGCAATTACCTTCTTGCGTTGCATTAGCACACATCCTAATCCTAACTTAGAAGCATCACAATAAACTTCAAAATCTTTTGTTCCTTCTGGTAAGGCAAGAATTAGAGCGTTTGTTAATTTCTGTTTTAAGATCTTAAAAGCTTCCTCTTGCCTAGGTCCCCATTCAAACTTCACTGCTTTGCAGGTTAACTTAGTTAACGGTACTGCTATCTTGGAAAAATCCTTAATAAATCGTCTATAGTATCCAGCTAACCCTAGAAAGCTTCTAATTTCCATGGCTGATTGCGGGACTTTCCATTTGGTGATTGCTTCTATTTTAGAGGGATCTACGTGAATACCTTCGTGATTCACCATGTGTCCTAAAAATTGCACCTCCTGTAGCCAAAATTCACACTTCGAGAATTTGGCGTAAAGCTTTTCCTTTCTTAACAAAGTTAAGAGTGCATGCAGATGCTCACAATGTTCGTCCTGACTTTTGGAATAAATGAGTATATCGTTGATGAACACAATTACAAATTTATCCAAGTACGGTTTACAGATCCTATTCATCATGTGCATAAATGTTGCAGGAGCATTTGTCAGTCCAAAGGGCATGACTGTAAACTCGTAATGACCATACCTAGTTCTGAAAGCAGTTTTAGGTATGTCCTCTTCTTGTACTTTCAATTGATGATATCCGGAGCGTAAATCTATTTTTGAAAATTATCTAGCTCCTTGAAGTTGATCAAAGAGATCATCAATCCTAGGTAATGGGTATCGATTCTTAATTGTAACGTTATTCAATTCCCTATAATCGATACACATTCTCATTGACCCATCTTTCTTTTTCACAAATAACACTGGAGCTCCCCACGGGGACGAACTAGGTTGTATGAATCCTTTACTTAATAATTCATCTAACTGCTTTTTCAATTCTAGCATTTCGGTGGGTGCTAACCGATAAGGTGCCTTGGCTATCAGTGTAGTTCCAGGAATTAGATGAATTCTAAATTCTACTTCCCTATTGGGTGGTAATCCCGGTAGTTCTTCTGGAAATATGTCCGGGTATTCTGTACTACTGGAATTTCTTTAAGTTCCTTACCTTTAGTGTTAATGATTGCTGAAATTATATACACTATTTCTTGTTTTCTTGAATAACTGGCCAATTTCATTACTGAAATGAATTTCAGTGGCTTTTGTGGCTTATCTCCTGTAATTACCACTAATTCTCCTGTGGGTGTATGAATTTCTATGGAGTTTTTATCACAGAGAATTCAAGCATGGTTGGCTACTAACCAATCCATTCCTAATACTATATCGAATCCGGCTAAATTCATAGGTAACAGGTTTGCAGAGAATTTATGACCTAAGAGTTCTATCTTTCCTTCTTGCAAAACCTTATCTATGTTAATAGAATTCCCATCAGCCGTTTCGACTGTAAAAATCTGCCTAAGTTTGGTTAAGGGTAGGTTAAGAGCTTGGCAGAATGAAGTATTTATAAAACTTTGGTTTGCACCAGAGTCAAATAATACTTTTGCATAAACGTTGTGAACTAGGAACGTACCAACTATCACGTCCAGGATTAGTTCTGCTTCCTGAGTAGTCAACTGGATGGCTCTTGCGTTTCTCTTGGTAGTTCCTTCTGCAGGTTTGGCTTTGTTATCAGCTGGTTTGACCAATTTCGGGCAGTCTGGCCTAAAATGTCCAGCTTCTCCGCAGTTGTAGCAGATTGTTGCTTTCTTCTTCCTGCAATCTTCTTCTTGGTGCCCCGGGATTTTGCAGAAATTGCAATACCCTTTGCATCTTCCAAAATGCTTTCTTTTACAGGCATTGCAAAATGGAACAGTGGAAGATTGTCCAGTTCCCTTTTTCTTAAAATTACTACGGTTACCCATACGGAATCCTTGGGTAATCTTTTGGGCCACTTCCTTTTTCCGGTTTTCTTCTCTTGTACGTACGTATCAGCCCGTCAGTTAGGGTGTTAGCTAATTCCACAGCATCGTTAATAGTGCGAGGTCTCGCAGCTTTAACGATATCACGAATTTCGCCAATCAATCCCCAAATATAGTGAGAAATAAGTAACGGCTCTGGCGAAGCCAGGGTTGGTACCACTCTAGCATATTCGAAGAATGTCGAAGTATACCCTCGACAATCTACATCCACCATCCGGTGGTTCAGAAATTTATTCGCCATTTGTTCTTTCTCATATTCAGGACAGAATTTTCTCTCCACTAGCCGCTTAAATTCTTCCCAACTAATGGCATAGGCCACATCGCTTCCCTTGGCTTGTAGTACTGTATTCCACCATTCTAGCACCCCTTCTTTAAAAAGATGCGACGCGTACATGACCTTGTCTTCCTCAGCACATTTACTTATTTTAATCACTGCCTCGGTTTTCTCTAACCAACGTAGTGCAGCGGTCGCCCCTTCGTTGCCTGCAAATTCAGCCGGTTTACAGGCAAGAAATTCCTTATAAGTGTAACCAGGCGTTGCAGCTTTCATTCTCTTAATGAGTGGGGCTTGCATCCTATCGTTATTGTTATTAGTATTGTTGCTGCCTCCGTTTACACTATTACTAAAGTTATCTTCATGAGTACGTTTGCTAGGAATAATTTGTTGAGGTTCAACTGGATTTCGGGCAGCAGCAAGGATTGCTGGAAAAGCATTGGCTATTCCCTGAGCAACGATATTCTCGATATCTTGCCTATTCAGAAATTGATCTTCATGGTTTTGTTCAGATTGGTTAACTTCATTAACGGGTTCATTACTAGCGTGTTCCATCTGGTAATATATATATATATATATATAAGTGATTAGCATAAAATAATTAATAACCAAACATAACAAAGTAATCGCATATAATCATATCAACATGTATAGCCAAAATTGTCGACTTTCGACGTTCGATATTTTATATATTATAATAGGCATCCGTACACACTGGTTATCTTACAAAATTTTTATTTTTAGTTATTTTAGATAGTTATATTATTATATTATTATTATTATTATTAACCACATATTCCTACAATCACATAACCACAGTCACACCATCCCCGTCAGCTGGTATCTTAGAAACGACGTTCCCTCTCGTCGTATTTCCAGGAGATCTGTTCTCCCACCCCCCGAATTCGATTCCCTGCATCCATCAGCTCCTCGCCAAAATGGCGGAGTTCAGCCAAGTTCTCATTGCTCATCGGTGGGTTTGGTGCAGGCTCTGGGTCAAACTGAGGGAAAAAGGTATAAGGGTTATTTAGGAGATTTTGAAACTGCCAATCAGTGGTCCACCATTCTTCTAGTTCTGCTGGTAAAGGTTGGGAGTGGATAATAGGATCTGGGATATCAGGCTCTAGATCAATTGGAAGTTGTGCTTCTGCTGGGTAATTAAAAAGGTTTCCACCGGGTGGTCCGATGAGGTCACTAAGTGCCAGTTTATGATCCAGCTCCTCCCAGGACGACATTTCCTGGTCTTGCCTAGAACTTTCCCCAATCTCTATTCCTTTGTCTTTATCCTTGAGACCCTCCGTCTTTATAACTTTCCGAGTCACTGGTTTCCTCCTACGCACACGCCTCCAGCCCACAATTCTTCTTCTCTTCTTTGGCTTGGGTTTCTCCGGAGGCTGGGCTTGAAATTCCATAGGTTCCTCAACATCGGCACAATAACCGGTAAAGTCTCTGGAAACTTCCACATTAACATAATAGAGATTGAGATTCTGAAGAGCTTCAGACAACTCATTCATGTTGTTTAGCAGATATGAAGAAACATACAAAAGTCTAGGTTAAAATTTTGTAAATTGAATAATCACAGAAAGGCAATAAAAAATTTAAGTATTAATTGCATTGATTAAAACAAAATATTGCGATATATATATATATATATTACAAATTACAACTGAAATTTAAAATATACTAGAGATAATTTATTTTAGTCTATCTTTTCTTACTAAGTGGTTTATCTATTGGGCAAGTTTCTTTTAAAGTTTCTGGCTAATGGGTGATATGGGTGCTAGTACTGGGTCAGGGTGTTGGCAGTTTAACTTAATTAAAAGTTAACATTTACTGCTGTAGTGGCTAACATATAGAGATTTGCCCATTGTTCGTCTAATTCATCTTCCCATGGTGGGTTATCACCTGTTTCCTGAGTCTCTTTATTAATTATTACTTCTTTTGTTTGTGACTTCTTTATTTTCTCTTGACTATTTCTAATAATCCAACTTCTTTTCTTAATGGTAAGTGGTTTCTCAAACTGTGCCTTACGAACAAATATTTCTTCCTCAGTATCTGCTGAGTATTTTGAGGAATTTGATTGGAATGAGGTTCCCTTATCTTTTGGTGTACTATCTAGTTGATGATAGATGTCCGAAATTCTTTGCTTACCCATACTGTAACTAACAAGTAGTCAGTTAACAAAATACATAATCACAAGATGGTAATCAGAAAAATTTAAGTATTTCTATTTACTTAATTGACTTAAATCAGTGGCTCTGATACCACCTTTTTCTGTCACGGCCCCCCGTCCCGGTTTTACCCAGTCCAGGAGCCGCGAGACAGAAACCCGTGGTATTTTATTAATTGAGTTGACAGCGGAATATTTTACAGAATCTTTTAAAACTTGAAATGCCCGATTATTTTATTTCATAATTCGGGATAAACCCCGTAATTTACAATAGAGGAATTTCACAAGGAAATTCCCTGATTTACAAAACATGTTTATTTATTTAACTGAGCCACTACTTCAAGCTTTGTTAGTGCTCCGTAGCACTTTTCCTTGGTTCACAGTAGTCACCTGAAACATGTTTTGAAAATATTTTATCAGCGGCGAAATACTGGCGAGTCATTCAAATTTGATAAAACGACACATAGTTATAAATTACAGCATAAGAGCGATTACAATGGCTTCTATCTTATTTTTATCTGGCGCCGTGTCACCTCCTGGTGACGATGGTCATACCACTATTGGGTCCTTTCACCCAAGTAGTGATGATTATCACTGTTAGGATTTATTAGCCTAACTATGAGAAATTAGTAATGTGCACAATACCCCACTAGCCAGTGATTCATGATAACCATGACTTAATCCCTGTAATTATAACCTTTGAAAATAATTGGAGTATTGTGAAATACTTTTGATAAAAGAGAATGACTCACATTGCAGATTTAAACGGGCAGAGTTTAGCCTACTGATTAGTCTTGTAACCTAATTTAAATAACAATGCATACGAACTAGGTCAGTAACTAATACAACATTTACGATAACTCACGAGATTAAAACCCTCACAATGAATGACAAAGTGTAATACTTAAACATCCATCGAATTTACGACGAATGAAAAAGTATGGCCCTAATGTGGGCAGCACTTAAACATCCATCGGATAGTTTCAATCGAACAGACATTGAATCGTAGCAGCGATCGAGTTAATACCCTGTATCGTAGCAGCGCCTCCCTAATGAAAATTACGATTTTGAGCAGTGTATCTTCGTTTTTGAGAAAAGTTTTCGACACCAGTGAACTGCTCATGGCCAACCCTATTTATAGCTGAAAAATGGGTCTCACGCGGCCCGCGTGAACCTTTACTTGACCCTTACGCGGCTCGCGTGGAGGTCTAGTCGTAGATTAGGGCTAGCGTGTCATCGGTAGGCATGCCACGTGTGTGACACGTGGACCGGGAACGCTTATCCGGTTAATAGAGCTTTGACGCGGCCCGCGTAAGCTTCTCTTATGGCTTACGCGGCCCGCCTGAAACCCAAAAACTTGGATTTCTTGATTTTTCATGCACCGTTGGGTTTCAGGGGTCCGGGTTTTCACTTATGGGTCGTTTTGGGACATTTTTGAAGGTCCTTACACATAATTGCAACTCTAACTCCTTAGCTCTTAATTGCAGGGTTGGCATGAATCTCGTTCTTATCCACCATGTATCCTAAAGTTCTTACCTCACGAATTTGAAATCCGCTTTTCGACATCTTAGCACATAACTGTTCTTTCTCTAAGAGTCGCAAGATAATTTGCAGATGTTGCTCACGACCTTCCTTGGTCGTTGGGTATATAAGAATGTAGTCAATAAATATAATCATGTTCTTATCCATGTACGACTTGCACACCTGATTCATGAGGTCCGCCGATGCGTGTGTTAAGCCAAACGACACGTCAAGGAACTCGTAATGCTCAAGGCGAGTCCCTAAGGTCGTGTTAGGGATATTTTCCTCTTGTATTCGTAGCTGAGAACATCCTGACCTCAAGTCGATCTTCGAGTAGTAACTGGAACCTTACAATTGGCTCGTGCATGTCATCAGTCCTTGGCAAAGGATTCCGATTCTCAATTCTCTGAAATTTATGCAAAGTGGAAACTGCCGACTTTCTTCTCGTGTCCTTAACTAAGGGTGTCATGTCCTTAATTCCCTCTGTCTAGCAGCTCTTGCAGTTATATCGTAGGCTCATGCTTCTCGGACGAAGCTAGTCGGTAAGGCGCCATTCGGCACTGGTGCCACTCCTGGCACGAGGTTTATCCTAAACTCCTTTTGTCGTTGTGGGGGCATTCCTGGAAAGTCCTCAGGAAAGGCTTCTGGAACTTCTTCCATCACAGGGTGGTCTTCTAGCTCCAGCTCCCAGGTCTCCTTGTCGGCAACATGAGCTAGGAAGGCTATGCAGTTTACTCGGAGGCGCTTCTGTGTCCCTTCGACCAATGAGAGATGTCGCAGACCCACGGTCTAGTACCCTTGCACCTATTGCAGGAAGGTTGTGTACTATAAGTTTTTCATCATTCGCAAGAGGGATGCGACTGATTTTCCTTATATCGAACGACTTCAGCTCTATACTTGGATATCCAATCCATGCTGACTATCATCATGACTTCCCAAGTCAATGGTAATAGAAGGTTCCGGCCTTCTGAGTTCCCAAAATATATTCCTTCATCATCTTTTTCGCTTAACTAACCTTCCATTCGCCAATTCTAGAGAATATGGGACGTCTATTTGTTGGTACACTTTATGTGGACGCGACTCGACTCGGTTCGGTTCGACTCGGTTAGGTTCGGCTCAAGCCCGACGTAGTGACATTCCTCCGTCGTGCGTCCCAGAGTTCGACACGCGAAGCACGAAGAGCCGTGAGCGTTTCCCGCTGACAGATCATCATGACATCATCATGATGATGTCACATGTTTGACTAAGGCTAACATTCTGAATTCTAAGAATACATGAATGTATATGTGCATGAAGAATTGGGCCACTCATTTGTTGGGCCTATTGGTTTGGGCTTTTTATAATCCGACGAAAACTTATTGATTGGCAAAGTCACATATGACGAACACTCCACTGTTTGTCACACTACTTGTAGACGAAGTCTCCTCGACGAACACTCAACTGTTCATCGTTACCCTCCTCGACGAACACCCCTCAACGAAGACTCTTGAATGGCGAAACCCCCTTGACCCCGAAACCCATAATTTAAGCATGCATGTCGATGAAACCTTAGTGAGTTTCGTCGACTTTGAAGTTTCGTCGTGGCCCTCCAGGTTTTGTCATGTATATTGACGAAACCACAGGTTTCGTCGATATTGGAGTTTCGCTGAGAACCCTTTGAGTTTCATCGAAGCTGTGACTGGCTGCTTATATAAACAAGACTGGAGACAGAAGGCAACAGAGAGAGAGCTTAGATCAGAGAGTTTATTGTTATTTCGTATCGTATATTTCTGTAATAAACTCTGTTGATATTCTATACAAGTGTGCGTTAAACGTTATATATTTGTCGTGTTCATCTCTCGCTCGGTTTGTATCGTAACGTGGATTCCGCACTCGTTACGGTATTCGAAACAAGATCTCGTAGTTGTCCGACGATCCGAAAACGGACCTGCAATTGAGAGAGCTTAGATCAGAGAGTTTATTGTTATTTCGTATCGTATATTTCTGTCAAATATGTGGTGGATCTCATGAATGCTCTCAATCACTTCTTTGGTGCGTAGTGTCAAATATGTGGTGGATCTCATGAATGCTCTCAATCACTTCGTTGGTATTTTCTGACACAAACATGAGTGATATTGATTATTTTTACTTTCGCTCCTTTTTTGGTGCGTAGTGTCAAATATGTGGTGGATCTCATGAAGATTTAAAGTGTTAATTTCTAAATTACACTCCCCACTATATAGACCCATCGTTTTCCTGTAACCTTAAGATGGACGAAAGTAAAAACAATCCCTATCTCTCCCTCGAATGCTCTCAATCACTTCTTTTAGATGATATGATTCTCGAAGAATTATTTCAGCTCGAAGAAATAATTCTCCAATTGATAAAAGAGCTTGAGATGGAAATAAGTTATTCATCCTAAGACGACGATTAGGGAGAGTTGTTGAAATCGCATTCGGATTCTAACAACATCGTTGATACCGAAAGCACCTCTAACTCTTGTGAGGACTTGAGCGATACTCGTCCCTCTGTCGATTGTGCCGTGAAGGACTCTCCATCGGTCTCCGCCGATGCGTTCATAGAACTGAGCGATTCGACATATACCTTCTTTAATGAGAGCCCGGATAAGGGGAATAAAGGTTGGTTTCGCCCATCGGTATTTAGTTTAGGTTTTACCCTTTCCGATAACCTCTTGCATTCTTGTCTAAAGCAAGGGCAATTAAGGTACCTCAGGCACTTCAGTGTTGTTTCGTCCAGTAAGGAACCACCCAATCTGGACAAATTCCTTAAAATAAGACGAAACTTCATAAAAACTCTCTAGCCACGGGGCCGTGTCCAGGTTAACACGCCCCGTGCCCACCTAAAAATTGACCACGAGGTCGTGTCGAGGCCAACATGCCCCGTGTTTAGAATACGAAAATATGTGTCAGACTCATGTCTGACCACGAGGCCGTGTCCAGCCGACACGGGGCCATGGTCAGCACGCATTCGTTTTCTATAAATGCAGCAAGATTCCTGCACATTTGGACCCATTCCAAAGGCAAAGATCTGGTGGGATCTTCACATATACTCTATAAGGTATATTCCAAAGAAGGTTCTCAACAACCATCTTGTCTTTACTACTTTTGTCTCTTGTCTTCTTCTTCAAAAACTCCTCAAAACCTCCATTAAAGCTTGAAACCTCCATGTTTTTAAGCTTAATTGAGATATTTGCTGGGTTTTTAACAAGGGAATCTTATCAAAAATAAGTTGTATAACACTGTTTTAAGTTATTTTTGCTCAGAATTGTCTCAAAGTTCAGAAAAATGATTTAAAACTATAAGATTCCTGAGGTACAAAATCTGCAAAATGGTAGCCACGGGGCCATGCTCAGCGAGCACGGGGTCGTGGCCGGAGTTACTGTTTCATTAATTTGAACTTTTCGACTTGTTTTCTTAGAATGGCGAGCCAGAATAGCGGAACATCCTCAGCTCACTCAAGGAACGATCGACGGGGAAGAAGAACAGCGGTGGAAGACTCCTTGGTCAACTACGTGTACGCCTTGCGAGAAACCATTGATAAAATGACAGGTTCAGAAGAAGCTTTAATTGACCGTATTAACCATTTGTCGGTGGGGCTAGAGGGGTGCCATCGAGAAGTCAACGTTTTGCACCAAAGGTTGAATATTCTTGCTTCTCTTCCCTTGGTGCCAATCATCGCACAAAGGGAGTGGAATGTTGTGCCGGAAGTCATTATTCCAGCCGAGTGGCATGTCATGCCTCCGGAACTTCCTCTAGACATACTACACGGGGTTCCGATAGCCGTCGCACCTCCTCCACAAGACATCATGGAGAACGAGCCCGCCTTCTTTCTCCCTAGGAAGATAGAGGAATGGCTCAATGACATTTAAAAGACATCCCCGGTTCCAAGTTCTACAAAACCCTTAAGTACCGGAAAGTTATTTCCGGGTTTTTGTCATTCCTACAATAAGGGTAGAACTTCTTAGTGATTTCCTGCATTCTATGACCTATCTATCTTAGGATCTTGGTAGTTTTTCGTTTTCAGCAGCTTTATTTTTAATTTTTAAGATCTTTTTAATTGTCGTTTTTAATGAATGATGGTTTTAAGTATTAAATGTTGTTTGGATGATGTTGTAATGAATAAAACACACTCGAAAAGGTGAAGGTTACCAAGGGAAAGAATAAAACACACCCCATGCACAAAAACAGAGCCTCCCGACAATTTTCCAGCATTACAGCAAGTTTAGCATGGGGTCGTGCTCAGCCAACACGCCCCCGTGCCCAAGGTTCTGCAGAAAATGCCCAGTTCAGGTAACTGGTGACGGGGCTGTGCTTACTGAACACGCCCCCGTGCCCAGCCTTCTGTTAAATATGATACTGGCAATCTGACCACGGGGCCGTGCCCGAACCAACACGAGCCCGTGGCCAGACGCCCAGTAACACAAAATCTTGTTTTTAAACACCTTTTTACATATTCAATCAAGCTAAAAACTTATTGAGGACAATGTGTAATTTAAGTGTGGGGGGGATGCTAAAACCTTGAATTTTGCAAGTCCTAATAACAAGCCTTACACAAAACTCTATTGGAATCGCTAATCATCCCAAATTTTTTCAAAAACTTTTCAATTTTTTTTACTTGTCTTGGTTTAATTTGGGAGTAACAAGTTCTAAAAGGTTATATTTTTACAAATTTACAACCGATAGCGTCGTGATAAAAAGAACTAACATAAGAAAATTATGAAACGACATGACAAATCTAATTAAAATTTGATTATATATACTTGATCACATAATAAACCTATTCCCACAATAAGTGAGTTTTGAGACTTTATTGAGCATACAAACATACATCTTTAAAACTAAATGCTCATTTTTCTTTTCTTGTGTGTGAATAGCCGTTTGGTTCTTACGACTCTAGAACTTGCCACGACAATACATTACCGGTCCTTACCAACTTAATCCCAAGTAAGTAAATGGTAGAGGCATTAGGACTAACCCGTTTTCCTTTCAACGCCATTATTTTTCATTTTCTTTTTCACCTACCCAAAATCCCCCTAGTTAACCCCTTTGAGCCTAAACCTTTTCATTTCTAAACCCACAAAACAAACACCTTTACCCACCAAAACCTTTTTCTTTTCAACCCTTTATTTTAGTAAAAAAACTCAAAGAAGCTTTGTTTAAGATGCTTAGTTTGAATAAAAGTCACAAAAACAAAAGGTTTTACGACGACCGACGCTTTTTACGCTTGTAGCCCTTTTTTACTAACCACTAACCCAAAACCACATACCTTTAGCCCAAGCCTAACCCTTTCCCCAAGTCCTCTTGATATTTACAAAGGTTTATAGTTAAAAAAGAGGAGGATTGATTGCTTGGAAAGCATATGGTAGAAGTAAGTTCCATGCCGGTCTCGAGTGTTTCACAAAAATACATCTTCGGCCAAGTGTTGAGTGATCTCCCGTGAGGTATGTGAACTTGTATATAAATGGAATTTTAAAGAGGCATGTTATGACCAAATAAGTAATTTCTCTTATGAAACGTTCTAAATAAATCATAACGAATAGGATTGTAAATAATATAAAAATAAAACCCAATAAAGATCTTGGATTCCCGACACTCAAGACAAGCCCAAAATTCTCTTCTACCCATTCCATTTGGGTGTGTAAGCCACATAATAAAGAGTTTTGCTTGAGGACAAGCAAAAATTCAAGTGTGGGGTATTTGATGTGTGTAAAATGCAACATATAAATTACATCAAATGAGGCATAAAACTAACCCTTTTTAGTACTAATGTTGGAAAAAGTGTGGTTTTGTCTTCCTTTTGTATTTTCAGGACCAAATGAGCTCAAACGAACAAAAGAAACAAATATGCAGCAAAAACTAACATTAATACAAAGAAAAGGAATAAATGTGGCATGCCCGACCACTCGACAGCATCTCCAAGAGAAAAAACAAGAAACAGAAGGCTGACCACGGCCCGTGCCCACTGGACACGAGGGCGTGGTCAGATTTCTGCAGAAATGGACAAAGCTGTGGAAGTTTCTATGCCCACCACGGGGGCGTGCCCAGCTCAGCACGGGGCGTGGTCAACGCTAAGATCAGCATGGGTCCTAACTTGCCCATTAGAATCACAAACAAGGAGTCTAGAAACGAAGATAATCTAACCTAAGTCCTTGACATCTAACCATAATCCGGTTAGTATCAAGAATTCGGTTATTGGGTATATATTATATATTAAATAGTATAAGTTATAATTTCGTCGATTAAGTATTATCATGCAAGTCTTGATTTCCATCAATTAAACCTCATTGTATGATTCACTAAAGCACAAACTCATCAATTTAGTTGATGATTTTGGTTGGTCATGAAGGTAAGACTAATTTTTAACTATCTAACTAAAACAACCAAGCGAGCAAACTAGATGCGTACATCTCGAGCATGGAAAGTGTTCGAAGACGTGATGTAGCCTTGTCACTTTGTCGAAGTTGTTTTGTATCAAAACATACAAGTGAGGTAGTGGAACAAGTTTGGAGAGCCAAGGCTTCCATAGTTCACACATTAATCATACACAAGTCTTCCAACATTGAAGGTTGGAAGCTTGGATGGTTTCAACACTTAGAACATTTAGGGCAGAATTTTAAAGAGGTTTTGAGTCTTATTTCTTGGTGAAAATCAACCACACACACACCTACAACTATAAGCTTAGTTGGGTGAATGGTAGGTACAAGATTTCACCAAGTTTTCATCAAAATATATAAGAAATAAGAACATGTATCAAAGAAGAATTTAAACATTACTTTGGACCTCAAATATGGTGAGGTTCCACCTTAGTTTGCCATGACAAACTTGTGGAAACCTTCCTAGAGGTTATCCAAGTAGTTTGAAAGAAGAAATAAGAAGAAATGTGAAGAAAAGTGAGTGAAAACTCACTTAGAACACTTGAATGTTTTTGCCTTGCTTTGAGATATTTGAGAGGATTAGAGAACTTGAGAGAAGATTAGGTGTTTTGAAAAAGTGTATAGAAGGTGGTGGAGGCTTGTATTTATAAGTGGAGATTAGGGTTTGGGAGTTAATGAAGGTGATCGGAGGAGAAATGAGGTGGAAAATTATGAAATATGATTGGCTAAAGAAGGGTGGAAGGTGATTGGAGAAGAAAGGAGGTGGAAAATGGTGAAATCTAATTTGCTAAAGAATGATGGAAGGTGATTGGAAGAGGAAGGGGGTGGAAAAGCTTTTGGTTTTGCTAACTTTTAGTCCCTGCACTTTGTAACTAAGTTATTTTATGTTGTTTTCTTGTATTTTAACTTGTTTTTAGGTATCCAAAGTGTTTTTTAAGTATTGGTTTTGCGTATAAACATGTATTTAAAGATTGATTGTGTATATAACATAAATATGAAAGGTAACACGTATATGTATACAATGAATTTCCATTATTGTCACACCCTAATTTCTCAGTGGGCCCGGACCTGGGGTTTATGCGTGACAATTGATATAGATATTCACATTTAACACAGTGGAAGTCTTGGGAGTAAAAATAATTATTACAAAGTACAAATGTCTGAAAGTTCAAAATAATTTACAGACGAGAGTGTACTAAAGATCCACATGTGGATCGAAATAATAAATGATTACATAAGACTACTAGGCTTTTTGTGTAACAACCCGACTTTTTGAAGTCAAAGTACAAGTCAAAGTCAAAGTCAAAGTCAAAGGAAGAAAAGATTGCTAATCAGATCTGTCATTCCTTACTTCATTATTGCTTATACTCTCAAACCTCGTTAATTAATACTATAATCTACGCTTTTTAGTTGTATTATGTGAAGTAACCATGCAATAAACGTAATGAAACACTAATCTACTTAACGTTATCGCATCGCTATCGCATCGCAACTCGAATTACAGGTTATGGATATTGTTTTACGTGTGTGTGCTATTATGTGTTACTTGTGCATGTTTATATTTGTTTTGAGGTGATTATTCGCAAACGCAATTGCAACTCTATCGCAACGCAATCTCATCGCGAACTCGAAATTTAAGGTTTACTTTTGTGATTAGAAAGAGTTATACTAATTATGTAACTAATGTGTAATACTATCGCATCGCTCACTAGCAACGCATCACAACGCTCAACGCACGAAACAAAAAGTCGGAAACCAACTGGCAAAAGTCATCCGATCGAAGGACCATTCAATCGAATGGTCATCCATCCGGATGACCATCCGATCGGATGGCCATCCGATCGGAAGGCCCTCCGATCCGTCACAACTGCATCGCCTCTCCCCTCCTTCCCCTATAAATACTCACATGTCACATCACTGAGAGAGTCGTTTCACAGGCGCATGATTCCATATGTGCGCCTCATTAGTGCCATGATCCTCCAGCAAAACTGTCTTCCTCCGGAATCGCTTTGGGTATCTAAGCCGTTGGAAGAGTTCAGTTTCGCCACGATAAAGAAAAACTGGAAAATACACGTGAAGCTTTCGGGAAGCAAATATGTGGTGACCGACAAATTGGGTCACAGTTATGAATTCCCTGATCCAGATGTGCAACGAGGGGATGATGAAGATGAGGAGATGGTTGACGAAGAAGACGAGACGGAGCCTCCTGGTCCACGGGGACCCAGACAGAGGTATATGAGGCCACACAAGGAATTGAATGCCGAAGTGGCAGGTTTTGTGAACATCAGGCGGGTGTCCTCATACAAGGATTTCAATCGGGGCCAACAGGAGGTGTTTGACAACATCTCTGCATGTATAGGCGAGGGCAGAGAGTATAATAAGAGGAGACAGAACTGGGAGGAAACTCATCGATCCTAGATGCAGGAGCAGTGGGCTTTTCAGACGGCCTATCGTGAGAGGATGGAGAAGCATATGGAAGAGCAGCAGCTACAACAAGCACTCCAAAGATCCCAAATGGAGCGTTTGATAAAGATATAGGAGGATGAGACAGCCCGAAGACGGGCATGGGAGGCAGACGCGGAGAGGCGTCAAAACGAGCGCAATGAATTGGATCGACGCCGATGGAGCGCTTTATATGTTTCTAATCAAATGGCTATTAATAATGCCAAGGTCCTCCACGACCAGGAGCGACATCAGAGGGACTATGAAGCCAGCTTTCCTTATGTCGAACACTCGGGGTGGACTGACTACCCCAACCTCCCAGTTCCACGAGGCCCATCCGATCCATCCCCTCACTGGCCCGAGGCAGTTGGGTCCAGCTTTATTCCGATACCCTACCAGCCACTACCTCAAGGAGAGCCGGGCCCACTCGATAACTACAGGGAGATGTTCGAGGCCCTCACTGGTTATCCATACCAGCCAAACCCGCCAGTTAACCCCAACGAGAGATATCAGCGGTGAAGGCAAGGTATGTTTTGTGTTGTTGTATATTTTAGTTTTCTTTATTTCTATTTTGTTATTATTTCTTTTTGCCTAGTAAAATGAACGTTGTAGGTGTGTTCCCTATATAACCCTCACGAGACCTACTCGTCCTCCCAAGCTATTGGGGGTTTAAAAGGGCTTGTTGCATACGCTAAATGCAACCGTGATTCCTACGAAAGTGAGTTAGGTTTGTTATTGTTGTACATTATTTTTTTTCCACATAAATCAAGGTAAACTAACGCATAACTTGGTAACACTTTCATAAAAATGGTAGAACTAAGTAGCTAACAAATTTCAATGGTTGTGAGAAGCATGCTTCTACACAAGGGTTAAGATTTGTAGGTACAACATGTTCGCGGGACAACCGTTTTTATGAAGAGAAGAAGAAGATATGAGCATCTAGCGACAAAAATCAGGTGCATGTGTTTCCTTTTTACCTTGATTCTTAGTTTAGTAATAAGTGGATTGTATTTTGTATTTTATTTTTCCGGGGTGAAATTTTGGGGATGTTAGCCGTGTCACATCCCTTGTGCGTTTTAAAACTCTAGTTCTTACACATTGAGGACAATGTTGACCTCAAGTGTGGGGATGGGGGAGTAGTAAAAGTTTTAGATTTTGACCAGTTCATTTAAACACTACACATTGAGGACAATGTTTACCTCAAGTGTGGGGATGGGGGAAAATTTCAAAAAATTTTCAAAAATTTCTTGTTTCAAAAGAGATCTTAAAAGCGCAAGTAACTAAATCAACGAGGGATGGCACAACCCATTTGGTCTTTTGTCATGGTCAATTTCAAATTAATAGCATGACGGGTATTTAGCGGGTGGTTATTTGGGAATAATTCGCCTAAGGAACTAGCATTTTATGCATATCACATACCATACCCTTATACGTGAGGTTTTGAGCCACTTTTATATCATAGATTTACATATACATGTTTCTTTGTTTGAGTGGACCATTAGTCGCGTATTGTAGAACTTGCAACTTTTGATACGTTCGAGACCATAGACCGAATACAAGCACGAGAATGATTAAGGCATTAGGTAAACCTTTTCCTTTTACACCATTTTTTATCCTTACCCAAAAATTATCCCCTAGTAGCAAATTTTGTGCCTAATCCTTTCGTTTGACCACCCTTTAGCCCATAACCTTAAAACCTTTTTCTTTTAAACACGTGTGATGGAAATTCGATTATAGGAGTAAAGTTTGTATAGTTGTGTTTGTTTGTTTGCATATATATATATATATATATATAAAGCAGAAAAATCAGAAAATGATACAAAAAAGAATAGAAATTGTTGAGAAAAGAACAAAAATATATGTTCTTAGTTTGAGAAATAAAAGGCGAAAGCTTGTTGCCTTCTAGTTTGATTTTGGTAGTTAGTTGTGCATAGATTAGTTGTTTTGTAATAAAAATCGAATTTTCATCACCTTAGCCACTTTAAAAATATCCTATTTCCTACCCTTAGCCTAGCCCCGTTACAACCCTTACAAAGACCTTATGACTTGTGTTTAGTATTCGTGATCGGTGGTGGAGAATGATTGAGTTGCAAGCCTATGCGGGTACGTGTTCTAATCGGTTTTGAGCGATTATTCCTTGAAGTGCTAATACATTATGAAAGTTAGCCAATTTATAAACCGAGTGGAGAGAACATTGTGAGGGATGTGCATGAATGGATGGTTCACGGGCGGGTTAATCTTGGATAACCATTGCATATGAGATTATTCATTTTACCGTTAAATATGTTGGAAATTGTAAAGAGTTTGAACTTTTGTATGACGATAGACCTTAACCTTAGTCTCGGGAATGGGGAGTGTGTTCGTTGTTTGACCTATGTGAAAGTGAAAAACAGATTTGCTTGAGGGCAAGCAAAAGACAAGTGTGGGGATGTGATATGTGGTTGAAAACCGGTGTTCGTAATCGTATAACTTGATGTTTTTACATAAGTTTTAATTCCGAATAGCCTACTCTTAATTAAAAATGTGTTTTGCAGGTTTGATGGAGTTTAAGGAGCTTTTTGGGAGCTTTACGAGTCACCGGGACGAAAACTGGACAATCGGGACGTGTTACGGATCAAACGGGAGTGTAAAATGAAAAAAAACGAAGAAGTGGTGCTGGAGAGGCCGTCGCCGACGGGTGTGAGGCCGTCCCAGACGGGCTCTAGAAAGTCCCGTCGTCACCATTTGCCCGTATACAGCGGTTTAGGCCATCGGCTGGTTTTCACGTTTTGAGAGGCCGTCGCCGACGGGGTCAGGGCCGTCGGCGACGGGCCTTAGATTTCTAAAACGCGAATTTCGTTGATTTGGGGTTGGGAATGATTTCAATTGGTTCTTTGGGGGCATTAACTCGTAAGTTACACTCTATTTGAAGTTTGAACCTTCATCCTTGGAGCCATTCTCACCTACCATTGACTTCCATTCGATATCTTATCACACATATCACCCGAATCATCAAGAACATCATTATCATCATTCACAATCATCATTCCATCCATAAACCCTAATCATCCATACATCATTCCTTTTACCATCATCCTTCACCAAAACCCTCAACATCCACCATTCTTCCATTGTTCAAGCTTCAAGATGGTCTAAGTCAAGTTCCAATCATCCGGTGATCAAGTTTCTTCAACCATGAGCGGCTAATCACCTTGGTTTCACCCCGGTGTAGGTAGTTGTTTAATTTAGGGTTTTGAATTGTTCTTGATTCAACTTTGTGAGAATTTGTATTGAGTTTTGAAACCATTGAGAATAGTTTACATTTGTTTCGTATTCGTAAATTGTCGAACGATTATAAAGTTATGACTTTGCGAAATGGTTATGTGTAGTTATGCATTGTCTTGGTTAGGTTTTACTTGTGTTGATTACAAAGTGCATTCTTGTCCGTTTTTCGAAACGTTGATAGTTATTGGAACCTAAGTCACGGTACACTAAATCCGCTAATCGTATACAATTGAGTTGAATCTAAAACTTGTAGAAACCCTAGGTTGGCAATTACCGAAACCGGGTGTGAATCCTTTTTATCATTATTGTTTAGTAATCAAGTTTTCTTGCAATCGTTAATCATTAGTCTTTAATCAATTAAACCAATTCACATCTTTTTCAACTAAATAAAATATAAAAACATTATAGCAAGCTTCATAATTTGTGACTTTCAATTTAATTCAATCGAATCCATTCGCAAACCACATACTCTTCGTGGTTCGACCCCTTACTACCACTAACACATAGTTAAGGGTAATTTGGGCTTATAAATATTATCTTTGACCGGAGCGGGACACTCCGATCAGACAGGGGTTGTTAAGGGCTCTTCTTCACGTGTCACAAGGGTGATATGTGTTGCGCATTCTACAACTCGCAGTCACGTCTGTGCATATTTCATTATCGATAACTTACTTGCTTCACATTTCTACGTGTTACATGCTGGTTATGCGTAAATCGCTTTCGCTACTATTATGCTAATAAACTTGTATGCTCACCTTTACATTATGTGTATTTACTTTATTTTAACGTATATGGCAGGTGCTTAGGATACCTTGTTTGCTACCTGCTATGGGAAATCGAGCTAGGAGAGTCTAGAAACGAATTAAATAAAATCTGATTTGTCGGAGCACTTTATTTTTCTTTGAGATACAATGTATGTAATAATTGTTTTGTTGGATATGTTATGGTATGGGACGTAATGTTAAATATTCGGTAATATTAGTTGTTATGGATTTCTCCTGGACAATCTGTTTCGCTCAGTGTCGTGCTCCGATGTTTCCGTCATCGGTTGGGGTGTGACATTTTGCTTGGAGTTGCAAATTCCAATATGCAATTACCGGGTAGCTTCCAGCCTATTCCGTACTTGCCAACCTGTGCTTAGTCTTTTGAAAATACGTCAGTTTTCACTGGTAAATACAATTAACCGACACATGTTGAAAATCTTTTGAAAATCATTTTTATACCATTTGGTTTATCAATTTTCATAAATAACTTGGGACAAACTATATCTCTTGTTACAAAGATTACATGCTTGTCAATACATATGAGGCCCGAAACTAAACTCTGATACATGATTAACCAACACATCACTTTAATCCCCATATTGGGTAAGAAAAATATTTTATCATAGCATTAGCATCTGTTAGGTGTATGCATACACCTCGTGCTTAGGTTGTGGCCACTTGCAATTAAGTGAGCCGTAGATATCTAGGACACAGTCGTATGAACCCCCTAATGTTTAAGTTATCAAGCATAATGGATTAAAACGGGGTTTTTTTGGATTTTGGGCACATTGGTCATTGATCCCATACCCGACCAAGCGGTAATAATTTACCGTATCCCAAGCCCGTATAGGGAAAATAGGTTAAGAGTATTTACCTGAGTTTTATCTTTACAATCTAAAGATATGTTTAAGCACAGCCGTTAAGTCAAAATAACTAACAAGGTTGCAATTTACTGGAGGCTCTTAGTCTGGAATGAACGGAACTATGATCTGTTAGAATATTAACGGGTCTTATTCAAGTCATATGACTTGGACCGGTTAACTTATAATAAAATCGAGACGGTTCGCTAGATTAAGCGGAGACCGGATAGAATGTGATTTGTACCCTCACGAGTACTCTGACTCGTATAATATGGGTCAAACAATCATACATTCTAATTAAAACTGATTTGGAAATATTTTGACCCGATTCGGCTAACTTATATAAACTAGGCTATATAAGTCAACCTTACGCACATAGGTGACATCGGGTGATCGAATGGGTCAATGTCAAGTACATTATACCAAAATATATTTATTATGTTACCACATCAGTTTATAACTCAAATTACATGTTCATTATGTTTCAAAGTCAATTTATGCAAAAAAAAAAGCATAATTGGTATTTTTAAGGCATAATATAAGGACTTACATAAAAACCCGACAAACGATATGATCAAATGGTATAACCTCAGAGGGTTATTTCATACATTAATATGATCATAATATAACTTCAAATTAGTAGCTAACTTAGCTTAAACGGGTCAGAATCGAAAGTTAAAGCAGAAGTCAAACTGTTTGACTTTCGGTTACGAACCGAGCTATAAGCAGGAAATGACGGGTTGAACATGATCTAACATGACCTAATATGTTATACAAACTGATATTATGTTAAAAATCAAGGTTTCGATACTTAAAAGTTCATTTAACATAATTTACGAAAATCTGCGTTTTGACTTTTATTTTAATAGAACTTTGACCCGTCATTTGACCAACTTAACGTGATCTTCAAAAGGGCAGGTGTGGGCTTCACAAGTCCACACAAAAAAAAAGTGGGGTGTTGAAGGGGCGTGGCCAGGCCAGCGTTGGGGTGCCATGTGGCATTCTTTTTTTTTTTTAAAGTTGACAATTTATATAAAAAACACAATTTATATTAAAAGTATATTACATTAATTTAAAAAAAAATTACATAAAAGACAACCCACAATAAAAAAAACCTACTTATTAATCCTAAAAAATTAAAAAAAAAACTACTTATTAAATCATACAAACTAAAAAAACTACAGAGTACGATAAATATTAAAGTGGGCAACCCACTTAAAATCCATATTCGCATCATGCTTGTACTCGATTTCGAGTCGATCGTTGTTGGTCAAGTCGCCCGCAAGGACGCGGTCGAAGCAAGTTTTAAAGAGATCCAAATTCGGTTTGAGCTCACGCCATTTGTGTTGACACGCGTTTAAGTTGTGACATGTGTTGCCGACGTGCTGTTGGTATTGTTGAAATACTCGACTCCAATAGGCGGTTTGACCGCGTTGTATAGTACGTTGGGCATCGACAATCAATGTAACAAGTGCGATTTCTTCCTCTCCGGTCCAATGCACCAAGTTTACCTTCGTTTTTTTTTTCTTTTTTTTTTTTGTGTAGGTGTGGGTGAGGAAGATTGGGAGAATATGGTTTGAGGTTGAGTATTTATAGGTAAAAAAAAATATTTAAAAAAAAAAAAACTTGGTTTGGCATATCGGCTACCTCAAACCGTTCTAAAATAAAAAAAAATGACTGTTTGGACAGGCCACCCCAATGGTCCAATTTCTTTAGCCATACAAAGCCCGCCATGTCACCCAGTCCCCGCGCCCTACGCCAGGCAGAGTACCCACGCCAAGCGGGCAACGCCAAGTCCAACGCCGAGCCGGGATAGCCAGCGTTAAACCCCCTTCCAAGCCCCATCTAACGCTCCACACCCCATAGTCTTGTTGTGAGGAGAAAACTAGTAAACTACTATTCATAATTTGTTCATATACTCAAGCTTTTAGTTATATTTGTAATAATCTTGAGTTTGGAACATATGATTTAAGCTGTGATAACATAATTTGTTCATATACTCAAGCTTTTATTTATATTTGTAATAATCTTAAGTTTGGAACATATGATTTAAGATGTGTTAAGTTTAACATATCGGTGGTGGTCATTGTTGTTATCATAGGATTTTATGATTTTGCCAAGAGAAATTGTGTCGGTCACGCACAAGATCCCTACAAACATAGAATCTTGCATATGATCTTGCTCTTTACCATAGGATTTGTAACATTTCCTTACATTCAGGTTTTAATTACTTGAGTTGATCTTAAGATAACATCTTGATTAATATGGTTTTACTCGACTCAAACTAGTAACTTTTAAAATCCGCAAATGAGTTAGGTTGTATTACTTCCAAAATTTGAACCTTTTATAAGAAGAAAAAACATTATTGCAAATTAATTTTGAAATAAGTACAACCCGCGTGAAGTTTATTAACACATGAATTAGAACCATAAAGTTTTGATTCAATCTTTGATACGGACTATCCACCTTAACCCGTTAGACCCACGTTCACTTGCATTATTTTTGTTTTGTTTTATGGTTCCATGTTTACATTGGTAGTTTGCATGATCATCTACATGATCCTCCATGTTTCCCTTTTATTAGCATGATCATCTACCCGTAGGATTACGGCAACGGGTCGGGTTGGATCGTATCAATCTTACTGATAATGTTAAAAGCAACAACAAAAGACCAATCTCTTTAGTGCTCAACATTGGTGGTAATGTTAAAGCAACTTTATGAGATGAGTTTTTTGTTATAGAGAAGTAAACTTTATGAGATGGGTTTTTGATCCAACTATATTTTTATATATTGTATGTATATTCCGAACAAAGTTAGGTATGTTTCATTGTTTTGGATGCAGCCTTGGTTTGGACATAAATCTTTTAAAAGGTTTATTTTCTAACCTCTATGACCTTGACAGGTTTGAAAGATGCATGGTCTCTCAAAGAGTAACAAGAGATGGTGATTCTACAATAATGTGATTCAATTGGGACTAGAGGAAAGGGGTTCTTAGCTAGTTAAGCCAGGGGGTGTGGTATATTGGCTCTGGCCACATCACCACTTTTAGCGCACTTTAGCGCCCCCTACCCATCCCCTGCGCACCAAGTGGGGGGGAGGGGCATCGATGCTCCGCCTGCCCAGTAACGCGTGTTAATGCGCTTTGTTCGAGAATTTTGGTCAATATGACCGTTGGGCAACGGTCTTTTATAAAAAAAAACCTAATAAATATCTAATATATATACATACAGGGGATGCTCATTTGAGAAGAAAATTTAAATTGAGAATAAAAAGAAACAAAAGGTACAATTGTAAAATATTTAATAGTTTTTTCTCATCTCATTTATTATTATCTTTGACTAATTAATTAGTCATAAAGACTATCATTTTTCACACTAAAATTTTTGCCTACACACATCTAAATTATCCTACACGTTTTGAAATTTATCTTACATATATTGATATTTATCCTACACATCTCGTAATTTATCCTACACACCTCGTAATTTATTCTAAACTTTAATTTAATTTTTTTCTTCTTTGAAAAAATATATATTTTTGAAAATAAGTTACATATTTAATGTAGTTAGCTATTAAAAAGTGAGACAACCAATTGATCATCTATCTAGGTTTACCAATATATCCTTACACTAATATTAAATAAAAAAAATAAATGAAGTAAAAATGAAGGATTATTATTGGTTAAAGTTTCTTCTTTTTTTATTCTTACAAAAAATTTCTTATCATTTGAACACTCCACTATACATATATTTACACAAACCAATCATCAACTCAAACACACACCAATCGCTAAGACATACACATTCTCTCCAATCATTTTTAATATCAAAAATGTCATCCCACTCTTCATCCTATTCGTCCAGCTCTTCATCTGGCGGTATTGTCGATGATATGTTTATCGCAGTGACGCATGAGGCGATTAAGTATTTGCGAGAAGAAGCTTAATCGTCTACAATGCGTACCAGACAAGCGCCTCTTGAACGAGATCGGTTAGGTGCTCATGAACGTTTAATGCGCGATTATTTTGGTGAAAATCCGTTGTACGACGATGCACAATTTAGGCATCGGTTTCGTATGAGCCGTCGTCTTTTCTTAAGAATTTCTAATGATCTTGCGGCCCAATGTCCATTTTTTCACACTAAGAGAAAGTTCTAGTCGCAAAATTTGTTTCTCTGGAACACAAAAGTGTTCTGCCGCAATTCGGTAACTTGCGTACGGCACAACGAGTGATGCGTGTGATGAATATTTAAGGATATCGGGCAAAAATTGTCGTGACTGTCTTGAAATTTTTTGTGAAGGTATTATTATTATTGTTATTATGATTATTATTTTTTTTTATTTATAGTTTATTGTTATTACAATTATATTAGGTGTTAACTTTCTTTACGGGAGGCGATATTTGAGGATGCCGACCGCTAACGACGTTCCACTTTTATACGAGGCCTATCAGCGAATACACAGGTTTCCTGGGATGTTGGGTAGTCTTCATTGCACACACTGGGAGTGGGCGACATGTCCAACCGCTTGGAAAGGGCAACACCATCATGGTGACCACGAGGGTCCTACCCTAATATTACAAGAGATCGTGTCTCAAGATTTATGGATTTGGAATGCGTACTTTGGCATGGCCGGTGTGAACAATGACATCGCTGTTTTACAATCGTCAGGTCTTTTCCACGATGTCATAGATGGTGTTGCACCAAGTACTTCAATATATGCAAACGATGTGAAGTATAAGTATGGATACTATCTTGTCGATGGTATTTATCCGGAGTGGGCGACGTTGGTGAAAACTCTTTCGTGTCCAGATGACGAGAAAAGATTGTATTACAAGAAGAAACAAGAGTCGGAAAAAAAAGATGTCGAGCGTGCTTTCGGTGTATTAAAAAAGAGATGGTCTATCATTGCCTAGCCATCGGGTATACTTGAAAAGAGTAAAATGAGAAACGTCATGTATACATGCATCATCTTGCATAACATGATATTGGACGACTTGGGCAGAGCGTTTTGTGGAGGAAGTTATGATGAAGGTAACCAAACGACGAACCCACTACTCACATACGCTCAAAAAGAAGTTATCCGAGCGAGGATACGTGACAGAGACACACACCTTAACCTTCAAGCTGATCTGACCGAGCACCTATAGTTTGATCGTGAACAAGGAGAAGACGACGAGTGATGATGTGTATTTTTAGTTTAACCTAGTTTAACTTTTCAAGCATTGTATTCTTTAGTGACATTGTATTTTTTTTATTTAAATTTTCATTGACTTATATTTTTAATATATATATAATTATGAGTTTTATATTTTTCTTGTTATTTAAATTTAAATTAATATATCAAAATTAAATAATGTTTAAATGTAAATTAAAAAATAATAATTAGGTAATGATGATGGGGGCTTTAAACAATTACATGTAAGTTAAAGGGAGGGGCTTTAAAGCCCCCTATGTGACATAGCACTGATGTGGCGTGATAAAGCCCTAGGGCTTTATACCACACCCTCTAGCTTTAGTGAGAGACTATTGGAGGAGATTGATGACTTAAAGTTTCGAAAATAAAGATTTCGTTTATGGTTACCTTGGTCAAAACGGATCTCGTTAACAAAAAAAATGTAAAGAAAGAGGAGAGGGGTTACGGCGGAACCAAGGGAGGGTCAAGAAGGTGCACCTACCTTCTGGCTCTCGAAAATCATACAAATGTGAAAATGTTGGGGTCTTTGGAAGAAAACATAAGGGCGATCCTTGAGCCTTCTTATTGTTGTCCGTTGAGAAGAAAACATGTTTTTTTTTTGGAATATTATGAATTTAGTAAAGGAAAATGTAAATTTTAGAGGAAAACATTAATTTTAAACCTATGTGAAAAGGTTCCATCTTCCAAGACTCTTTAGGAGGAAACTGTAAGTATTTATTTCAAAAGAAAACATAAGTTAATTTACATTGTGTACAAAAATTTATATCTCAACCCTCTGATCTAGAATCTATGGTTCCCGCACTTTAGGAATGCCAGAAAATTGGTGGAAAATAAATTTTTACACTAAGATTGTATATTTGGTATGAGGTAATGGAATTGACAAAGGAATAAAATACATTTCTTTACAGGTCATAGAGATAATTTTTTTTTGGATGGACAATTGAATCCGATATCATTCCACACGAAAAAGGGCAATTTCAAAGCAATGGCAGGTAGTCGGGCAACAAGTTGCGCCGCCACCCCCTTTTGAATAGAAAAGACAATTCTACTAAATACAAGTTTGAAACCTTTAGCGACGAAGAATTACTATTAACGACTTTTTGAACCCGATTCAAGAGTCGTACATCGTCAGGAGCGAGACCGCCAAAGGTATCAAACGCAAACGGGACAAACACATGTTGATTCTCCCGGCAGGCTTTCTCATGTTTTGCCACTTTGCTCGCCTCTGCCTTGAGCACCGCTTGCCCTACGACAAAGCCCTTGTCCTTGAGCCCGACAAGGGGGGAGACTCCAGTTAGATCTACACAAGCGTTTTTCCCCCCTTCCCATGAAAGATAACTAATCCTTAAAAAGTATGGATAATCTTGTTAAGGACATTAAACTTCAATCATTTTCAACTAGCTTGTGCCAGAAATGGTTAGTCGATCGTGTGGATGGATGCCACATCACCCCAACAGCTTGTAAATGAAGCATTGCTATCTGGTTCATCCAAATTGTACAAGAGGTTGAAGATCCTAATCACTTATACATTGTTTTGGATCCTTTGGAAATCCGAAACGGTTGTTTTTCTCGCAAAAGTTGGTGTTGATTGATAATCTTGTTAAGGACATTAAACTTCAATCATTTTCATGGTTTAAAAATAGGGGCAAACCGCAAACTAGAGATGATAGATTGGGAAAATGGTGCCAAAAACCTTATGTTATGTTGTTGCTTAGTGAAGGCAATGATATCTTATCATATGTTATCGTGGCTTTGTATCATGGTGTAGTATCTAGCTTCCTGCTGATGCTTTTGTTTTAAATATATATAATATTCGTTGTTAAAAAACGTAAAAACAATTTCATTTAAATCATAGCAAAATTGATTATACTTAAGCCTAGTAATAAATTTACACAATCCTATAAAAGTATTTATATACTTCAAAATGTGCATTTATAAGGTGAGTAATCATCTTATGTACGTATATCATACTTTTTAAGGATTAGTTATCTTTCATGTAGGACAAACGATGACTTACCATCTCTTTACAAACAGGGACGGATTGATGAAGGAAAAATGTGGTCTTACACCCTATCAACCCCAACATCACCTCCCCCAGCACCCTTGCCGCCCTCGCCCTTGCCCTCACCCTCACCTTCACCATCATCCTCAAGCGCCTGCCCTGGTTGCTAGGCGGTGCAACCCCCATCCAGCAACTATATAACCCGGACCTTGTCTGGTAACTAGGACTCCTCGGTGGTCCGGGTTTCCCAATACCCTGTTCAAGTTTTTTCGGCTTTTTGTGTTTTCTCGAGTTTTGTACCTTGGTAACGGCTATATAGCCGTTAGAAAGTGTATTATAATCATTTGTTTGGTTTACATTGTATCTCTATACCCTATAAAAGGGGTCTTTGATGACGAACAATAAACGAAGACGATCAAGTTATTCGAAGCTATCTATGTTCATCATCTTATTCGATCCGGTTCAATGATTATTTAGGTGTCATGTATTTCTATGTTTTATGAAATAAAAAGGTTTTGCATTTTATATTTCTATGATTTATCCAAAAAAAATGAATACCCGAGGCATACCCGAACCAAACCCGATCCATACCCGACCCAACCCGAACCCGAAAATAGGGTATTATAATACCCGGGTATTAGAAAACCCGAACCCGGGTATATAGGGTATACATTTTTTTATATAAAACCCGACCCGGGTATTGTCAATACCCGATTTTGTAGAACCCGATCGTACCCGAACCCGGTTCCATACCCGGAACCGGGTATTCAGAAAACCCGATTTGTGCACTACTACCCACAGGTATCCATAAAACTAATCGCGGCTAGAAGCTCTAAGGTAATCTCCCTATGGGCCCGGTGTCATCCGAACTCAAATAAACGGGCTCACAAGAAGTCATATTATTCCGTATAAGCCTATACGACTCGCATATAGGGTGTGTGGCTTTATTAGAGCACACGGGGTGGTCCGTTATACCACCCCCATCACGAGTGATAGCACATAGAACACCGCCGCCTCCATGTTTATCACGAGTTATAGGAATAACTCGTTGAATGTATAACGATATGAACTTGATCAAATGAATGTGTATGACTTGTACATTGGGTATTAATACTTGTACATTGGAATCTCATCACTAGTGATACCACCCCCACTACAATTATATCACTAGTGATAGAATATTGGGTGATGACATGGCATGATTTGATTGGATATTGGGAGTGATTGAAATCTATCACTAGTGACCACCCCCTCCACTTAAGATAATTTCTAGTATTAACTGATTTTTAAAATTAAAAGAAAACTTGGGCCCTCATGTATTTGTTAAAACCTTTAAAAATCACCTTGGGAAAGCACTTTCCAAATCAGCCAAACTAATACGGAATTGCATGTTTATATTTTATTATTACTTTATCTGGTATCTATGGGTCTAAATATACTTGATATTGGGACACGTTATATATATTTGAACAATTGAACAATATACTTTGGGTATCTATGAGACTGGGTAAGGTTATTATAAAAAATGTGAAAAGTGTGAGAAATATTGTGTAGATGATATGTGTACTCAATTTAAATTAATTCAAAAGGGTAAACAAGTAATTTTATCATTGATTCAATTAATTCAAAACTTTCCATAATCGCCACCTTATTTATAGGAATATGTTTTTTTATAAAAGATCTCTATAAAAAAACTACGAATAACACTGCAACCACCATTCAGCACGTATATAACACCATTCAATAAGTATATAACACTATTAAAGACACTACCTCAATTTCCAGAATGTGTTCTTAGTATAATGTTCATAGTATGGTTATTGTACATAGTGTTTTAAACCTGCATGCATGGTGTTTTACATCTGCATGCTAGTAGATGTTCCAGATTTCATATGTTAAAACACCATGGTATTTTAAACCTACATTCCAGTAGAGGTTCTTCGCATGTTCATCGTATAGGGTTTTTACACCTGCATTCCAGTATATGTTTAAAACACCACGCTTTGAATCACAATACAATTAAAACATCACTGTATGAACATAGACAAAACATCATGGACTAAACATCTGATCGAAACATATTTTTTCTCTATATAAGTATAGCAATATGGTACTTATATTAAAAATAAAAAACGCTCGTTATTTTGGTGTAATTTTTTTTAAAAGTTACGTATAAAAAGTTATTAACGTTTAAAAAAGACGGGTGGAAGTTGCATGTGCATTAATGTTAGTTTCTTAATTTAAAAATATTAACTTTACCTATAAAATTAATATGTTTAATATTAAACATTATTTACACTTTTGCCATTATAATCTCAACCATTAGATCAAATATCTAATGATGTAGATTCTTTCTTACATTTCTTAAAAAAAAAAACCATTTTTTTACATGAACCTCTACCCTATGAGACTAAATATACTTGAAATTGAGAGACTTTATGTTATTTGAATGGTTTAACTAAATATTTTGTTGATATCACGTGATGTATCAAAAAAAAAAGGAACAAATGGCATTTTTTGCAATATGTTACACACAAAACTTATAGAATGGTGTGAATGAATCCTTGCCTATATCTCATTCATCATTGGTATAAATATACATTGTGGTAATTACAATCATAAATACAAGATAATATCCTAAAATACAAAAGACATATTCTATAATATTCTATTGCACCCCCGCAGTCGAACCAAGAGGTGGCCGAATGTTGAGACTAGAACGAAAGTCTTCGAACAAAACCCTTGGCAGGCCTTTGGTGAAGATGTCTGCAATATGGAACCGAGTTGGAGTATGAAGAACTCGAATGTTACCCCGTTGAACATGCTCTCGAACAAAGTGTATATCCAACTCAATATACTTGGTACGCTGATGCTGCACTGGGTTTCCTGAGAGATAGATGGCGCTAATGTTGTCACAATAAACGAGCGTTGCCGTTTTCAACGAGCGGCGAAGCTCTAAGAGAAGATTCCGAAGCCAACAGACTTCTGCAACGACATTTGCTACTGCACGGTATTCTGCTTCGGCACTAGATCTGGAGATAGTGGACTGAGGTTTAGAGGACTAAGACAAAAGATTGGGACCCATGTAAACACAGTAACCTGAGGTGGACCGACGTGTATCGGGGCATCCAGCCCAGTCAGCATCAGTGTAAGCCCGTAGTGAAACATCTGCGCAAGAAGAAAGTGCAAGGACAAAACTCGATGTTCCCTGAATGTATCGAATTATTCGTTTGAGGGCATTCCAATGATCTATTTTCGGATCATGCATGTGCATACAAACCTATTGAACTGCATAGCTAATGTCAGGTCTGGTGAAGGTGAGATACTGAAGGGCACCCGCCAAACTTCTGTACAGTGTAGGATTATCGAAGCATACTTGCATGGGCAATAATGTCCAAAGCATAAGAGTGTTGAGACAGAAACATTTTGTCACCGGTACGAGTGATATTTATACCCAAGAAGTAACTGAGAGGTCCAAGATCTTTCATAGCAAATTCAGCCGCAAGGCTGGACATGAGAGACACGCGGAGAACGTCAGTTGAGGTGGTTAGGAAAATGTCGTCCACATAAATAAGTAAGTATGCAATATCACCCTCGTGATGATATGTAAATAGAGAGTTGTCACATTTACTTTAAATAAAGCCAATGGAAATGACGAAGTTGTGAACCTTTGGTACCATGCTCTAGGTGCCTGCTTGAGACCGTATACTGATTTCTTGAGAAGACAGACATGATCTGGGTAGTCCCTGTGACGAAATCCCATAGGTTGGTACATGTATACCGTTTCTGTAAGGTTCCCATGAAGAAAAGCATTGGTGACGTCCAGTTGATGAATCGACCATGCTTGAGATAGAGCTAGAGATAAAACCGTGCGAATAGTAACCGGTTTTACAACCGGGCTAAATGTTTCCCCGCAATCCACGCCAATTTCCTGATTACGACCATCACATACCAGTCGTGCCTTGTACCGTTCCAAAGTGCCATCAGACCTGTATTTGTGGCGAAATAGCCACATACTGCGAATAACATGGATATTTGGTCGCTTCGAGACAAGTTCCCAAGTCTTGTTTTTAATTAAGGCATTAAACTCGTTGGACATAGCATTAAACCATTTCGGGTTAGAGAAGGCATCTTTGGGGTTTTTTGGAATTGGGACAATGGAGGAGGTGTGGAGGTTGAAAATTTATTTGGGCTTAGAGATGCTGGACATGGCACGGGTTCGCATAGAGCGAGTGGGTGGTGGCAGTGGTACAGGAATTGGGCTCGGGGTAGAGGTTTGGCCATTGGTAGATGGTGTTTGGGCCGAGGGGTGTGGGGGCGTAGTATTTGTAACACCTCGAAAATTTATGTCCCATAAAATAAAGACACGTGTCACATAAGATAAATGTGTCATAAATTTCGGATCAAGTTACAAGATGTAAGGTAGGATTTAAAAGCGTCGACATGTTAATAAATACCTCTGAGCGACCTACGTATAAATCCCAAACCTTAACCGGTGTTATAAACATCTGATATACATTCAAATCCGGTTAACACTAGTAATAATTGATTCACATTGTAAAGATGGAATCCTATGAGAATGTGTACGACAAACCTTCATTCATGACCCCCTTTCAAAAGAATCCAAGGCAATTTTAAAGCATGGCAAGGTTGTCATAACTGTTCAGACATGATCAAGTGGTCCCATACTGATAATAAAGGCCCTAATTCATAATATCAAAGTTGCATGATCAAACTCGAGAGATTCTCAAATTTTTTGTCCTCTGGTCATCGGTTACGAACCGTATGGGCCTTAGCCTTACGGTCCGTAAGCACTGAAACTGGGCAATTTAAACCAAGGTAGATTACGGACCGCAAAGCCAAGATCTTACGGTCCGTAATATTTACTTACGGTCCGTAAGACCCTTAGCCTTACGGTCCGTAAGACAGTCCCAGCATCAGAAACATCACAGGTGTCTGTCCAGCCCGTTTAACCAACTTATATTGCTAGTTTTCAATACCATGTGCAGCACAAACTAGTTCTTAGGCACTAGGGACACTTGTAATTGATCAGGGATCAATCCTAGAGTTGTTTGGCATCATCTTGATCAATCAAGATCACTATATAAAGACCCACATTATTTCAATTTTGATCATTCATTCAAACTCAACTCCTGAGGATTTCTGGAGCACAAGAGCCTTTCCTAAGCATCATTAGTCGTGCATAGGACCTTGGTAAGTATACTTAACCTTCCTTAATCGTGTTTTGCTTAGTTTATTAGCTTAAAGTCAAACCATCGTAATTAAGATTTGACTTCGTCATTAATCTTAATTTGTCCAGTCAAATTTCAAATTGAAAGTACCTTTGAGTTGGTAATTATGTGGGCAATAAAACCTTAAAAGGGCACCCTCTGATTCCCACTCTAACTAGGTCATTTGTCGAGTCAAACTTGATCTTAAAAAGTCAACAGAAACATAATTTTTGAATTAATGCATAATTAGCAATGTAGAAGCTATGCAACCTGTTTTATCATTAATATAACTTGGTAATTAATGTAACAACATGTCTAAACATGTTCAACTCGACAATTTTCAGTTTAAGCTCGGATTGGGACTGAAAGTCGCATACTTTGACTTCTGCTTTGACTTTCAGTTCTGACCCATTAGAGCATAGTTTAGAAATGCCTTAGAGCTTATTTAGGACCAGGTTTCATATAAGTATAACCCTCTTTGATTATACGACTTGGTTCATTAGTTATCCGATTCATATACGTATTTCCGTTAAATGCCTAAATGTTGACTATTATGCCCATATGACCTTAAAACATGAATTTTGACAATGTAAAAGAGTAGAAACCTTAGTTACTAATTTATAAACTTATACCTAAAATTTGACATCAGTTTGAGGTCTAGATTAAGAGTTACGCTCAATAGCGTAATTTGAAAGCTTTTTAGCAATTAAATGGCGTAATTAGCATATAACCTATCTAAACCCGATTTTTGATACCAAACCTTATACCCACTGATGTAAAATAATATTTTGGGATTTTTGGAGATTTTTATTTATTTTTAGGCTGAACATAACCTAGAGTTGGCTTAATTCGGTAGTTGTCGGTTTTACCCTTTTAAGCTATAAAATGAGTTTTACCAAACCTTTTGATACCAAACCTTTTTCTACTGATCTAATATAATAAATAGAATATTTTAAGCCTTCTAGAATAATAAAAATATCAGCTTTCCTTTAAGAACCCGGAAATAGCTCAAAATCGCCTTTTTAAGCATTATTACGCGTTTTAAGCGCATAGTATGTATTAAAACCATTTTAGATATATAAGACTTGATAAATACTAATGTTTTAAGTAAATTCTTATACTTTAGCAGTAAGTAAAAGTTTTTAAAGTCAAATTCCAGATTTGACCTTTAAACCTTAGGTGAAATTACCAAAATGCCCTTTCGGTGCATAGTATGGTTAGAAATGATAAATTTCACATATAGGTTATACCCTACTGATATAACTTAGTAAATTAAGAATTGTTACTGATTACATCAGACCCGAAACTCAGAATTATATTTAAACTCTTTTATAACCTTTTAAATGACCAAAATGCCCTTACGGGGCATAATTTGAGTTTAAATCCGTTTTGGGCATAATAGAAGATATCTTACTGATGTCGTCCGGCTTGGGATACGGTACTATAAAAGTACCGCTTGGTCGGGTGTGTAGTCATTTATATCGGATTGTGATTTATGTATTTACATGACCCGTTTAATATGTATTATTTGGTGTATGGCCTTTGGGGGTTAAATGACCATGTCCCGGATATCCTTGGCATCATTCAAAGAAATGGCCACGACCTAAGCACGGGGTGTAGGCGTACACCTGACAGATGCATTATGTAAAAGCTGGTAATCCACTTAAAGGAAATAATCCTTGTGGGCATTATACCTGTGGCGTGTCAGTTAATCTAGACCGGCCCTACAAACCGGCCCTGACGGACGACAAATAAGTAAAACTGTATACAAGATTATTTTTAATAATTATCCTAAGTTATAAAAGATATTTTTTCCGAAGTGCATTCAAATCAATTTTTCAAACTCTTTTAAAATGAGTCAGTTAAGTTGTATTTACCAGTGTAAACTGACGTATTTTCCAAAAAAAGCTAAGTGCAGGTACTATACGTAATAGGCTGGCTATTCCAGGCATCAATAATCAAGTCTCGCAAGCTCTAGATGTCAAAGTCTGTTGAACAGTTTTCCTTTTTATTTGATCCGCCTGTGGATCTGTTTCAACTGTTTGGTGATACTTAATATTACAATTTATTCAGTTGAAATAAATCTATCTTTTGCTTCCGCTGTGCATTTATAATTTGTGTTGTTTTACTATGATGATATCAACAACGTCACGGTACTCCCCACCGGGCCCACCGGTAATACATGGAAATATCGGGGTGTGACAGGTTGGTATCAGAGCCAACACTGAGTGAATTAAACACTAGCATTTTTGTGTTTAATCTCAGATACACAATTGCACATTCCTTGATTCTCGAGTCTAGACAAAGAACATAGGATTAATCCTAATTCGTTTTATTTTGTTCTTTATTTGTTTCCTTGTTATTTTTCTGATTAGCCCTTGCATGGGCAAGTCATTTCAGTTAGAAGTCCCGTTTAGAGCAACCATGTACTTGTTTAAATTTTAAATGGAACAGTTAGAATTAAAATAACATTTCTATTATAAGATCTACCATTATAATAAAATGGCAAAATCTAAAAAGGAAAAGACCTAGCCATGTGTCACCTAAAGACAGGGCCAAGATGGTAGTTCCTCAATTAGATTCAGATCCTTGTTAACATCTCAATTTAGGATTGTTCTGCGTTAAATAGTAAAAAGAATCTTAAAGGTAAAACCTAGCCTAAATGTTGTTGCAAACATGCCCAAGATGGTAAAACCTATTCAAAAGATTCAAATCCTTGTTAAAAATCTGAAAGCATATTAACATGCTTGACAAATGTGATTCGATAAAATCACATAAGTCATTTCTAAATTAAGTTATTCTAAATTCCCTTGTTTATATAAGCATCCCTTAAGGATGAAGTGCCCACGGGCTATAATTAACATCCTCTGGGACTAAAGACAGTGGTAGCCTACAACTCCCTGTCAAGAAAAGGTAATGAACTTTGATTCAAACCTTAATGCCTTGATTCTCTGAAATCATGGCTTATGATTTAGAATGTCCTTGTGACTAGGCCTTTTGTGCCACTAATAATACTGCTAATGTTTTATAATTAGGATAAATTATAATAAAAATACTAAATAAATATGATTAACAAATTAACCAAATATGGTTTGTGTTTACCATGGTTAATGAATTGCCATAAAAGACAATTCCATAATAAACTCCCAAATAAATTATTATCAATATCTTATGTAACAGTTCAAACTACATGGCTGACTCGGATGAGATCAACAGTCACCCAAGGGAGGATCATGATAATACCCGAATTAACATAGCGGGTGCAGAACTGCAAGCATTAATAGACAATGCTGTTACAAAAGCTATAGAGCGGCAGTATAATGAATCTAGCGGGACTCGAAGTAGGACCCTATCCGCACCGCATTCCAAGCCTAAGACTCATTCAGAGGCTCACAGCAAGCCGCCCTCTAAGAAAGATGAGCCAAAGAAAGATGATGATCGACATTCCTCAAACCAAAACAGTGTTCCATCCAAGATGATAGTATTTGATGATAAACCACGTACCAAGTCCTGTACTTATAGGTACTTTGTTTCCTACAAACCCCGGGATTTCACTGGGGAGAAGGGGTAATTGACTGTATGACTTGGTTAGATGAAATGGACACCGTGGTCGATATCAGCAGCTGTGCTGAAAGGGATGTAGTGAAGTATGTATCCCAATCATTCAAGGAAGAGGATTAGCATGGTGGAAGTCTCTCATTCAAGCAGCTGGAAAGATCCCACTCTACAATCTGACATGGGATCAGTTTGTTGCTCTCATTAAGGAGAATTACTGCCCTCAGCATGAGGTTGAAAGAATTGAGTCAGATTTCTTATCATTGGTTATGAAAAACCTAGATTGCCAAGCTTATCTTACAAGCTTCAACACGATGTCAAGATTGGTTCCTTACCTTGTGACACCAGAACCCAAAAGGATTGCTCGCTTCATTGGGGGTTTAGCCCCAGAAATCAAAGCCAGTGTTAAGGCTTCAAGACCTACTACTTTTAGATTAGCAGCTGATCTATCTTTGTCTCTTACCTTAGATGCGGTCAGGTTAAGATCGCTAAAGAATTCTGAAGAAGGTAAGAGAAAGCGTGAGGATGATAACTCACGAGGATCGGAGAAGAAGCACAAAGGAAACACTGATTCCAAGAAGTTTGGGTCCGGAAAGAATAGTCAATGAACAGAGGAAAAGCCAAAGTGCACGACTTGCCAAAAACGCCACTTTGGAAAATGCAGGCTTGAGACCAAGTCTCAATCAGGATCACCTGCATGTGGGTTATGCAAGTCTAAAGAGCACAAGACGATAGAGTGCAAGAAGATAAAAGACGCGACATGCTTCAATTGCAATGAGAAAGGGCATATCAAGACCAACTGCCCTAAATACGCCAAGAAGCCTGAAGAGGTCAAGAAGACCAATGCAAGGGTCTTCCGGATGGATCCAAGGGAAGCTGTTCAGGACGACAATGTGATCACAGGTACCTTCCTCATAAATGATGTTTATGCAAGAGTGCTATTTGATTCGGGAGCTGATAAGTCGTTTGTAGATAATAAGTTTTGTAAGTTGTTGAATTTACCTGTTAAAACCTTAAGTGTGAAGTATGAGGTTGAATTAGCCGATGGAACTAGAGAAACCGCATCAACCGTGTTAGATGGATGTGTTATATCCATTAGGAACCACTCTTTTCCATTGTCCTTACTTCCCTTGAAATTAGCCGGTTTCGATATAGTAATAGGCATGGATTGGTTGTCTCGCAACCAAGCCCAAATCGTTTGTGCTAAGAAGCAAGTAGTTGTCAAAACTCCTCGTGGCGAGCTTTTGACAATCCAAGGAGATACTAAGTACGGAATGCCTGAGCAAGTGTCCATGCTCAAGGCATCAAAGTGTTTGACGAAGGGTTGTGTTATCTACATGGCGCAAGTAACTATTGATGAACCAAAGCCTAAAATCGAAGACATACCTATTATCTCTGAATATCCAGGAGTATTCCCTGAAGAACTACCTGGTTTACCCCCAGATAGGCAAGTGGAGTTCAGGATTGACATTATTCCTGGAGCAGCACCTATTGCAAGAGCACCTTACAGATTGGCTCCAACGGAAATGAAAGGGTTGAGAACTCAACTGGATGATTTGTTAGCCAAAGGATTTATTAGACCTGGCTCATCTCCTTGGGGAGCACCAATCCTGTTTGTGAAGAAAAAGGATGGGTCGATGCGTCTGTGCATCGATTATCGAGAACTTAACAAAGTTACTATCAAGAATCGGTATCCATTGCCCAGGATCGACGACTTGTTCGATCAACTTCAAGGAGCGAGTTATTTTTCCAAGATCGACTTAAGGTCAGGATATCATCAACTGAAGGACAAGGATGAGGATGTACATAAGACTGCATTTAGGACTCGTTATGGTCATTATGAGTTCTTAGTGATGCCTTTTGGACTCACTAATGCACCAGCCGCATTCATGGATCTCATGAACCGCGTCTGCAAGCCCTACTTGGATAAATTTGTCATCGTCTTCATCGATGATATTCTTATTTACTCAAAGAATCAAGCTGACCATGAGAAGCACCTCCATTGCATTCTGAAACTGCTTCATCGAGAAAAGCTCTACGCCAAATTCTCTAAGTGTGAATTTTGGCTTCGTGAAGTCCAATTTCTTGGACATGTGGTTAGTGAACGCGGAATCTAGGTAGATCTCGCTAAGGTTGAAGCTGTCATGAATTGGCAAGAGCCGAAGACGCCCACAGAGATTCGCAACTTCTTGGGATTGGCAGGATATTACAGGCGTTTTATTGAAAAATTTTCAAGAATTGCTGCACCCCTAACCTCTTTGACTAGGAAGAATATAAAGTTCGATTGGGGTCCTAAGCAACAAGAATCCTTTGATATCCTTAAGCAGAAGCTAAGCAATGCACCAGTGTTGACATTGCCTGAAGGGATTGAAGAATTTGTAGTATACTTTGATGCATCACACACCAGTATGGGGTGTGTGCTTATGCAGAAAGGCAAGGTTATTGCCTATGCTTCTCGACAGTTAAAGGTGCACGAGAAGAACTACACCACCCATGACTTGGAGTTGGGTGCCGTTGTGTTTGCATTAAAACTTTGGAGGCACTACTTGTATGGAACTAAGTGTGTGATCTATTCTGATCACAAGAGCCTTCAACATCTGTTCAATCAGAAGGACTTGAACATGAGGCAGCGACGTTGGATGGAAACTTTGAATGATTATGATTGTGAGATAAGATACCATCCTGGCAAGGAGAATGTAGTCGCCGATGCCTTAAGTCGAAAGGAAAGAGTGAAGCCAATAAGAATCAATGCCAAGAGCATTGAGATAAAGAATAGTTTGAATGAAAGGTTGTTAGCTGCGCAGAAGGAAGCTGTGCTAGAAGTTAACTATCCTGATGAAAAGCTAGGAGTAACTGAAGAACAGTTATCATATGGCAAGGACGGAATTCTGAGGTTAAATGGAGGAATATGGGTTCCAGTTTATGGAGGACTTCGAGATGTTATCCTCCAGGAAGCCCACAGTTCTAAATACTCTGTTCATCCTGGAGCTGACAAGATGTACCAGAATCTGAAAGCAAATTTCTGGTGGATAGGCTTGAAGAAGTCTATAGCTGCCTATGTAGCTAAATGTTTGACGTGTGCGCAAGTCAAAGCTAAACATCAGAAGCCGTCAGGTTTGCTACAACAGCCTGAACTTCCCACCTGGAAGTGGGAAATGGTGACAATGGATTTTATCACCAAGTTGCCAAAAACAAAGAAAGGAAATGATACTATTTGGGTGATAGTAGATAGACTGACTAAGTCGGCACATTTCCTACCTATTAAGGAGACTTTTAGCTCCGACATGTTAGCCCAATTGTACGTAGATAAGATTGTATCTCTGCATGGTATACCAGTGTCAATTATCTCTGATAGAGATACTAGATACACATCACATTTTTGGAAAAGTTTACAACAATCTTTGGGCACGCGCTTAAATTTTAGTACGGCTTACCATCCTCAGACAGACGGGCAGAGTGAGCGTACCATCCAGACTTTGGAAGACATGCTTCGTGCATGTGTGATTGACTTAGGTGGTAGTTGGGATAACCACCTGCCATTAATCGAGTTCTCTTATAACAATAGCAATCATACAAGCATTAAGGCTGCGCCTTTCGAGGCCTTGTACGGTAGAAAGTGCAGGACGCCCGTTTGTTGGGCGGAAGTTGGAGATGTCCAACTGACAGGACCTGAAATAGTCCTGGAGACAACAGATAAGATTGTGCAAATACGCGATTGCCTCAAAGCTGCCAGGGATAGGCAGAAAAGCTACGCGGACTTAAGGCGTAAACCTCTGAAGTTCGAGGTAGGTGACAAGGTACTACTTAAGGTATCACCCTGGAAAGGGGTAATGCGATTTGGTAAGAAAGGCAAGTTAAGCCCGAGGTACATAGGACCATTCGAGATCATCGAATGTGTCGGATCAGTTGCTTATAAGTTAAACTTACCTAAAGAGCTCAGTGGTATTCATAACGTATTCCACATCTGCAATCTGAAGAAATGTCTAGCTAATGAATCACTAGTCATACCACATACAGATGTGCACATAGAAGAGAGCTTGAAGTTTGTTGAAAAACCTGTGTCGATCAAGGATCGACAGGTTAAGAAGCTTCGAAGGAAGCATGTACCGATCGTAAAAGTGAAATGGGATGCCCGTAGAGATCCCGAGTACACATGGGAGGTAGAGTCCACAATGAAAGAGAAATACCCTCATTTATTTCAGTAAATCTCGAGGTCGAGATTTCTTTTAAGGGGGTGGGGATGTAACACCTCGAAAATTTATGTCCCATAAAATAAAGACACGTGTCACATAAGATAAATGTGTCATAAATTTCGGATCAAGTTACAAGATGTAAGGTAGGATTTAAAAACGTCTACATGTTAATAAATACCTCTGAGCAACCTACGTATAAATCCCAAACCTTAACCGGTGTTATAAACATCTGATATACATTCAAATTCGGTTAATACTAGTAATAATTGATTCAAATTGTAAAGATGGAATCCTATGAGAATGTGTACGACAAACCTTCATTCATGACCCCCTTTCAAAAGAATCCAAGGCAATTTTAAAGCATGGCAAGGTTGTTATAACTGTTCAGACATGATCAAGTGGTCCCATACTGATAATAAAGGCCCTAATTCGTAATATCAAAGTTGCATGATCAAACTCGAGAGATTCTCAAATTTTTTTTGTCCTCTGGTCATCGGTTACGGACCGTATGGGCCTTAGCCTTACGGTCTGTAAGCACTGCAACTGGGCAAATTTAAACCAAGGTAGATTACGGACCGCAAAGCCAAGATCTTACGGTCCGTAAGACAGTCCCAGCATCAGAAACATCACAGGTGTCTGTCCAGCCCGTTTAACCAACTTATATTGCTAGTTTTCAATACCATGTGCAGCACAAACTAGTTCTTAGGCACTAGGGACACTTGTAATTGATCAGGGATCAATCCTAGAGTTGTTTGGCATCATCTTGATCAATCAAGATCACTATATAAAGACCCACATTATTTCAATTTTGATCATTCATTCAAACTCAACTCCTGAGGATTTCTGGAGCACAAGAGTCTTTCCTAAGCATCATTAGTCGTGCATAGGACCTTGGTAAGTATACTTAACCTTCCTTAATCGTGTTTTGCTTAGTTTATTAGATTAAAGTCAAACCGTCGTAATTAAGATTTGACTTCGTCATTAGTCTTAATTTGTCCAGTCAAATTTTAAATTGAAAGTACCTATGAGTTAGTAATTATGTGGGCAATAAACCCTTAAAAGGGAACCCTCTGATTCCCACTTTAACTAGGTCAATTGTCGAGTCAAACTTGATCTTAAAAAGTCAACAGAAACATAATTTTCGAATTAATGCATAATTAGCAATGTAGAAGCTATGAAACCTGTTTTATCATTAATATAACTTGGTAATTAATGTAAGAACATGTCTAAACATGTTCAACTCGACAATTTTCAGTTTAAGCTCGGATTGGGACTGAAAGTCGCATACTTTGACTTCTGCTTTGACTTTCAGTTCTGACCCATTAGAGCATAGTTTAGAAATGCCTTAGAGCTTATTTAGGACCAGGTTTCATATAAGTATAACCCTCTTTGATTATACGACTTGGTTCATTAGTTATCCGATTCATATACATATTTCCGTTAAATGCCTAAATGTTGACTATTATGCCCATATGACCATAAAACGTGAATTTTGACAATTTAAAAGAGCAGAAACCTTAGTTACTAATTTATAAACTTATACCTAAAATTTGACATCAGTTTGAGGTTTAGATTAAGAGTTACGCTCAATAGCGTAATTTGAAAGCTTATTAGCAATTAAATGGCGTATTAAGCATATAGCCTATCTAAACCCGATTTTTGATACCAAACCTTATACCCACTGATGTAAAATAATATTTTGGGATTTTTGGAGATTTTTATTTATTTTTAGGCTGAACATAATCTAGAGTTCTAAGCTTAATTCGGTAGTTGTCGGTTTTACCCTTTTAAGCTATAAAATGAGTTTTACCAAACCTTTTGATACCAAACCTTTTTCTACTGATCTAATATGATAAATAGAATATTTTAAGCCTTCTGAAATAATAAAAAATATCAGCTTTCCTTTAAGAACTCGGAAATAGCTCAAAATCGCCTTTTTTAAGCAATATTAAGCGTTTTAAGCGCATAGTATGTATTAAAACCATTTTAGATATATAAGACTTGATACCTACTAATGTTTTAAGTAAATTCCAATACTTTAGCAGTAACTAAAAGTTTTTGAAGTCAAATTCCAGATTTGAGCTTTAAACCTTAGGTGAAATTACCAAAATGCCCTTTCGGTGCATAGTATGGTTAGAAATGATAAATTTCACATATAGGTTATACCCTACTGATATAACTTAGTAAATTAAGTATTGTTACTGATTACATCAGACCCGAAACTCAGAATTATATTTAAACTCTTTTATAACCTTTTAAATGACCAAAATGCCCTTACGGGGAATAATTTGAGTTTAAATCCGTTTTGGGCATAATAGAAGATATCTTACTGATGTCACAACATATTTAAGGCATATTCACTTAGGAAACATGCATATGACTCATATGGTTACTCGTTACGCACTTTTCATGTTCGGATCGGCTTATGTAACTAGTTTGCATATATTAGCCGAAACGGGTCAAACCATATCATTTTTGTCTCAAAATCCAGAATGTGTTTAAGTTACCCATATTAAACAAGCATACAAGCTTGTCGGGTCAAAACCACATTCTAAACCGGTCTTCGCTTTATCATGCGTTTGAACCGTGTCTTCCTTTTGAAAACTAACCGGTCTAAGTCTAAGCTTAGTTAAAGACCCGTTAGGATTCTAATAGGTTATTAAAAACCTTCGTTCCAGATTAGGAGCCCAGTAAAAGCTACGTGCACTTGCTGTATTTGATTTATACTTTGCTCAGGTAAATATTCTTAACTTATTTTCCCTATACGGGCTTGGGATACGGTACTATAAAAGTACCGCTTGGTCGGGTGTGTAGTCATTTATATCGGATTGTGATTTATGTATTTACATGACCCGTTTAATATGTATTATTTGGTGTATGGCCTTTGGGGGTTAAATGACCATGTCCCGGATATCCTTGGCATCATTCAAAGAAATGGCCACGACCTAAGCACGAGGTGTAGGCGTACACCTGACAGATGCATTATGTAAAAGCTGGTAATCCACTTAAAGGAAATAATCCTTGTGGGCATTATACCTGTGGCGTGTCAGTTAATCTAGACCGGCCCTACAAACCGGCCCTGACGGACGACAAATAAGTAAAACTGTATACAAGATTATTTTTAATAATTATCCTAAGTTATAAAAGATATTTTTGCCGAAGTGCATTCAAATCAATTTTTCAAACTCTTTTAAAATGAGTCAGTTAAGTTGTATTTACCAGTGTAAACTGACGTATTTTCCAAAAAAGGCTAAGTGCAGGTACTATACGTAATAGGCTGGCTACTCCAGGCATCAATAATCAAGTCTCACAAGCTCTAGATGTTAAAGTCTGTTGAACAGTTTTCCTTTTTATTTGATCCGCCTGTGGATCTTTTTCAACTGTTTGGTGACACTTAATATTACAATTTATTCAGTTGAAATAAATCTATCTTTTGCTTCCGCTGTGCATTTATAATTTGTGTTGTTTGACTATGATGATATCAACAAAGTCACGATACTCCCCATCGGGCCCACCGGTAATACGTGGAAATATCGGGGTGTGACAGTATTGGTTTGGGCCGGAAAGGTGTTTAGTGTATTCTGTGTTGGCGGGATTGGGGATTGGGCTGGTGGGGCCTGTTGAGCCGGGACATAGGGAGTATGTGGTGTATTTGAGGGAGTGGCGCTGGAAGGTAATGGGGTAGAAGTGGGTGTGGGTTGGGCTTGGGTAGTTGGGCCAGTAGATGTGGTGGCCGGGGAGGATGGTGGTGTAGTGGGTACAGGTGATGGTGTAGATGGTGGCGAGGGAGCAGATGGTGGGAAGGTATAATATGGGTGAGTAGTATCGTCTAGGAAGGTGTAGGTTTGAAGGGTGGGTTGGGGTTTGTTGGCAAAGGGAAAAGTTGTTTCGTCAAATAGGACATGACGATTTATGATGATTTTGTTGGTGCTTAGGTCAAGGCATTTGTAACCACGGTGGTTCAGTGGATTTCTTAGAAAAACGCATGGAGTAGATCGATTCTCCAACTTGTGAATGGTGGTGTGTGGTATAAGTGGATAATAGAGGCATCCAAATACACGTAAGTGGTCATATGAGGGAAGGCAGTGGTATAAGCGTTAGGTGGGAGTTTGAAAATAAATGTTTGGCATGGAAGAGTGGGCGAGGAGGGTTCTCATAAGGTTGTTTATGGTGCGGATTTTACGTTCAGCCTTCCCATTCTGGGAAGATGTGTGTGGGCATGAAAAACGGAAGTGTAGGCCGTTTTGATTGCAAAAGTGGTGAAATTGGTTATTAGCATATTCACGACCATTATCACATTGAAGTTGTTTAATTTTATAGTCAAATTGGGTTTGGACAAAGGTTGTAAATTCTGTGAACATGGAAAAGACATTAGATTTATGCGTAATAGGATAGGTCCACAAAAAAATGGTGAAATCATCTAAAAATAGAACATAGTATCGGTGTCTCCCATTGCTAAGAATGGGAGATGTCCAAACATCACTGTGCACAAGATCAAATGGCATAAAAGTACTTGTACTAGAAGAAACAAAAGGAAGACGAGTATGTTTCCCAAAATACAAGCAGAACAAATTCTATTATTCAAAGAACCACATTTAATAGAATTATTAGTTTTTAAATTTTGTAAAATAGCTGGGCCAGGGTGACCAAGCCGTTGATGCCAAATGCATTGAGTAATTGCAGCAAAAGTGGATGCAGATGAGAGATTTGATATGTTGGACGGGCTGAGAGTGTAGAGGTCCCCCGAACTATTGCACCGTAGGATAAGTTTCTTGGTCTGAAGGTCCTTCACAGTAAAACCAAATGGGTCAAATTCAATAGATAATTGATTGTCAGTTGTAAAACAACATACAGAGAAGGTTTTCTACTAAGTTGGGTGCATATAGGAAGTTTTTAAGTTTAAATGGGGGAAAAGGTGGTGGTAGGGTAATGTTGCCTTGCCCTAGTACCGGAATAGTTTTACCATCACCAACAATTATATTACGAATAATGCCAGAATTAAAAATAGACGGAAACTTATCAAGTTGAGGAAACATTATACCTGATGCACCCGTGTCCATTGTCCAAGACGGATCATTCTGATGAGGAGCCAAATTATAAAGTGCCTGTGCAATGTTCGTTGGGGTGTGTCCCGTGTTGTAGGATTGGGCCGAGGATGAGTGGCTCGGTCTTGGGCCTAAGATGCCGTTTCCAGGGGGTGGGCCGTGGGATGTGGGGTTAGTGGCAGGGCTCGATGGGTATGGGCAGGGTGGCTGCTGATTCCATTGAGCCCAAGGGAAGTAGTTTTGGGAGGTTGGGCCGGCCCAAGGGGGAAACGTCCAGTAAGAGTTTGGGCCAAATGGTGTGGGGTAGGTGTTTTGGGGACGACCATAACCAAAACTGGATCGGCCTCTGCCACGACCGCGGCCACGACCACGGGACCTGTCAGATTCGGTGCGGTTGGTGGAGCGGTTATCGGTGGTGGAACTGGTTTGATCGGTGGTTGCACTAAGGGCGGTGCCGGCTTATTAGGCCGAAAGTTTGGCTTGGGTGGTTGTCCTATCTTTGACTTGACATAATCGGGAGTGGGTATTGAAAAAATCCTGGAGGGGGTCGGTTTGTTGAATGATGAGAGTGATGCTCTCGTATTGGCCATTCAACCCCGTAAGGATTTGTAGGACAAGTTGTTTTTCGGTGATGTTTGAGCCAGTGTTTGTAAGGTGGTCAAAAATAAGTTTCATGGCTTGGCAATAATCAGACATGTTGGGAAATTGATCGAGTCGGGTGTTTGCAAATTTATTTTGGAGATCAATGGTTCGGCATAGGTGGTGGAATTATTTTTCATGATCGTGAGAACAAGATCTTGAGAGATGGTACCGTATATCCATTGTTGAACATTGGCGTCAAGACGGTCCCATGACTCAAGTGGTTTGGAGGAGGCAACTTCTTTTTCTTTGTCAGTGGATGAGGTCGCAGGTTGTTGTCTGGATTTTAGGTGGTCGATAACATCATAAGCTTTGCAGTGGATTTTAAAAAAATCGGACCAAGTGTTGTAATGGCCCGCCTTCATGTCAAGGATAATAGGGATGAAGTTCTTAATATTTGTATAACAACCCTAAAATAAACAGACACCCTCCTGAATTTTTTTCCGACACCCCAATATATTTTAAAATACCCTAATATGTCATAAAATACACCCCGTATGTGAAACCCGAGCCCAAAATACGATATAACATTAAAAATTAAATAAAAACAAAATTTTTGTATCGCTCGCGGGCAACGTAAGACCACATAAGGGTCTACGCGGGGCGCGACAACTCCAAGGCGGGGCGAAACCTGGTGCCGACACGTGTCATCATCGTGGCAAGTCTAGTTTGTTGTATCGACGGAGCTAAGCCCTACACCCCTATTACGCGGGCCGCGTAAGCCTTAAAGCTTATCTTACGCGGGCCGCGAGAAATTCGAAATGAAGCCCTATAAATAGCAGGAAACTTCTTTCTTTCTCTAAGTTTCTGCATTGTAGGCATAATCTCGGGTATAATATCCCCCTAAATAACCAAGTTCTGCTCCGTTGTAAGTATCATAGCCCCTAGATACATATTAGATACTCTGCCCGATTGATCTAGGGTTCCGTAACGGCTGTCGTGGTTCTGCCCGACGTAGTCGTTGGAATGCCGTCTTGGAGAGGGTATTACTAATGTTAAAATGGGTTATTATACTAACACGTGTGCATTTGTGTAAATTATAGATAATTCCCAGGAAATCCTTACAGAAAATCTAAAATAGCAATGTGAGTAATCTCCTTTTTGCAAACAGTTTTTACCAAACCTTAATTATTTTACAATGCAATTTAGCAGTGATTGACTCTTTGTAATTCTACAATTACTGCCGGTATGTTGGGGTTTTGTATACAAAATGTGAGACACGTTACCATTGGACGAAGAGTTAGCCAATGTGTAATATGACCCACCAGTCAGGATTGACAGTACTGAATGAGTAATTGGGTAGATGTAAACATTGTAATCGCTCTTAATACTGTTTAAATTAATAAAACTTTTCTTGATTAAACTGGGATTCACTAACCAGTATTTTCCACTGACAAAATGTTTTTAAACGCGTTTCAGGAAACACAATGTGAAAGCCAATTAGAAGCCAGCTGGACAGCACCGAAGGCTTGGAAAAGTGGCTATAAAAGTTACCTAAATAAAGAAGGCGTTTCATTTCAATAAAATGTGATTTATCCCTATAAATCAGTTTGTAATGAAAACTTGGGTTTTATCCCAATGTGTTTATTTATATAAAATGTGGTGTTTTGCTCTGATAAAATATTTCCTAACTACGATCCTGATGAAATTTCCGCTGCCAATTTAATAAACACCGATACCACCGAAACCGTTGTTCGCGGCCGCCCGTTCCCGGGACTGATAGGGGGCGGGGGTTGCGACAGAAGGTGGTATCAGAGCTAAGCCACTGATTCAGCCACAGAAGTGTTCTGCGGAAACCAAAATTCAATCTGTTAGGAAATAAATTACGAAAATACGTGCGTAATTGTATTTTATTGTTATGTGTTATTTTGACTATTTGTTAGTTTACAGTATGAGCGACCAAGGACCATATGACGTGTACCGTCAATTGTCTGGTTCACCTAGAAGCGAAGGTGGCTTTTCACAGCCTGCCCTCTCAGGGTACTCTGCTGATACTGAAGAAGGAATATTCGTGTTTAAGGCTTAGTCTGAAGAGCCATTCCCTCAAAAAAAAGAGAGGATGGTTCAGTCGGGGAGCACATGAGCGTAGAAAGCGTATGAAAAATTTACAAGAACAGAGAGCACTAGCCGCAGCCAAAAGAGAGACAGATGCCCATGCCCAGGACATGATTAATAGGAGTTTAGCTAATTTCCATATCCTAGCAACCAATACAGCTGCCCCTAACCTGGAGCAAATGATAGCACCCCAACCACAACCACCATTCCCTGACCAACCCATGGAAATAGAAAATCCTGAAAATCAAGTAGAAATGCATGATTTTAACCCGGAGGAGATACCTAGGGTACCCGCACCAAATCCCTTAGATCCAAATTACGACCCATGGTGGGACGATAATAGGGACTATGTGCAACGTTACCCGATACACGAAGACATGCCCATGTAGAACCTAGGAGCCTACCCAGGGTTGGACCCTCTAGATCCCTATTACGATAACGATGTATACAATAGGGAGATTTTAGAGAATCCTTACCCATACCAGGCACCTATACCCCCAAACTAGGAACCCGCACCCCAAATTCCGAACCCAGTCCTAGAACCTGCACCCCCAATGAGTGCAAAAAATGTACAAGAACTTAGGACATTTGGTGACGAAATTTTAGAGAATAGTGAAAGGATGAGACAGGTGGGAGAGCGACTCGTCTGGAAGTACGAAAAGCGCAATATAGATTTCTGGATGAATTCTTATCAATAGAAATGATGGTGGAGATGGTAGTAATAATAATAATAATAATATAATAATAATAATAAAAATATGTGTGTATGCGTATGAAAAAAAAACTAAGGATGCCTACTACTATTAGTGTAATTTTATTTCAGTTGGTATTGTAATTTTAATTTCCAGTGTTGGTTTGTACTAGATGCATATTATATTATAAGAAAGAGTAAAGTCACAATGATCGACGCTTTTGACCAAAATGCGTGTCTTGTGATTGGCTATATTAAATATTATTTGTGATATTAATATGTGGTAAATGTTTAAAATTCAGATGGACAACGAAGTGAATCAGGAAAACCTGAACAATGAAAACTAGAGTGATAACCACCCGAATAACGATAATCTGAATAATGAGAATCCGAACAACAATAACAATAGAAATCGAGTGGATAATAGTGCCATCCAACACATAGTGGCACAAGGAATCATAGATGCAATTCCATTTATTATCCAAACGGTTAAAGAAGCTGATAATAAAAGTAAGCATAGTAGTAAGCGGCCAACTGAACCTGAACACAGCGTGAACAATGGACCTGTAATTCAAGCGCCCATTCCCAAAAGAAGAAGAACCATGCCTTATGGTTGTTCTTATAAAGAATTCTGGTCCTGCAAACCAATAGAATTCTCGGGCAATGAAGGATCCATTGCAGCTCTACACTGGATAGAAAAGACTGAGGCTGTTTTAAAAATAAGCAAGTGTGCTGAAGAGGATAAAATAATGTTTGCTTCTAATCAATTTAAAAACTCAGCCTTAGAATGGTGGAACACTATCCTCCAGTCAAGGGGAAGTGATAGGGTTTACAATATGGAATGGGAGGAATTTAAAAATATGGTAGAAAAGAAATTTTGTCCTCCCAATGAAAAGGAACATATAGCGAATAAGTATCTGAACCTTAGGATGACCGGGGTAGATAGTAAGGGTTATACTACCACATTCTTCGAATAACCTTAAAATGGGTTATTATACTAACACGTGTGTATTTGTGTAAATTATAGATAATTCCCAGGAAATCCTTACAGAAAATCTAAAACAGCAATGTGAGTAATCTCCTTTTTGCAAACAGATTTTACCAAACCTTAATTATTTTACAATGCAATTTAGCAGTGATTGAGTCTTTGTAATTCTACAATTACTGCCGGTATGTTGGGGTTTTGTATACAAAATGTGAGACACGTTACCATTGGACGAAGAGTTAGCCAATATGTAATATGACCCACCAGTCAGGATTGACAGTACTGAATGAGTAATTGGGTAGATGTAAACATTATAATCGCTCTCAATACTGTTTAAATTAATAAAACTTTTCTTGATTAAACTGGGATTCACTCACCAGTATTTCCCACTGACAAAATGTTTTTAAACGCGTTTCAGGTAACACAATGTGAAAGCAATTAGAAGCCAGCTGGACAGCACTGAAGGCTTGGAAAAGTGGCTATAAAAGTTACCTAAATAAAGAAGGCGTTTTATTTCAATAAAAAGGGATTTATCCCTATAAATCAGTTTGTAATGAAAACTTGGGTTTTATCCCAATGTGTTTATTTATATAAAATGTGGTGTTTTACTCTGATAAAATATTTCCTAACTACGGTCCTGATGAAATTTCCGCTGCCAATTTAATAAACACTGATACCACCAAAATCGTTGTTCGCGGTCGCCCGTTCCTGGGACAGATAGGGGGCGGGGGTTGCGACAATTTGAAACAGTAACAACTGGGTGAATAGGATTTGAAGACATGACGATGAATGGGGAGGAGGGGTTGATTGGCTGAGATAATGGATGAAGAAAAGGAATTGACTGGAGAAAAAAAAAAGAGATAATGGATGAAGAAAAGGAGGTGACGGCACTAAGGGAGAAAAAAATATGGTTAATGGCTTGATACCATGTAGAATGATGTGAATGAATCCTTACCTCATCTCTCATTCATCATTGGTATAAATATACATTGTGGTAATTACAATCATAAATACAAGATAATATCCTAAAATACAAAAGGCATATTCTATAATATTCCATTAAAACTCTTAAAGAGATAAAATTTACCGTTTTCAGAAGCACTTACCATTAGGGAGATAAAATTTATCGTTTTCAGAATCACCTGAAAGTGTTGATGTGTGTAAAATGCAACATATAAATTACATCAAATGAGGCATAAAACTAACCCTTTTTAGTACTAATGTTGGAAAAAGTGTGCTTTTATCTTCCTTTTGTATTTTCAGGACCAAATGAGCTTAAATGAACAAAAGGAACAAATATGCAGCAAAAACTAACATAAATACGAAGAAAAGGAATAAACGTGGCATGCCCGACCCCTCGACAGCATCTCCCCAAGCAAAAACAAGAAACAGAAGTCTGACCACGGCCCGTGCCCACTAGACACGGGGGCGTGGTCAGGAGTCTGCAGAAATGGACAAAGCTATAGAAGCTTCTACGCCCACCACGGGGGCGTGCCCAGCTCAGCACGGGGCGTGGTCAACGCTAAGATTTGCAGAATCTTGCAAATCTTGATAGTACATATACGCTTCTGCACACGAGGTCGTGCCCAGCGAACACGAGACCGTGTGGAGCCTAATGCAGACAATTGCAATCAATGAAGAAAGAGAAAGAGGATGGCCATGGGGGCGTGTCCAGCGGACACGGGGCCGTGGCCGGACTACTATTCAGGCTATAAATAGGGGTGCTTGGTTCACTTCAAAGGCATCCCTTGGCAAACCACCTCTCTCCCACTGTCACACCCCGAATTTCCACGTGTCACCGGTGGGCCCGGTAGGGGAGTATCGTGACGTGGTTGGCAACATAATAGTCAAACAACACAATATTTAAATGCACAACGGAAGCAAAGTATAGATTTAATTCAACCAACGATATTGTAATATTAAGTATCACAAACAGTCGAATATAAATCCACAGGTAGATCAAATTTAAAAAGGAAACAAATGTTCAACAGTTATGACATCCAAGCTGGCGAGACTTAATGTGGATGCTAGGAGACAAGCCAGCCTATTTCGCGTAGTACCTGCACTTAACCTTTTTAAGAAAATACGTCAGTTTACACTGGTAAATACAATCAACCGACTCATTTTGAAAAGAGTTTAAGAAAATGCATTTAAGGCACAAGGCACAAATAATATTTTATAACTTGGGATAATTATTTAAATATATAATACTTGTATGGATTTACATGTTCCTTATGCGTTCAGTAGCCCAGGTCGAGCCGGGTTAAAGATCAATTAACACACCACTTTATTTATGAGACACTAACAGGTGTACGCCTACACCTGAGTGCTGAGGTCGTGGCCATTTCGTAAAATGATGCCAGGGATATCCGGGACACGGTCATTAACCCCCCAAAGGCTTTAAGTAAACAAAACAATATTAAACGAGACGTCTCAATACTTTCATTATCATTCATTCAATCAAAGATTCAACGTCCCGACCAAGCGGTATTTTATATACCGTACCCCAAGCCCGTATAGGGAAAATAAGTTAAAAGTATTTACCTGAGTAAGTATAGTTCAAAATCAGCGAGTGCAAATATCTTTTACTGGTTCTCCTAATCTGGAACGAAGGTTTATAATAACCTATTAGAATCCTAACGGGTCTTTAGTTAAGCTTACGCTTAGACCGGTTAGTTTTAAAGATACGGTTCGTACGCACGATTAAGCGAAGACCGGATAGAATGTGATTTAGACCCGACAAGTTTGAAGACTTTTTTAATATGGGTATATGATACACATTCTGGATTTTGAGATAAAACCGATAAGGTTTGACCCGTTTCGGCTAATTTATGTAAACTAGTTACATAAACCGAACCGAACGCGCATGAAGCGTAACGGGTATCCGTAAGAGTCCTAAACAGGTTTCCTAAGTTAACATGCCTTAAATAAGTTGTGACATCAGTAGGATATCACCCGTGACGCCCCAAACGAGTTTAATCTCTTAATAAGCCCCGTAGGGGTATTTTGGTCATTTTAAAGATTATAAAAGGATTTAATTTGGTTTCTGTGAACCGGGTCTGGTTACATCAGTAAAATGGCTTATTTAAACAGGTTATAACATTTGGTTATAAGTCTTATATGTCAAAATAGTTTTAAACCCAAACTATGCGTATAATACGCGTATAAAGCCGTTTTAAGCGACATACGGTTTAAAATACTATTCTGAGTTTCCTGATCAATTAAACAGGTTCAAAACACTCTATTTAATATTTAAAATCAGTAGCAATTGGATTGGCGTCAAAAGGATTTGTAAAACTCATTTTATGGCCGAAAAGGGTATATTCGGTATTAACCGAATTAAGGCGCTAATCCAAGCTTATGATCAGTTTAAAAATAATTAAAAATCTTCAAAAATCCCAAAATATTATATTACATCAGTGGGTAAAAGGTTTGGTGTCAAAAATGGGGTTTAGATAGGTTTTATGCTAATGACGCCGTTTAATTAATAAAAGCGTTCTTAATTACGTCATTAAGCATAACTCCTATTCTAGACCTCCGATTAACGTGAAATTTTCGGGACATGCATAATAATCAGTAACTAAGATTATGGCACTTTCATATTTCCAAAAATCTCGTTTTATGGTCATAAGGGCATTACGGTCAATATTTAGGCATTTAACGGAAACATCGGACGATTAGGGATTCGAGTGGTATAAACGCAGAGGCTTATACACACATGTAACTAGGTCCTAATGGAACTTTAAGGCATGTCTAAACCTATAAGAATCGGGTCAGAACTGAGGTCAAAGCAAAAGTCAAACTTTTGCGTATCTCGGTTCCGAATCGGTTCTGAACATAAAGTTGTCGAATCAAGCAAGCGTATACAAGTTTTTATACTTATTTTCAGTTGGTAAGAATGATAAAATAGGCTATACGCCATTTACATCGCTAATCATGCATTAAACCAAACATAACAATTCTGTTGACTTTTTCGGAAGTAGTTTGACTCGATAAACGACCTAGTTAGGATTCGAATTAGTGAGTGCCCTTTTAGGGGTTTATTAACCATATAAATACCAACTTATAACAACCTTTGATTCGACAAATCTCTGGACCATTTATTTATTATCGAAAAGTCAAACCGTAGTTACGACGGTTTGATTTCTAGGCCATAAACTAAGTATGAATGAATTAGGAAAGATCAAGGGTACTTACACTTGTCTAATGGATGATATGGAATGCTTGTATCAGTTCTTGAACTCTTGTAAATGTCCAGAAGATGAAATGAATGAGGAATGATGAATGTTGCACAATGTGGGTCATTTAAACAACTTCAAACAAGCTTAGATGATTGACAACTAAGTCTAGGAGGAATTAATAACATCCACAAGCATCCTACACACTATAAACCACCTTAGGGCAGCCCAAGGTATCAAGAAAATTGATCAAATTCGGTTTAAACATCAACCCACAGCTGCACATAACATTCTGATCAGATAAGGCAGTCGCGTAGCGCGACTGCCAAGCCCTTAAGGCTCGCGCTACGCGAGGGTGATGATGACCAGCTATACAAGTTTCAATCATTTGCATTTCAGTCCCTGATCCTTATAAACATCGCTTTCACTTGGTTTCTTGCAATTTGAGGCTTTAATATTTAACATGTGGGGCTTTAAGGCTTATACCCTCTTTGTTAAGTCCTCGGGTAACTTTCGTGATCACCCGAAAAGCCCTAAATTTCAATGTTGACGTTTCTAACCCTTACACACGGATTCTATCATAACTTTCTCATACGGTAACGAATCTTGGTGAAATTTTTATGGTGCATTCTGGTGAGCATAATTAATCGTTACAAAGCTTCGGGTTTGTCAAAAGGTCACTCAGAGGTATAATTTAACATGTTGACACATTTAACCCCTGCAGTTTGTAATCTCTCACTTTCTTTCACAATTCGCTTCGTATGATCCATGATCTATTCGTTTAAGGTTATAAACATCATGTAGGGTTATTGCAAAGTATATTTATTCATCGTTGACACTTTGAACCCTTCTATGCACACAGTTTCACTGTTTGTCAACTTTAGTCCTTCAAGAACATTCTTTCACACGTTCAAACCTATGACACGTGTCAACACATTATAGGACGTAAATTTTCGGGGTGTTACATCCTCACCCCCTTAAAAGAAATCTCGACCCGAGATTTACTGAAACAAGTAAGGGTACTTTTCTTTCATCGTGGATTCAACCTCCCACGTGAATTCGGGACCTCTACGGGCATCCCATTTGACCTTTACAAAAGGTATATGCTTCCTTCGAAGCTTCCTCACCTGTCGATCTTCGATCGACAAAGGTTTTTCCACAAATTTCAAGCTTTCATCGATATGCACATCTGTATAGGGTATAACCACTGATTCGCTAGCGAAACACTTCTTCAGATTGCAGATGTGGAACACATTGTGTATACTACTAAGCTCTTCCGGTAAGTTTAACTTGTAGGCAACTGACCCGACACGTTCGATAACCTCGAAAGGTCCTATGTATCTCGGGCTTAGCTTACCTTTCTTACCAAATCGCATCACTCCCTTCCAGGGTGACACTTTAAGTAGGACTTTTTCACCTACTTCGAAGTGAAGATCCTTACGATTTGGATCAGCATAAATCTTCTGCCTATTCCGGGCAGCTTGGAGATTGTTTCGAATCTGGACAATCTTGTCCGTCGTTTCGAACACAATCTCTGGTCCTGATAACTGGACTTCTCCAACTTCCGCCCAACAAACTGGTGATCTACACTTTCTACCGTATAATGCCTCAAAAGGCGCAGTCTTGATGCTGGTATGGTAGCTATTGTTGTAGGAGAATTCGATTAATGGCAGGTTCTTATCCCAGCTACCTCCCAAATCGATTGCACATGCACGTAGCATGTCTTCCAACGTTTGAATAGTACGCTCACTCTGACCGTCAGTCTGTGGATGGTAAGCCGTACTAAAATTCAAACGTGTGCCCAAAGATTGTTGGAAACTTTTCCAAAAATGAGACGTGTACCTAGTATCTCGGTCAGAGATAATAGCTATAGGTATGCCATGTAAGGCTACAATCTTATCAACGTACAGTTGGGCTAACATATCGGAGCTGTAGGTCTCCTTAATGGGTAGGAAATGTGCTGACTTAGTCAGTCGGTCAACTATCACCCAGATGGTGTCATTTCCTTTCCTTGTCTTGGGTAACTTGGTGATAAAATCCATAGTTACCATTTCCCACTTCCAAGTAGGAAGTTCAGGCTGTTGTAGCAAACCTGACGGTTTTTTATGTTCTGCCTTAACTTGCGCACACGTCAAGCATTTAGCTACATAGGTAGCTACAGACTTCTTTAAGCCTATCCACCAATAATTTGCCCTAAGATCATGGTACATTTTATCAGCTCCAGGATGAACAGAATATTTAGAGCTGTGGGCTTCCTGGAGGATAACATCTCGGAGTCCTCCATAAATTGGAACCCATATTCTTCCATTCAATCTAAGAATTCCATCCTTACTAAGAGATAACTGCTCCTCAGTTACTCCTAGTTTTTCGTTAGGATAGTTAGCTTCCAACACAGCTTCCTTCTGTGCAGCTAACAACCTTTCCATCAAATTATTCTTTATTTCCATGCTCTTGGCATTGATTCGGATGGGTTTCACCCTTTCTTTCCGACTCAAGGCATCGGCGACTACATTCGCCTTGCCGGGATGGTATCTTATTTCACAATCGTAATCATTCAGAGTTTCCATCCAACGGCGTTGCCTCATGTTCAAGTCCTTCTAGTTGAACAGATGTTGAAGGCTCTTGTGATCAGAATAGATCACACATTTGATTCCATATAAGTAGTGCCTCCACAGTTTTAGTGCGAATACAACGGCACCCAACTCCAAGTCGTGGGTGGTGTAATTCTTTTCGTGCACCTTTAACTGACGTGAAGCATAGGCAATGACTTTGCCTTTCTGCATAAGCACACATCCCATCCCGGTGTGTGATGCATCACAATAAACTACAAACTCCTCTATTCCATCAGGCAATGTCAGTACTGGAGCATTGCTCAACTTTTGTTTCAGAATATCAAAGGATTCCTGCTGCTTAGGACCCCAGTCAAACTTAATCTTCTTACGTGTCAGCGAAGTCAGGGGTGCAGCAATCCTTGAAAAGTTTTCTATGAATCGCCTATAGTATCCTGCCAAACCTAGGAAGCTACGAATTTCTGTAGGCGTCTTTGGCTCATGCCAATTCATGACAGATTCAACTTTAGCGGGATCTACTTGGATACCACGCTCACTAACAACATGTCCAAGAAATTGGACTGCTCGAAGCCAGAATTCACACTTCGAGAACTTGGCATAGAGCTTCTCTTTATGAAGTAGTTCCAGTATGCAGTGAAGGTGCTTCTCATGGTCAGCTTGGCTCTTTGAGTAGATGAGAATGTCGTCGATGAAGACGATGACGAATTTGTCTAAGTGCGGCTTGCAAACGCGATTCATGAGATCCATGAATGCGGCCGGTGCATTAGTGAGCCCAAAAGGCATCACTAGGAACTCGTAATGACCATAACGAGTCCTAAATGCTGTTTTGTGCACATCTTCATCTCTAACCTTCAATTGATGGTAGCCTGACCTCAAGTCAATCTTCGAGAAGAAACTTGCCCCTTGCAGTTGATCGAACAGATCGTCGATTCTGGGCAAAGGATATCTATTCTTGATGGTAACCTTATTAAGCTCACGGTAGTCGATGCACAGACGCATCGATCCATCCTTCTTCTTAACAAATAACACTGGTGCTCCCCAAGGAGACGAACTAGGTTTGATGAAACCTTTGGCTAGCAAATCATCTAGCTGCGTCCTCAATTCCTTCATCTCCGTTGGTGCCAACCTATAAGGCGCCCTTGCAACTGGTGCTGATCCAGGAATAATGTCAATTCTGAATTCCACTTGCCTATCTGGTGGCAAACCAGGTAGTTCTTCAGGAAATACTTCGGGGTATTCAGAAATGACTGGGATATCTCCAATCTTGGGTTTCGGCTCATCAATAATCACCTGTGCCATGTAGATGACACAGCCCTTCTTCAAACATTTTGAGTCTTTGAGTATAGACATCTTCTCGGGCAGCCCATACTGGGTATCTCCCTGGATAGTAAGTGATTCACCAGACGAAGTCTTGATCCTCACTTGCTTCTTATTGCAAATAATCTGGGCCTGGTTATGAGATAACCAGTCCATACCCAAAACTATGTCGAAACCGGCTAGTTTTAAAGGAAGTAGGGACAAAGGAAAAGAGTGGTTCCTAATGGATATGAAACATCCATCTAATAAGGTTGAAGCGGTTTCTAAAGTGCCATCTGCTAGTTCCACCTCATACTTCACACTTAAAGTTCTAACAGGCAGTTTCAACAATTCACAAAACTTGTTATCTACAAACAACTTATCAGCGCCCGAATCAAATAACACTCTCGCATATACATCATTTACGAGAAAGGTACCTGTTATCACGTTGTCGTCCTTGACGGCTTCCTTAGCATCCATTCTGAAGACCCTCGCATTGGTCTTCTTCCCCTCTTCATTCTTCCTTGCAGATTTTGGGCAGTTGGACTTGATATGCCCCTTTTCATTGCAACCATAGCAGGTCGCATCCTTTATCTTCTTGCAATCCACGGTTTTGTGTTCCCTGGATTTGCATAACCCACATGCAAAAGGCCTCGATTGTGTTTGTGAGTTGGATTCAAACCTGCACTTCCCAAAGTGCTGCCTCTTGCAGGTTTTACATCTGGGTTTTTCGCCCGACTGTTGACCATCCTTCTTAAAACCTGACCCCTTCTTTTGGTCATTGTTTCCCTTCAGCTTCTTGTCTGACCGTCGTGAGTTGTCATCCTCACGCTTCCTCTTTTCGGTATCATTTTTCCTCTGTGACCTCAGCCTGACAGCATCTGAGGTCAGAGATAACGATATGTCCGTTACTGACCGAAAAGTGGTTGGTCTGGAAGCTTTTACACTTGCTTTGATCTCCGGTTCCAAACCTCCGATAAAACGAGCTATACGTTTAGGCTCCGGAGTTACCAAGTAAGGGACCAACCTTGACAAAGTATTGAAAGTAGTAAGGTAGGCCTGACAGTCCAGGTTTTTCATGACCAGCGCCAGGAAATCAGATTCAATTCTCTCAACCTCGTGTTGAGGGCAGAAATTCTCCTTGATTAGTGCCATGAACTGTTCCCAGGTCATGTTGTATAACGGGACTTTCCCTGTGGCTTGGATCAAAGATCTCCACCAGGCTAAGGCTTCTCCTTTGAAAGACTGTGAGACAAACTTCACAATATCCCTATTATGACAACCACTAATATCCACCACAGTATCCATTTCATCCATCCACGTCATGCAATCAACAGCTCCTTTTTCCCCATTGAAGTCTCGGGGTTTGCACGACACGAAGTATTTATAGGTGCAACCCCTATTACGAGGTTCTTGGTTCTGTAGGACTCTTTGGGATGGATTACTCCTTTGATTCGAGGAGTGGTGAGAATTACTGTTGTGGGCAGTGTGGGTCCTGGAGGGTGTTCTAGTGTGTGATGCAGAATGGGTCCTCGTATGGGTACCACTTGATCCATGGTGCTGTCTATCCATAGCTCTATTAACTGCATTGTCTATCATAGCTTGCAACTCTGCACCCGCTACGTTTACATGGGCATTATCATTTCCTATCCCTTGGTGACTGTTGACCTCGTTTGAGTCTGCCATGTTTCTTGAACTGTAACACATTGGCATTAATTTATTGGTGAGTTTATCATATAATTGTCTTTTATGGCAATTTTTATTAACCGTGGTAACATAGACCATATATGGTTAATTTATTACTCCCATTTATTTAGGATTTCTAATATAATTTATCCTAATTATAAAACAGTAACAGTATTTATTAGCACATAAGGCCTAGTCACTGGGACAATATAGATTATAAGCTAGGATTTCAGAGAATCAAAGCATGAAGGTATGAACAAAGTTCATTACCTTTATCAGACAGGGTCATAGACTAATACTGTCTTTTGTCTCATATGGAAATGAGAAGGGCCCGTAGGCATTCCATTACCAATGGATGGTAAAAAGAACTTATCATCTTTATTAATGATTTAACCCATGATTCAGAGATCATTTACTTGGGTTTAGAATCTTTAAAAAGATCCATATATAATAATAACACGTGTGTTTTTAACTAATCATGTCTGCCAGGAGTGTTAACATGTTTTCAGATGTTAACAGGGATTTGAATCTTTTTAACTAGCTTTACCATCTGGGCCCGGTCTTAAAATGACATACAGGCTAGGTTATACTTTTAAGATCCTTACAAAAATAACATAGGCAGATAGACTTTTTTAAAAGAATGATTTTGATTTATTTATTTCATATATCTTTTAATTATGCATAACATAGCAAAGATGAAATTTATAAACTTACATTCCATTAAACTAAAAGTAGTACATTTTGCCCTAAACGGGACTTTACACAGAAACAGATGCCCACGCAGGAGCTATACAGATAATACATGTCCTCACAGGGACGGTCTACAAAAGTAAATGTCCACGCAGGGACTACTAGAGACAAGTCCACGTAGGGACTAAGTACAAAGATAGATGTCCACGCAGGGACTACATACACACATAAATAAATGTCCACGTAGGGACTTGATTTAAACAAGGAAATACAACAATATATATATGGGGATTTAACGATCCCGTTTCTTCTTCCCCTTAAGCAAGTTTGCCAACCCACTCATAAATCCTTCATTCTTCCTACGTTCCTTCTGGAAGTCTCGCTCCACTTTGGCCAGTCTTCGGCGGAGTTCCTCCTGCTCAGGTGGAGGAGCCCGTGGTGGCTGGTACTGTGGTGGCGGCTGAACAGGTGCTTGATACCCCTGAGTTGGGTATCCCATCCCCCAAGGGGGTCCATATGGTCCTTCAGGATTATTATGGGCTTGGTAGCTTGCTGCTACGTTGTAAGGGTCATCAGCATAATTATAGCCATGGTATGCTGGTGGTCCATATGGGTTGTAAGCTGCCGGAGCAGTATAAGCAGGTATTGGGTGGCCAAAACCCGGTGATGGCGGTACAATAGGTGTTGAATTCACCTCCGAAACTGGGACATAAGGTCCTTCCATCTGTGGGACTTCATGAGTAGGCGGGTAATGGCTACCGCTAGAGTGTTGAGGGGTGTTGAGACGAAAGTCAACTTCTCTTGCTGAGATCCGTGCACCAGTCCTCCTACGTCTTGGTGGTTCTGGAGGCTCAAGATGCACTGGCGGCGGTGGAGGCGGTGGCGTGACTGCCTCATAACGTGGATCCCCAGAGGGATTTTGCTGTTGCAGTGGCGGCTGCTGGTGAGGTGATGAGTGTTCAGATGGTGTGTAGTACCACTCACACCGTTCGAACCGTGCCATGTGACTATCCGGACCCTGGTATGGTGTTCCGTGAAAAGACGAACCGTCTGAGATCACGAAAGGATGGTTAAAGGATCCGGTTGATGCCTCGACGGGATCTGTGTCCTCGTCCATATCTTGATCACCCGAAAAGTGATCCTCTGGTCCTAGTGGGTTAAAGCCCACGTGCTCTGGTAGGTACTCTGCTGGGTTAAACTGACCCTGAAAAACAGGAGTATGGTCGCCAAAGAAACGTTGCGGGTTGTGGGGTTCGTTCTCTGACTGAGGCCCATAAGAGTCATGATATGGAGGTGTTGAGGTGTGCGAAAAAGATCGTCTGGCATCGTCTTCATAGGTCCTCCATAGCTCCCTCGTTTCGTCATTCCTTGTAGAAGAAGTTCGTCGATACGAAGGCCCTGCCTCATGGTCGTTAGGGGCGCTAGCTGGCTCCTTTCCTCGATCACCTCGTCTAAATCTTGGCGGCATTTTTGTACCTGTTAAAATACACAAGGTAATAACAAGGAAAAATAACGGACAAATATTTAATTAAATAAAAATTTGAACAATTTGGATTATTCCTAAGTTCTTTGTCTAGACTCGAAGATTTAGGAATGTGCAATTGTGTAACTGAGATTAAACACAAAAGGTTAGTGTTTAATTCACTCAGTGTTGGCTCTGATACCAACCTGTCACACCCCGAATTTCCACGTGTCACCGGTGGGCCCGGTAGGGGAGTATCGTGACGTGGTTGGCAACATAATAGTCAAACAACACAATATTTAAATGCACAGCGGAAGCAAAGTATAGATTTAATTCAACCAACGATATTGTAATATTAAGTATCACAAACAGTCGAATATAAATCCACAGGTAGATCAAATTTAAAAAGGAAACAAATGTTCAACAGTTATGACATCCAAGCTGGCGAGACTTAATGTGGATGCTAGGAGACAAGCCAGCCTATTTCGCGTAGTACCTGCACTTAACCTTTTTAAGAAAATACGTCAGTTTACACTGGTAAATACAATCAACCGACTCATTTTGAAAAGAGTTTAAGAAAATGCATTTAAGGCACAAGGCACAAATAATATTTTATAACTTGGGATAATTATTTAAATATATAATACTTGTATGGATTTACATGTTCCTTATGCGTTCAGTAGCCCGGGTCGAGCCGGGTTAAAGATCAATTAACACACCACTTTATTTATGAGACACTAACAGGTGTACGCCTACACCTGAGTGCTGAGGTCGTGGCCATTTCGTAAAATGATGCCAGGGATATCCGGGACACGGTCATTAACCCCCCAAAGGCTTTAAGTAAACAAAACAATATTAAACGAGACGTCTCAATACTTTCATTATCATTCATTCAATCAAAGATTCAACGTCCCGACCAAGCGGTATTTTATATACCGTACCCCAAGCCCGTATAGGGAAAATAAGTTAAAAGTATTTACCTGAGTAAGTATAGTTCAAAATCAGCGAGTGCAAATATCTTTTACTGGTTCTCCTAATCTGGAACGAAGGTTTATAATAACCTATTAGAATCCTAACGGGTCTTTAGTTAAGCTTACGCTTAGACCGGTTAGTTTTAAAGATACGGTTCGTACGCACGATTAAGCGAAGACCGGATAGAATGTGATTTAGACCCGACAAGTTTGAAGACTTTTTTAATATGGGTATATGATACACATTCTGGATTTTGAGATAAAACCGATAAGGTTTGACCCGTTTCGGCTAATTTATGTAAACTAGTTACATAAACCGAACCGAACGCGCATGAAGCGTAACGGGTATCCGTAAGAGTCCTAAACAGGTTTCCTAAGTTAACATGCCTTAAATAAGTTGTGACATCAGTAGGATATCACCCGTGACGCCCCAAACGAGTTTAATCTCTTAATAAGCCCCGTAGGGGTATTTTGGTCATTTTAAAGATTATAAAAGGATTTAATTTGGTTTCTGTGAACCGGGTCTGGTTACATCAGTAAAATGGCTTATTTAAATAGGTTATAACATTTGGTTATAAGTCTTATATGTCAAAATAGTTTTAAACCCAAACTATGCGTATAATACGCGTATAAAGCCGTTTTAAGCGACGTACGGTTTAAAATACTATTCTGAGTTTCCTGATCAATTAAACAGGTTCAAAACACTCTATTTAATATTTAAAATCAGTAGCAATTGGATTGGCGTCAAAAGGATTTGTAAAACTCATTTTATGGCCGAAAAGGGTATATTCGGTATTAACCGAATTAAGGCGCTAATCCAAGCTTATGATCAGTTTAAAAATAATTAAAAATCTTCAAAAATCCCAAAATATTATATTACATCAGTGGGTAAAAGTTTTGGTGTCAAAAATGGGGTTTAGATAGGTTTTATGCTAATGACGCCGTTTAATTAATAAAAGCGTTCTTAATTACGTCATTAAGCATAACTCCTATTCTAGACCTCCGATTAACGTGAAATTTTCGGGACATGCATAATAATCAGTAACTAAGATTATGGCACTTTCATATTTCCAAAAATCTCGTTTTATGGTCATAAGGGCATTACGGTCAATATTTAGGCATTTAACGGAAACATCGGACGATTAGGGATTCGAGTGGTATAAACGCAGAGGCTTATACACACATGTAACTAGGTCCTAATGGAACTTTAAGGCATGTCTAAACCTATAAGAATCGGGTCAGAACTGAGGTCAAAGCAAAAGTCAAACTTTTGCGTATCTCGGTTCCGAATCGGTTCTGAACATAAAGTTGTCGAATCAAGCAAGCGTATACAAGTTTTTATACTTATTTTCAGTTGGTAAGAATGATAAAATAGGCTATACGCCATTTACATCGCTAATCATGCATTAAACCAAACATAACAATTCTGTTGACTTTTTCGGAAGTAGTTTGACTCGATAAACGACCTAGTTAGGATTCGAATTAGTGAGTGCCCTTTTAGGGGTTTATTAACCATATAAATACCAACTTATAACAACCTTTGATTCGACAAATCTCTGGACCATTTATTTATTATCGAAAAGTCAAACCGTAGTTACGACGGTTTGATTTCTAGGCCATAAACTAAGTATGAATGAATTAGGAAAGATCAAGGGTACTTACACTTGTCTAATGGATGATATGGAATGCTTGTATCAGTTCTTGAACTCTTGTAAATGTCCAGAAGATGAAATGAATGAGGAATGATGAATGTTGCACAATGTGGGTCATTTAAACAACTTCAAACAAGCTTAGATGATTGACAACTAAGTCTAGGAGGAATTAATAACATCCACAAGCATCCTACACACTATAAACCACCTTAGGGCAGCCCAAGGTATCAAGAAAATTGATCAAATTCGGTTTAAACATCAACCCACAGCTGCACATAACATTCTGATCAGATAAGGCAGTCGCGTAGCGCGACTGCCAAGCCCTTAAGGCTCGCGCTACGCGAGGGTGATGATGACCAGCTATACAAGTTTCAATCATTTGCATTTCAGTCCCTGATCCTTATAAACATCGCTTTCACTTGGTTTCTTGCAATTTGAGGCTTTAATATTTAACATGTGGGGCTTTAAGGCTTATACCCTCTTTGTTAAGTCCTCGGGTAACTTTCGTGATCACCCGAAAAGCCCTAAATTTCAATGTTGACGTTTCTAACCCTTACACACGGATTCTATCATAACTTTCTCATACGGTAACGAATCTTGGTGAAATTTTTATGGTGCATTCTGGTGAGCATAATTAATCGTTACAAAGCTTCGGGTTTGTCAAAAGGTCACTCAGAGGTATAATTTAACATGTTGACACATTTAACCCCTGCAGTTTGTAATCTCTCACTTTCTTTCACAATTCGCTTCGTATGATCCATGATCTATTCGTTTAAGGTTATAAACATCATGTAGGGTTATTGCAAAGTATATTTATTCATCGTTGACACTTTGAACCCTTCTATGCACACAGTTTCACTGTTTGTCAACTTTAGTCCTTCAAGAACATTCTTTCACACGTTCAAACCTATGACACGTGTCAACACATTATAGGACGTAAATTTTCGGGGTGTTACACCCACTTTGCCACCACTCACCACCACTACAACACCTACATCCACCACCATCATCCATCATCCACCTTAGAGTGTGTGTAGTAGTCTCGGGATCCAAGATGGATCGTAAGAGCTCTTGTCAATCAAAGGCCATGTTTGGCTAAGTCTCTTACATCACTTGGTGAAGACACGCATTTAATGTATTACTTTTGATTTTTAATCTTTTCGCACTTTTTATTTGGTTTTGTATTAATGACTTTAATAACTAGTTTCTTATGTTGAAGGTGAAACTTCCTTATCATTTGTCCGTGGTGTCTTGGCATTACTTTACTGTCTATATAAATTAAAATATTTTCACCATTCATATCTCTACGGTCTATATAGAGATATGTTGGCTACCTGGTCGAGGGTTAAGGGAATGGTTTGGTAAGGTTCTTGCCTTGTTCAGTGTATAGATCCTGCAAGGACCTGGGTCAAGCTTACTAGGACCTCCTTCAATACCCACTGGTATTGGATGGCGGGGGTCCGAATGGCTCGATCCCCTCATATGTAAACTACTATTAATACATCAAACCGGCTACTTGGGATTGTATCCCTGCTGACTCAAACCACTTAGCCAAGGGTAACGTCACCGTCAAAAGAGGGGCCTACCACTTTACGCATTAATAACTTAATTAATTATCTTCCAATATTCCAACCCTTTGGGATTGTATCCTTGCTGACTCAAACCACTGGGTTGAGGGTAACGTCGGGCCTACTACTCTAACTAAGATAATCTCTTAAAAGGTGCACAAGTGCGGAAATCATCAAAGGATACATTAAAGGCGAGTCGGATCCAAGTGATTCATCTTGTCTATCTGTTTTTATTTTATTTTTATTTTTAGCATTTTAGTTTTTATTTTTCATGTTTAAAACCTTTTCTAAAAATTTTGATTTGATTAGACGTTGAGGATAAACTGGTACTAAAAGCTCTTGTGTCCTTGGACGACCTCGGTATCTTACCAACGCTATACTACGCTCACGATGGGTGCACTTGCCCATGTGTGTGTTTAGTGTTAGTAGAATATCGTGTTTTATAAATCTAAAACTTGAATAATGTGTAAAATGGGCTTAAAATATTAATAAAAACATAACGCACCTGACGCACACCAAGTTTTTGGCGCCGTTGCCGGGGACACAAGGATTTTAAGAAAGTTAGGAATCAACGGCCTAATCGTTTTTCTTATTTTTCTTTTTTTAGGATTTTTCTAGATTTTTTCAGCATCTGCGGAGCTCAGCACGGGGCCGTGCCCACTGAACACGCCCCCGTGCCCAATCTTTGGTACTGACAATCCTGTTTTAAGTCAGACATTAGCTGAACACGGGGCCATGCCCACTAAACACGCCCCCGTGCCCAAGATTTAGTTGCTGAAAACAGAACCGTAAGATCCCGACGGTTGGTAATTTCTGACACAAACATGAGCGGTAATGATTATTTTTACTTTCTCTCCTCTTATGGTGTGTGGTGTCAAATATGTGGTGGAACTCATGAAGATTTAAAATGTTATTTTTTAAATTACACTCCCCACTATATAGATCCATCGTTTTCCTGTGACCTTAAGATGGGCGAAAGTAAAAACAATCCCTATCTTTCCCCTCGGATGCTCTCAATCAACTCTTCTAGATGATATGATTCTTGAAGAATTTTTTTCAAATGGAAGAAGTAATTCTCCAATTGATAAAAGAACTTGAGATGGAAATGAGTTATCCATCTCAAGACGACGATCAAGGAGAATTATTGAGATAGCATTCGGATTATAACAACATCGACGATCCCGAAAGCACCTCTAACTCTTGTGAGGACATGAGCGATAGCCATCCCTGTGTCGATTGTGCCGTGAAGGACTCTCCATCGGTCTCCGTCGATGCATTCATAGACCTGAGCGATTCGACATATACCTTCTTTAATGAGAGCCCGGGTAAGGGGAATAAAGGTTGGTTTCGCCCACCGGTATTTAGATTAGGTTTCACCCTTTTCTGATAACCTCTTGCGTTCTTGTCTAAAGCTAGGGCAATTGAGGTACCTCAGGCACTTCGGTGTTGTTCCATCTAGTAAGGAACCGCCCGATCTGGATAAAATCCTTAAAAAGAGACAAAACTTCATAAAAACCTCTAGCCATGGGGCCTTGTCCAGGTCAACACGCCCCGTGCCCACCTAAAGATTTGTGTCTGACTTTAGTATCAGAATACGGACAAAATGTGTCAGATTCTTGTCTGACCACGGGGCCGTGTCCAGCCGACACGGGGCCGTGGTCAGCGTGCTGTCGTTTTCTATAAATGCAGCAAGATTCCTGCACACTTGGACGTATTCCAAAGACAAAGATCTGGTGGGATCTTCACATATACCTTATAAGGTATATTCTAAAGAAGGTTCTCAACAACCATCTTGTCTTTAATACTTTTGTCTATTACCTTCTTCTTCACTAACTCCTCAAAACCTCCATTAAAGCTTGAAATCTCCAAGTTTCCAAGCTTTATTATGATATTTGTTAGGTGTTTAATCAAGGAATCTTATAAAAAAAAATAAGTTTTACAACACTGTTTTAAGTTATTTCTTCTCAGAAATGTTTCAAAAGTCAGAAAAAATAATCTAAAGCACTAAGATTCCTTGTTTTAAAAATCTGTAGATTGGTGGCCACGGGTATAACAACCATAAAATAAACCGACACCCTCCTGAATTTTTCCGACACCCCAATATATTTTAAAATACGCTAATATGTCCTAAAATACACCCCGTATGTGAAAACCGAGCCCAAAATACGATATAACATTAATAATTAAACAAAAACAAAATTTTGGCAATGCTCGCGGGCCGCGTAGAAGTAAGCATAAGCTTACGCGGGCCGCGACAGCAAGGCAATCAGATCACACCCGGTGTTGACACGTGTCAAACGCGTGTTGAACCTATACGTATGACCCGAATCAGCTACGCCGTAGACCCCCTATTACGCGGGCCGCGTAAAACGACCCTTAGGTCTACGCGGGCCGCGAGAAACCCCAAATGCAGCCCTATAAAGCTGGAGCTCGAGCCTTCAGTTTACATCGCTCAATTCTTCGATCTTTCTCTCAATTTTCACATTGTATACACTATACCCGGGTATAATATCCCCCTAAATAATGAAGTTCTACTCCATTGTAAGTATCATAACCCATGGATATGTATTAGATACTCTGCCCGATTGAACTAGGGTTCCGTAACGGCTGTCGTGGTTCTGCCCGACGTAGTTGTTGGAATGCCGTCTCGGGGAGGGTATTACTAATGTTAAAATGGGTTATTATACTAACACGTGTGCATTTGTGTAAATTATAGATAATTCCCAGGAAATCCTTACAGAAAACCTAAGACAGCAATGTGAGTAATCTCTTTTTGTGTAAACCGTTTTCACAAAACCTTAATTATTTTAAATTATAATTAGCAGTGATTGAGTCTTTGTAATTCTACAATTGCTGCCGGTATGTTGGGGTTTTGTATACAAAATGTGAGACACGTTACCATTGGACAAAGAGTTAGCCAATGTGTAATATGACCCACCAGTCAGGAATGACAGTACTGAATGAGTAATTGGGTAGACGTAAACATTGCAATCACTCTCAATACTATTTAAATTAATAAAACTTTTCTTGATTAAACTGGGATTCACTCACCAGTATTTCCCACTGACAAAATGTTTTTAAACGCGTTTTAGGTAACACAATGTGAAAGCCAATTAGAAGCCAGCTGGACAGCACTGAAGTGTTGGAAAAGTGGCTATAAAAGTTACCTAAATAAAGAAGGCGTTTTATTTCAATAAAATGGGATTTATCCCTATAAATCAGTTTGTAATGAAAACTTGGGTTTTATCCCAATGTGGTTATTTATATAAAATGTGGTGTTTTACTCTGATAAAATAATTCCTAACTACGGTCCTGATGAAATTTCCGCTGCCAAATTAATAAACACCGATACCACCAACACCGTTGTTCGCGGCCGCTCGTTCTAGGGACAGATAGGGGGCGGGGTTGCGACAGAAGGTGGTATCAGAGCTAAGCCACTGCTTCAGCCACAAAAGTGTTCTGCTGACACCAAAATTCAATCTGTTAGGAAATAAATTACGGAAATACGTGCATAGTTGTATTTTATTGTTATGTGTTATTTGACTATTTGTTAGTTTACTGTATGAGCGACCAAGGACCATCTGACGCGTCCGTCAATTGTCTGGTTCGCCTAGAAGCGAAGGTGCCTCTTCACAGCCTGCCCTCTCAGGGTACTCTGCTGATACTGAAGAAGGAATATTCGTGTTTAAGGCTCAGTCTGAAGAGCCATTCCCTCATAAAAAGAGAGGATGGTTCAGTCGGGGAGCACATGAGCGTAGAAAGCGTATGAAAAAGTTACAAGAACAGAGAGCATTAGCCGTAGCCAAAAGAGAGACAGATGCCCATGCCCAGGACATGATTAATAGGAGTTTAGCTAATTTCCATATCCTAGCAACCACTACAGCTGACCCTAACCTGGAGCAAATGATAGCACCCCAACCACAACCACCATTCCCTGACCAACCCATGGAAATAGAAAATCCTGAAAATCAAGTAGAAATGCATGATTTTAACCCGGAGGAGATACCTAGGGTACCCGCACCAAATCCCTTAGATCCAAATTACGACCCATGGTGGGACGACAATAGGGACTATGTGCAACGTTACCCGATACACGAAGACATGCCCATGCAGAACCTAGGAGCCTACCCAGGGTTGGACCCTCTAGATCGCTATTACGATAACGATGTATTCATTAGGGAGATTTTAGAGAATCCTTACCCATACCAGGCACCTATACCCCCATACCAGGAACCCGCACCCCAGATTCCGAACCCTAGAACCTGCACCCCCAATGAGTGCAGAAAATGTACAAGAACTTAGGACATTTGGTGAGGAAATTTTAGAGAATAGTGAAAGGATGAGATAGGTGGGAGAGCGACTCGTCTGGAAGTACGACGAGCGCAATATGGATTTCTGGATGAATCCATATCCGTAGAAATGATGGTGGAGATGGTAGTAATAATAATAATAATAATATAATAAAAATATGTGTGTATGTGTATGGAAAAAAAACTACGGATGCCTACTACTATTAGTGTAATTTTATTTCAGTTGGTATTGTAATTTTAATTTCCAGTGTTGGTTTGTACTAGATGTATATTATATTATAAGAAAGAGTAGAGTAGCAATGATCAACGCTTTTGACCAAAATGCGTGTCTTGTGATTGGCTATATTAAATATTATTTGTGATATTAATATGTGGTAAATGTTTAAAATTCAGATGGACAACGAAGTGAACCAGGAAAACCTGAACAATGAAAACCAGAGTGATAACCACCCGAATAACGATAATCTGAATAATGAGAATCCGAACAACAATAACAATGGAAATCAAGTGAATAATAGTGCCATCCATCACATAGTGGCACAAGGAATCATAGATGCAATGCCATTTATTATCCAAACGGTTAAAGAAGCTGATAATAAAAGTAAGCATTGCAGTAAGCGACCAACTGGACCTGAACACAGCGTGAACAATGGACCTGTAATTCAAGCGCCCATTCCCAAAAGAAGAAGAACCATGCCTTATGGCTGTTCTTATAAAGAATTATGGTCCTGCAAACCAATAGAATTCTCGGGCAATGAAGGATCCATTGCAGCTCTACACTGGATAGAAAAGACTGAGGCTGTTTTAAAAATAAGCAAGTGTGCTGAAGAGGATAAAATAATGTTTGCTTCTAATCTGTTTAAAAACTCAGCCTTAGAATGGTGGAACACTATCCTCCAGTCAAGGGGAAGTGATAGGGTTTACAATATGGAATGGGAGGAATTTAAGAATATGGTAGAAAGGAAATTCTGTCATCCCAATGAAAAGGAACAGATAGCGAATAAGTTTCTGAACCTTAGGATGACCGGGGTAGATAGTAAGGGTTACACTACCACTTTCTTTGAATATGCTAGAATAGTGCCAACCCTTGCGTCACCTGAACCAGTCTTAATCTCCCGTTACATCTGGGGATTAATTGGAGAAATTAGGCATGTAGTCAAGGCAGCTAGACCCCAAACCATCGAAGAAGCCGTAGAACTAGCAAATACCTTGACTGATGAGTTAGTGCGTACATGAGAAGAAGACCAAAGGAGGAACCTAGCTCAGAGGCTTACCCAGGAATTTCGTTCTGGAAATTCCAACCGTAGGAAAATTGTAGGTTCTACCTATGCACCTTATTGCAAGTATTGCAAAAGCAACATTCTGGAAGATGCTCCATATATTGCAATTTCTGCAAAATATCGGGACACAAGGAAAAAGACTGCAGGAAGAAAGCCAACAACAGGATATGCTACAATTGCGGAGAACAAGGTCATATCAAGCCAAACTGTCCAAAATTAGCTCCAGCTACGAACAACAAGAACACTAAAAATGCTAGAACATTTGTTCTGACTACAGATGAAGCCAAGATGATTCCGGACGTCATAGTCGGTACCTTTTTAGTTAATGATGTATTTGCTAAAGTATTATTTGACTCTGGTGCAAACCAAAGTTTTATTAATACTTCATTTTGCAAACTTCTTAATCAATCATTAACTAAACTTCCACAAGAATGTCTAGTAGAGACAGCAAATGGAGAAAGTGTTAGGATTTCTGAAATCTTGCAGGGAGCAAGAATAGAATTTTTAAATCAAAAGTTTATGGCAAACCTTTACCTGATGAATCTGGCAGGATTTGATGTTGTATTAGGAATGGATTGGTTAATAACCAATAAAGCCAGTATTTTATGTGATCAAAAATCAATTCAAGTAAATTCACCAAAAGGTGAAAAGATCACAATTAAAGGAGATAAACCATCTAGATCCACAAAATTCATCTCTGTGATGAAAACAGCAAGTTGTATAAGAAAAGGATCTATAGTGTATTTGATTTCTATAATCACTAACACTAAAGGAAAAGAATTAAAAGATATTCCAGTAGTATCTCAGTTTTCAGACGTATTCCCAGAAGAATTACCAGGACTACCCCCAGATAGAGAAGTTGAATTCAAAATCCACCTACTACCAGGGACAACACCAATTGCCAAAGCACCCTACCGATTGGCACCCGCAGAAATGCAAGAACTGAAGAAACAATTAGACGTATTATTGGAGAAAGGATTCATACAGCCAAGCTCATCACCGTGGGAAGCTCCGATTTTATTCGTTAAAAAGAAGGACGGATCAATGCGCATGTGATTGACTACCGTGAATTAAACAAGGTCACGATTAAGAATCGGTATCCATTACCAAGGATTGATGATCTGTTCGATCAATTGCAAGGAGCTCGATTTTTCTCTAAAATCGATTTAAGGTCAGGGTATCATCAATTAAAGGTACAGGAAGAGGACATTCCTAAAACCGCATTTAGAACAAGGTATGGCCATTATGAATTTACTGTCATGCCATTTGGTTTAACCAATGCCCCAGCCTCATTTATGGACATGATGAATCGAATATGTAAGCCATATTTGGATAAATTCATAATTGTTTTTATTGATGATATTCTTATCTATTCTAAAAGTAAGGAGGATCATGCAAAACATTTGCACGCACTTTTAAGTTTATTGAGAAAGGAAAAACTTTATGCTAAATTTTCAAAGTGCGAGTTTTGGTTAGAACAGGTACAATTTCTTGGACACTTAGTCGACCATGAAGGAATTCATGTGGATCCCACAAAGATCGAGGCGATTACTAAATGGAAAACCCCTGAGTCACCAACTGAGGTTAGAAGTTTCTTAGGATTGGCCGGTTATTATAGAAGATTTATTCGAGATTTTTCTAGAATAGTCATTCCCTTAACAAAGTTAACCTGTAAATCCATTAAGTTTGAATGAGGACCAAAACATGAAGAAGCCTTTAGAATTCTTAAGCAAAGATTAACCCATGCACCTATACTAGCATTACCAGAAGGAACTGAAGACCTTGTAGTCTATTGTGACGCTTCTAAGTTAAGTTATGGATGTGTGTTAATGCAACGTCAAAAGGTTATAGCTTACGCATCTAGACAACTTAAGAGTCATGAAGAGAATTATTCAACCCATGATTTAGAGTTAGGAGCTATAATTTTTGCCCTTAAGATTTGGAGACATTACCTTTATGGTAGTAAGTTTACCATATTCACAGACCATAAGAGTTTAAGGTACGCCTTCGGGCAAAAGGAGTTAAATATGAGGCAAAGACGCTGGATGGAGATACTTAGTGATTATGATTGTAATATCCAGTATCATGCAGGAAAGTCAAATGTAGTGGCTGATGCCTTAAGTCGAAAGTGTCATGAGAAGCCAAGAAGGGTACGTTCTCTTAAATTAAATCTACAAATAGATTTAAATGATCAAATTAGAAAAGCACAAGAATCAGTAATCAAGGATGATACTGAAAAGTTAAAAGGAATGATTAAGGAATTAGAGCAAGGAACAGATGGAATTTGGAGATTCCATAAAAATAGAATGTGGATACCTAAATTAGGAAACCTACGTCATCGTATATTAGAAGAAGCCCATAAGTCCAAGTATACGATGCATCCAGGAAGTGATAAAATGTATCAGGATTTAAGAAAGAATTTCTGGTGGATAGGAATGAAAAAGGATCTAGCTGCTTATGTTTCCAAATGTTTAACCTGTTCACAAGTCAAAGCTGAACATCAGAAACCCTCAGGTTTGCTACAGCAGTTAGAAATACCGGTGTGGAAATGGGAATTTATAACAATGGATTTTGTTACCAAATTACCCAAAACAAGGAAAGTTAATGATACAATCTGGGTGATTGTAGATAGGCTAACTAAATCAGCTCATGTCCTACCAATGAAGGAAACTTTTAGTATGGAACAGTTAGCTAAATTGTATGTAAATGAAATAGTTTCATTCCATGGAATTCCTTTATCAATTGTTTTTTATAGGCATAGCCGTTTTACCTCTCATTTTTTGACAAGTTTCCAAAAACCAATGGGAACCAAGTTGAATTTAAGCACAGCTTATCATCCTCAAACAGACGGACAAAGCGAAAGGACGTTTCAGACAATGGAGCACATGCTTAGAGCTTGTGTAATTGATTTCAGAGGTAATTGGGACGATTAATTGCCATTAATAGAATTTTCTTATAATAATAGTCATCACACAAGTATCAATGCTGCACCATTCGAAGCACTTTATGGTCAAAAGTGCCGAACCCCAGTCTGTTGGGAAGAAATTGGGGAAAAGCAACTATCTGGACCTGAGATAGTGCAAGAAACAACCGACAAAATCATTCAAGTCAAGGAACGACTAAAAGCAGCACGTGATCGACAAAAGAGCTATGCTGATAACAGGCGAAAACCGTTGGAATTTCAGGTAGGAGACAAAGTGATATTAAAAGTCTCTCCTTGGAAATGAGTGGTAAGATTCATCAAAAGAGGAAAGCTAAGTCCCAGGTATGTTGGACCTTTTGAGATTATTAGAAGAATAGGACCTGTAGCCTATCAGCTACAACTGCTAGAGGAAATGGCAGGAATACACGATGTATTTCATGTATCTAATCTCCAGAAATGCTTAGCTGATGAATCTCTTATAGTACCTCCTAAAGACATAGAGGTAAATGAACAACTTAAATTTGTAGAGAAGCCTCTACAGATTGAAGACAGGAAAGTCAAGAATCTCAAGCATAAGAGATTAGTTCTGGTCAAAGTGAAGTGGGACTCCAAAAGAGGACCAGAGTATACATGGGAACTTGAATCAGAAATGCAAAGAAAATATCCACACTTGTTCCAGTAGATCTCGAGGACGAGCTCTAAAACAAGGTGGGGAGGATAAAACAACCCTAAAATAAACCGACACCCTCCTGAATTTTTCCGACACCCCAATATATTTTAAAATACCCTGATATGTCCTAAAATACACCCCGTATGTGAAAACCGAGCCCAAAATATGATATAACATTAAAAATTAAATAAAAACAAAATTTTGGCATCGCTCGCGGGCCGCGTAGAAGTAAGCATAAGCTTACGCGGGCCGCGACAGCAAGGCAATCAGATCGCACCCGGTGTTGATACGTGTCAAACGCGTGTTGAACTTATACGTATGACCCGGATCAGCTATGTTGTAGCCCCCCCAATATGAGTAATCTCTTTTTGTGTAAACCATTTTCACAAAACCTTAATTATTTTAAATTATAATTAGCAATGATTGAGTCTTTGTAATTCTACAATTGTTGCCGGTATGTTGGGGTTTTGTATACAAAATGTGAGACACGTTACCATTGGACGAAGAGTTAGCCAATGTGTAATATGACCCACCAGTCAGGATTGATAGTACTGAATGAGTAATTGGGTAGATGTAAACATTGTAATCGCTCTCAATACTGTTAAATTAATAAAACTTTTCTTGATTAAACTGGGATTCACTCACCGTATTTCCCACTGACAATATGTTTTTAAACGCGTTTCAGGTAACACAATGTGAAAGCCAATTAGAAGCCAGCTGGACAGCACCGAAGGCTTGGAAAAGTGGCTATAAAAGTTACCTAAATAAAGAAGGCGTTTTATTTCAATAAAATGGGATTTATCCCTATAAATCAGTTTGTAATGAAAACTTGGGTTTTATACCAATGTGTTTATTTATATAAAATGTGGTGTTTTACTCTGATAAAATATTTCCTAACTTCAGTCTTGATGAAATTTCCGCTGCCAAATTAATAAACACCGATACCACCAATACCGTTGTTCGCGGCCGCCCGTTCCCGGGACAGATAGGGGGCGGGGGTTGCGACAACGGGGCCGTGCTCAGCGAACACGGGGCTGTGGCCGGAGTTACTGTTTCATTAAATTGAACTTTTCGACCTATTTTCTTAGAATGTCGAGCAGGAATAGCGGAACATCCTCAGCTCATTCAAGGAACGATCGACGGGTAAGAAGAACATCAACGGAAGACTCCTTGGTCAACTACGTGTACACCTTGCGAGAAGCGATTGATGAAATGACAGGAGTAGAGGAAGCCTTAATTGACCGTATTAACCATTTATCAGTAGGGTTAGAGGGGTGCCTTCGAGAAGTCAACCTTTTACACCAAAGGTTGAATATTCTTGCTTCTCCTCCCATGGTGCCAATCATCGCACAAAGGGGATGGAATGTTGTGCCGGAAGTCATTATTCCAGCCAAGTGGCATGTCATGCCTCCGGAACCTCCTCTTGACATACTACACGGGGTCCCGGTAGCCGTCGCACCTCCTCCGCAAGACGTTGTGGAAAAGAGCCCGCCTTCTTTCTCCCTATGGAGATAGAGGAACGGCTCAGTGACATTTAAATGACATTCCCCGGTTTCGAGTTCTACAAAACCCTTAAGTACCGGAAAGTTATTTCCGGGTTTTTGTCATTCCTACAATAAGGGTAGAACTCCTTTAGTGATTTCCTGCATTCTATGACCTATCTATCTTAGGATCTTTTGTAGTTTTTCAATTTTAGCATCTTTATTTTAAATTTTTAGGGTCTTTGTAATTGTAGTTTTTAATGAATGATGGTTTTTAAGTATTAAATGGTGTTTGGATGATGTTGTGATGGTTGAAAACACACTCGAAAAGGTGGAGATTACCAAGGGAAAAAATAACCCACGCCCCATGCACAAAAAACAGAGCCTCCCGACAAATTTCCTTCATTACAGCAAGTTCAGCACGGGGCCGTGCTCAGACCAACATGCCCCCATGCCTGAGGTTCTACAGAAAATGCCCAGTTCAGGTAACTGGACACGGGGTCGTGCTCACTGAACACGCCCCCATGCCCAGCCTTCTGTTTAATATGATACTTGCGATCTGAGCACGGGGCCGCGCCCGGATCAACACGGGCCCGTGGCCAGGCGCCCAGTATCATAAATTTTGTTTTTCAACACCTTTTTACACATTTAATCAACCTAAAAACTTATTTTTGGGACACATTGAGTACAATGTGTAATTTAAGGGGGGGGGGATGCTAAAACCTTGAATTTTGCAAGTCCTAATAATAAGCCTTACACAAAACTCTATTGGAACCGCTAATCACCCCAAATTTTTTTCAAAAACTTTTTCATTTTTTTTACTTGTCTTGGTTTAATTTGAGAATAACAAGTTCTAAAAGGTTATATTTTTACAAATTTACAACCGATAGCGTCGTGATAAAAAGAACCAACATAAGAAAATTATGAAACGGCATGAAAAATCTAGTTAAAATTTGATTATATATACTTGGTCACATTATAAAACCATTCCCACAATAAGTGAGTTTTGAGCCTTTATTGAGCATACAAGCATACATCTTTAAACTAAATGCTCAATTTTCGTTTCTTGTGTGAATAGTCGCTTGGTTCTTACGACTCTAAAACTTGTCACGGCGATACATTCCCGGTCCTTACCAACTTAAACCCAAGTAAATAAATGATGGAGGCATTAGGACTAACCCATTTTCCTTTCAACACCATTATTTTTCATTTTCTTTTTCATCTACCAAAATCCCCCTAGTTAACCCCTTTGAAATCTCCAAGTTTCCAAGCTTTATTATGATATTTGTTAGGTGTTTAATCAAGGAATCTTATCAAAAATAAGTTTTACAACACTGTTTTAAGTTATTTCTGCTCAGAAATTGATGTGTGCAAAATGCAACATATAAATTACATCAATTGTGGCATAAAACTAACCTTTTTTTAGTACTAATGTTGGAAAAAGTGTGCTTTTGTCTTCCTTTTGTATTTTCAGGATTAAATGAGCTCAAATTAACAAAAGAAGCAAAAAGGCAGCTAAATCTAACATAAATACAAGAAAAGGAACAAACGTGGCATGCCCGACCTCCCCGACAGCATCTTCCCAAGCAAAGCAAGAAAACAGAAGGCTGAACACGCCCCGTGCTCAGTGAACACGGGGGCGTGCCCAAGTGCCAGCATAAAAGACAAAGCTATAGAAGCTTCTATCGCCCACCACGGGGCCGTGCTCAGCGGACACGGGGCCGTGGTCAACTATAAGATTCGCATAATCCAGGCAAATCTTGATAGTACAGATATGCTTCTGCACACGGGGGCGTGCCCAGCGAACATGGGGGCGTGGTCAACTAATGCAGACAAACTGCAATTAATGAAGACAGAGAAGAGGATGGACACGGGGCCGTGCCCACTGGACACGGGGTCGTGCCCGAGCTACTGTTCAGGCTATAAATAGGGGTGCTTGGGTCATTTGAAAACCATCCCTTGGCACACCACCTCTCTCACACTTCACCCACCACCCACCACCATCACAACACCATCATCCACCACCATCATCCATTGTCCATCATAGAGTGTGTGAGTCGTCTCGGGATCCAAGATTGATCGTAAGAGTTCTTGACAATCAAAGACCATGTTTGCCTAAGTCTCTTACATCACTTGGTGAAGACAAGTGTCTAGTGTAATACTTTTTATTTTTAATCTTTTCGCACTTTTTACTTGGTTATGTATTAATGACTTTAATAACTAGTTTCTTATGTTGAAGGTGATTCTTCCTTATCGTTTGTCCGTGGTGTCTTGGCATTATTTTACTGTCTATATAAAATAAAAGATTTTCACCATTCATATCTCCACGGTCTATATGGAGGTATGTTGGCTACCTGGTCGGGGGTTAAGGGAACGATTTGGTAAGAGTCTTGCCTTGTTCAGTGTATAGATCCTGCAAGGACCTGGGTCAAATTTAGTAGGACCTCCTTCACTACCCACCGGTGTTGGATGGCGGGGGTCCAAACTCTTTGATCCCCTCATATGTAAGCTACTATTAATACTTTAACCCGACTACTTAGGACTGTATCCCTGCTGACTCAGACTACTTAGCCGAAGGTAACGTCACCTTCAAAAGAGGGGTCTACCACAATACCCATTAATAACTTAATTAATTATCTTTCAATAATCCGACCCTTTAGGATTGTATCCTTGCTGACTCAAACTACTGGGTTGAGGGTAACGTCACCTTCAAAAGAGGGGCCTACTACAATAACTAAGATAATCTCTTAAATAGTGCAAAAGTGCGGAAATTATCGAAGGTTACACTAAACACGAGTCAGAGCCAAGTGATTCATCTTGTCTATCTGTTTTTATTTTTATTTTATTTTATTTTTCAGCATGTTAGTTACTTTTTATTTTTCTAGTTTAAAAACCTTTTTTTTTTTTACTTTTAATTTGATTAGACGTTGAGGATAAACCGGTACTAAAAGCTCTTGTGTCCTTGGACGACCTCGGTATCTTACCAACACTATACTACGTTCACGATGGGTACACTTGCCCATATGTGTGTTTAGTGTTAGTAAATATCGTGTTTTATAAATTTAAAACTTGACTAAAAAGTGTAAAAGGGCTTAAAATATACTTAAACTTATATACACACTTCACACGCATCAGAAATATTTCAAAAGTCAGAAAAATAATTTAAAGCACTAAGATTCCTTGTTTTAAAAATCTGCAGATTGGTGGCCACGGGGCCGTGCTCAGCGAACACGGGGCCGTGGCCGGAGTTACTGTTTCATTAAATTGAACTTTTCGACCTGTTTTCTTAGAATGTCGAGCAGGAATAGCGGAACATCCTCAGCTCACTCAAGGAACGATCGACGGGGAAGAAGAACATCAACGGAAGACTCCTTGGTCAACTACGTGTACGCCTTGCGAGAAGCGATTGATGAAATGACAGGAGTAGAGGAAGCCTTAATTGACCGTATTAACCATTTATTGGTAGGGTTGGAGGGGTTCCTTCGAGAAGTCAACCTTTTGCACCAAAGGTTGAATATTCTTGCTTCTCCTCCCATGGTGCAATCATCGCACAAAGGGGATGAAATGTTGTGCCGGAAGTCATTATTACAGCCGAGTGGCATGTCATGCCTCCGGAACCTCCTCTTGACATACTACACGGGGTCCCGGTAGCCGTCGCACCTCCTCCGCAAGACGTTGTGGAAAACGAGCCCGCCTTCTTTCTCCCTATGGGGATAGAGGAATGGCTCAATGACATTTAAAAGACATCCCCCGGTTTCGAGTTCTACAAAACCCTTAAGTACCGGAAAGTTATTTCCGGGTTTTTGTCATTCCTACAATAAGGGTAGAACTCCTTTAGTGATTTCCTGCATTCTATGACCTATATCTCTTAGGATCTTTTGTAGTTTTTCAATTTTAGCATCTTTATTTTAATTTTTTAGGATCTTTGTAATTGTAGTTTTTAATGAATGATGGTTTTTAAGTATTACATGGTGTTTGGATGATGTTGTGATGGTTGAAAACACACTCGAAAAGGTGGAGGTTACAAAGGGAAAGAATAACCCACACCCCATGCACAAAAAACAGAGCCTCCCGACAAATTTCCTTCATTACAGCAAGTTCAGCACGGGGTCGTGCTCAGCCCAACACGCCCCCGTGCCCGAGGTTCTACAGAAAATGCCCAGTTCAGGTAACTGGACATGGGGCCGTGCTCACTGAACACGCCCCCATGCCCAGCCTTCTATTTAATATGATACTGGCGATCTGAGCACGGGGTCGTGCCCGGATCAACACGGGCCCGTGGCCAGGCGCCCAGTATCATAAATTTTGTTTTTCAACACCTTTTTACACATTTAATCAACCTAAAAACTTATTTTTGGGACACATTGAGTACAATGTGTAATTTAAGTGGGGGGGGGGGTGCTAAAACCTCGAATTTTGCAAGTCCTAATAACAAGCCTTACACAAAACTCTATTGGAAAATCACCCCAAATTTTTTCAAAAACTTTTTCATTTTTTTTACTTGTCTTGGTTTTATTTGAGAATAACAAGTTCTAAAAGGTTATATTTTTACAAATTTACAACCGATAGCGTCGTGATAAAAAGAACCAACATAAGAAAATTATGAATCGGCATGACAAATCTACTTAAAATTTGATTATATATACTTGGTCACATTATAAACTCATTCCCACAATTAGTGAGTTTTGAGCCTTTATTGAGCATACAACTCTAAAACTTGTCACGACGATACATTCCCAGTCCTTACCGACTTAAACCCAAGTAAATAAATGATGGATGCATTAGGACTAACCCATTTTCCTTTCAACATCATTATTTTTTATTTTCTTTTTCACCTACCAAAATCTCCCTAGTTAACCCCTTTGAGCCTAAACCTTTTCATTTCCAAACCCACAAAACAAACACCCTATACCCACCAAAACCTTTTTCATTTCAACCCTTTATTTTAGTAGAAAGCTTGGTTTTCTTGTGACGTTTCCTTAAAAAAAATGAAAGTTTAGCAATAAACAAACAAAGTCCTCAAAGAAACTTTGTTTGAAAATGCTTAGTTTGAATAAAAGTCACAAAAACAAAAAGTTTTACGACGACCGACGCTTTTTACGCTTTTAGCCCTTTATACTAACCACTAACCCAAAACCACCTACCTTTAGCCCAAGCTTAACCCTTCCCCAAGTCCTCTTGATATTTACAAAGGTTTATAGTTAAAAAGAAGGAGGATTGATTGCTTGGCAAGCATATGGTCGAAGTAAGTTACATGCCGGTCTCGAGTGTTTCACAAAAATACATCTTCGGCCGAGTGTTGAGTGATCTCCCGTGAGGTATGTGAACCTGTATATAAATGGAAATTTAAAAAGGCCTGTTATGCCCAAATAAGTAATTTCTCTTATAAAACGTTCTAAATAAATCATAACGAATAGGATTGTAAATAGTATAAAAATAAAACCCAATAAAGATCTTGGATTCCCGACACTCAAGACAAGCCCAAAACTTCTCTTCTACCCATTCCATTTGGGTGTGTAAGCCACATAATAAAGAGTTTTGCTTGAGGACAAGTAAAGATTCAAGTGTGGGGTATTTGATGTGTGTAAAATGGGACATATAAATTACATCAAATGAGGCATAAAACTAACCCCTTTTTAGTACTAATGTTGGAAAAAGTTTGCTTTTGTCTTCCTTTTGTATTTCATGACCAAATGAGCTTAAATGAACAAAAGGAACAAATATGCAGCAAAAACTAACATAAATACGAAGAAAAGGAATAAACGTGGCATGCCCGACCCCTCGACAGCATCTCCCCAAGCAAAAACAAGAAACAAAAGGCTGACCACGGCCCGTGCCCAGTGGACACGGGGGACGTGGTCAGGAGTCTGCACAAAGGGACAAAGCTATAGAAGCTTCTACGCCCACCACGGGGGCGTGCCCAGCTCAGCACGGGGCGTGGTCAATGCTAAGATTTGCATAATCTTGCAAATCTTGATAGTACAGATACGTTTCTATACACGGGGCCGTGCCCAGCGAACACGGGGTCGTGTGGAGCCTAATGCAGACAATTGCAATTAATGAAGGAAGAGAAAGAGGATGGCCACGGGGGCGTGTCCAGCGGACACGGGGCCGTGGCCAGGTTACTGTTCAGGTTATAAATAGGGGTGCTTGGTTCACTTCAAAGGCTTCCCTTGGCAAACCACCTCTCTCCCACTTTGCCACCACTCCACCACCACTACAACACCCACATCCACCACCATCATCCATCATCTACCTTAGAGTGTGTGTAGTAGTCTCGGGATCCAAGATTGATCGAAAGAGCTCTTGTCAATCAAAGGCCATGTTTGGCTAAGTCTCTTACATCACTTGGTGAAGACAACCATTTAATGTATTACTTTTGATTTTTAATCTTTTCGCACTTTTTATTTGGTTTTATATTAATGACTTTAATAACTAGTTTCTTATGTTGAAGGTGAAACTTCCTTATCATTTTTCCGTGGTGTCTTGGCATTACTTTACTGTCTATATAAATTAAAAGATTTTCACCATTCATATCTCTACGGTCTATATAGAGATATGTTGGCTACCTGGTCGGGGGTTAAGGGAATGGTTTGGTAAGGTTCTTGCCTTGTTCAGTGTATAGATCCTGCAAGGACCTAGGTCAAGCTTACTAGGACCTCCTTCAATACCCACTAGTATTGGATGGCGGGGGTGCGAATGGCTTGATCCCCTCATATGTAAACTACTATTAATACATTAAACCGGCTACTTGGGATTGTATCCCTGCTGACTCAAACCACTTAGCCGAGGGTAACGTCACCTTCAAAAGATGGGCCTACCACTTTACGCATTAATAACTTAATTAATTATCTTCCAATATTCCAACCCTTTGGGATTGTATCCTTACTGACTCAAACAACTGGGTTGAGGGTAATGTCGCCTTCAAAAGAGGGGCCTACTACTCTAACTAAGATAATCTCTTAAAAAGTGAAAAAGTGCGGAAATCATCAAAGGATACATTAAAGGCGAGTCGGATCCAAGTGATTCATCTTATCTATCTGTTTTTATTTTATTTTATTTTTATTTTCAGCATTTTAGTTTTTATTTTTCATGTTTAAAACCTTTTTCTAAAAATTTTGATTTGATTAGACGTTGAGGATAAACCGGTACTATAAACTCTTGTGTCCTTGGACGACCTCGGTATCTTACCAACGCTATACTACGCTCACGATGGGTGCAATTGCCCATGTGTGTGTTTAGTGTTAGTAGAATATCGTGTTTTATAAATTTAAAACTTGAATAATGTGTAAAATGGGCTTAAAATATTAATAAAAACATAACTCACCTGACTTACACCGGTATTACAAATGAAGTTGTAGTTGATCATTTTTTAAAGATGAAATCACCTAGAGAACAATTTTGATGTACTTGGATGATGTTTAATGTTGCAACTTTAATGAACTTCATTTTTACATTTTTTATTGCATTGTTGAGTAAAAATCCTGAATCTCTGCAATTGTACAATGTTTACAAATTGCAATTAGGACCCACGAACAGGATGTCTTGTCATTTCAAAGGTCATATCTCTAATCGCAAGAGAACCTCTAGTTTTTTTTTTTTTTTTTTTTTTTTTGAAGGTGACTTTCTATGTATTGGACCTATTGGTCACCGGGTTCACGTCGAAGACATTCCCCCGTCAGCCCCGCACTCTCTGACGCGATGTTCGATCGGGCCCCGGCCGCCGCGCAAGCTGACTTCCGCCCGGAAACCATACTGCCCCCACACGAGAGACTCGCTGGGGTAACAGCTGGGTAAAACATTGTTGCCCTCAAGACCACACCATGCCTCGGTAGGATACGATCTATCATTGGGACCACCCCCCATAATGCCACAACTGGGGATCGAACCGGAGACCGGCCCAACCAAACCCCAAGGGATTACCCAGCTGGGCTGGGAGGTGACAACATAATACTGCACGCCAAGTCGCCAGTGGACAACATTTATACTTTCTTTGATAAATATAAACTTTAGCTTTTTATTGGTTTAATAGTGTGTTTTATGGAGGTCCATTATCGAGAGATCTGCGATCAAAATCGGTTTGAATTATGTCTAAATAATGCTTGATTTGGTAGCATTTCACTTTCGGTTTTCTTTCCTGGAAACCAATAAATCACATGGTGGGAAGCAGTACACACGCGATTGAAATGACCAAAACATATATCAACAAACACTTAGTATCCGTACGTCGCAAGGGGTCATTAAACCGAACGAAAAGTAGATGTAAAAACTTTGAATCACGCACGTCCGTTCCGGCGTGTTAACATGCAAAAATTATACCGAAATATAAAACAAAGAAAAGAATAACTAAGTCACCATAAGACCCGTGCGTTGCGACGTGGCCGTTAAACGAGAAAAAATAGACTTAAAAACGTGAACTACAGACGTACGTTGGAGCGTGTTAACTCGTAAAATTTCGATCGAAGTGTAAAATGAAAAATTTGCTATTGATCAACAGTATTGAGGGCATATTTTAAGTGAAAAAGTGTTTGGAGTTAAAATTTGAGAAATGTTTTATGACAAATTTTGTAAAATAATATAATTATATAATAGCCAATTCACGCGTGTATACATTCTAGATAGATAACTTTAGTAATTTAATTTAACTAGCAATAAGACTCGCGGACGTTGCGGCGCGATACATCGTAAACATTGAATATGTTCGTCCAAACGTTATGTGATGTGTTAACCATATGAAAACACATGTTTCGACGTGTCTGATTGAACTCAATGTTACCTATATAAGCATTACAATTGGATCAAACACAAAGTAAATCAAATTTATACCCAACAATGATAACGTATTATATGTGACCCGAGTCATACATAGAAAATGTAACGGGTATAACGAAAAAGTTGACACGCATAATCAAAAGAGATGAATTAGATCTTCTGAAAAAATGGAAAAACCATAATTTGACTCCACTCGGTTCGAAACAAAATTTACAAAACATCACCTGACTCGTTTCCCGAAAAAGTTTACGTCGAAACATACACCTACTCAAATTTATACTGAAACATACATAAAAATATGCACGTAAAAATGTTTTGTTAAAACGAAAACATATTATATTTGACCTAACTCGTTTCCAGAAAAAGTTTACGTCAACACGTAGAGAAAATCGAATTTATACAGGCACGTACATCAAACTATGCACGTGAAAAAAAATAATTTTTCTTAAGTAAAGGAGATATAACGGTAAACTCGAAACAAATTATTAGTAAAATAACTTAATAGGTTAAATACGTTAGTAAAGTTGTGTCAAGTAGCACTAATGCCAAACCACTGCCAATGAATACCAACATCAGAAGAGCTTGCAAAAATAAAATAAATAAAAAAGTAAAAAATAACACCGAACAAAAAAGCATGCGTAAAATCATTGAACCACGCACGCCAGTCACGGCATGTTAATGCGAAGAAATTATATAGAAACGTAAAACGTAAAAAAGAATAACTAAGTCGATCTAGGATTCACGCGTTGCGATGAACTTTTCAAACGGGGAAAATAGACGCGCTGCGACTGGACTGTCAAACGGGGAAAACAGACGAAAAAAACGTTGCACCCTACATGCACGTTGCTGCATATTGACTCACAAAATTTAGAACGAAACGTAAAATGAATAACTTGCGAAAAATGAAAAGTATAAGGGAACAAAGTTGAAAATAAAAAAGTATTGGGGTTAAATTGAAAAGTTGAAAAGCTTTGGGTTAAAACTAAAAAAGTCAAAGGGTTTAAAACGAGAAACATAAAAACCTTTGAATTAAAAGTTAAAAATGCATTTTTTTAAGAAACACCCAATACATATATTACAACTATTAAAACAACAAAAAGTTGTTAATTTATAGTTTGGAAATATACTATAATAATTTAGGTATGTATATATAGTTCGGGGAAGGATCCACTAAAAAGTGGATTTTGCCTAAGTAGCCTAAGAAGGATTGTGATGATGACATGTGGCACTTCTAATAAGTAGGAATGAAGGGCATTTTGGTCCTTATAAATAGGAGTGAAAATGACATGTGACACCCCTTTTGTTTTTAAAAAATATAAACAAAAAAAATCTAATACAAAAAAATCTAGCACAAAAAATGTAATACAAAAAAATATAGCACAAAAAAATCTAGTACAAAGAAATATAGCATGGAAAAATTTAGCAAAAAATGTAGTACAAAAAAATCTAGCACAAAAAAATTGAGGAAAAAAAAATTTAAGACAAAAAAAATTCAGCACAAAAAATTTAGCACAAAAATATAGTACAAAAATTCAGCACAAAAAATGTTATATAACATAGAAATACAACACATTTAAGTGGGTTTTTTTAGTCTTCATATTTTATATAGCAATATGGTACTCAAATTAAAGATAAAAAGACGCTCGATTTTATGGTGAAATTTTTATGAAAAAATAATGTCGTATAAAAAAGTTATGAACGTTTAAAAAAAGAGGGTGGAATATGCATGTGACTTGCATGTGGAGAGAGAAAGTCCATAAATAGGATTTTACCAAGATACCCTTCCACTCCTCCTTTCTCCTACCATTTCATCTTAACCATTGATTTGAAAAATGAATGGTTAAGATTCCTTCTTAGGCTACTTAGCCAAAATCCACTTTTTAGTGGATCCTTCCCCTATATAGTTCTTCGTGCATTTTTTTCTAAGCTTAGGATCTGTAAATATTATAATTAAGTTGGGGGACTTGCTAAACAAGAAAAAAAAATGTTGATCTTGTTATGTTATTAAACCATGTTCAAGTGACCCATAACAAGGAAGACTTTTAAATTTGTATGTCTTTACATGTTAAATAATATATAATAATGTTAGGGACCATGGGGCCCAAATTATAATAAAAAGGGTATAAATGTTTGGTTAAACCACTTTTTGGAATGAAGCATTCGGAGGTATGTTACCAAACCCACATACCCAATTACTCAAGGCATCGAGATTCTCCCCCTCAAGACAACAATTCTCTTGAGAAGTGTGTAGGTAAACAACAAATGTGTTAGTATAATTTTATTAAGTTTTTATTAAATATTATTCAAATTTTTAACATTTAATATTGTTTCTATAAAAAAAACTATTTATATTATTAATTAATTGTTAAGCACTCCTTTATATTGATTATTTTCAATACGTATGATGATAATTATTAATAAGCATCGTGATTAAATTCGACTGCGCGTTCAACATGGTTTAATGTTAATCTTTGAAAGCACCATACACGGATTGGGCTTAGTCGCTTAGACATAAAATACACACCTTTTGTGGCACGATTCAAGGCGTCATTTGAATTCAACCCGGTTTAAGGTGAGCTTTTTAGACCGTACTGATTTGAGTTAGGCATGGCCGGCCCTGGGGGTGGGCGAGGAGGCCCACTGGCTAGGGCCCGATATTTCGAGGGGCATGTTTTTTATAAAAAAAAAACCCGATATGTATATGTAAAATATTTTTTGAATCGGGTACATCCATACAAACACCAACATAGGCCTCCTTACAAAACTATTCTTATGGTTTAGATTAATTATTAACCCCTTTGGCATTACGTTTAGACCTTTAGTGAGCCAAATACCCAATTTCGTTAAGGCCTTAGGGTACATTTTTTCAAGCTCGAACAGGGTACACGAATTCTCAGGGCCGGCCCTGGAGTTAGGGCTAGTAACTTATGACAAGTTTCGATAACAGGAAACAATTCGATACAAGGTTACATGAGTTTGAGCGTTAGACATATGGGTTATGTAATGCGTGAGTATGGCAATGGCACCATTAAAAGTGAACAAGTTAAGCACATTACACGCCTAACACGAACGTGTAAAATATGCCAACAAGTTGGCATGACCCGTTTGAACATGATTTTGAAAACAACATAGTTTCTCGACCTGCCCATTTGTGCTTTCATCAGAGTTTGAATTACAAGTTATTTTTTTAGAAACACAAAACGTCTACGAGACGAAATCACATGCAATTAGAATTTTATGGTGTGTGTTAATTGTTAAATGAAATCTTGTATGAGATGATTAGAATTTTATTATGAGTTCTGGTGGTTTGCTATTTGTTTTTGTTTTGAAAACACAATGTCTCTTTGATTAATATTGCACATGCATTGGTGCAGAATGATCATATCTGTTATTGCTTCCCATGTCTATTTGTCTATCTTACTATTTATATCTATATAACAATTTGTTATATGTTATATACTTAATTATATGGTGGTTGTTCTATGGCAGAAAGATTTGTGTACCTTTTACAGTACAAGTGACTTATTGCTATATTTTATACACAAACTAACCATTCTTGTATTATTTTCAGTGATTTAAGGACTGTTTTTATTCGATTCTGTGGATAGTTTTTTACTTAAAGATTGTTTGTTTTTAAGGATTTCATGGATTGTTTTTTTTTACTGAAGGATTGTTGGGTCATTCACATGTCGTGGAATGTCAATAATCGTGTTATACATGTCATGTCATTTGTGTCATTTAACTTTATATTTAATCTTGTTAAATAGGATATGTACTGTCATGTAACCCGCTTAATAAACATATTTTTGTTAGTGCTTTAGTGACACGTTTGGTTAAACGTCTGTTCAAGTTGTGGCAACCCCTCCTATTTTAGCGTGTTGATACGACCCAAAGTTAACACAACACGCCACATTACCAGCGCTAACAATGTATATTTATAAACTTCCTTTATGCTCATTCGGCTAAAATAGTTAGTTGTGTGCAAACCAAACTAGTTGTTTGTTAAAGTCTGATATAGTTGAGATTAAACAAGCTTGATCCAAACTTATGAAACTTAAATTGGAGCTCATTTAATAAATGTTCCCACGCTTGGGTTTCACGCACAAATCTTGATTAGGCTCTCGAGTTTAAATGAGTCTCTTACTAATATAAACATTATATCAAGACAATCTAGCTAGGCTTCAACTTAGCTGACTCGAGCCTGTTCCTTTACATAAGTAATAAATATATAAGTCTAGCAAACAGGTAATACACAACTTTACATTCATTTATACTTATGAAAAGAAATTAACCAAAATGAATAGATACAACTAAATTAACAAATATAAAGTCAAAAACAATAAATGTTTAATAAGCAAGTCTAAATATAGTTATTATCAAGGTTTTGTCAAGAGTGAGAGAAGGTATCATTATCCAAATCCAGCCTTTTTTTTGTACCCATGACAGACTGGATTAATTTGTGAAGCAAAATATTCAAAGGTCAAAGACAAAATCACACCATATCTCTAGTGTAGCCCCATCTTTTTTTTTTTTTTTTAAACGGTGAGGCTATAGGGTGTGGTCATGACCATCATGACCCTCCACATAGGCACCATGTCATCTATCTTTAATCCACCATTCAAAATCACTACCCTAAGGGTGTGGTCATGAGCCAAACCACTATCCCCTTTATTTTTTTAATTTATTTTTGTCTTAAAATTATCAAATGGGAGGGTCGTGGTAATCGTGGTTTAATCCATGGGAACCACCATCAATTAAGGAGAGGGGTGGTATACCATTTAATTAATGATCCTATGTGGAAATAATGTTCCAATCCATGACCCCCCACACCCCATAGCCTGACAATCTTTAACTTGTTGTAAGAGAGATCTCACACCGTCCTAAACAGAGGGCCCTAATCCTGCTCTGGCCAGACTATGTTTTCTTAACTGGGTCCACGCTAGCGTCAGAGTTTGGCTAACGGCGTTCCCCGGGAAACCATACCACCCATTGCCCAGTGGCAGGGGCTTGCGCTGCCACAAGAGAGAATCTCTTTGGGAGAACTAGCATTCATTGCCGTTATCTACCAAATATAGCACTAGTGGGGATTGAACTTGGGTCTCTAAGGATAATGCAAATCTTTTCAACCACTAGACCACAAGTGATGGATTAGCCCCATCCCTAAATGCTTAATTTATAAGAAAGTAGTTTCTCATTTGGAAAAATTATTAGTTGATAATGAATTAATCTTTAAATGCTTAAAATTAGGGTTATTGGATTTTATCACTCCCAACTATTGGATATTGGCCGCTGCCACTCTCAACTATCACTTTGACTCCCACCACTCCCAACTTAACACTTTGTGTGTTGTGTCACTCCACAAGTGAACATTTCTTAGTGTTTGACTTATTTTATTGGTGATATTAGGCTAACACTTTGTGAATTACTAATGACTGCATGTGAATCTGCTCCTAAAAGACAAAAGGGGAACCAAAATCCACTCAACCGGAGTGACACAACACACAAACTCACAAAGCGTTAAGTTGGGATGGTGAGAGTCAAAGTGATAGTTGGGAGTGACAGCGGCCAATACCCAATAGTTAGGAGTGATAAAATCCAATAACCCTTAAAATTATTATTTGACCGGTAATTTTTTTTTTTTTTTTTTTTTTTTTTTTTTGAAAGGTTTGCTTCATTAAAGGGACACCGACCCAAAACAGGCCGGCCCGAAAAGAACACAAACAAAGACTACATATTTACAACTTTACACCAACTATCCCAAGTCACATCTTTTTGTTTAGATCTAGAGGAGAACCATAAAAAACCTAACACCTTTAAATCCGAGAAGATTTTTTCTATTTTGAAAGTGAATTATGGTTTTTTTTTTTTTTTTGTGAGTTTCTGTTAATAAAGATTATGAAAATAAAAAATTGTGATTTTCTGTTAATAAAGATTATGAAAAAAAAATCATTATTATTTTTACAGCTATAAGATAGTGATAAGCAAACATATGTCCACAACTTTGGGGACGGGGATAACAATGCATCCAACATAAACGTTAACACCAGAATCTTCTTCAATGAAATTTACAACAATATTATTCTATAATCTAGTGAAAATGACATTTCTTAAATTTTGTATCGTCTGTCTTACATTGTTGTATAACTTTGTTAAGTAGTTATATAAACAATGCTTTATGTGTTTCTTAATCCTTCTCCTGTTCATTCGAATCATATGGAGGTAGGAGAAGACTTTCCTCGTCTTCCACCCGGTTTTCGGTTTCATCCTTCTGATGAAGAGCTCATTGTTCACTACTTGTTTAACAAGGTGAAGCTCCGTTCACTTCCCGCCGAGGTCATCGGTGAAGTCGAGCTTTATAAATTCGACCCTTGGGATCTTCCTAGTAAGATTCTTGTGTTTTCATTGTTCTCATAACTAGACCGGTCTGACTATATAACCGTTCTGGTTGAGTCCATTTTAAACTGGTCGGTCGCTAGTTGAACATGGACCGAAACCAGTGGTTAGACATGATTTCAATATATATATGTATATATAGAAAAAGTGTGTACAAAATGGCTTAACGTGCGCTACGTACGCGATGTGAAATCGCATGTTATAAAATAGCATGGATGAAATCGCATGTTGGTTTTTTGTAACAATTTCGCATGTGGTAATTTTGATGAAATCGCATGTTAAAAAACCAACATGCGAAATTGTTACAAAAAACCAACATGCGATTTCAATGTGGGATGAAGATCTGATGGCTGAGATGATCGCGTACGTAATGTAGAATTAGGGCTCGTGTACGTTAACCTAACTCTATATATATATATATATTTCATTTACTATATCAAACCCCATATTCTGTTTCTTACGAATTTTATATTTTGATAAAATTGAAAGTCTTCTATATTTTTTAAATATATATATATTCATTTTTTAAGTATTTACGATTTCACTTTTTGAAACCATTTTTTAAATATATATATATATATATATATATATATATATATAGAGAAAAAGTATATCGTACATTACGGCTTAACGTACTTCACGTACGACAACGTGCGTGATTTGTTCTGTAACATGCGTGATTAATGTTTTCAATATGCGTGATTATTGTGTTTCAACATGCGTGATTTTGGATTTTTGAGTTATAACGTGCACGATTTTAAAATGAACGTGCGTAATTACCTGTCGTACGTGATGTACGTTAAGCCGTAATGTACGTTAACCTTCCTCTCTCTCTCTCTCTCTATATATATATATATAGGGTAAGGTTCATACGAGAACCACCTTTATTGCGAGAACCAATATGAACACAACCTAAAATAGCTAAAAAAACCTAACCCCCACCCCCCCACCCCCCCCCCCCCAAAGCTAAATGATAAAAACTAAAACCTAACCCCCCCCCCCCCCCCCCAAAAAAAAAAAAAAACCTAACCCCCCCAAGCTAAAATGCTAAAAACTAAACCCCCAAAAAACCTAAAAAATCAAAAAAACACACACACAAATTTTTTAATATTTTTTAAGTTAAAATCGCTACTTTTAGTAGCCAAAAAAAAAAAATTTTTTTTTGCCTACTAAAAGTAGCGCTTTTTTTTTATAAAAAATTGTGTGTTTTTTAGGTATTTTTTGTTGTGTTCACATTGGTTCTTGCGGTTCTCGCAATAAAGGGTGGTTCCTAACGGATCTTTGTCCTATATATATATATATATATTCATTTTTAAATTATTTCTGACCCTATTCACTTTTTGAAACTGGTCTAAATAGTGGACTTGTAAGACGGTCGATAATATGACCAGCCTGGTTATAAGAACATTGTGTGTTTTCTTTTATTATTGTCGAGTTTGTTGGGGATCAATACATTTCTTGTTTGCTTGGCAGGCAGGGCGTTGTTCGGGAAGGATGAATGGTTCTTCTTTACCCCAAGAGACCGGAGATACCCGAACGGATCACGCCCCAAAAGGTCTGCGGGATCGGGCTTTTGGAAGGCTACGGGGAAAGATAAATCGATCATTGCTTCTTCAGGGGTGAAAAATATAATTGGGTTGAAGAAAGCTTTGGTTTTCTTTACCGGCAAACCCAATAAGAACAAAAAGACTAACTGGATCATGAATGAATATAGATTGCCCGACCCGTCCAGTCCATCCAGGCAAAACGGATCTATGAGAGTAATTAACTTCTTCTCGTCATATAAGTTTTTGACTTTAGACATCAATACCATAATATGAATTTTAGTGAATAACGTAACCATGACTGTTTAACCGAAAAAACTAAATCGAAATAATCAACCGAATTGAGAAACTAATGTTTCGGTTATGATTTGATTGATTACGGATTTTTATGGTTCGATTATGGTCATGGATATAACTTTTTGGAACTACTGAAATATTATAACTTTTTGTAAATAAAAAAAATCAACTAGCAAGAAACTACCCACTTAATGTTGATTTTATTATTTACAAACCGCAAATAAGAGTAGTAATTAACAATAGAATCATTAATTGTTTTCATCCATCGGGTAAGGTTATTGTAAAAAAAAGGTTAAAAATGTGAGAAATGTGAGAAATATTGTGGAGATGAGATGTTCTCAATCTAAATTAATTCAAAAGGGTAACCAAGTAATTTTATCATTAATTCAATTAATTCAAAACTTTTCATAACTGCAACCTTAATTATAGGAACAAGATTTTTTTTAAAAGATCTCTAAAAAAACACTACGAATAACACTGCAACCACCATTCAGCACATATATAACATCATTCAATAAGTATATAACACCATTCAATAAGTATATAACACCATTTTAAAGATCTCTATAAAAACACTACGAATAACACTGCAAACCATCATTCAGCACATATGTAACACCATTCAATAATTATATAACATCATTCAATAAGTGTATAACACAATTCAATAAGTATATAACACCATTCAATAAGTATATAACATCATTCAGCACATATATAACACTATTCAATAAAGTATATAACACCATTTAGCACATATATAACACAATTCAATAAAGTATATAACACCATTTAATAAGTATATAACATCATTCAATAAAGTATATAACACCATTCAATAAAGTATATAACACCAATCAATAATATATAACACCATATTACCCTATTATAACTTTGTATAACACTACACCCCGTCGTTCCACTACCGGCACCACCACTGCCGCCCACCATCCTGGGGAGGTGGCCGACGCCGCCTCTCTACAGTCTATCTTCTCTTTCTCTCACGCGAACCCAACCATCCGACATTATCGATGATGATGATGATGATGATGATGATGAAGGAATGATGAATCTGCTGAATCGATGATGATGATGATGATGAGAGATGTAAACTGATGATGATGATTTGAGATGTAAACTGATGATGATGCTGATTCGAGATGTATCGATGATGATGATGATGATCATTGTTGCAGAAATCGGTCTAGGCGGCCGATTAATCGGCGCCTAGGCGCTAGTCGGCTACTAATCGCCTAATTTTGAGCAAATCGGCCAATTAATCGGTCCAGGTCAAAATCGGTCCTAGTCGGTCAAAAGTCGGTCCTAGTCGGTCAAAAGTCGGACTAATCGGTCAAAAGTCGGACTAATCGGACCATGGGTTTTTTGGTCAAAATCGGTCCTGGTCGGCAAAAATCGGTCCTGGTCGGTAAAAATTGGTCTACTTGGTCAAAAGTTGGTTAATTTTTGAATTTTTATGTGAATTTTGAAGTATTTATGTGAATTTTGAAGTATTATTTTTATATTATTGTGTATATATATATATATATATAAATTTGAAAAATTACATATATAAATTCCCATTCCGATTAATCCCGATTAATCCCTAGGCGGTACCTCACCGCCCGACTAGCGCCTAGCGCCTTCTACAACATTGATGATGATGATGATGATGAAGGAATGATGAAGTTGTTGAATCGAATTCACAGATCTAGATGGAAAAAGGAAAGAGGATTCGAAATTCTAGAAACATGATTTACAGTTTTCTTTTTCAAAATGAATATAAAGACTTTATTATCTCTACAATTTCAAATCAGTCCAAAAAAATAAAACACGTTTTACAATTTGGTCCCTTTTGTTCTCAAACCATCCATTAGATCAAAGATCTAAGATCTAATGATGTAGATTTTTTCTTACCTTCTCACAAAAACCCTCTTTTTTACAGGAACCTCTACCTTCATCCACATATCATTATTGTTGAAAACGATAATAATGGCAAAGAACCTACCATGGCGACATAACATTTGGTTATGTGTAGATATGGTTACGTATTTTTGTTATACATAATATGTTATATGTGACAAAAGTTTTGTTATATCTTTTTTTAAATGATATATTAGTTGTCACGTGGCTTGTTTTTAGATTAAAAGGATCGCTAATGTTTTTACAATAAATATATAACTGATTATATTATGTTTTTTTGAAAAGCGTGAATTATTCGTGAATGTCGGGAGGTCTAGTATACGTTGTCTTAACCGGATCTGCGCTAGAGAGCCCCCTCGCACAATAGATCCCCAATTTAAACCCCTCAATGAGAAACCTCTATCACTCAGACTCGAACTTGAGACCTGGAGAAGAAAACTCACCGAACTTAAATACTTGTGACCACTAACTATATACTTTGTTAAACACTGAACCTAATAACATTTTAAATATTCTATGCCTATTAATAATTAAACATTAGATCCCATTTACATCTTAATTATTTTAACTGATTACCAATTACTAAAACCTAAGCCCATTTTAATTGGTTGGCCCAATAGTGCTTTTTAAATAAGATCATTTTGCTTCATTTATTGTTATGACAATTATTGTCGTTTTATGGACTTCTTATATATGAATCATTAACTTTATACTATAGCGGCCCGTTTTTTTTTCTATTCTCCCGGGCCCCAAATATTTTTGAGGATTATCGGGGACAGCTCTACCATTGTAATTGTCGATTATTTGGTTATATGTCTCGTGTTTTCCATTTTACTTACAGTTGGATGACTGGGTGCTATGTCGGATTCGCCAAAAAGGCAACAATTCAAAGAACATCTCAGAAGTAGATGAAAACCCAAAAAGTAAGTTGATGGATGGTCAATTTGCAACCATAACACAGGAACTCCCTTCAGCCTACATGACTACAAATGTAAATTCCGACATAATGTCAAGGTTCAGGGATTTTCAACTAATGGCATCCATTCTTGTGAGCCAAGATCTTCCTACAATGGCGGAAACATGTTCTCCCGAACTACTTCAAGTTGACAACAATGGTCAAGTTTACGACGACGGAGATGTCACTTTTGGAGGCTTTGATGAAGCTCCTCCTCATCATGGGTGGATCATGTAAGGAAGTTTGATTCGGGTTTGGTATGTAAGCTTTGGTGTTGTTAATAAAAGTGTTTATAATAAGTTGCAAGTGCAAGTTATGTAAAAAGAAGGTTGATGTAAACATTTGATAATGATAAATAAAACTTGTCTTTAATTTAAGGTCTTGGGGAGATTAACTTGGTTAAACCCACAATTAGCTGGTTGGGGAGCACCGGCTTCATTTCCGAGCACTTGGTACGTTTTATAATACTACCCCGTTCGGCTCAGTTGGCTTTTATGAAAATTATAGGTTGAACAGCTAACTATGGTTTCGAGAAATGACAAGCCAAACTGGCCAGGTTGAGTGGGTCAGCTGAATAAACCAGGTTGACAGTTTAATAGTTTAGTTTTGGCCATTTGACGGTTTAAAGTGATTCTTTTTAACTTTTTTCTTTGAAATTATAAGTTTGTATTAAATATTAAATTTTAATAATATAAATGGTTCATGATTATAATGCAAATAAATAACTACATAATTCAAAACTGAAGGATATATAGAATAAATTAGAGGTCAAACAGCCTATTTGTTTACACAACTGGTTTCAAATTTCGTACAGTGATAACCAAACCACAAACCAAAACGTTGATCACAAGCCGCTCGACATTCGTTGGTTTGAATAGTTTAGTCGGTTTCAACTTTTCATAACACCCGACAAACCAGGGGCGAAGTATTGTGGGTGCCCGGGGGTGCACCCGCCCACCCCAATATTTCGGTTAGAAGTATATAAGTTCCGATTTTTCGTCCGAAAATTTTAAACTTATATAGGATTGCCTCCCGGATTATTTTTCCTAAATTGTATATCCTAAATATTTATGAACTTTGTATATAAATGATGGGTAGTTTGGTAAATATACACTTTGTTTTATTTGGAACTATTATTATTTGACCCGACTTGAATCGAATAGCCAACCCGACCCGACCTGAAACATAACGATAGGAAAAAAAAAATTTGGGTCCCATCACTTTACACCCCCTCGAAACTTTTGGTCAAGCTCCGCCACTGCGACAAACAACGGTTTAAATAGTTTAGTCGGTTTCAACTTTTCATAACACTCGACAAACAACAAGGATAGGTAGTGTGCCACGCAACGCATGCGAGAGGAGAGGAGGTGCACAAGTTCTCCCAGCTCACTCAATGCTCAATCTCATTACCATTTACTACAAACAAATACCTAATACTTACTCTCACGTTGAAATGTACTCAGACGAAGAACTCCACTCCTCACTATCACTATGGAAAGACCAACAATGTTTTACTTGTGTAGTCTAGGTGTTGCATTGCTCTTGTACAGGTGATGAGGATTTATCTTGTAAACATGGTTTTTTTTTCATATTTTCATCTTTTTTCTTTCTCCTTCCCCTGTTAAATGAGACTCGGGAACAGAGAGTATATGCCTCACTTTCTTCTTAAACCGTCCCCTCAAACCCAACTCCATTGGGTGTCCCCTAAAACAATAATCTATTTAACTCAACCTTATTTTGTAACATCGTATTTTATACTCAAATACGACGCGTGACAATCATCATATCCAGAAAACTTCCTAAACAAGGCACCTAGATTATCTCGTCGGGATCCATCTCAGAGGAATGACTCAACGATGATGATTAATGTCCATCGTTATGCATCCATATCCTCTTATACTATTTGATAGGACCGATTATTTGTTAATGATACGTACGTGTTACCAATTGACAATAAAGTATACTGTTTATGGCTTTATGCATCATTCTTCTGTAGTCTGAGGAGCAGAGTGAATAAAGCTTACCAAATCGGTAACCATACCCGATTCGGCCTACCCGAGAGCGCCGCTCCCACCCCTAACTCTTACACACAAACCCCAAACAAGACTCGCACATTCGAGTGGTTAACACGGACTCGTGAGCCATTTAAGACGTCCATGTGAGGCTTGTACAGAGTCATGTGCATTGAGTTAAAAGGTTTGTACAGAATCATTATGTCCATTTAGTTAAAGATAGGTTTCTAATAATGTGTATGCACAATTCTGTAGTTTTTATGTTTGCATAATATTTTTTATTATATTATTATTACTTCAAAATTACAAACTACCTTAACACAACGCTTTTAAAAACTTACCAAAACCAAACCAGCTTACTTAGTCAACCCAAATGACAAAAGGGGTGTTCATCTAATCGAACAAGAATTTTCAAATTAATCGAATCGAATTGTTCGAACTTTTTTATCATCATCATCATCATCATCATCATACTCAGTAAATCCCACCAATAGCAAAGCAAAGGTAGGGTCTTTTTTATATGAATTCATATTCGATTCATATTTGAAACTCGAATTTGAATTAATTCAAATTCACCTTAAACCACAAATTATATTACCTTTATTTTTTAAAACTATTACAAGCTAATTATATTTAACATAAAATATAATAATCTACAAAATTAATTAACTATCAATGTGTCAAAACACCAAGATTTAGAAAATAGGTTGATTACTGGTAGCGATTTAAGGGGGTGTTTGGAATTGCTTATTTTAGTGACTTATTAGCTTATTGACTTTTTAAAAAGTTAAAAGACGTTTGGCATAAAATTATTATGTGAGGAGAAAAGTCAATATGTCACTCTATTGTGACTTATTAACTTTTTCAAAAAGTCATAAGTTGTTTTAAGACCATGTATAGTGGCACACATGAATAATGCCCCCACCCATAGGCGTTTTGCGACATGTGTCAGTCTAGTCAGCAAAGAGGCATTATAGGGCGTTTTTCATAAATGGGTGTAGTGAGATAATGCTCAATAATATCCCATCAACGATTACCCAATTATTATTATTTTTTTAAATTAAAAGTAATAAAATTTCATTAATAAAAAAATTACATTGCAAAAGAAAAATAAAAACCGAAAAAAGAAATAAAAGATAACAATGCTATTGCCTATTGGGGTTAGCGGGTCTCGACGGCACACCGAATGGGTGTCGGAAGGGATTCATGATGTAATAAACAAAAAGAGTAGGGAAAGTTTTTATAAAAATGGGGGGGGGGGGGGGGGGGGGGGGGGGCAAACCCCGTGGTCTAAAAAGCTAAGCCAAACAAACATGGCCCAAGTTAGGTATAATTTTATAAATAAGTTAGCCCAAATTAAGAATTTATATATGTGTATATATATATAAATTATATATAAATTGAATTTGAATTTCGAATCGAAAATCATAAATTCGTATTCGAAAACCGAAATTCGTATTCGAAACTTGATAATCGAGTTCGAATCAAGTCAAATTTCGAATATTTCGAATCCCGATCGAATCCTAAACACCCCTAAACTTTATTAACTCAGTCAAGAATCAAAAATCATATCCCTGAAGGAGCTTATTCATAAAGAAATAATATATTACATAGCAGAAATTCAGCAGCGAGTTAGATCTACTAGATTACACAACAAAAAAGAAACAAACAACCACCGTACAGCAGTACAGAATCAGTCTTCAACTGCGATAAAGCTTACCAAACACATGCAAAGCAGTAACAAACCCGATGAAGCAGACGCTCATGACCAGAACAACAGTAGGGGTGATCTTAAGCCCTGGAGCATCATCGGTGTAGAACCTAAGCATGTTGCTTTGGTTGCCGCCGGTCAAGCTGCTGGCAGATCCGGTGGTGGTAGTGCGACGGCGTCGCAAGCCCGCGGTGGCGGCGGGGGAGCCACGAGGACCGGCGCCGAGTGGGCCGGGTCGGGTGTTGGAAGCAGAGGAGGTGGTTTGAGATTGAGAGGAGCCTCTCGCCATTGATGCAGAGGAAGTAGAATGATCGGTTGGAGGTTGAAGGGTGGATTTGAAACCCTAGGTAACAAGTATTTATGTCACGAGAAGGTTCTTATTAAATCGATTTTAATAAAATAAAATTTGGACAAGCTAATCACAAACTAGGTGTGTAGAGTTTGGTTGATAGAGTTAAATGTGATTTTAGTGCATATGGTTTGGGCTATTTTACTAGCTTAGCATAAAGGTTTGAAACATTATCGTTTTAGTCCAATTAGTTTCAAGTGTTGTTATTTTAGTTTACTGGATTAACTCCTTCCATTTTTTATGTTAGCTAGAAGGGTAATTCAATCATTTTATATGGTCGAATTGTCCTTCTAGTTAACAGAATTACATTTAAAATAACCGAAATACCCTTCTAGTTAACAAAATAAAATGGAGTTAACCCAGTTGACTAAAGTGGCAACGTTTAAAACTATTTGGACTAAAATGGCAACATTTCAAACCTTTGGAATAAACTGACAAAATGACCCAAACCATAAGGACTAAAATGGCATTTAACTCATATTAATATGTGCCACAACTTTGGTGGAGTGGTAGAGGTTTTGTGTCTCTTGAGAGAGACCAGAGTTCAATTCCTGACATGGGGTAAATTTGATGTAATTTAAAAGTCGGAATTATGTAACGTTTCCCTTTAAAAAAGTTTATTTTATTAATCAATTAGTTTTCGATTAAATGGTTCAGTTTATTCGATTAGTTTGTTAAATTTTGATTTTGTTAGGTTAATAACCATAATCAAAACCAAATGTGGGTTAAAATTTTCAATGGAGGTATAAACCTAAAAATATATAAATATATGAATATATGATAATATGAAAACTTCGATTTTGCTCGATTAATTTCAGTTAATCGAGGGTACCAAAAAAAAAAAGAATAAGTGATTTCTGATTAATTCGGGTTTTAGTTAATTTTAGCTCGGTTTTGTGAGTTTTCGATTCGGGTCACCCTTATCACAAACCTCTAATTCCACTTGTAAATCCGGTCTTTGTCCACAATGTAATAGAACTCTTAAAGAGGAAGTGAGGAATGGGGATGAGTAATTTTGTATCAAATATTGTATCAGACCGGTACTAAAGAATGTATACAGTACGGTATTTGGTATCAAATTTAGCTCAATTTCGATATCGGTACTATGCGGCACAGTAACCGGGAATGCACATGATACCATACGAGTATTTGACTGAACACATACACTAAGGTATTTGGTTTTGGTTGCGGCTAAATTATGGTATCATTATTATGCGGTACGATATCAGTACCGATCCTATCTCTAATAAAATATATATTTCCATCACATCTTAATCTTAATACTGCTAGGTCTATTAATTTATTTATAATAAAATCTCATGGCTTCAAAGTTGTAATAATCAGATTGAATTATTTAATATTGTACATAAAGATGAATAACAGAATAAGAAAGCAAAATGAAAAGAAGTTTCATTAAATATTTTACATAATAGATTTTATATAGAGTGAATTTCAAAAATTGTCTTTTATCTTTATACCCATTTCTAGACGTTGTCCTCTATATTCAAAATTGACGAGTTTTGTACTTTATGCTTTCAAATCATACACGTTTTGTCCTTTAAGCAAAACTCAGTTAATTTTTTATGTTAAATCTAGGGCATTTTTGTCAATTCATATTTACAGGGGTTATTGAATTTTATTACCCTTAACTATTGACCATTGGCCGATGCCACCCCCAATTATCACTTTGACGCCCGCCACCCCCAACTTAACACTTAGTGTGTTCTGTCACCAGATTACTAACTTTTGATCATGTTACTATACTTTTGAGGGTGTCCTAAGATCCCTAAAACATTCCCAAGATCCCTATGACACCCCAAAAAGAGTAGTAACAGGATCAAAAGTTAGTGATTAGTTAACGACGTGGTGACATAACACACTAAGTGTTAAGTTGGGGGTGACAGACGTCAAAGTGATAGTTGGGGGGTGGCAGCGGCCAATAGCCAATAGTAAGGGTTGATAAAATCTAATAACCCTATTTACAAGGACTAATTGTATAGATAATATAAATAACCAACCTTTTAAAAAAAAAAAAAAATATTACAAAAAGGCCCATCTTCTTCTCCAACTTTTTAAACCTAACAACCTCCACTCTGCAACTTCTTCTTCAACTCCGGCCACCGCCAACTGCCACTGCCAACTCCATCTCTTTCTTCTCCAAATTTTTAGCAACTACTGCCCTCCTGTAACGCAACAATCAACACCATAATTCATAATCATACGCTACACTAAACCTTATGAAACTTATCAGACCTACCTTAAATAAACCTGTTCGATAAAACCCCCCAATTTAATTAAGAAAACGCATCTTTCAAATAAAAAAAAAAATTTGAAGTCTTTATAACTATTGGCAAAGCTCCATTTCTTGATGGTACAAGAAACATAAAAGTCGAAGCTAATGATTTTGATGATAAACCGGAATCCTATTCTGTAATCAGCAAGATCATCCAGCATCTTTGCTGCAAACAAGTTATCATCTATAAGCCTAATAAAATACACAAAATAAGAACAATACGTGGATGAATTACAATTTACAATGTCAAATTGGGGGGTTTTGTTCCCTGGAATTTTTAGGTTCTTGTTCAATTTCTCTCATGAAGCTCACGAAATAGAGCTTTCTCCTCCTTTAAAGCATTGTGTTCGTCTTTTAAAAACTTTGAAATTATAACTCTCTCCTCTGTAATACGTTATGCTTCTAGTCCTAGTTCTTCTCGTTTTTCGTCAATTGTTTCTCACTCTGCTTCAAATTCGGCTTTTTCTGCTTTCAAATGGTTTGCTTCAACTTCAAGTTCATGTTTTTGAACTCTTATTAGATCAATTTCTTCTTTAATTTGCTTTCCAAGATCACCCAAAAAGAACTCGACAACCGATTCAACCTCTCTGCATCTTGCATCTGGAACATCCCCCAGATCTGTTTGAAACAGTACCGGACTTCGTATCCGGGTGGTGGTGGTAACCGGGTCTTTAGGTTAGAGATAGAGAATATACAGATTCATTTAATTTATAAATATCTTTTTCATTATTTTACATAATACCCCCTGGATATTAGATATATGCACAATAATCCTTATATTGCTGAAAAGACACATACGCCCTTATGTGCAAGTCACATGACCTGGTTTAACAGAAAAATCTAACTAAGTTAGGGCTAAAGGACATAACATGCAAGATTTTAAAACATTAAGTACAAGACTCGTCAATTTGAAAGATAAAAGACAACGTCCGAAATTCACTATAAAGATAAAGAACAAAATTTGAAATTCACTCTTTTATATAACTAATTGGGGCCAACATGTTTTAAAACCTTAGATTTTTTTGTGTTAATTAGTTATTTTTAAAGGGTTTTTTGTGTAGTAGTATAGTGATTCTAAAATATGAGGTAAAAGTGGCTCATTAATGAGTGTGTAATCGCTACAAGAAAAAAAGGTAACTATTTTTAGACTACTGGGTGTTGAGGGGTTTGGGTTGGGGGTATTACTTGACACGCGGTAAGGGTGGTATTCACAATATAATACTCAAAAACTAGGGGTGTGACGTAGCCTAGCTTGGCATGGCCAACCATGTGGATTTTTTTAAAAAACTTTTTTGTTGTTTAACTATTTAAAATTTCACCTAGCTAACCAAAGTCAGCCATGTCACCCAACCCCACGCCAGGCTCAATACCCGAGCCAAAGGGGCAACGCTATGCCCAACGCCAACCCGGGGTGGAGCAGCTGGCGTTTAGGAGCCAAGACGCCCCCAAACCAACGCCCACACCGCAAAAAACATTCAGGCTACTTCTACACCCTTCTTTCGCCTTCTCGACTATGTCAATACTAGGAATGAGCATTTGGTACCGGGTACCGGTATCGAACCGTACCAGGTATATTTGATACCGGTACCCACTTTCTCCGTTTTTCGGTACCGGTATTTACGAGTAAAACATCGGTAAATACCGATACCGGTAGTATAGTGATTCTAAAATATGAGGTAAAAGTGACTCATTAATGAGTGTGTAATCGTTATAAGAAAAAAAGGGGGGTAAAAGTGACTTATTAATGAGTGTGTAATCGTTATTTGAAAAAAAAGGTAACTATTTTTATTCAAGAAACATTCAGGCTACTTCTACACCTTTCTTCGCCATTCTCGACTGTGTCAGTACTATGATGAGCATTTTGTCACGGAGTTACTTATTCAACTCGCGTGCGGCCTTAGAACACGGTCTAAGTAAGCCATGCCGACTTAGTGTCGTTGGGTTTTGGTTGTGAAAGTCACTAAAGGGAACGTTGGATCGCAAGGACGTTGCTTGTAATACTTGAACACAAGTATACAAGAGAAAGTCTTTGTATTATACAAAGGAAGCTTACAAGAGTGATGATTTTTACAAGCGTTTGGGGATGCTTCAAATGAGCTCCCATGATCCCTATTTATAGTGCATTGTTGGCTATCTAGAGTGTTCTTAATCTAGAACACTCTTTACAAAATATCATACTTAAATATCTAAGATATTTCTTACTAAATATCATGATATTATGCTGGATTCTAGAGAGTTCTTTGGACAGATTTTTATGGGAGATTTAACGAGCATTTTCTAGGCCCTTCTTAGCTGATATTTTGTGCTTCTTGGTGTCTCTATGTTGCTGGAACAATACGGGTTGTTCTAGAGTCTTCCGGGCGGCTTTTGAAGCGTGTAGATGGCCCAGGAAGGTTCTAGAATGCTGAATTTTAGCGGGGCGTGACAATTTGGTACCGTGTACCGGTATTGAACCGTACCGAGTATACTTGATACCGGTACCCACTTTCACCGTTTTTCGGTACCGGTATTTACAGGTAAAACATTGGTAAATACCAATACCGGTACCCACTTTTCCCGTTTTTTGGTACCAAACGGGTTCCGTGCTCATCCCTAGTCAATACCTTTATTTTCTAACGTTATTTAATGTACTTAACTAGTAAATTGCCCCGCACGTTGTTGCGGTGTTCTGGAAAAAAATATGTCAAAGCGTAGCTCAACTAAAAACGTACATAAAAATAAGCAAGGATATGTATTATATTTAGCCTAACTTGTTTCCGAAAAAAAAAACGTCAAAACATAGACTAACTAAAAACATCTATCTATACTTTCTATAAAATGAGAAATCCCAATGACATAAGAAAAGCTGATGTGGCAGCCAGAGAGTCTGTCCAACAATGTTTTTCTTATGTCATTACTGCATTATAAAGCCTAATATATATAAAATCATTTTAAAATCTATCTAAAAGTCTGCCTCATCCCAAAACCTCTGCCCATATCTATCCTTTAAAGCCAGCAGAGGTTGAAAGTCCTTCCTTTGGCAAACGTATAACTTAGCAGATGTTTTGAAATTGCCGGTAATTTCAAATTCAAAATGTCTTGGGATATGTAATTTGCAATTAATGAATGTCACTCACTCACTTCTGTCAATCATCTTTTATATAAAGGTTTTTTTTTTCTCATTTCACTCTTCATATTTACACTCTCGTGCTCTCTGCTTTTGTATTTTCAAACCACACTTCCAATGTATCTCTCCCTCAAATCCCTTCTTCTCAATACTCGACATTTGTTCATAAAGGATAAGAGAAAACGGAAGTTCTTTTTGACCCACTTTCAGAACAAAATTTGGGGATATGTGGTTTGCCTTGATGATGGTAATGTCATATATATAATTATGTTTGGTTTGGTTTTTGATTTTTCGTAATTGTTTTTTATCTGAGTTATGACTAAATGATGATTGTGAATGATTTGAGCAGATGATGATGATGATGATTGTTCTACAGTTGTTTCCAGCATCATTGTTCCAACATCATTGAAAATATGTTTTTTTTTTGTAATTTTGAAATTTTGAATTTTGAACTGATCTACTCTAATTCTCGCTTATATTACAGTCTAATCACAGTTGTTTGAAATTCATACAATCATCTGCGGGTTATTTTAGGTTTGTGGATTTTTTTTAAACTGTTGATAATGTTGATAATTTTTATTTTAAACTGTTGATATATTCCAGCTCTGTTTTCTTCGAGCGACCAGTGGTAGAAGTATTTGTGGAGCCAAAATGGTTTTAGAATATGTTAATATGGATATTGATGGTATTAAATTAAACACAAATAAAAATTATTAAATGTACAGCTAAATTAATCTGGGTTATGACTAAATGATGATTATGAATGACTTGAGCAGATGATGTGATGTAAAATCTACAGTGGTTCCTACTAAACGCAAGAAAGGATCTGCTTCTGCTGTAAGATAAGATTTTATTTAATAAGATATATAAGTAGATTCAGTTTGTTCTTTCCTGCCTTTTTTGTATTAAAAGATGCATAAAGTTTGGATTTTTGATGTATAGAATGTATACATATAAGATGCATACACTTCTGCAGGCTCCGATGATTTAAAGCAGCTCTTTATCAACAAGTTGAGGATTAATTATATGAGGATAGGGCTACTCTTCAAGAGCCGAAGAGGTGTTTTGATGGACTGCATCTTGGTCTGTTCACGAGAGACCAGGTTTCCAGAACCCTGATGGTGATGCCTTCAACTTCCGTGGAGTTCATGGCGATTGTTAAAGATATACATTGAGAGGTTCAGTACTCGATGGAGTTGAAGCTAAAAGCACTTAACTTTTTCTGTTAGATTCTTAAATTTCTTAGTGTTGTTGTTAGATTTTAAAGTTTCGTTGTTCAGTACTCGATGTAATTGTTGATCTTTTAATCTCATAATTAAATTTTAATCCTATTAATGTTTGTGGAGCATTTTATTTTTTACTAATTTTAAGGTGCATAAGTATTATTATGTAATTTTTTATATCATCTGAGTATTGCAGATCGATATTGATGTAGACGTGAAATTGTCTCTGAGTTTGATTTAGATTATGTTGATGTTGAATTGTGCTTGAACAATTTTTTGAAGAATTACAAAGAATCAATTTCTGTTACTGTATAGATCTGTCAAAGTTAAATTTTGCCAAAAGAGAACATCCGCTAGAAATCATCATATGCTGATCTAACGGTTGTTTGACTTGCTACTGTTGGCAACATCTATTGTTGCCTAACAGAGCTTCTCAACATCCGTGTGCGCTGAAGTGGTAGAAGTATGTGTTTAGGATGTAGAGTATTGTTGGTCTTTAAATGAAGAGTTTTTTTTATTGTTTTTTTATGACAGAGTTTTGAAATTTTATTATTTTTTTATGATTTGGTAAGTCAACAGTTTTTTGAAGAATTTCCTCCTCTCAATTGCAAATACTCAACATCTGTTACTTTAAATCTCTGTGAAAGGTAAAGTCTGCCCAAAGAGAACATCTGTTTAGTAGTGATCCTCTGCTAATCTAACAGTTGTTTGACTTGCTACTGTTGCCAACATTTGTTGTTGCCTGACAGAAGTTCTCAACATCCGTGTCTGCTGAAGTTGTAGAAGCATGTGTTTACTATGTAGAGTATTGTTGGTCTTTAAACGAAGACTATTGTTCGCAACATCTGTTGTTTCCTAACAGAGGTTCGCGACATCTGTGTCTGTTGGAGTTGTAGAATCATGTGTTTACTATGTAGGTTTAAAATTTTATAAAAGGAGAAATCCCGATAACATAAGAAAAGCTGATGTGGCAGCCAGAGAAGTTGTCCAACAATGCTTTTCTTATATCATGACTTGCTACTGTTGCCAACATCTGTTGTTGCCTAACAGAGCTTCTCAACATCCGTGTGCGCTAAAGTGGTAGAAGTATGTGTTTAGGATGTAGAGTATTGTTGGTCTTTAAATGAAGAGTTTTTTTATTGTTTTTTTATGCCAGAGGTTTGAAATTTTATTATTTTTTATGATTTAGTAAGTCAACAGTTTTTTTGAAGATTTTCCTCCTCTTAATTGCAAATACTCAACATCTGTTAGTTTAAATCTCTGTCAAAGGTAAAGTCTGCCTAAAGAGAACATCTGTTTAGTAGTGATCCTCTGCTAATCTAACGGCTGTTTGACTTTCTACTATTGTCAACATCTGTTGTTGCCTAACAGAAGTTCTCAACATCCGTGTCTGTTGAAGTTGTAGAAGCATGTGTTTACTATGTAGAGTATTGTTGGTCTTTAAATGAAGAGTACTTTTGGCAACATCTGTTATTGCCTAACAGAGGTTCGCAACATATGTGTCTGCTGGAGTTATATAAACATGTGTTTACTATGTAGAGTATTGTTGATCTTTAAATGAAGAGATTTTTTTTATGCCAGAGGTTTGAAATTTTATTATTTGGTAAGTCAACAGTTTTTTGAAGAATTTCCTTCTAATTACAAATGCACAACATCTGCTTCTCTAAATGTATGTCAGAGGTAAACTCTGCCCAAAGAGAACATCTGTTTCAAGTGATCCTCTGCTGATGAAGACATAGTCTGAAGAAAGTTTGAAGAAACAAAGGTCTGCTATGGGTCAACAGATCTTAAAGAACAACAGATGATATTCAATAGATCCTGCTCAACAGAGGTTTTAAAAGACAATTGTTGAAGTTTTGAACTGCGGATAATGGTAAATAATCCCGATGTGGGATAAGAAAAGCTGATGTGGCAGCCAGAGAGGCTGTCCAACAATGTTTTTCTTATGTCATTACTTCATCATAAAGCCTAATATATATAAAATCATTTTAAAATCTACCTAAAAGTCTGCCTCATCCCAAAACCTATGCCCATATCTATCCTTTAAAGCCAACAGAGGTTGGAAGTCCTTCCTTTGGCAAACGTATAACTTAGCAGATGTTTTGAAATTGCCGGTAATTACAAATTCAAAAGGCCTGGGGATATGTAATTTGCAATTAATGCATGTCACTCACTCACTTCTGTCTTATGGTAAATGCGTCTTATGGTAAATTGTAACAACCGTAAATTTATTTAGCGATTTCCATAAATAATCACAATTACTGAGTATTTATATATAAACATTCACGCTAAAATACTGGTTTATTAAAAACTTTTACAATTCAAAGTGATACAACATAATGTGGTTTAATTTGCCGTTTTACAATAACGACGAAACAACATTGCGGAAGCTTCGTTTAACGTGTGTTCGGTTCTTGCTCGATGCTTGATCTTCATCCGGGACTCTCGACATTCACCTGTAATCAAAACCAACTTAAAAGTCAGTTGTGATAATTAAATAACTAGTACAACAAGGAATATTGGGTCGAATAATCGAATTAAACAAGGAAATCCGGAAATTCCACATTGATATCTTGATCCAGAAACAAAGACTTGAAACTGACCTCCATCGTAACTTACGGTGGGCACCGTAAGTTACGATGGCCCCTGGTATAAAATACCCCCACCGTAAGGCAGGAGGTAACTACTGTAATGCTTTCAGCCCCCACCGTAACTTACGGTGCCCACCGTCAGTTACGGTGGCCCCTGTATCAGACCTTCCCATTTTGCCGTTTTTTACACGAAAACTTTCGTATCTTTCAATCCGCTTGTCCGTTTGACCTACCGTTTCTTCCTACATGATTGTAATTTGATCCTCCATTATATGGAGTTAAAATCCAACATCCTACATAATAAATTTTGAGACTTCTAAGCCTTCGACTCCTTGCCGTTTTATCGAATTTTAACCCGTTTATGCATTTTATCAAACAAACATATTTGTTTAGTCCTTATTTCACATGCACCTCTTTAAATTAATGTTATCTACCATGTTAGGTTCTAATCACAGGTTTCTCACACAATTTAAATATGTTTTCGCTCGTATGCTTATTTTGACCCGTTAAGGGTATTTAAGCACTTTAGAACTTGAACTCGCTTTCATACATTTCTAGCATCTTATTCCTACATTTCTTATCAAGTAATCTTCCACCACAACTATATGTGTGTTGGATTTAATATGGTTATCTATATGTTCCAAATTTTACCCCTCAGATTATCTTTTTACGGCAAAGACTCGTATAAAGTCATTCGACCCAAGAGTTTACATCTTTCACTATCTTTTCTTATTCTAAGCATTTATTTAATCATAAACTCGTTTCCGAACTTCTTGCAAGGGTCGTTCATGCAAATTAGCTTACAAGGGCTATTTGGTCAATTTTCATCCTTTCTTTACTACAAAGGGACTTTTAAATACTTGTTTGACCCAAAAATCCGACCTTTTAACTATAATCTTGTTTATAAACCCATGTGCTTCTAAAACACCAAAATCATAACTCAATTTATTCAGTTTACCTAAAAGATAACCGAGTAACTATATTTTAACCTTGTCTAACTCTTATAGAATCTCAAGTTCTACATGATGAGTTGAATCATTATACATACCTGGCTCGGATCAATATATTGACCCGTTTCAATACCTTGACTTAATAGCCGCTAAGCAATAGCGATGTGCGTATCCATTTGATATTTATTCCTATAAACATGTAACTCGATAAACTATTAGTCGATATTGTCAAAGGGTGATAATTTCACCTTTTGACCCGTTTATTTACCTAGTGATCTTCGTCACTTCAACTAAATGTCAATTTCATGTATTATGCTAATTTAAAGTCTACTAGCGAAAATACGAAATCAAGCATAACGTAACGGAATCGTAGTTACGTACCTTTTAAGCATCCTTTTCAAACGCGTATTTCCACCGGCTTGTCCATTTGACGATCCGGATTCCTCGCCTAAAGAGTTCAATTCGCAATCCGTTTAGAACCCTTTTTCAATAATGTATCGCATAATTTGCTAAATCATCACAATCATGCGTTTTAACTTTAAATTTCAATTTCGAGCCTTCTTTGGGGCATTTTTACAAACACCTTAAGGGCAGAATTTTAAATAATTCATTAACATGCTCATAACTTGTCATATAACCCGAATTTTCATCAATCAAACTATTTAACACAAATATTTGCCTTTACAAATTCTGAAATAACTTCACATATGTCAAATTACACTAGAACAACCCCAAATTTCCTAGTGTTTATCAAGTTCTACATAACCCACTAGTCACCTACAATGGTGACCATGGATTTCACTAGAATTTAGAATAATTTCAACATGTACTTGTCTAGGGTTTACTCCTAGACATTTTAATGTTCCTAATTTATCTACAATTCATACATGCATCATCAAATTTCAAGTTCTCTAAATTCATGAGAATTTCAAGTAGAGAATTTTTGTCAAATTTTACATACCTTATGATCTCCTTGCAATGGGGATCATTAATCTATGCTCGATTTTCGTTTTGGACTTGGTTTGATCCTTCAATTTGTGAGATTAGTGAATGTTAGGGTTTTGAGAGTGGGGGTCGCCCTTCTCCTGCCTGTGATCGAACCAGACCCTCAAATGGGTGTTTGGTTTTTATTTTGTTAAACTTAATAATATAAGTTTCAATTTTAACAACATAGGCCCCTCCACTTTTATTTAGTTTATAACTTGATATTTTGTTCTTTCATTTAATTACAAGACTTGTACTAGGTTATTTATTTCCTAGTTACTTTATCTTGTTCACAACCCGTTTTATTTTAAGTCCCGTTAAATCTCGGGCATTTTATATACTTTGCTTTCTCAAAGTATTTCTCATCCTTTTAACAAATATTAGATTTATTTATTTAAATCCTAAAATTTACCGGGTAAGTTTTACCACTAACTGTATTTTACCCGTCCTGTAGTATTAACGTGGTTTGATTACCAAACTCGTTTTCGGGGTGTTACAAGTCTACCCCCCTTAAAGAGGTTTCGTCCCCGAAACCTTTCTTACGTACTTTACTAGTTTAGATCATCCGAACCTTAGCTTTGGTGATCTCTTAAGCATTGCTCGCACATAATACTCCTACCAGGAAAGTATGATAATGTGCTTTTGGTTTCAAAGTGTATACGCCTTTTATGTGTATGGCCTCACAGGCCGATACTTTCATTTTGTATTTCTTATTCTTGTCATCTATTTGACCGAGTTACCATCTGATCGCTCAGTCATATTTATTTTCATTATGTTTACTTCAAGTTAGTCTTATTTCAACAGGCGCTTTATATAAGTGATAAGTCGTAACACTACTCCGACTTTGAAGGGTTTTACCGGCCAGACGGATTAGTCGCCGTCATTATACTCCCCGTCATTAGGGTATATCTTATTGCCAACCCGGCCATGTATGATCTCTTCGCTTTTAACCCATTTACTTAACTTAGCGAAACCCATCGCTTTTATACGAACTTTATCTCCCGTTATTATTTTACGCCGGAAGTTACAACCAGTTTCCTCGTCTTATACTATTGACCCGTAGGTTCTTTCACTTAGCCTCGTAGGCTATTTCTTTAGATTTTCACCTTTTTACCTTTTTAAGGTGAAACCCCGACAATTCGTTTCTTTCTATCTGTGACCCAAAGGTCTTCTTGGTCCCGTAGACCTTATCACTACGTTTAATCCCGTAGGTTATGATGATCCGTAGATCATCTTTTATTCGTATTCATATTCAAATGTATATATACCTATATAGCTTCAAGGCATCCCTTGTTATGTTTGGAATCATTTGTTTTCGCTTTTTGAACTTTAGTTGGTCTTGACCGTAGTCTAAGGCTTCATTCGTTTACTTTCGGACTAGCCTTCCGACTTATGACTTCTGACGTTGCTTACGCGTCAGTTTGTCCTACGCTCATCGTTTCCCCGATTTATAATTATATTTCTTTTAAACCCATTACATAGGTTCATTAATATTTCACACTTTTATTTATTCGATTCGCGCTTACTTACATTAGCAAGCGTCATCATTTATTTAATTCTTTTGACTTGTTCGTATGAAATTCCTTTGCTTATGAATGAAAATTTTCATTCTTTATTCAACCCGTTCAATTTTAAAATAGTTGAACGTAATTTGTCAAAATTTCAATTTACAGCATCTTATCGTCTTTTAGTCATGACCCGAAACCCGAGTCTTTTGAGTTTCCATCCGCGTTCCCGTTTCTCAGTCTACGTATGTGTTTAAATCCTTACCCATCAACCGGGTATTTTACAGAAGTCGTTATTATCGCAACCCTCCCGGTATGCATTAAGACTTCGCTTCATTTTTATATTCCGACTTTGTCCTCAAGTTTGACGTTTTACAAAAACGGCCCGTTAAGGGACACATTTGCATTCTCCTGGTTCGAGTGTAAGTACACCCCCTCCCAATGCATATCTTAATCATTTTTACATGTTTACATTCTCTGGGTTCGAGTGTAAGTACACCCACTCCCAATGCATATCTTAATCATTTTACATTAATCTTTGTCCCTTCACTCGGGCTCATTATCCTAATTTAATACGCTTCCGTCACCCAGCTGTGCGTTTACGTTTACTATCAAACATTTTATTTATTTGATTCCTTTGGGTACCATTCACCCCGCCCTTACTACATTGGACGTAAATGTGTCCGCTATAAGAAGTTCATGGTATCATATGTCACTACTTACTTGGCCAGAGTAAGCGATTAACACACATGACCTTTTTATAGTTTTCACATCACGCCCTATGTAAGTAACGCCTCTATTTAGTTTTCTTGGAAATAATATCCTGGATAGGTATTCTATTCAGGTTTTCCAAGTTTTTATTTTACATATGCAACAATCATTCTCTACATGTTTATTGCATATTGCTATTTGTGCGATTATATTTAAAAGCGTGCATCTGGTATGCTTGCCCCGATGGGCGTTCCTTGCCATTAACTTTGTTTGCGGTCGTTACACGATTTAATCCTTGGTGAGCATGCTCCTCTTGTCATACTTCGGACCGTTCCTCTGTCATATCCGTAATTTGTTCAACCCTTGTCATATTTAAATGTAAGTGTCCTTTAATTAAGACATTCACAAAAGTTAGTAATTTCAACATTAATAAATGCACGTATTGTAATACAAGGCTTTTTACTGTACGTGATTTCGTTAACTATACTAATCATTTTCGTTGGTGTAACGTGTATTACACGATACCCTATGTGTTGTTCACAACACTATAATCATACTAGACCATTAACATACTTGTAATTACCGGATTTGCCATCAAGCCTTGAACCGAACACCAATCTTTATCAAGAGCATAAGGTTTAAGTCCAAGCATAGTTTTCCCACCATACTTGAATCTCTTAAACCAAGGCTCTGATACCAACTTGTAACAACCGTAAATTTATTTAGCGATTTCCATAAATAATCACAATTACTGAGTATTTATATATAAACATTCACGCTAAAATACTGGTTTATTAAAAACTTTTACAATTCAAAGTGATACAACATAATGTGGTTTAATTCGCCGTTTTAGAATAACGACGAAACAACATTGCTGAAGCTTCGTTTAACGTGTGTTCGGTTCTTGCTCGATGCTTGATCTTCATCCGGGACTCTCGACATTCACCTGTAATCAAAACCAACTTAAAATTCAGTTTTGATAATTAAATAACTAGTACAACAAGGAATATTGGGTCGAATAATCGAATTAAACAAGGAAATCCGGAAATTCCACATTGATATCTTGATCCAGAAACAAAGACTTGAAACTGACCTCCACCGTAACTTACGGTGGGCACCGTAAGTTACGGTGGCCCCTGGTATAAAATACCCCCACCGTAAGGCAGGAGGTAACTGCCGTAATGCTTTCAGCCCCCACCGTAACTTACGGTGCCCACCGTAAGTTACGGTGGCCCCTGTACCAGACCTTCCCATTTTGCCATTTTTGACACGAAAACTTTCGTATCTTTCAATCCGCTTGTCCGTTTGACCTACCGTTTCTTCCTACATGATTGTAATTTGATCCTCCATCATATGGAGTTAAAATCCAACATCCTACATAATAAATTTTGAGACTTCTAAGCCTTCGACTCCTTGCCGTTTTACCGAATTTTAACCCGTTTATGCATTTTATCAAACAAACATATTTTTTTAGTCCTTATTTCACATGCACCTCTTTAAATTAATGTTATCTACCATGTTAGGTTCTAATCACAGGTTTCTCTCACAATTTAAATACGTTTTCGCTCGTATGCTTATTTTAACCCGTTAAGGGTATTTAAGAACTTTAGAACTTGAACTCGCTTTCATACATTTCTAGCATCTTATTCCTACATTTCTTATCAAGTAATCTTCCACCACAACTATATGTGTGTTGGATTTAATATGGTTATCTATATGTTCCAAATTTTACCCCTCGGATTATCTTTTTACGGCAAAGACTCATATAAAGTCATTCGACCCAAGAGTTTACATCTTTCACTATCTTTTCTTATTCTAAGCATTTATTTAATCATAAACTCGTTTCCGAACTTCTTGCAAGGGTCGTTCGTGCGAATTAGCTTACAGGGGCTATTTGGTCAATTTTCATCCTTTCTTTACTACAAAGGGACTTTTAAATACTTGTTTGACCCAAAAATCCGACCTTTTAACTATAATCTTGTTTATAAACCCATGTGCTTCTAAAACACCAAAATCATAACTCAATTTATTCAGTTTACCTAAAAGATAACCGAGTAACTATATTTTAACCTTGTCTAACTCTTATAGAATCTCAAGTTCTACATGATGAGTTGAATCATTATACATACCTGGCTCGGATCAATATATTGACCCGTTTCAATACCTTGACTGAATAGCCGCTAAGCAATAGCGATGTGCGTATCCATTTGATATTTATTCCTATAAACATGTAACTCGACAAACCATTAGTCGATATTGTCAAAGGGTGATAATTTCACCTTTTGACCCGTTTATTTACCTAGTGATCTTCGTCACTTCAACTAAATGCCAATTTCATGTATTATGCTAATTTAAAGTCTACTAGCGAACATACGAAATCAAGCATAACGTAACGAAATCGTAGTTACGTACCTTTTAAGCATCCTTTTCAAACGCGTATTTCCACCGGCTTGTCCATTTGACGATCCGGATTCCTCACCTAAAGATTTCAATTCGCAATCCGTTTAGAACCCTTTTTCAATAATGTATCGCATAATTTGCTAAATCATCACAATCATGCGTTTTAACTTTAAATTTCAATCTCGAGCCTTCTTTGGGGCATTTTTACAAAAACCTTAAGGGCAGAATTTTAAATAATTCATTAACAAGCTCATAACTTGTCATATAACCCGAATTTTCATCAATCAAACTATTTAACACAAATATTTGCCTTTACAAATTCTGAAATAACTTCACATATGTCAAATTACACTAGAACAACCCTCAAATTTCCTAGTGTTTATCAAGTTCTACATAACCCACTAGTCACCTACAATGGTGACCATAGATTTCACTAGAATTTAGCATAATTTCAACATGTACTTGTCTAGGGTTTACTCCTAGACATTTTAATGTTCCTAATTCATCTACAATTCATACATACATCATCAGATTTCAAGTTCTCTAAATTCATGAGAATTTCAAGTAGAGAATTTTTGTCAAATTTTACATACCTTATGATCTCCTTGCAATGGTGATCATTAATCTATGCTCGATTTTCGGTTTGGACTTGGTTTGATCCTTCAATTTTTGAGATTAGTGAATGTTAGGGTTTTGAGAGTGGGGGTCGCCCTTCTCCTGCCTGTGATCGAACCAGACCCTCAAATGGGTGTTTGGTTTTTATTTTGTTAAACTTAATAATATAAGTTTCAATTTTAACAACATAGGCCCCTCCACTTTTATTTAGTTTATAACTTGATATTTTGTTCTTTCATTTAATTACAAGACTTGTACTAGGTTATTTATTTCCTAGTTACTTTATCTTGTTCACAACCCGTTTTATTTTAAGTCCCGTTAAATCTCGGGCCTTTTATATACTTTGCTTTCTCAAAGTATTTCTCATCCTTTTAACAAATATTAGATTTATTTATTTAAATCCTAAAATTTACCGGGTAAGTTTTACCACTAACTGTATTTTACCCGTCCTGTAGTATTAACGTGGTTTGATTACCAAACCCGTTTTCGGGGTGTCACATAAATGAAGAGGTTAATTGTAATTTTGATAACCTTTTTTTTTGAAGATTTAAAATTTGTCCTTTGGATTTCTTGATATTTAATTTTATACTTTTCCCATGAAAACGCACTTTTGAAATGTTTTGCATTAAAAGCCTAACCATCGTCGTATCATATTCTTTAACAGCAAGTTAGTCTGACGATCTATTTAATCATAACCGCCTTCATTGGGTATATAAAATACATTGGGAAATTGCTTTCATCATTACCGCTTTCATCCATCTACTCAATCATCTTCAAATTTTTTTGTTTATCAATATCATTACAATCTCTTGGGCTTTCAAACACGCATTTGTTCACCGCAAAATGGAAAACATTGGGTTTCAAATGATCGTTGACGAAATTTTCACAAGGCTCCCTGCAGAAGATATTGGTCGTTTGAAACGTCTTTCAAAAATTTTTTATAGGGAACTGTCAAGTCATGCATTTGAGATGATGCATGCTCTACGAAGTGGAGATTCACTACAAAAGAAACTACTCTCCTTTAAAGACACGTCAATTGTCGTTGACAACATAGTAGCTGGTAATTTGGATGTCGTTACAAGCAAAACCTTAAGTTTTCCTAACAATGTCCACCCTACCTTCTTACGTATTCTATCATCATTTAATGGGTTGTTGTTAGTTTGCAATGAACGGATTTGCTGTGAGCTGATCCTTTGGAATCCAACAACCAGGCGCTATACGACGGGTGGTCCATAGGACAACACTTAATGGTGTTAAAAGACGAGTTTATCCCTTGCTTGATCGTGTAATTATCTTGAATTAGATTACTACAGTTGCTTATGTTTCAGGTACGCTTTGGAGCTTAAAATGGATAAATCGCTGCTTTGGATGGACTAGAGTGGAATGGGTCAAGCATGGAAGGAAAGAAGAAATGAAACAGAAGATTCAGGGGTCCACCGTAACTTACGGTGGCTACCGTAAGTTACGGTAGCCATGAAAATCCCCTGTTTCCACCGTACCACAGTCTGTTTGCACCGTAGCAGTTTGGAGTCTGCCGTAACTTACGGTAGCTACCGTAAGTTGCCGTAACTTACGGTAGCTACCGTAAGTTACGATAGAGTTGACGAGGAAAAGTGTAACTGCCTCATTTAAAACCGTTTTCATGTGCCTTTTTACATTATTCATGATTGGAATGTTTTCTCTGCACCTTGGGGGCGAATTTTAGCTTTGGATATCATGGGGGAACAATTCTAAACATTCCGTTTTGGTTTTTGATTTGTATGAACTTGAACTTTGATGTTATGATGATCAACCGAACAATGTCCGGCTAAATTTATGGTGATCATCTTAGGTGAAGGGTTTCTATAACTCTTGTGTGTTTGTTCCTTTATTTCTAGAATGATAACTTTGTGTGTTTGCTTCGATTATCATGGTGTATGAATATTTGATTGTAGCTTGTTGATTGGTATTTCAATTCTAGTCTAAATCGTACGTTCTTGGTGTCGTTGACAATCGAGATATCACAGGAAGGGTTAGGGTTGGATATTGATTGATTGATCATCGGGAAACAACCACTCATTCATATATTCCGAGTACTTTGTTCCCTTTTATCACAACAATTGTTCATACACGAGTTATGTCTATGTAACTCTTTCTAGTTGGAATTTTGCACAAGTGTTAAAAGAAACTGAATCCTAAGATGGTCACTGTTCTCATAATCTGAATTAAAAATCCAATCTTGATTAGTAAGTAGTTGATAATTTAGTTTTTAAAACAAACAATCCAAACCATTGATCTTTAATTTTTGCACATTAAATTAATTGTAGTTAATTTGCAAGACTATAGAATCAACACACTTTCCACAAACTCCCTGTGTTCGATACCCATTTACTGCTATCTACTAGTTGTAATTTGGATTAAATTTGAGTGTACTACGACATCACGTCAAATTTTGGCGCCGTTGCCGGGGAGTAGTGCGCAACGTGTGTTAGTTTGTTAGTTTTGCTTTGTTATTTTCGGGTTTACGCTGGTGCGTTTAGTGTGCAGGTACTACAGGTGTATGCATACTAGAGGCTCTCACAAGTCGTCACCACTATCGTTCGATCCGGAAATTGAAAGAACGCTAAGGCAAAACCGAGTTTTGGTACGAGAAAACAGAATTATTGGTTCACCTACTTCACCCGTTACACCACGAAACATCATGCAAGAAACCCAAATATCACCCACAACGGGTCAAACGACCTCATCATTCATACCTACCTCTACACAACCCTCACCAAACACCACCATACCTAATACCACTACAAATCCTACTCCACCTCATGACACTACACCAACCAACACCACACAACCGATCACTACTCAAGTTGAACCCAATCTTACATTTAGTCCTTCTACCACAATTCCACCATTGTCACACATTTTTCCCCCAACTACGGGTCAATCATCCTCTACTTATCCAATACCACCTAATTCAACCATTGTTCATGCTACTATATCATACCGACCATCGAACCAATTGGGCTTCCAATACTCATCCCTTCCATTCGGGCAATCCTCGGGTATTCAAGGGGATGGATATGATGATGGTTATGAAGAGGATTTTAGAGGGTATGAAGAGGAAGGTTTTTATTATGGGGGTAATGGAGGATATTTGGGACCTCAAGGAGGAGCGGGTCAACAAAGTCAACTGATCCAACAGTTTCAAGACACGAGTAGATTACCGGTCGGGGTGCAACATATTAGACCACAAGGGCCACAATTGCAACGCCCTACACCGCTACATCAAGTGCGGCCTCAAAATACACAACCTCAATTTCAGGGGTCGATTCAACAACAACCACCAATGCATCAATATCAATATCAACCACCATTTGCTCCTCAAGGACATATGCAAGGGCAAAAGGGTCAACCAGGAGCACCATTGGGTGCCCCTCGAAGACATCACTGAGAAGTAGTACGGGGAATTAAAGCTCAATTTCGGCCTATTATCACTAACAATCCTTCGCCGGTAGTGATTCCTCATCATGCGGACGGAAGAGCGTTTGAAGTTAGAACAACCGCACTCCAAAGTCTACCAAAATTTAAGGGGTTAGCAACGGAAGAACCTTATTTCCATTTGGAGAGATACGATTCTATTTGCAACACGATTGGAGGTCAAGGTTTTTTGTCGGATGATGTCAAGTTGGTTCTCTTCCAATTTTCTTTGGAAGACAAAGCAAAGAGATGGTTTCACACTTTACCCTCCGCATCAATTTTTACATGGGCCGATATGCAACAGATTTTCTTGGATGAGTTTTACACTTCCTAAAAGACTAATGATGCACGGAGAGATTTGAGAAGCTTCCAACAACAATCGGGGGAGATGTTTCACGAAGCGTTTGAAAGGTTCAATATGATGCTATGAAATTGCCCTCATCACGGTATCCAACTTTGGGAGTTGTTGAACGCGTTTCACGAAGGGTTGAGTTCGGAGGATGCACGTGACTTGATGTCAATTACTAACGGTACTTTCGGTACAAACTTTGAACATGTTGATTGGGCATTTTTAGAACAAATGGTTGTGACTTCTAAAAGGAAGGCTCAATCCTCAAGACGGGCAAGGCATGTGATACAAAGGCCACAAGTGCATGGAGTAGAGAGTGGCAATGTTCAAACCACGAATCAAGTGTACAACGTGTGCACTAATTGCAATGAAATAGGCCACACGGCGGAAATTTGTGTAGTGGGAGTGGTTGATGAGCAAGTAGAAGAAGTGAATGCTATCCAAGGGGGTGGTCGAAATTTCAATATGAATTCCAACACATACCACCCCGGGTTACGAAACCATCCTAATTTCCGCTACGGGAACACGGCGAACCAAGCTAACCCAAACTTTCAAGGAGCTCAAGGTAACTTTGCACCTCGCCAACAATACAATCAAGGCAACTATAGAGGTGGAAACAATTATGGCTACCAAGTGCAAATTTAACAAACGGGTCAAAGTGGTTCGGGTTAAAATTCGTCAAGCGGGAATGAAGTCATGGATATGCTTCGGGCTATGCAACAAGATATGCAAAAACGGAATCAACTTGATGAAGTCCGGATGCAAAAGGATGAGGTTCGTGACAAAAGCATTCAAACACTAACAACACAAATGGGTCAATTGGCAACCGACGTGGCGGAGTTGAAGAAAAGCAAAGGTCAACTTCCTAGCGACACCAAGGTAAATCCTTCCCATGGTTCGTCATGAGGTAACAATGTTAATATTAGTCATGTTAGTGTGTTGAGAAGTGGCAAAGAATTTAAAGCCAATTTGTCACTGGGTTTGGTTGAGGGGGTAGTTGAGGATATCGCGGGTAATGAAAGTGATGATGAAGTTTCACCTGTTGTGTCTAAAGAATTAAATGTTAAAAAACCGGGTTTGGGTGAAAATGAAAAGAATGAAAAAGATGAAGGTGAACCGAGTCAAGTCCCGTTTCCATCGGCCCTACTTGACCCGGGTAGGAAAAATTTTATTGCATCAAGAGGTTCCCAAAAAGAAGAATTATGGGACATGTTCAAACAAGTAAAAATCAACCTTCCATTACTTGATGCAATAAAACAAGTACCCGCATATGCAAAAATTTTAAAAGAGTTATGCACACAAAAAAGGCAACAAAAGAAGAAAATGCCTAAGCGGGTAGATTTAACCGGGCAAGTGAGTGCGGTTTTGAATGGGGAGCTTCCTCCTAAGCTCCAAGATCCGGGCACGCCATTAATTAATATACAAGTTGGCAATTTTCAAATGGCAAAGGCGTTACTAGATCTTGGAGCCGGGGTGAGCATTTTACCGGGGGGCTTATACGACCAATATGACTTTGGTCCATTAGCAAGGGTGGAGACAACGGTTGTTTTAGCCGATTTGTCTCATAAGCTAACTCGGGGGATGGTTCAAAATGTGATTGTGAAAATTGATGAGTTATATTACCTGGTTGACTTTTTAGTCTTAGACTACTCATCCACGGACCCAAAACAACAACAAAATGTTATATTGGGTCGGCCATTTTTTAGCACCGCGCATGCTGTGATCGATTGTATATTTGGTACAGTCGATATGACTATTGGAAATCAGAAAATGCGCTTGAATGTTTTTACTAACAATTCTAATGATGTTGGTGTTGATGAGTGTTTCATGGCAGATTTAGTCGACGGATGCAACCCGCACGAGTACGAGGAGGATAGTAGGGATGTTTGTCTTTGTGATTTTTCTGAACAGGTACATGCTTGTGCGCTAAGGGTTGAAGAGGAAAACCAGGATGCTATGGCCTTGAAGGAAGGTCGACCGCCATGGACCCACCAATTTGAAAGTTTGCCGGCAGAGATAAGTTCGGGTACTAAACCATCACTAGAAGAACCACCAAAGTTGGAGCTCAAAGACTTACCAAGCCATTTGAAGTATGCTTTTCTAGGGGATAATGACACTCTACCGGTCATTATTGCCTCTAATTTAGAGATGGCGCAAGAACAAGCCTTATTGGAAGTCCTGAAAGAGAACAAAGGAGCTATCGGATGGACGATTTCCGATCTTAAAGGAATTAGTCCATCAATCGTCATGCACAAGATAATCACCACCGAAGATGCAAAACCGACAAGAGAAGCTCAACGGCGATTGAATCCGAACCTAAGGGAGGTAGTAAAAAAAGAGGTAATTAAATGGTTGGATGCGGGAATCATCTATTCGATTTCGGATAGTGCTTGGGTAAGTCCTACCCAAGTTGTGCCTAAGAAGGCCGTTATTCAAGTAGTCAAGGATGAAAATGGTGAACAAATTGCCACCCGACCGGTCACCGGGTGGTGTGTATGTATTGACTACCGTAAATTGAATGCCGCCACTTCTAAGGACCATTTCCGCTACCTTTTATTGACCAAATCATTGAAAAATTGTCGGGTAAAAAATATTACTGCTTTTTGGACGGGTATTCGGGTTACAATCAAATAGCAATACACCCGGATGACCAACACAAGACCACCTTCACTTGTCCATATGGTACCTTTGCCTTTCGGCGAATGGCATTTGGCTTGTGCAATGCACCGGCAACTTTCCAACGATGTATGATGAGTATTTTCTCGGACATGGTTGGAGAGTCACTTGAAGTGTTTATGGATAACTTTTCGATTTTCGGCACTAGTTTTGAATCGTGTCTCAACGAATTACAAAAGGTTTTAAAAAGATGTGTTGAGAAAAATCTAGTGTTTAGTTGGGAGAAAAGTCATTTCATGGTGCAAGAGGGCATTGTGTTAGGCCATGTAATATCAGAAAGGGGTATGGAGGTGGACAAGGCAAAAATACGGGTAGTATCATCCTTGCCACCACCGAAAAATGTTAAGGGTGTAAGATCGTTTTTTGGGACACGCGGGATTTTATAGACGTTTCATAAAAGGTTTTAGTGTTATCACCAAACCTTTATGTAACTTGTTGTTAAAGGATGTTCCATTTGATTTTACTAATGAATGTTTGCAAGCATTTACTGTTTTGAAGGAACATTTGGTCAAAGCTCCCATCTTGCAACCGCCGGATTGGTCCAAGCCATTCGAAATCATGTGTGACGCAAGCGACACTACAATTGGTGCAGTTTTGGGTCAACGAGTTGATAAAAAGCCGGTGGTGATTTACTATGCAAGTAAGACTTTATCCGAAGCGCAACTGAATTACACCACAACCAAAAAGGAGTTATTAGCGGTGGTGTATGCTTTGGATAAGTTTTGTTCGTACATTTGGGGGAGCAAAGTGGTTGTTTATTCGGATCATAGCGCGGTCCGTTATTTGATGGAGAAAAAAGACGTGAAGCCCCGTTTAATCTGGTGGGTGTTGTTGCTACAAGAGTTTGACTTAGAGATCCGAGACAAAAAGGGAAGTGAGAACGTAGTGGCGGATCACTTGTCTCGGATCCCGGTGCAAGAGATTGACGATTTGAGCGAGATAAATGAAAGGTTTCCTGATGAGCAACTACTAGCCGTATCCACTTTTGTTGCACCGTGGTATGCCCACTACGTAAACTATTTAGCCACGGGTGCCATCCCAAATCATTGGACCAAGAAGCGAAGACAACAATTTATGGTCCAAGAGAAGCAATACATTTGGGATGAACCGGATCTTTTCAAGATCGGGCCCGATCAAGTCATTCGGAGGTGTGTGCCCGAAACGGAGGTGTGTGCCCGAAACGGAGGTGTTGGAAATCTTGACTCATGCCCACTCATCCGCATGTGGAGGTCACTTTAGTGGGCATAAAATGGGCTACCGGGTTCTCTCGTGTGGGTTTTATTTGCCCATAATTTTCAAGGATGCGTGTGAATTTGCAAGAAATTGTGTAAATTGTCAAAGGATGGGAAGCATTTCAAAGAGGGACGAGATGCCATTACAACCAATTTTGGTTGTGGAAATATTTTATGTATGGGGCATTGACTTTATGGGTCCCTTCCCGAATTCCAATGGGTTTTTATACATTTTGGTGGCGGTGGACTACGTCTCGAAGTGGATTGAGGCTATTGCAACACGAACAAATAACCATTCGGTTGTTTGTAAATTTGTTCAATCTAACATCTTTTCCCGGTTTGGTATTCCAAGAGTTATCATAAGTGATGGTGGTTCGCATTTCAAGAACTTTAATTTCGGAAAATTGTTGAAGCGGTATAGCGTGAATCACCGGACTGCCACACCTTACCATCCGCAAACTAGTGGACAAGTTGAAGTATCCAACCGTCAAATTAAAGAAATTCTCATGAAGACGGTTAGAACGGATAGGAAGGATTGGTCGAGCAAGTTGGATGATGCGTTGTGGGCATACCGGACGGCCTACAAGACTCCAATTGGCACAACACCTTACCGGATGGTGTATGGAAAGGGTTGTCATTTGCCAATGGAGTTAGCTCATCAGGCACATTGGGCAATCAAGACGGTGAATGTGGACTACGATGAAGCGGGGAAGATGAGAAAGTTGCAATTGAGTGAAATAGAAGAAATTAGAGACAAAGCGTACGAGTGTGCATCGGCTTACAAAGACAAGCTCAAAAAGGTCCATGATGCAAAGTTGAGGAAGAAAACCTTTGAAGTGGGTCAAAAGGTATGGTTGTATAACTCAAGGCTTAAGATGTTTGTGGGCAAACTTAAAAGCAAATGGATGGGCCCATATGTTGTTCGGCGAGTTGGAAGATTTGGCGATGTGGATATCCAAGATGAGCAAACCAACAAACAACAACCGGTGAATGGCCATCGGTTAAAGCCATACTTGGAAGGGAAAGACATCAACAACTTGGAGCTTGACAAGGCGGGCTACATCCTACGCCCGGTAGATGATGAACAACCATGAGAGGCCCAAGTTTGGTAGTGTACATAGTTAGCATTTTATTTTGTTTGTTTTGTTTAGTTTGCACATTGCCGTATTCGTTTGAAGTCCGTGTTTGAAACAAGTGTGGGGACATTCGGGTTATGAATAGTTCTAACATCGTGTTGAGGACAACACGGGACTTTCGAGGGGGTAGGGTAATTTTTCCATGTTTTTGAAAAATTATAAAAACACAAAAAATTTAAAAACTGCGAAATACAAAGAAAAAAACACTTAAAATCGAATTTTTTTTGCGAAGCCTGGATGCCCAGATGCCACCGTAATTTACGGTGGCACCGTAAGTTATGGTGGGCTTAAAATTTTTTTGGGGCTTTATGGTGGTTCGCTACTGTGTTACGGTAGGTTTTTGTTGCCAGGAGCCACCGTAAATTACGGTGCCTACCGTAATTTACGGTAGACCTGGCGGAATGATGGGTTGGTTCGCGTGCAGCAGATACATAAAAAAAATGAATCACGTGACTTAACCCCTGACCACTCGTTTCTTCTTCTTTCCCTAACCACAAACACCTTCTTTCACTATCATAAAGCCCCACAAGATCTAAGAAACCTCCATAACTCCCCATATCTCCAACCTTCAAATCTTCATATCTTCTTCAATTCTTGGCCAAATCAAGTGAACTTTGGGTCTATCTTGACTAAAATTTCACGTACTTGCCGATTTTGAGAAGAAATTTATGAGAAAACATCATTTTCTGGTCCGATTTGCAAACCCTAGGGCCGAAAATTTTGGGGGTTTTTAAAGTTCTTGTTTTACTTGTGTTCACGCATCTTCAATCTAAGGTATGTGATGTTTATTTGTTACTTTTGATGATGCATTGTGAAAAGGAAGGTCATTTTTTTTACTTGTTCATACACACTTGCTTGTTCTTAGATATTATCATGAAAAATTGTTACTTGAACATTGTTATGGTTGTAGATGTAGGATTGATGATAAAGTTGTGAACTTTTGGTAATCTCTACATTGTAGAGGCACCATGCCAAATTTTTGAGAAATAACTTATAAAAATTTTGTTCACTAACACCTACCACCATAGTAACAAGCAAGTGTGGGGATTGTTGATGAAAAAGGGGCTGACTTTTTGTGTTTGGTTGTGTTGTTTGTTTTGCAATGTGTGTAGGAAAATGGTGAGAACTAAGGAACAAGCTGGAGCTAGTTCTTCGTCTAAAGACAAAGGCAAACAGCCGGAACAACAACCAAGGAAGAGGCAATATTTGGGTAGGGATGATGATAGTGAGAGTGAGGAGGAAGAGATGATGGAATTGGACCCGGTTGACAAGCCAAGGTGGGAATCGGGTCCATTGGACGAGCAGCCAGATGAGTGGCAGCCGACACTATTTCATGATCGAATGAACCGATTAAAAAACAAGGCTGCTGCGTTTATCTGTGAGAGGGAAGTTAGAGAGGTTGAGTTTGGGCCGTTTAATGTGTTTGCCCAGTTTCACGCCTTAGGATGGGAGGCGGCGCTCTGTTGTTACGACAAAGACAACAAGAATCTATTTATGGATGAGATTCAGGAATGGATGGCAACTTTGAAATGCAACAAGTATGATAGGCCATCGCAGATGAAGTTGACGGGCGAGGTTAATGGGATAAAAGTAGAAATGTCGTTCGATTCATTGCGGAAGTTAGCGAGATATGACAGTTTGCCTGCTCGTGATTACACATTCCCTAGTCTTGATGACTTGTTGATTAAACCGGAGAAACATCCGAGGTGGAATGATATGTTAGCGGCCTTGTTCTTGCTAAATACTTATAGTGGCATATTGTACCGGAAAAACTTGAAGATTGAAGCAAAATTGCTGCTAACTATTTGTATTTTGAATGTCATTCCACGAAGAGGCGATAAACAAGAGGTAAGGTATCCGGAAATACCCTTTCTTTATTCGTTGCTCCATGGGTCTCCCAGCTTTCCGATTCGGTATTTGATCATGAACCATCTTTGGATATGCCAAAACAAAGTGGGGAGGAGCATCATCCCGTATTGCCGAATTATTACGGGGTTGTTGAAGCATTTTAAGGTGATCACATCGGAGGATAGAGGAGCACCGAAAAGGCACAAGCCTTTTGATATACAAAGGATGGGTATTGGATGGACCTACAATCAATCAGAAAGATATCACGAGCTCAAATCAGAGGCTCAAAGATGGAGAGCGTTGAAAGTTGATGCACGGGCACTCTTACCGGGTGAAGAGGATGAACCGGAGGGTGAAGCGGAACCCCCGAGTGGGGATAAGGACTATGCGGATGAGCCTCACGGTGAGAATGTGAATGTGGGCTAAGGGGGCCCAGGTAGGGGATATGGTGGTGCTTTCTATGACTACACGGAGCGCTCATACGAGCTGAATTGGGCATACGATGGTACTATGCAAGAAATCATCGAGAATCAACGTCCTCCGACATCCGTTTTCGATACATGGTCGGGGTCGGAGCGTACTTTCTTTGATCACCAAACGATGATGAGTGCTAGTATGGAGCGAGCCTTAAAGCACAACTTTGACCGAACCGAATCGTGGAACCGTGCTCATGCCTATTCCCGTGAGTTAGAGATGAATAACCGATACGAAGATGATCAAGCCCGAAGGATGCATGCGGATTGGCATGCGGGGAGGCCCGTGGTTGTGGATCCACCTCCGGTGGATTATGCGTCCTTACCACCTTACGATGGTAGTGTATCGTATCCGACCCCGCCGCTCCATCATTCACAGTGGCTGGACCCGCTTCAACAACAACAAGGAGCTTCGCAACAAAGTGGAAGTGGTAGCGACGCATTTGCTTTTGGAGAATGGAATGAGATGATGTCTTCCATTTTTGGGCCTCCTCAGCCACGCTACTATTAGTCAAGTCGTGTTCCTTCTTGTATATTTTGTGAATATTTGTTGGTTTGTTATGTTTATGGTCGGGTGGATGGGTGGTGTTAGTTATGTTAGTTATGTTATGTTATGTTTTGGGTTGTGCGAGTTGGTGGTGTGATGTTTAAAAGAAGAAAAATATATAAAAAAATAATATAAAATGAAAAATACCAAAAAGAAATTTGTGGTTTGAGATTATGAGCTTTTGGTTGATGTTAAAGAGTTTTAGCGATCAAATCTTCCCAAAACCATACATTGGGGTCAATGTATCCCAAGTGTGGGGATGGGGAGAAATTTTGAGGTTTTTGAAAAAAAAATCAAGCAAAACATTGTGAGAATTTGAACACCTTGGACTAACCCCAAATGATGCACCGGCAACCCTTAATACCCTTTGTTCTTGGTGAGAGTTGAAGCCACACTTGTAAATAAATAATACTTGTCTTTGATGAGAGTGGCAATGGGTGGGGGTGCATTAGAACTTGTGCTTGAATACGGTTTGAGGCCTTAGTTGGATATGAATGTGAAAAGGATAAGGGCATATAGGTAGCCTCGTCTTAGTGTGTGCGAGTGTGGGATTTGGGGGGTTGGACCTCATAAATTATATATATGAGCTTGGTAGTGAGAGGGGCAGGGGTTTGGACATTTAGTTGCCCATTTTGTGCCTAAAGCCTATCATTTGTTACCCCTTAGCTAGTTACCCAAAAATTTACCCGACTTGATCCGGTCTTATAGTGTTAGTAGTAGTTTTAGTAGTGTGTAGATACGTTTGATGTTATGTTGAATGTTTGCTTTGTTTGTCTTGATTAAAAAAAATGGAAAAAGCAATGAAAAAGCAAAGAAAAAAAAAGGAAAGTGTTGAGTTATCTTGTATATAGAAGTTAAGTTTGGTAGTTGTTTGTTTGTTTTATTGTGTAATAAAAGACCGGGTTAAGTTCTTCGCTACTACATATATATTCCATTTCCTACCCGTACACCTAGCCACGTTACAACCTTAAAGCCCCTTTGATTTGCATTCATGTTTGGCACTCGTTAGGAGAATGACCGATTTAGGTACAAGCCTATAGTTGTGCAACCACCCGTTTGCCTTTTGTGTGTCTAGCTCATAATTGCTAGTGCTTACTTGTTGCCGAGAGGAGAGATATAACGAGGGGTGTCTTATTTTGGGTGTTAAGAACGGGTTAGTAAAAGGACTACATGTTTATGCTTGGTTTATGTTAATCGCTTGTTTTGAAAATGGTTTTGATGAGTTGCTTGGGACAAGAAACGGTTAAGTGTGGGGATGTGACGGGTGGTCCATAGGACAACCCTTAATGGTGTTAAAAGACGAGTTTATCCCTCGCTTGATCGTGTAATTATCTTGAATTAGATGACTACAGTTGCTTATGTTTCAGGTACGCTTTGGAGCTTAAAATGGATAAATTGCTGCTTTGGATGGACTGGAGTGGAACGGGTCAAGCATGGAAGGAAAGAAGAAACAAAACAGAAGATTCAGGGGTCCACCGTAACTTACGGTGGCTATCGTAAGTTACCGTAGCCCTGAAAATCCCCTGTTTCCACCGTACCACAGTCTGTTTGCACCGTAGCAGTTTGGAGTCTACCGTAACTTACGGTAGCTACCGTAAGTTACGGTAGAGGTGACGAGGAAAAGTGTAACTGCCTCATTTAAAACCGTTTTCATGTGCCTTTTTACATTATTCATGATTGGAACGTTTTCTCTACACCTTGGGGGCGGATTTTAGCTTTGGATATCATTGGGGAACAATTCTAAACTTTCCGTTTTGGTTTTTGATTCGTATGAACTTGAACTTTGATGTTATGATGATCAACCGAACAATGTCCGGCTAAATTTGTGGTGATCATCTTAGGTGAAGGTTTTCTATAACTCTTGTGTGTTTGTTCCTTTATTTCTAGAATGATAACTTTGTGTGTTTGCTTCGATTATCATGGTGTACGAATATTTGATTGTAGCTTGTTGATTGATATTTCAATTCTAGTCTAAATCGTACGTTCTTGGTGTCGTTGACAATCGAGATATCACGGGAAGGGTTAGGGTTGGATATTGATTGATTGATCATCGGGAAACAACCTCGCATTCATATATTCCGAGTACTTTGTTCCCTTTTATCACAACAATTGTTCATACACGAGTTATGTCTATGTAACTCTTTCTAGTTGGAATTTTGCACAAGTGTTAAAAGAAACTGAATCCTAAGATGGTCATTGTTCTCATAATCTGAATTAAAAATCCAATCTTGATTAGTAAGTAGTTGATAATTTAGTTTTTAAAACAAACAATCCAAACCATTGATCTTTAATTTTTGCACATTAAATTAATTGTAGTTAATTTGCAAGACTATAGAATCAACACACTTTCCACAAACTCCCTGTGTTCAATACCCATTTACTGCTATCTACTAGTTGTAATTTGGATTAAATTTGTGTCGCAACCCCCGATCCCTTATCTGTCCCGGGAACGGGCGGACGCGAACTCAGTAGTGGTGGTATCAGTTATTTAATCTTGCAGCAGAATTTACATCAGGACCGTAGTTAGGAAATGTTTATCAGAGTAAAACCACCTCATTTAATATTAATAATCACATGGGTAAAACCCAAGTTTCTTATTACAATACATTTATAGGGACAAACCATATTTTATTGAATTTAAAACATCGTTTATTAGGTAACTTTTATAGCCACATTTTTCCCAAGCCTTCAGTGCTCTCCAGCTAGCTTTTCACTAATTGGCTGTCACATTGTGTTACCTGTAACGCGTTTTAAAAACATTTGTCAGTCGAAAATACTGGTGAGTGAATCCCAGTTTAATCAAGAAACATTTATTAATTAAAACAGTATTGAGAGCGATCACATTGTTTATTTCTACACAATTACTCATTCAGTATTTGCCACTCGACGGGATCTATGGCTATGGTCAAATTACCCATCGGCTAACTCGTCGTCCAATGGTAATGTACTTCGTTCCCGACTTATTACTAATAAATTTGGTATACAAAACCCCATAATACCGGCAGTAATTGAAGAACTACAAAGACTCAATCACCGCTTAATCACATTGTAAAATAATTAAGGTTTTTTAAAACATTCCAAAAAGGTTAACAAAAAAGAAGATAAACTCACATTGCTATCTTAGGCTTCTCGTAAGGGTTTCCTGAATATGATCTATAATTTATACAAATGTACATTGGTTAGTATCATAACCCTTTGAAAATATTAATGATACCCTCCCCGAGACGGCATTCCAACAACTACGTCGGGCAGAACCACGACAGTTGTTACGGAACCCTAAATCAATCGGGCAGCGTAACTATTACGAAACTGGGGCTATAATACTTACAACGGAGCAGAACCTCGCTAATTAGGGGTATAGTACCCGACTATAATGCTTATAATTTCATAATTTCGTTTAGAATGAAAGAAGTGAGCGACGGAAAACGAAAACTGATGGCCTTCTTATATAGGGTTGGATTCTGGTCTCCACGCGGCCCGCGTAAAGCACAGGCCAGGGTTACGCGGCCCGCGTCAACCCTGGTCAACAGAATAGCTTAGCTGGGTCAGCTACTAGACTCGCCACGATGTCGACACGTGTCAGCTCAGGATGCCTCCGCGTTTCATGATCTCTCGCGGCCCGCGTTAACTAACAAAGACTCTTACGCGGCCCGCCTGAACTAAAGAATTCAGCGGATTCAATTCCAGCATTGATACCGCCCGCGTGAGATATTGGGGTGGGTCTACGCGGCCCGCCTCAAATCCATTTTCTCTTATTTTAATTTATTTTATATGTTATAATCTATTTCGGGCTCGGTTTTAGCATACGGGGTGTAATATAAGACATATGGGGACATTTTATAACATACTAAGGCGTCGAAAATATTTATAAGGGCTGGTTTACCGAGGGTTGTTACATTCTCCCCACCTTATTTAGAGCTCGTCCTCGAGATCTACTGGAACAAATGCGGATATTTCCTTTGCATTTCTGACTCGAGTTCCCATGTGTACTCAGGTCCTCTTTTGGAGTCCCACTTCACTTTGACTAGAACTAGTCTCTTGTGTTTGAGATTCTTGACTTTTCTATCTTCAATCTGTAGAGGCCTTTCTACAAACTTGAGTTGTTCATTTACCTCTATATCCTTAAGAGGTACTACCAGTGATTCATCAGCTAAACACTTTTTGAGATTTGATACATGTAACACATCATGTATTCCTGCCATTTCCTCTGGCAATTGTAGCTGATAGGCTACATGTCCTATTCTTTTAATAATCTCAAAAGGTCCAACATACCATGGGCTTAGCTTCCCTCGTTTGATGAATCTTACTACTCCTTTCCAAGGAGAGACCTTCAATAATACTTTATCTCCTACTTGAAATTCCAACGGTTTGCGTCGGTTATCAGCATAGCTCTTCTGTCTATCACGTGCTGCTTTTAGTCGTTCCTTGACTTGAATAATTTTGTCGGTTGTTTCTTGCACTATCTCAGGTCCAGATAGTTGCTTTTCCCCAATTTCTGCCCAACAGACTAGGGTTCGGCACTTTCGTCCATAAAGTGCTTCGAATGGTGCAGCATTGATACTTGTGTGATAACTATTATTATAAGAAAATTCTATTAAAGGTAAGTGATCATCCCAATTACCTCTAAAATCAATTACACAAGCTCTAAGCATCTCTTCCATTGTCTGAATTTTCCTTTCGCTTTGTCCGTCTGTTTGAGGATGATAAGTTGTGCTCAACTTTAACTTAGTTCCCATTGCCTTTTGGAAACCTGACAAAAAATGAGAGGTAAATCGACTATCTCTATCAGAAACAATTGATAAAGGAATGCCATGTAAAGAAACAATTTCATTTACATACAATTTAGCTAATTATTCCATACTAATTGTTTCTTTCATTGGTAGGAAATGAGCTGACTTGGTTGGCCTATCTACAATCACCCAGATTGTATCATTTCCTTTCTTGGTTTTGGGTAATTTAGTAACAAAATCCATTGTTATCAATTCCCATTTCCAAACTGGCATTTCTAATTGCTGTAACAAACTTGAGGGTTTCCGGTGTTCAGCTTTAACTTGTGAGCACGTTAAACATTTAGAAATATAGGCTGCTATGTCCTTCTTCATTCCTATCCACCAGAATTTTTTCCTTAAATCCTGGTACATTTTATCACTTCCTGGGTGCATCGTGTATTTAGATTTATGGGCTTCTTCTAATATGCGATGCCGTAGGTTTCCTAATTTAGGTATCCATATTCTCTTTTCATGGAATCTCCAAATTCCATTTGTTCCTTGTTTTAGTTCTTTCAACATACCTTTTAAATTTTCAGAATCATCCATGATTACTGGTTCTTGTGCTTCTCTTATCTGATCATTTAAATCTACTTGCAGATTTAATCTAAGAGAACGTACCCTTTTTGGCTTTTCATGATATTTTCGGCTTAAAGCATCTGCCACTACATTTGCTTTTCCTTCATGATACTGGATATCACAATCATAGTCACTAAGCATCTCCATCCAGCGTCTTTGTCTCATATTCAACTCCTTTTGTTTGAAAATATACCTTAAACTCTTATGATCAGTGAATATGGTAAACTTACTACCGTAAAGGTAATGTCTCCAAATATTAAGAGCAAAAATTATAGCTCCTAATTCTAAATCATGGATTGAATAATTCTCTTCATGATTCTTAAGTTGTCTAGATGCGTAAGCTATAACCTTTTGGCGTTGCATCAATACACATCCATAACCTAATTTAGAAGCGTCACAGTATACTACAAAATCTTCAGTTCCTTCTGGTAACGCTAATATGGGTGTATGGGTTAATCTTTGTTTAAGAATTCTAAAGGCTTCTTCTTGTTTTACTCCCCATTCAAACTTAACAGATTTACAGGTTAACTTAGTTAAGGGAATGGCTATTCTAGAAAAATCTCGAATAAATCTTCTATAATAACCGGCCAATCCTAAGAAACTTCTAACCTCGGTTGGTGACTCAGGGGTTTTCCATTTGTTAATTGCTTCGATCTTTGTTGGATCTACATGAATTCCTTCATGATTGACTAGATGTCCAAGGAATTGTACCTGTTCTAACCAGAATTCGCACTTAGAGAATTTAGCATAAAGCTTTTCCTTTCTTAGTAGACTTAAAAGTGCGTGCAAATGTCTTGCATGATCCTCTTTATTCTTAGAGTAAATTAGAATATCATCTATAAAAACAATTATGAATTTATCCAAATATGGCTTACATATTCGGTTCATCATGTCTATAAATGCAGCTGGGGCATTGGTTAAACCAAATGGCATGACAGTAAATTCATAATGTCCATACCTTGTTCTAAATGCGGTCTTAGGAATGTCCTCTTCTTGTACTTTTAATTGATGATATCCTGACCTTAAATCGATTTTAGAGAAAAATCGAGCTCCTTGCAGTTGATCAAACAGATCATCGATTCTCGGTAATGGGTACCGATTCTTAATCGTAACCTTGTTTAATTCACGGTAATCAATACACATACGCATTGATCCGTCCTTCTTTTTAACAAACAGTATCGGCGCTCCCCATGGCGACGAACTTGGTTGTATGAATCCTTTTTCTAACAATTCGTCTAATTGTTTCTTCAATTCTTGCATTTCTGCAGGTGCCAAACGATAAGGTGCTTTGGCAATCGGTGATGTTCCTGGTATCAAATGGATTCTGAATTCAACTTCCCTATCTGGAGGTTGCCCTGGTAATTCTTCTGGAAAGACATCTGAAAACTGAGATACTACTGGAATGTCCTTTAAATCCTTTCCTTTAGTGTTAGTGATTATGGAAATCAAATACACTATAGAACCTTTTCTTATACAACTTGCAGTTTTCATCACAGAGATAAATTTTGTAGACCTAGAGGGCTTATCTCCTTTAATTGTGATCGTTTTACCTTTTGGTGAATTTACTTGAATCGACTTTTGATCACATAATATACTGGCTTTATTGGCTATTAACCAATCCATTCCTAAAACAACATCGAATCCTGCCAGATTCATGGGATATAGGCTTGCTATAAATTTCTGATTTAAAATTTCTATTCTTGCCCCCTGCAAGATTTCAGAAATTCTAATGGTTTCTCCATTAGCTGTTTCTACTAAACATTCTTGTGGTAGTTTAGTTAATGACTGATTTAGAAATTTGCAAAATGATGTATTAATAAAACTTTGGTTTGCACCAGAGTCAAATAATACTTTAGCAAAGACATCATTAACTAAAAACGTACCAGCTATGACATCTGGAATCATCTTGGCTTCATCTGCAGTTAGAACAAATGCTCTAGCATTTTTAGCATTCTTGTTATCTGGAGCGGGAGCTAATTTTGGACAATTAAGCTTGATGTGGCCTTGTTCTCCGCAGTTGTAACATATCCGGATGTTAGCCTTCTTCCTGCAATTTTCTTCCTTGTGTCCCGATATTTTGCAAAAGTTACAGTATATGGAGCATCTTCCTGAATGCTTTCTTTTGCAATTCCTACAGTAAGGTGTAGAGGTAGAACCTATATTTTTCCCACGATTAAAATTTCCAGAACGAAATTCTTGTGTGAGCTTTTGGGTTAGGTTCCTTCTTTGATCCTCTTCTCGGGTACGGACTAATTCATCAGTCAAGGTATTGGCTAGTTCTACAGCTTCTTCTATGGTTTGAGGTCTAGCTGCCTTGACTACGTGTCTTATCTCCCCAATTAATCCCCAAATATAACGGGAGATTAGCACTGGTTCTGGTGAAGCAAGAGGTGGCACTATTCTAGCATATTCAAAGAATATTTTAGTGTATCCCTTACTATCCACACCAGTCATCCTAAGGTTTAGGAATTTGTTTGCTATCTGTTCTTTTTCATTAGGTGGACAGAATTTCCTTTCTACCTTGTTTTTAAATTCTTCTCATTCCATATTGTAGGTTTTATCACTTCCTTTTGATTGGAGGATAGTGTTCCACCATTCTAGTGCAGCATTCTTAAACAGATTAGAAGCAAACAATATTTTATCTTCTTCAGCACACTTGCTTATCCTTAAGACTGCCTCAGTCTTTTCTATCCAGCGTAAGGTTGCAATGGCCCCTTCGTTGCCCGAGAATTCCATTAGTTTACAAGACCAGAATTCTTTATAAGAACAACCATAAGGCATGGTTCTTCTTCTTTTGGGAATAGGCATTTGAAGTACTGGCCCATTGTTCACGTTGTTTTCTGGTTCAATTGTTCGCTTACTGCTATGTTTACTTTTATTATCAGCATCCTTAACAGTTTGAAGAATAAATGGCATTGCATCTATAATTCCTTGTGCCACTATGTGTTGAATAGCACTATTATCCACTTGATTTCCATTGTTATTGATGCTTGGATTATCATTAACCACGTTAATGTTACTCTGGTTATCATTATTCAGATTTCCTTGATTTTCGTCATCGGCCATCTGAATTTTAAACATTTACCCCATATTAATATCACAAGATAATAAATAATATAGTTGCTCACATGACACACAATCTAGCCAAAAACGTAGATCATTGCTACTTTTACTCTATTCATATACTATTATGCATCCATTACACACTAGTACTGAAATAAAAATTACAATACCAACAGAAATAGAATCACACTAATAGTAATATGCCTCCGTACACACATATTTTATTTTTATTTTATTATTATTATTATTACTACTACCATTTCCTCCATTCACACATTCACGGATATGGATTTATCCAAAAATCCATATTGCGCTCATCGTATTTCCATACGAGACGCTCTCCCACCTGACGCATTCTCTCACTGCTCTCTAAAATTTCCTCCCCAAAAGTCCTAAGTTCTTGAACGTTTTCTGCACTCATTGGGGGTGCAGGTTCTTGGACTGGGTTTGGAATCTGGGGTGCGGGTTCCTGATATGGGGGTGAAAGTTCATGAAATTGGTAAGGATCCTCTAATATTTCCCTAATATAATCATCTTGATAATAGGGATCTAAAGGGTCCATACCTGGGTAAGCTTCTATGTTTTGTATGGGTGGATATTCTTGGATAGGGTAACGTTGCACAAAGTCCCTATTGTCGTCCCACCAGGGGTCGTAATTCGGGTCTATGGGGTTTGGTGCAGGCACCCTAGGGATTTCTTCTGGGTTAAAGTCGTGCATCTCCACTTGGTTTTCCGGGTTTTCTATCTCCATGGGTTGTTCTGGGTTTTGTGGTTGTGGGGCTACTAGTTGTTCCAGACTTGGGTCAGCAGCAGTTGTGGCTAGGATATGGAAATTAGCTAGGCTTCTATTTATCATATCCTGAGTATGAGCATCTGTCTCTCGCTTAATAGCTGCTAAAGCCCTTTGCTGTTTCAATTTTCGCATTCTCTTCCTACGAGCAAAAGCTTCTTTACTGAACCATCCTCGTTTCTTATTAGGAAATGGTTCTTCAGATTGAGCTCTAAAGGCAAATATTCCCTCATCCTGATCAGCAGAATACCCCGAAAGGGCGGGCTGTGATGATGTACCTTCACTCCTAGGTGATTCAGACAACTGACGATTCACGTCTGATGGTCCTTGATCACTCATACTAAAAACTAACAAATAGTCAAATAACACATAACAAATAATTACAGTTATGCACGTATTTTCGTAATTTATTTCCTAACACAAAATATAGAATTTAAGTGTCAGCAGAACACTTCTTTGGCTCAGACCAGTGGCTAGGCTCTGATACCACCTGCTGTCGCAACCCCCGATCCCTTATCTGTCCCGGGAACGGGCGGACGCGAACTCAGTAGTGGTGGTATCAGTTATTTAATCTTGCAGCGGAATTTACATCAGGACCGTAGTTAGGAAATGTTTATCAGAGTAAAACCACCTCATTTAGTATTAATAATCACATGGGTAAAACCCAAGTTTCTTATTACAATACATTTATAGGGACAAACCATATTTTATTGAATTTAAAACATCGTTTATTAGGTAACTTTTATAGCCACATTTTTCCCAAGCCTTCAGTGCTCTCAGCTGGCTTTTCACTAATTGGCTATCACATTGTGTTACCTGTAACGCGTTTTAAAAACATTTGTCAGTCGAAAATACTAGTGAGTGAATCCCAGTTTAATCAAGAAACATTTATTAATTAAAACAGTATTGAGAGCGATCACATTGTTTATTTCTACACAATTACTCATTCAGTATTTGCCACTCGACCGGATCTATGGCTATGGTCAAATTACCCATTGGCTAACTCGTCGTCCAATGGTAATGTACTGTCGTTCCTGACTTACTACTACTCGTAGTAATAAATTTTGTATACAAAACCCCATAATACCGGCAGTAATTGAAGAACTACAAAGACTCAATCACCGCTTAATCTGTAACACCCCGAAAACGGGTTTGGTAATCAAGCTCCGTTAATACTAAAAGACGGGTAAAGTACCGTTAGTAGTAAAAATAACCCGGTGAATATTTGGATTTAAATAAGAAATCCTAATATTAAATACAAGCGAATCAAAGTTTTAAGGAATTGAGTTTATAAGAGCCCGAGTTAACGGGACTTAAAATAAAACGGGTTATAACTCCCGGGACCCACTAAGTAACTAGGAATATCAACCTAGTTAGTTAAGTGTTGTAAAACGATGAAGAAAACATGGGTGATAACCCTTTTATAAGGTTACAAACTAGAGGGGCTAAAAATGAAAGATCTGTAACTTAATTTATAAAAAATAATAATAAATAAACACTACACACACACTAGAAGTGTGTGTGCGTGTAATCGATCAGAAGAAGGAGCCAGGAACTCAAACCCTAGCTCATCTCAATTTCAACAAATTGAAGGTAAAATCCAGCTCAAATCAAATGCATGAACACGTATAAACGATCACCAAGTCGTGGGGATCATAAGGTATGTAAAATCTTGATGTTTGGTGAAGTTGTAAGAATTTGATAATCATCCTAATCGTGAATTAGGCATGGATTAGGGAAGCTATGGATAGATTAGTGATGTATACTTGCTTAGGAACGAAACCCTAAGTGAAAATCATACATAACATGCTATGATTTTAAGGATTTGATGAATTAACACACTTAGATAAATGGGTTTTAATGTTATGATGAAATTGATGATATAACTATGCTTAGAATCAACATGCATGATAACGAATAGAAGGTGTTTGATTAAACCATGAATTTGGGTACAAGATCATACTTCTCACGAAATGGGTTTTTGTATGATATAAAAGAATTGATGATAAGATCGTGATGAAGATGTTTGAAATCATGATATCTACTAGTTGATATGTAGAATTTGATTTTATTAGGTGTTCGGATGGATGCTAGTGATATGATAAAACGGGTTTTCACTTATAAATGAGAAACCTTAGTTCTTGTGAAAATAAATAAATAAGTTAGATTTAATAATCTCTTGAACTAGTTGAGATATTGGAAATATAGTGAACCGGGTAAAAGATTTGTTAGACGGTGGCTTAAAAGAACGCCTACCGGATGATTAGAGAAAATGCCTAAACTAGTTGATAAACTCGAATATGCATTTAGTATACTAATGGGCATTTGACTTTTATAAAGTCAAACTGACCTACAATGTGATGAATGATAATTAGATATAGAAATGCGTAAGGTGGAATAATCGTATTAAGTCATGATTAAACTAACCACCTTGTGAATGATGAATAATAGTTGGCGCTTAACAAGCTAGGTGAAGCTTGGGGAGAAAGCGGGTCAAACGAATCAAGAAGGAAAAGAAAAGTGTAGCTTGGATACGAGGTAAGTAAAACTTACACCCTTTTTGTAGAACACGTGTTTGTTTTATAAACTATGAATGTGAATAATGTAATATCCGAAATAAGGGTTCCGACACGATTGACACAAGTCGGAATGAGTATAAATGATAAAAACCATGGTTTATGGTAAATGAGGCAAATGGGTGAATTTGGAAATTCAAAATCATGCTTTTATTCTAAATTATGTAAATGTTTGGTCTTATAGTCCAAACGGGTCAAATGGTGATGATAATACCATTTGACAATATTGACTAATGAGGTTGTCAAGTCGTATGTTATCAGGAGTGAATAGCAAATTGGATAATTGTAACGCCATAGAATATTGGTTAATTAACGCGAGGTATAAAACGGGTCTATATGTTGACTCGAGCCAGGTACGTATATATATAAATTCATGGTTAAAAATGCAATGTTGGTCAAATACCTTTGCAAAGGGACCTATGTCATAAAAGGAGGAATTAAGTTGACGAAAATGCCCTTGATAGGTAAATCGGGCAAACGACCCTTAGAGGTCGTTTAGATACTAGTTTTATCATTACGTAACTCATAGACATATGTAAGAGTTGTATGCATAAACCTTGGGGGTCAAATGCCTATGAACGGGTCAATCACGTAAAATGACTATCCTTAAGTTAAAATGATAATCTGGGGGGTAAAATTTGGATTATATAGATAGCCACATTAAACCCATCACAAATATAGTTGTGATGGAAGATCATTTGATAAATAATATGGAAATGAGAAGCTAGAAATAAATGAGTAGGAATTATGCGTAAAAGTGCTTAAATGCCCTTAACGGGTCAATTAGACATCTAAGTAAGAAAACGGGTTTAAGAATGTATATAAACCCGTGATTTGAATCTAATATGATAAGCAATATGGAAATGATAAGAAATTAGAATCAAATAACATGTTTGTTTGATAAAATCGCGAACGGGTCAAAATTTGGTAGAAAGGGTAAAAAGCCGAAGACTTAAAAGTCTTAATTTTTGTTAATCCAGATGTTGGATTTTAACTTCATATGATGAAGGATCAAATTACAATCACGTAGGAAGAAACGGTAGGTCAAACGGACAAACGGATTGAAAGATACGAAAGTTTTCGTGTCAAAAACGGCAAAAAGGAAGGGGCTGATACAGGAGCCACCGTAACTTACGGTGCCCACCGTAAGTTACGGTGGGGGCTGAAATCATTACGCTAGTTCTCTATTGTTTTACGGTGGAGGCTGGATTTGAATCCTTGTTTCTAGGATCAAGGGATTAATATTGGGATTTCCTGATTTTTCTTTAATTCGATGTTTCAACCCGTATTTATGTGATTATCAAAACTAACTTTTAAGTTGGTTTTGAACACAGGTGAATGTCGAGAGCCCCAGATGAAGATCAAGCGTCGAGCAAGAACCGAACACGCGTTAAATGAAGCTTCCGCAAGTTGTTTCGTCGTTATTCTAAAACGGCGAATTAAACCACATTATGTGGTATCACTTTAATTTGTAAAAGTTTTTAATAATCCCGTATTTCCGATGTATATGTAATCATTAATTACATGATTGTTTTCGCAAAATATACGTTAAACCTTGATTTATAAGAACGGGTGTTACATAATCACATTGTAAAATAATTAAGGTTTTGTAAAACATTCCAAAAAGGTTAACAAAAAAGAAGATAAACTCACATTGCTATCTTAGGCTTCTCGTAAAGGTTTCCTGAATATGATCTATAATTTATACAAATGTACATTGGTTAGTATCATAACCCTTTGAAAATATTAATGATACCCTCCCCGAGACGGCATTCCAACAACTACGTCGGGCAGAACCACGACAGTTGTTACGGAACCCTAAATCAATCGGGCAGCGTAACTATTACGAAACTGGGGTTATAATACTTACAACGGAGCAGAACCTCGCTAATTAGGGGTATAGTACCCGACTATAATGCTTATAATTTCATAATTTCGTTTAGAATGAAAGAAGTGAGCGACGGAAAATGAAAACTGATGGCCTTCTTATATAGGGTTGGATTCTGGTCTCCACGCGGCCCGCGTAAAGCACAGGCCAGGGTTACGCGGCCCGCGTCAACCCTGGTCAACAGAATAGCTTAGCTGGGTCAGCTACTAGACTCGCCACGATGTCGACACGTGTCAGCTCAGGATGCCTCCGCGTTTCATGATCTCTCGCGGCCCGCGTTAACTAACAAAGACTCTTACGCGGCCCGCCTGAACTAAAGAATTCAGCGGAGTCAATTCCAGCATTGATACCGCCCGTGAGATGTTGGGGTGGGTCTACGCGGCCCGCCTCAACTCCATTTTCTCTTATTTTAATTTATTTTATATGTTATAATCTATTCCGGGCTCGGTTTTAGCATACGGGGTGTAATATAAGACATATTGGGACATTTTATAACATACTAAGGCGTCGAAAATATTTATGAGGCCGATGGTTTACCGAGGGTTGTTACAATTTGCGTGTACTACGACATCACGTCACTATAAGTTTTTGTCTGACGACTACTTAAATTATATTCATGATCGAAACTCTGATACGGGTGGTATTTATTTTGATGAATCCAATGATCTGAAAGTGCTTCACATCAGATGTTACCGTAATGTGGCTACTGCTCGTGTTTACTCACGACGTGGTGAGTCATGGAGAACAATAAATTTCTTGAGCGTAAATAATTATGGTTCAAGCAGTTATTCATGGTCTCCCGGAATTTATGCTGGTAAAACCATATATTTCATGGTTTCAAATTATTGGTATCCACTAGGTGAGAGGAACATCGTTGCTTTCGATGTTCTTTTTGAGACTTTCAGAATGCTTCGTTTTCCCAAGAGTATCGTAGTCAATCCTTACCAAGGGCATTTTTTTACCATCACAAAGAGGCTGCATTTGATTGTTATTGGAAAGTCTGCTGAGCTAACTGCTGATTTGCTCAGATATGAAGAAGAAGGGTGGATCAAGGTGTTTGCTTTCAATAATCCTCGTGTAGTTGATTATGTAGATAGGCGCCGAAGGACTAATATAATTGAAAACAACAAGTGGCTGATAACAAGCATTTGGGGGGGATAATGTTGAAGTTGATCTGAGCAATGAAGTTTTGAAATACCTCCAACATGTTGACAACTACAATGGTCCGAAAGGAGCTTTATTTATCGACACTACTGTTTCGGCCGTTGATTAGAAATTATTATGTTGTATTTTACTGAATGGTGTTTGGTGTTTCGAACTTTGTTTATTATATAGTTAAATCTGTTTGACACTTTCATATTTTATATAATTAGTTGTGTTAAAATTATTAACCATGTTTGTTATTTAAATTAATTAAATAAATATTTAGGTTTGAGAGTTTAAAAACTTGTAATATTGGCAAATGTCTGTTTAAATGATGAAAGCTCTTTTGTTGTGAACAGATGTTTGAAAATAAAACAGTGGTTAATACATATGTTGACTTTGGTCAACAGATGGATGAAAACAGATGTTTGAAACCACTTTTGGGTTAAAGCAAAGTTTTGTGGAGAAAACAGTTGTTGAAACCGCTATTGGGTTAAAACGGTGGTTTAAAACCACTGTTGGGTTAAAATAGTGTTTTGTGAAGGTTGAACGGGATTGAAACGACTGTTGAGTTAAAACATTGTTTTTTGGAGAAGGAACATGCTTGAATGCAAATGGTATTCCGTTCACAAAAGATTAGTAAATTGTATATTTTTGTATTTTTCATACTCTAAACTTTAAGTATTTACCGACTGACTTATCTATTTATAAGTCTATAAATATAACCATATTCATCATTTATATGTGTTATGCATGATTTTCTAAGAAACCACCCGTGTTTATACAAGGGTCTTACCGCTAGTACTATATAATAAAAGAAACCATTTATGGGACACATGTCACTCATTGGAGCCATCTATTTTATAGTTTTCCCACCTATCTTTTACCTAATTATCAATAATTAATTTAATTAAAAGATAATTATACAATTGAAGGGTTGATCCTACATATGAAAGTGGATGTGTAAGTTAAAAATACAAAAAATAAAAATGTAAAACTCGATTACATTTTTTTAATAGTTAAGGGGTTGTAATTATCTATGTTGAAAGTGGATGTGTAAGTTAAAAATACAAAAAGACAACAATAAGAACATAAAAACAAAAGTTAAGGGGTTGTAAGTGTCAAAATTGATGAGTAGGTAAAAAAATACAAAAAGACAAAAATAAGAACGACAAAAAAAAACCTCAAATCACTATTCACCAAGGTTTATTCGGTCGGTATCCGTTTGGTTCATTACAGTATCTATAGGGCACTGGCACTGAGTATGGCAACCGGAAAATAAAACTCAAAAAATCTAGCGTGATATGTCCAAAAGGATATAAACACCGTTATTTTACATTGATAAAAAAATAGAAAAAAATAATATCAGTAACGATTCCATTAGTTCTAACACCGGTACCGTTGTTTGGCCGGAATCGACGTAACACATAATAGCTTATGTTTATTTTATTTGAAGAATAGTATTTTTTTTTTTTTGAAATACATAATATGTTTAAAAAAATCATTGTGCGTTTTTTTTTTCTTTTAGATCCTCACTTTTTTTGTGCCTAGGCCCCAAGCGAGAGCTATATGCCTTGAGTGCGCCTAACACCTTTAATAACTATGATTTAACACAAGTTGCAACCGCACCGCTCGTTTCCGTAATTTCATTTCCTCAAGTTTCATCATGGAAATTATATATACACATTATACAATCAATACAAATATGTTATTCAACAACCAATATTCATTCATCGATCGTTCTATCAAGAACACCGTTAACATTAGGTTACCGAAGAAATTGTCTATTCAACTCGTTTCCGTTAATATTATGATAAGCAAAAAACGCATTATGGCTGATTAATTAATAAGTACTTTGTGTTTAACGTAAAATGTAAAAGCAAAAATATCATTGATTGAAAAGTATTTGATCGTTAAACAATATAAAACGAAGATATTGTTTAAAAGTATTTAATCGTTAAACAATATGGCTGATTAAAAGTATTTGATCGTTAAAAAACAAACAATATGGCTGATTATTAAGTACCGATTAATTAATGAGCTTGCATTGCAGTGAAGTGAAGATTTGGGTTTGAGGCCATAAGTCTCAAGTTTGAATTCGATCTCAACCGGGTTTTATCACAGTGGGCCTTCGGGCGGTGAGTTTTCTTCGTAACTGGAGGTGCTTGGCTTGAGCTACCCAGCGGTGCGATCACAGACATATCGGATCACCTTTTGCCAATTGGCATTGCAGTGAAGTGAAGATTTGGGTTTGAGGCCATAAGTCTCAAGTTTGAATTCGATCTCAACCGGGTTTTATCACAGTGGGCCTTCGGGCGGTGAGTTTTCTTCGTAACTGGAGGTGCTTGGCTTGAGCTACCCAGCGGTGCGATCACAGACATATCGGATCACCTTTTGCCAATTGGCATTGCAGTGAAGTGAAGATTTGGGTTTGATGCCATAAGTCTCAAGTTTGAATTCGATCTCAACCGGGTTTTACCACAGTGGGCCTTCGGGCGGTGAGTTTTCTTCGTAACCGGAGGTGCTGGGCTTGAGCTACCCAGCGGTGCGATCACAGACATATCGGATCACCTTTTGCCATTGGATTACCCAGGGTAGCCTAACTTTTATTCGTTGGCTATTTAAAAAAAATAAAATAAAACGAAGATATATTACTAGCCGGTTTGAACCGGTTTTTAAAACATTGGTGAGTTGTGACTAAACATGTACAAAAAAACCAGTTTTAGAATCGAAACCAAAAAAAAAAACGAAACTATTTTTTTTACCAGTTTCAAACCGAACCGACCCGGTGGTTTGTAACTGGCTCGTATCCTCAATCTTTGAAACCGGTTTTAAAACCGAATCTCAGTTGTAAACAAACCGGTTTTTGTCCAAAACTGGCTTTTATAAACCGAACCGAAATCGGTTTTACCAGTTTGGGGTTCGAACCCTAGAAACCGTTTTTAAAACCAAACCGATTTGGAAAAAAAAAACCGGTTTGCCCCAACAAAAATAAACCGAAACCAGTTAAAAAACCGAACCCATTCTAAAAAAAAAACGGTTTGTACATCTCTACTTGTGACTGCTACACTCATGATCAGTGAGTAAAACCCTCAAAAAAAAAAAAAAAAACACGAAACCAGAGGAAGAATTAGCGATGAGCAACAACGGCAAACGGAAGCCGGCGAACGAAGAAGACGACGACGACGAAGAAGACGGAAACGAGAGAGATCTGGAAGCATGGGAGAAAGCATACGCCGATGAAAGATCATGGGAGTCACTCCAAGAAGACGAATCTGGACTCCTTCGTCCCATCGACAATCAAGCGTTGCATCACGCGCAGTATCGCCGTCGCCTCCGCTCACTCTCCTCCGCCTCAGCCGCCTCACGGATTCAAAAGGGTCTTATTCGCTATCTCTATCTGGTTATCGATCTATCCAAGGTATTTGATAATGTTGGGTATTGTTTACTCATTTTTAGGGTTTTGATTGCAAGTTTGATTGATGGGGTTGTTCTTGTATACTGAAAGTTGGGGAATTGATAGGGTTTATTATTTGGGGTTTGGGTTTTTTTGTTGTATTGTAACCAATGTTGTAATAATCGTTTGGCGTTAGTCGGCATGTGGGGTACCGACTAGCAATTAATCGGGATTAATAGGGATTAATCGGGTCTCAGATGTTGGTCAAAGGGTCTGCCAGCTTGGGCCATTTTCGAGGGACATCTGGGTGAAGGGACGAATTGGGGCTTTAATCCCGGGTTCGAACCTGACGGGGGGTGAGGGTTTACGAATTCTATCCGGTTCCTGTGCATCAGGGGACACGGCCTCATGGCGGTCGAGGAGTTGACCTTGGACATAGCCCCGTGCAGGGTGGGTTTACACGTGAGATTCTTTGTCGTTCAAACAAAAAACATAGGGATTAATCGGATTGGGATTTATATGTAATTTTCAGTTTTATATTTATTTTTTTTAAGTAGACCTACTGATTAATTAGCCGATTAGATAAAAATTACTCGGTGAACCTGGGACTAGTGATTAATCAGCGACTAATCGGAGGCTAGTCGGGATTTTTACAATCATGATTGTAACTGATGACTGATTGGTTTTGCAATCGGGTTTGTCGGGTTCAGGTTGTTTGGTTATTAGGTTATTCGGGTTGGGTTTGAATTGATTACTAGACACAAGTCATGTTAGTGTTTGGTTAGCTGTTAATTCCCAACGTTAGTGGTGTTCAGTTCTTGGTTTAAAAAAGTGCGCCTTAGGCGCAAAGAGCTGCGCCTTGTGTGACATAAGGCGAACTCTGTACAAAAAGCGAGCTTTTTTGGAAAAAAAGGTCGCACTGAGGCGCGCGTTTCTTGTACAAGGTGCTTTTGTGCTTTAAAGTGTTATACATGTAGCTAAAATGGTTGTACATTTAAGTGATTTATACATTAAATCATATATTAACCTTATTTATAACTATATTTTGGGTAAGGGATGCTAAAAACCTATAGGATAAATAAATAAATATATAAGCACCTTGCGCCTCGCGTAAGAAAAGCCCTCCGCTTTTGCGCTTTGATTTTAGACCTTGTCGCTTTTGTGCGCTTCATCCTTTTTAAAACCAAGGTTCGGTTGGATGTTATAATATACAATTATGTTTCTAATTACTGTTGATTGATTTTTTTAATATTATAAACTCATTCACTAATTCAAGTTTTCGTTTTATGATCCCTCAAACGGTAACACGTAGGCTGCTGGAGAGATGGATTTACGCCCAAGCCGAATGGTGGTAGTTGCTAAACAAGTAGAGGCTTTCATACGCGAATTCTTTGACCAAAACCCGTTAAGTCAAATCGGTCTAGTAGCTATAAAAGACGGGGTCGCTCAGTGCTTAACTGATCTCGGCGGCAGTCCCGAGTCTCACATCAAAGCCCTAATGGGAAAACTCGGGTGCTCGGGTGAAGCGTCCCTTCAAAACGCTTTAGAACTTGTACACGAGCAACTAAATCAAATCCCGTCGTATGGTCATCGGGAAGTTATTATTTTGTATTCGGCTTTGAGTACTTGTGATCCCGGAGATGTGATGGAGACCATTCAGAAGTGCAAGAAATCGAAGATTAGGTGTTCGGTTATTGGTCTCTCTGCGGAAATTTATATATGCAAGTATTTATGCCAAGAGACCGGAGGATTATACTCTGTTGCTTTGGATGAGGTAAGTTCAAAACCCGAAATTGCAATTTTTAATAGGCTGTAAAATGTCATTTTCGTCCCTGAGGTTTGGCTAGTTTTGTGACTTTCGTCTAAAGGTTTGTTTTTTCACATATGGATCCAAAAGGTTTGAAATCTTGCCATTTTCATCAGGCTCGTTAACTCCATCCATTTTTCTCCGTTAAGTCACGGGATGGGTCTTTTCGTCCTTTTTATTTAATAAGGGTATTTTGAATACTTGTACATTATGCTTGTACATAAAGTGAAAAAGACCGAATTGCCCTTTAAGTTAACAAAAAAAGACGAAAATACCCTTAACAGAGAAAAATGGACGGAGTTAACGAGCCAGATGAAATTGGCAAGACTTCAAACCTTTTGGATCCAGATGGAAAAAAACAAACCTTTGGACGAAAGTCGCAAAACTGACCAAACCTCAGGGATGAAAGTGACATTTTACTCGGCTAAATTATAAAGCGAAATTGGATAAGAACTTATTTGACGTAATTCTTTTGTAGGCGCATTTAAAGGATCTAGTATTAGAGCATGCGCCGCCACCACCAGCTATAGCGGAATTCGCTATAGCTAATTTAATAAAAATGGGATTCCCACAAAGAGCCGCGGAGGGTGTTATATCTATATGTTCATGCCATAAAGAAGCTAAATTTGGCGGAGGGTACATTTGTCCAAGATGCAAAGCGCGTGTTTGTGAGCTACCAACCGAGTGTCGTATTTGTGGTTTGACACTTGTTTCTTCTCCACATTTGGCACGGTCGTATCACCATTTGTTTCCCGTAACACCTTTTGACGATGTTGCCCCTATGCTTGTGCCTAATCAACATCGTCGACCGAAGAGTTGTTTCGGTTGTCAACAGTCTCTTTTGAATCCTGGTGAGTAGCATGCATACATGACTAAGGCTGCAAACGAACCGAATGAACACGAACAAGACCTTGTTCATGTTTGTTTGTTAAGGAAATTTATGTGTTCACGAACTGTTCATGAACACTTACCGAACGAGATTTTGTGTTCGTGTTCGTTCGCTAAGGAAATGAACGTGTTCGTTTGTTAATTTTAGGTAACGAACGTTCCTGAACACAAACTAATGTTCATACACTGATACTTATTAATAATTTAATTTGTTAGGATTTTGAAGTATTTAAACAAAATAAAAACTAAAAACACTAATGAAGTATCAAACACAAACGAACATAAACAAACACGTTACCGAACGTTCACGAACATAAATGAACGAACGCGGCCGGCCTTTGTTCATTTAACAAAACGTACGAAAATGTTCGTGTGATCGTTCATTTATTAAACGAACGTACACAAACGAACTTCTTGACGAACGGTTCACGAATCGTTCGCTAACATTCAGTTTGTTTGCCCATCATGACCGCTTTGTGCTGTTTAAGAAAAATTATCTTTTTTTAAATTCTTTTAATGATCGGTTTAACGATGTAATGTAGGAAACATGCCGGTTCGTTGTGTTACTTGCCCGAAATGCAAACAATTCTTTTGCCTTGATTGTGACATATACATTCATGAGAGTTTGCATAACTGTCCGGGGTGCGAAAGCTTACGAGACTCCAAATCGGTTAATTGATTTTAGTTTTAAAATCGGAGAAATGATGCATGAAATTTGTGTATCCCATTTTGTTTGTTGTTCTTATATGCTGCCTTCTGAACCTTTCATTATATCGTGTAACCTGTAAGCATGGTTACTGATAGGATTTTGATCCAGAAGAACAAGGGATTTTTACTTTTTTTCTTTGTTATATTTATTTAGACGAAAGATTTCGTTGAGTTTCTAAAGATGTATGTTTTTGAGAACCAGAAATTTTATTAGTGTTTGGAAAACCGGGCCAGTCAAGCTAAACCAACCGAGCACGAGCTCATAAACTAGGTACAAATGAACAGGCTGATTTTGAGTGAAATCCAGCAAAACCGATAAAGAATATTTGATGCTTTTTTCCCTCAGTTGCTGACCATCAATGAATCGCCAATTAGGTTTTCAAAACATTGTAGTTCTTTCAGAATTTTAAACCCCCAATTGTTTGGGTTTTATGTGATTTTAGAGGAGATGAAATGAGGTGAAGTTCTTGGGGAGGAACACCCAAAACCAAGTACGTAATGGTTCTTGCGGCTCTTTTAAGGCGATGGACGCCTCTTGTACACAAGCATTTTTTTATTGCTTCACAAGATTGTACATGTAGCCTTTTAAGTTGTACATAGAAACTATTTATATATGTATTATAAAATCATATGTGCAAGTTATTTCTATCCAAGTTTTTGGTACGAGACAAAAACCTATGAGAAATAAAAAAAAAACAGTTCTATAAATACTTTGCACCTCGCTTACGCATGGGCATTCTCTTGCGCCTCAGCTCCAGAGAGACCCTATCGCCTCGATGCAGGTCATGCTTTTTGAAACCATAGTTTAAGCAAATGACATTTAAAAACTACTTTGCTACCAAAATGGTATGCCACAAACATGGGTCTCTAGATTAAAAAAAATTAAAAAGAAGAAGAATCTATACCAAAGCCCTGTTGTACCATAACATTAGCAATTGATATAAGAACAAAACTAAATAAAACAGGGCTGAGATTAGGGTTAACAGAGAGCAGGTGTACTGATCTAGAGGGCAAAAATGGGGTTAATATGGAAGAAAAAGACTTATTATCGATCTATCTATAATCTATCATCTTCTGAGTCGGAGTTAATAGATAGGTACAATCGCGGTCTCACTGAACGCTTTTGACGGGGACATGAAAACGGGTCATCAGATCTTGTCTTCCCAGGTTTCATTCCAAGTAGCAAAGAAGCTGCAACAAATCCATTCATCAAATAATTAGTTTTAACTGAAACTACTATTTATTGGTCAAACAGAACGTAGCTGCAACACCACATTATCATGCTTGTGTGATTATTTACCAGTCATTTTACATGATAAAAATGTTAATATAGTTTTCGTTTTGTTATAGTAGTTGATTCCGATTATACCTAGGGGTGTGAATTTCTGACACTACACGAAATTCGCGGGTTTGGATTTAGTCTAAACAGGTTCGGATCAGTTTCAGGTTGAACCCACGTACCAGTTTAGCTAAATGGGTCGGGTTGGCGAGTTGACACGTTTAACCCATTTATATAATTATTATATTTTTTACAATATGTTTAATGTTATAAATTAAATTGGGTGTGTATTTTATGTTGTAATTATAACTTAAAAAGACAAACTGACTAAAGATTTTATATTTTAAATGTCATTGTATTATATACATTTGTGTTTTTTGTAGTGAATTTTAATTTTAATATATTAATTTGTAGATAAAGTTATAAAATAAAAAAAATCCGCGTCGTGTTCGGGTCAACACACAAATATTCGGGTCGTGTTTGGGTTCATATGTATGACACGATTTTCGGGTTTGTCTAACATTTTCGGATTCGGGTCGGGTTAAACCCACCAACCCGCAAACACGACCCATTTAGCACCCCTAATTTAAAACCCTATGCTAAACACTAAATCAGGTCGAAGCATTAGATTAACAATTTCATCGAGTCTAAACATATTTACCAGTATCCGCCATTTCACCATCTTGGGATGGTGGCTGCTGACTCGAGTTCAATCCATTCACGGCAGCAGGTTCACGATTTCCCCCACCATCACCATCAACGTCACCGCCACCTAGCCGGAGGGATATCCAGTCGTCGTCGGTCAAACCCTTCGAAACAGTTGGCTGATCTTTCGAATTCACCTGCTCCGGGGTCTCTATCGGTCGTGTAGGAAGAAATAGCTGAAGTGACGGGTCTTCATGCCCAAAAGCTAACGGGTTATCAAATAACTCATCGTTAACTTCAAGATTAGATTGATAAAGTGAAGAGCTGGGACCCAGTCCAATTTCATCTGTGAATGTGAAGCCATTGTTATTATCATCTGAACCGAAGAGCTGGAAACCGGGCCCCATTTGACTTGTTGAAGGTAAAGACCAAAACGGTACACCGAAATCATCATCATTGTTAAATAAACCTAAACCCGAACTCCCACCATGATACATTGCAGGATCTTCAGCTTGAGGGGTAACGTTAATTGCACCGTTTTCGTTGTACGCAGTAGGTGCTGACGACATCGGGTTTTCAGTCTCGTCATCTGAATCACTAAGAATGATGACGTCAGCATCCCCATCACCGCCTGTAGCTGGCGGGTTCAAGTTAGTAAACCCATATCCCAGATCCATGTTCGGTGAAAGTGAGCCAAAATCAGCACCGTTGGTGGTAGAATGACCAAAATGCCCTCCATCTTGATTGATACTAGCATCTTCACCATCTCTACCACTGAAAGTCGCACTGCTACTCATAGGAAAACCGTTATTCCCATTATGCCCATTATTCACAATATTGTTGCCAGAAGAAAGTGAACGAACATTTTCGGGTTTGCTGACTTCCCAAATTCCATTGTTGTTCTTTTTGATCCCAAGTTTTAAACCTGTATTTTGAACTTCGGAACCGCCTTCGTGTTTAACGGGTCTTAACGTTTCTGGTTTAGGTTTAGACTCGACTTCCATTAGAACGAAGAGAGTACCGTCGGGTAGATGCCACTGCCCAAGCTGACCTAAGCTTTTTTGGTCGTTTTCGGCTTTTACACGCCAAGATCCGTCTGGTTTCACCTCAATTTCTGTTACATCCTCTCCACAATTCTGCATCTATATAAAAAAAAGTTTGGAAGAATAAGAAAAGAACCAACAAAAGTAAAAAAAAAAAATGAAAATTATATTGAAGCAATAATACCTTAGTTGTGATACGAGTAAATATGGATCAATTATAACATCTTCCAATGAGTAGTTCTTGAGACAAATCGGGCATTGCCACTGAAAACAACCCAAGAGAAAAGAAAAAAAAGTTAATTAATATATGTTAAAAAAATTGAATAAATTGCATTTTACATTTGAGCCAAAATGCAGGCGTTGTCCTTTAACTAAAGAAATTACACTGGATGTCCTTTATGTTACTGTTTCTCATCAGGCGGTGTCCTTTTGCCCTAACCCAATTAACTTTTTTTGTTAACTACACGTGCACGCACATGAGGGCAATATGGTCATTTTCACTTATTTTGTTGTTAATATATATTATTTTCATTTATTTTGTTTTAGTTTTTAAGTGAAAATGGCCATTATGCCCTCATTTGAGTGGCACGTGGTATAAGTTAACTGAAAAAATTAACTGGGTTAGGGCAAAAAGACACCACCTGATGGGAAACAGTAACATAAAGGACATCCAGTGTAATTTCGTTAGTTAAAGGACAACGCTTGCAATTTGGCTCAAACTAAAAAGACGAAAAATGCAATTTACTCAAAAAAAAGTCAATCAAAGATTATTTTTTGTATAAAGCTTGCCTTTCGAGAGCGTTGGTTCATCTGCACAAATACTTCAAGATCAAAGCATCCCATGTGAACACAAGGTTTGAATCTTCCAGCAATTTTCATTCTTGAACCACTCATCTGTATGCATACAAAACAAAACAAAACAAAACAAAACTCAAGTGTCAGAGTGTCAGACACAAAAAAAGAAAAAAAAAATCAGAAATATGAATGCTTTTTTCTGATTAAAAACCTGTCATGACGTGATACCACCATTATGACAAAAAGAGATCAATGCAACACTTATATAATAATGACACTTTCTAAAACAACTATTTTAAAAATTGGCTAGTTTTATAACAACAAATTTTGAAATTGTTTTGACTTTTATGTATGACAAATCCGTTTTCATTAAATGGCCAAAACTTAAGTAGTATTATTACGAAAAAAGTTACTAGTCGTGTATTGTTATTTTATATATATAATGACTATTTTTATAGTACTACACTACTACATATTCATAAGAATTTATGTACTAAATTTTATAAAACAACTTTAAAAAATGTGAATACTATTTTCATGTGCTCACTACCCAAATTTAGTCAAATAGTCAACTTCTAAAACAAACTTGTAAGTGTAAAAAGTAGCAAGTTAAGAAAAAGGAATTACTCACAGGACACCGTAAATTAACCGGTATATTATCGGCCACAACCTCCAAATCACTGTCACTGTCTGCATTTTCTGTAGCGGCACCACCACCAACGCACCGACGAACACGTGCCAACGCGTCTTCAAATCTCTCACCATCAGACTCTTTGGGAATGAGGTTGAGAATCTTTTAATGTTAACGTGCAACAAAAACAGTATTAGAATAACTAGAAAATCCTGTAAATACTTTGTTTACAGATGGACACAGGCAGTCAAATTAGGTTGGACACCTAAATTAATATTACATCTATAAAAAGCTTGAAGAACCCCAAACAAAGGACCAATACATCAGATTTAATTTAGTAATATTACTGTGGGCAGAAGTGGCAATTTATACCCATTTACTTATTCACAAGTCAATTTGAGTTTTGTTTAATCTCAAAAGGGTAAAAGTCAGTTACTTTTTCTTCAGAAATTTAAATTTACAGATGAGTTAGCCAGCAGGCAGTATCACCAAGCTTTAAAACACATGACTACAGGTGCAAACGAGCTGAGCGGCTTGCGAGCTGCTTGAGATCGGCTCGAGGAAAAGCTCGAAACGAGCCGAGCCTTATCGAGCCTGAGCCGAGCTTGACCCTAAAATAAAGCTCGTTTATTTATCAAGCCCGAGCTCAAGAGCCTGGGATGTGAAGCTCGTCAGGCTCGTCAAGCCTTAGCGTAATTTTAGTTTTTATTAATATTTAATAACATTTACCCCTTATTTATACTTGTCTAGTAAACGAGCCGAGCTGAGCTTATTTAAACTTGTTTACGAGCCGAACCCGAACCTAAAAATAAGCTTGTTTAGTAAACGAGCCCAAGCTCGAGCTTCACTTATCGAGCTCGCGAGCCTAAACGAGCCGACCCCGATTTGAGCTCGAGAAACTACCAACTAGCCGAGCTCGAGCTCTCGTAAGCTTATTGAGCTCGAGCCTGGTCGAGCTCAGGCTCGGCTCGTTTGCACCCCTCATGACATGACTAAAAAATATAACTTTTCCTTCACCTGTTGAACTGTGCGCCGCCTCACAATTCTTACACCCAAACAGAACACGCGAGCATCACATCCTGTCAATGAAATTTTGTTACTTCCTTCACAGGTGCATGATGTGATCTGACATGACAAAAAGAAAAAAAAGACAGCTAAATAATAATCCTTTAACATAGTGTGTGTGTGTGTTAATAGAACATAATTAACAGAAAACTGTTTGATGCAGAGTTGAAACTTACAACAGGGCCATCATCACGGCCATTCGCTCCCAGAAGTTGAGAGCCAGGTCTATTGATTGCTCGCACAGGCATACCTGTCGAGCCCAAGAATAAAAAATTAAAAAACAAAATTTTAATTATACAATAATTTAACAAATTAATACGTTAATAGAATCAGATACAGCATACCATTGACTTGTAAGTCTGCATACTGTGGCCATTGCATTCTAAAAGAAACCTTGTCATTCAAGAGCATACACCAGGCCTATTATTTATAAATGGTCATTTATCAACCTATCATCAACATGTTATGATCACCTATACTAATTTAGGAAACCATTGAAAAAACAATAACCTGAAGTTCGAACTCTGATTTTGCCAACAAATCCCTGTCTGCTTTTGTAAGATGAAAAGTCTTTTCAACATTCTGCATTGGGCTTGTGCTGAAAAATATTATGAATGCATGCCAACAAGAGCAAACTAATATAAGTGACAATTTCGACCCAAAGGCTTATGAATGGGTCGATACGGGTTATGTTATATCTCTTATCAGGTTGAAGTTGAATAGGTAAAATCAAAGTATTAGCTAGAAAAGAAATGGGTTAAATGAGTCAATCACGTTAGAGGTACCCGAATTCGAAGCCACCCGAACCCGAATTAGGGAATATCCGAAAAATCCAAACCCGAATAACTGAAACCCGACCAACCCGAACCTTAAATGGGTCAGTTATTGGGTCACCTTTTCCCAATCAAAAAACCGAACAACTCGACCCGAAAAACCCGAAACTCAAAACCCGAATAAAAACCCAAACATTAATTGTCTTTTTTTATAGATGGGATTTGATTTGGAGTGTTTTGTATTTGAAACATTAAGTTTTGGGACTTTTGAACACTATCATGCCATTATTGTTAATTGATGTTTGAATTGTGATGATATTTTTGAACATGATATATTTGATAATATTTTGTGAAAAAGAAAAAATCTTTTTTTCATTTTACATCTAAACCCGAAAACCGAACAACCCGACTCGAACTAACCCGAACCCGAATAACCCATACCCGAACAACCTGAACTTTAAATTGTTCGGTTATTGGGTCACTTTTTCCTAGCCAAAAACCTGAACAACCCGAACCGAAACCCGAAAAAAAACCAAAGAACACCCCTAGTTAGAAGTCATCCAAATAAATGAGACCACTAACATATGTCTCGAATATCTATAAAACCATGGAAAGGTATATTTGCTTATTTCATAAATTGCGCATTAATAAGAAGTTAGTTTCTTCTACTAAATAAAATTTCACCTACAGCTTCTATGTATTAGAAATTGTAAAAAATAAAAGTTCAACATCATAGAACTTATAGACTCACCCATCTGTAGGGACGCTTGCAATAGTCAGCTTCAAAGGATATAAAGGATTCCCCATGGTTACCCAAAACCTGCATGCTCAAAAAACATTTCAAAAGGATATGTGTTAATTTCTCATTTCTTGTTATCAACTTAAAAAAATCATCACATTAGAAGGCTATAAAACAATAAGTATTTTATAATGTCGCTTACGGATCTGCACGAGCAAGTCTACATAGTTCACAATAAAAAGTTGTGGGACGTGTTGGTTGAATGCCCTCCACTGGCTTCTCGGGTATAATAACACAAGCAAGATGCTGCCACACGTTACACTTTCTATCTTCACACTGAATACACGAACATAAAGAGATTAGATTAAAAAAACCCCAAACTTAATCATTATAATACCATTTTGAAAAAACAAATAATTAGGCATGTAAACGAACCGAACGAACACGAACGCGGGCATGTTCGTGTTCTTCAATTAACTTTAACCGAACACAAACATGAACATATAATCCAACACATTTTTTTTGTTCAAGTTAGTTCATTAAGAAAATGAGCATGTTCGTGTTCGTTTATGTACGCTCGTTTAAAACGTAAACAAACAGTTCACGAATGAAAACGAACAAAAACAAACTTATACGAACATAACTTAAAAAACATAATGAACACAAACGAACATAATTGACCACATAAACTAGTTTCAATTATATAAATTAGTAATTAATCACGATAAGTTCAACTCGAACGCTCACTTTATGTTACTAGGAAGCCCAATTACTAATTAGTTATTTTTATATAAGTAGTTACTAGTTAGAAATCCCGTTTGACGTTTATATCTATATAACTGTAACTCTTTATGTATTTACTAAAATTTAAACGAACGTAAATAAAAGAACGTACATGAATATTAAAATTTAAACGAACATACATGAACGAACATAAACGAATTTCCCGCCGAACTGTTCACGAACATTTCATGAACATTCAGTTCATTTACAGGCCTACAAATAATGGAGAATGGAAGAAATGTTAAAGTTCAAACCTTAATCATCGAATCTGTTTGTAAAGAACTTCCACAGAGACAGCGGACTTTATCTATATGATAACCATCTTGAATTTCCTCCTTAAATGTTATATTGATGGTAACATTTGAAACATTTTTACTTTTTGATGCCAAGTCAGATGCCCCTGGAAGCTGCAACTTTCTGATAAAACCGTGTTATCAGGTGGGGTGTAAAAACATTCTGAGTAGCAAAACGTAAAACATAGACTAACTAAAATTTATACCAACCGGGGGGATACCGTTAAGCCAACAACGACAAAAATGGGACAACGTTTAATACACCAAGTGACTTAGCGTCGAGGGAGTCAAAGTGATATTGTATAAAGTTTTTGGAAAGCGGGGGTAAAAAGTGACAATTTTTAAACATGAGGGAAAGGAAGTAAAAGCTTACATTAAAAGACAACAAAAAAGTTGAGGGACCAAAGTTGAGGGGCCAAAACCGTGTTATCTGGTGGGGTGTAAAAACATTCTGAGTAGCAAAACGTAAAACATAGACTAACTAAAATTTATACCAACCGGGGGGATACCGTTAAGCCAACAACGTTTAATACACCAAGTGACTTAGCGTCGAGGGAGTCAAAGTGATATTGTATAAAGTTTTTGGAAAGCGGGGGTAAAAAGTGACAACTTTTAAACATGACGGAAAGGAAGTAAAAGCTTACATTAAAAGACAACAAAAAAGTTGAGGGGCCAAAGTTGATCACCAAAGAAAGTATGATGATCAAACCCAAAAGTCACCGAAGGTGGCTGTCCTTAACAATAGTCCACAATTGTGCCCAAATCTAGGAAAAGCGTAAAACAAAAACACGAATTTCTAAAACCAAGTGACTTACTTGACGTTAAACATAGATGAAATCAATGTGCAAAATTATAAAAAATTAAAGTTTGGTTGCAAAAATATAAAATCCTAAAGTTTACAATACTTAAAAAATAACAAACTATTAATAAATAACTTCATAAAAAACACAAATACATTAAAGAACACAATAGTTGCTATTCATTGGGGTGTTAAGAATTAACATATACGAGTAATACGAAAAAGGATAAATGATTCTAAAAATAACACCTGTGAACGTCTTCAACTAGTTTTGCGACTTCTTCCTTCCTAACAAGGGTTTTTGTGACCCACATTCCAGAAACCGCTAAACATGACATAAAAATGCAATGGTCATTTTGTTTAGAATACAAAATAGATGATAGAAATATATATATGTAGCGGAGGGTTATCTTGAGAACGCTAAATATTGCGAGAACCATGAAAACAAATGGAAAAACCGTGAGAACTTGGTCAAAAACAATTCAGATTCTTTTTTTTTACACTTATCATTATTATTCGAATACAATGTTAGAAATTAAATTTACATGTATTCTTAAATAAAGAAAATTTAGACATGTGTAAGTTTGCCATTATGTGTAAATTTGTTATGTTTACACATGTGTAAAAATTTTATTAAGAGTGATTTTGAGAAAAGAGATAAATTATTTAAAGAGTAAATTCTTTTTTAATGTTGTTTTTTAATTATGAGGTTTGTATTTAAAAATTTTGATTTAGATTGTTTTTTTCATTCTCTCACGGTTCTTGCAATATTTAGCGTTCTCAAGATAACCCTCCCCTATATATATATATATATAGATAGATAGATAGAGAGAGTTTAAAATACAAAAGTCCTTGACGTGCGAAGCTTACGCAAGTAGAGAAATAATGTGCGTAATTATGCATATAACATGCGTGATTAAGGTTTACTCTTGCGTGATTTTGTTTGTTTTTTTTGGTGACTACATGCGTGATTATGGTTTTTGTTCATGCGTGATTATGTGTATTTTGTTCATGCGTGATCTTGGTTTAAAAAAGCGGGAAGCGCACAAAAGCGACAAGGTCTAAAACTGAGGCGCAAAGAGCAAAAGCGGTGAGCTTTTCGTACTCAAGGCGCAAAGTGATTATATAAATTATTTTATATATCCCATAGGTTTTTAGCATCCCTTACCTTTGATTTAGCTAAAATTAAGCTTTAAATATGTTTTAAAATGAAAAAAAACAGAAATGTACAGCATAAAAAGCCTGTTGTACAACACTCAGCTGCACATAAACACCCCATGTACAAAAGGCGCGCGCCTCACCTGCGCCTCAGGTCAAATTTTAGCCTAAAAAGTGCGCCTCACCTGCGCCTTTTGTACACCCTGCGCCTTATGTCACACAAGGTGTTTTGGTTTGCGCCTTAGGTCGCCTCGTGCTTAGGTGCGCCTAAGGCGCGCTTTTTAAAACCAAGTGCGTGATTAGGGTTTGAATTTTATAACATGCGTGATTTACTCGTGTACGCTTCGCACGTTAAGGATTATTGTACATTAACCTTCCCCTATATTATATATAGACTAAAATAACTTCCATATTAACTATGGAAATGGTTAGTATACTTCCCATATTCGGGAATAACAGTGAAAAGAATGTAATTCCAGGAACTCAAATACAAGACAGATGTTCAAATATTGAATATAATGAGAGGAAGTACCATTTACCTCGGTCATCTGAGATAATTGCTAATATCCGGTCAGCAAGATCCTACAAACAATGATACCAATTGATAAATTAAAGAACCGCATCCCTTCATAATAAGCCAACGGAACACTAAACTAGTTAAACAATGAACCTGCTTCTTTCCTTGTTTGGAAAGGCCAAGTTGAGTAAGAATGTCTTTAAGCTCTTTTAACCGGAAATGAGACAATTTTTCCTAAATAATAACAAAATTATATAAACATATAGCGATCAATTTAAAGCATGTGAATAAAAAGGTAACAACAATAAGGCTTCTCATCTGTAAGAACTAAGAATAGCATTTAATTTTACTATCTTTTACAAAAAAACAAGTGTATGTGTCCGGGATATGTGTACATGATACATGTATAATGGATATCGCTATATCAGGATTCAGATCAACTAAGAAGTTACAATTCTATACCAAACCAATAAATAACAAGTTGTTTTATGATTCATATGTTATATAGGCAACATGTATATAAACTAAAAAACCAGGCTTTATGATACTTTTTTACTTGGTGCCCATTTTCAACCAATCGATTAGAAAAAAGAATATAAGCGGATTCTTTTCTCTGGCAATCCTAAATGTATCAGAATCCAATTTTCCAACAACTAGTTCCAACACGAGCCTGTTTTCGTTCTAAAACAACTGTGTCAACAACTGCACCACTCATATCCTCATAACTCCTTAATACTGGCTAATTTAAAAAGTTTCGCATCAAGCATTTTTTTAACTACATGCATAAGGTAAGATAAGTCAAAAACTACATTACCAATAACACATGTCACATACTGCACACCATGGTATTAGTACCATATCCCCTATATTACTATTTAGAATCCAGTTTTCCAATAACTAGTTCCAACATGAGCCCGTTTTCGTTCTAAAACGACTACGTGCCCATAACTTCACCGCTCGAACTCCCGTAATTCCTTAATACTAACAAATTCACAAAGTTTCACATCAAGCATTAAAAACACCAAAAAGCAACAAACAACAACAACCATCAACAATGAACAAACGCACAGAACTGAAAATACCAAGCAACTCGCTACCAACTCACATTTTCAACAAAATGCGTAAGGTACAATACGTCAAAAATTAGTAATCAGAATCCAATTTTAGTTATCACTATCCAATTTTCCAATAACTAGTTCCAACCATAGTTGTCAAAAGCACAAAAGGCGTGCGCCTAGGCGCTCGGCCGCAGCGAGTCGAGGCACAAAAATAAGTTTAAAAACGAACAAATCTGAGTGCAAAAACTGCCTCACGCGGGCCCGGGTTTTCGGAGCTGCATTCGTGCGGGGCACGCACAAGTTCAACCAAATTCCAGTTTAGAAACTCATTTTTTGCACCCCCCTGCGCTCGGGTAGGACTTGTGGTAATTGGTAAAACATGTCATAAAGCTACAATGGAGTAGTAAAGGCTTTACCTTATAAACAACCACTCACTTTGTTCCCACACCAATGTGGGACAAAGTATTTACCACCTTTTGAGACTTTCATTCACACACCCAAAACTTCCAACATATAAGTATTAAACTTTTGCTACTAACTACTAGCTACATGATCTTAAACGGCATATATAATAATTTTTTTAATTTTATATGTGGAATCTTATTTATTTTCAAAGCATAACATATTTTTTATATTTTTTTTCTCTATGTGCGCTTTTCTTAAAATAGCCCACGTTTTTTTTGCGCCTCGCCTGCGCCTTGCGTCTTTGACAACATACACAAGCTCGTTTTCGTTCTAAAACGCCTACGCCTCCATAAATTCACCACTCAAACTCTCATAAACTCCTTAATACTAACAAATTCACAAAGTTTCACATCAAGCATTGAAAACACCAAAAAGCAACAAACAACAACAAACATCAACAATGAACAAACGCACAGAACTGAAACAATACCAAGCAACTCGCTTCCAAATCCATATTTATCTGAACTAAATGCATTAACTCACATTTTCAACTAAATGCGTAAGGTATAACACGTCAAAAATTAGTAATCAGAACCCAAATTTAGCTATCAGAATCCAATTTTCCAATAACTAGCTCCAACACCAGCTCGTTTTCGTTCTAAAACGACTACGCATCCATAAATTCACCACTCAAACTCTCATAACTCCTTAATACTAACAAATTCACATAGCTTCACATCAAGCATTAACAACACTAAACATCAACAAACAACAACAACAAGCGTCAGCTAATTTACAGAACCGAACCGAAACAATACCTTACAACTCGCAACCAAATCCATAACTATCCGAACAATTATACCGCCAGCAATCACCGCCAATAACCGCTCATACGCTTCCAATAAATCACCGATCAATCTAAAACACAAAACATTCAAACACGAACAACAATCAGCTAAATTTGCAAACAAATCACCGATCAACCAATTCAAAAACAACAAAATCAACAAACATTCGTTGTTTCGTCACCTGCAAGGCAGCAATCGAGCAATTAGGGCACCGGAACGATGAATAATGATAATTTGGGGAAATCGGAGTGGATTAGGGTTTCGGTTTTCGGTATTGATGAAATGATTTCGGTGTGAATTGATTGAGAAAATGTTGAAATGATGCTGGAAATTGATGATAATAACAATAATATTAATAAAATAATAATAATAATCGAACTGTAATTACAAAGGTGGACGGACGTGTAAGGTGTTTTGCAATCCGGTTAAATTCATGCAAACAAATCCGGGTTCGGATTCTCTGGTACGATGTGTAGTTTAATATTCCTGGGTCCTCCTTTTGAGTTATTGTACCTTGATGGTACATGTACATTTTCGTATCTTTATTTGTATTGAGGTAGGATTCCTCATTCCTACACGTGTATGTTTATCTTATTGGTGTCGGTGTAACGTTTTAGAAGACTCTAAGCGAACTAAAAAGTCGAGGTTTATTTAACTGGTTAAAAGAAACCATCGGCAGTGATTATTGGTTATCCTTAATTTTGCCCTAGTTTCTCCCCAATCACCATTTACGTTGGTTGCAGGTAGGGAGGTCGCAAGTAATGAGGATGGGAGTAGGGCTACAAAGGACGTGTTTAAGAGAAAAGTGATTGGGTCGTTAATTCTTCAAGTGTTGGACTGTACATTTTACTTGTTTCGGTTGTTATGTCTTTACTTATTTGTTTATTCATTTCGGCAAATACACGTGTAGTATAAGAAGAAAAAATTGGGGGGCCTTAGGCCTTCGCCCTACTTGCTAAGCCTATTGGGTCGGCGTTGGTTGTGTTGAGGATTTTGGTAAGATTCCAAATATCAAAATGTAAATACAACAACACGTCGCAAACTATCACTCATAGTTATCGAGAGCGAATAAGGTAGTAGAAAATTTTAAAAATAAAAAAATAGATATTTATAATTTATATATGTATATAATGTTAGTTTTATACTTTTTACAATTCAGAAGTTTAAGGACTAAATGTAATCTAGTGAAGACAGAGGGGGTTAAATGTTTAAATACACAAACTAATTTTACACTTTTTATGTAAAAATTATAAGTTTTAGGGGCTAAATATAAATTGTCAAAGATAGAGGGGTTAAATGTCAAAATACCTAAAGTTATTTAACCCTAGAAGTGTAAGACACCATTACTGCATCTTCTTCCTGGTCGCATCTTCTTCTCACAGGTTTCCGGTCAAAAAGCAGCACCGGCGCCGGAATTCACCGCCGAAGGTCGCTATCTGGTCGATATGTAGTCGCTAAGAACCATGTAGCGGCATATAGGCCCCACGCCACGCTATTCGCAATAGCGTCTGCTATGGACGCTATTAATAACTATGCAATCACTCCCACATAAAACCCTAACATTGTGTTCCAAAGTTTACTAATGGAAGGAAAGGAAAAAAACAAAAAGAAAGTAAAAAATATTTTTTGTTCCAGAGTTTCATTTACGGAAGCAAAAGAAAGGAAAATAAAACATGTCGTGTTCCCAAGTTTCATTTAAGGAAGGAAAGAAAAAGAAATGAAAGAAAAACTAGGCTAGATTTTTAATTTTTTTATCCTTCCGATTTGGAAGGAAATGAGGGGAAAGACATTTTTTTTTTCTTTCTCGTCCTTTCCTTTCTCACTTTTACTTTCTTTTCTTTTCCCACGTTAAGTTAACTAGGGAACAGAGCGTAAAGCATTTTGCATCGTAAAAGTGTCTGGCACTTCTTAAACTTTTAGTTTTCTAAATTTTCTATATTATATGTTTTACATGATTATGTGATTTAATCTTACATAATGCGTACTTACTGTCTAAAGATACAAGATTTCATCATCACATTCACCTTATATATTTTACCAACCTTAATGATAAAACATTATTGAATAATGAACATGACACAACTCAACTCGCTATCTTAAAACTCAAAACATCATACAATGAACTAAGTAAGTTTGAACAATTCATGCATTGTAATTGTAATAGTAACTCTTAAGCTATCGAAAACTATAATTAAGACTCAAGTTTAACTTGTGAACCGTAAATGCGAATCTTTAAACTAGAGACTTGAACGTGAGCTTGCAATCGGTAAATATTGATCATTCTTTTGACCGTTTGATGAGAGACTCACAAAGACATTTTTAAATATATTTTAGCCACAATGAACCAATTGGTACGACACACACATACATATATGCATAAACAACCGTTTTATTGAACCTTGAAGCAACATAAGCCAATAAACTTCATAGCATTTTGCACTTGAACATGAATTTAGTTGTTAAAAGCAAAAAAAAAATGTATGATCGATTAAAAAGCAAGAAACAAAAAAAAAATGGCTGATTAATAGGTATTTAGTGGTTAAAAAGTAAAAGTAAAAGTAAAAATACTATTGATTGAAAAGTATTTGATGTTAAAAAAATATGATAGTTAAAACATGAAATAAATGATAGTTAAAAAAATATGTAAATGATAGTTAAAAAAATATAATAGTTAAAACATGAAATAAATGATAGTTAAAACGACAGAGGAGGAGGGATCTACTACTTCTAATAAAGCAAAATAATCTTTAGCCACTTGTCATTAGCTTAACCCATCACTTGCCACGTGGCATTTGATTAATCCCTGTTTTTCACAATTGACTGCCAAAACTCCTTACTCCCTGATGGAAAAGAATGAGCGCTAAAACGAGAGATGCTTATGTCCCTTTCTTCACACGCTTCTTATTCATTCAAGCGTTACTTTTCCTCTTTCCTTTCTATCAAATCGGGGTTTCCTTTTCTTCCCTCTTCATCACCTTAATATCGTTATCATCAGAGTTTCTTTTCTTCCTCCTTCATCATCCTATGTAAACCCTAAAGGAATTCACACCAGTTCTTCAAGGATTATTACTGATTTATTCTAATGGAATGATGGATCTTTCAAATGCCGTTGTTCTACAAGCAACAGAGTCCCAATCATGGTGAATGCAAAGATGCTGAAGATAGTCTCAATCAGGTATAAAATTCACCGATTGTGTTTCAATCTGGTTGATTCGCGATTGTTGTTGTTGTTTCCACATGATTCTCATCTATCTCTGATCCATTCACAAACCCTAAATTTCAATCGAAAGCAACTGAGCAAAAGGTATATTCTCTTCTCGATCTTTAATGTAGTTATCATTCATATATGTTCGTATTTTAGTGTTTTAAACAACTGTTATTCCGTCGAAAATCTGAATCTTGAATCGTGTTCGAGCACCAATTTCATTACAGCCGTCTAATCATTTTGGTTAGTTGTTCATCAATCTTTCTCATGAACCTGTTTCGAATTGCATTAAGTATAATCCTAAAACGATTATTACAGGTTATTTGTTGAGCGATTTTGTCAGGTAGAATCTTCAATTCGCTTTCTGTTTGTTTATTTCGCCCGATTTTTTGCACTGTAAACAACTAGGATATGATCAACTCAACGTTCTGGATGTTTGGAATTTACATATTATGTTGTTGATCGTGATGGTTTTTATATTTTATGTTGTTATATTTTATGATTTTGACTTAACTTTTGAGTTGTTAGGTTTAGGTATTGAGTGATTGGTGAATTGTGATGTCTCCCTAAATAAGAGCCAGATGACTTTCTTAGCTGTAATCGTATATGTCATTTATTTTCTACCATGGGCTATGCTTTATTTGTGATAATTAAAGCTTATATGTGTGCTAATCAAATTTCTATTGTGAACCACTAATTGAGATTATTAAAATTAGTGAGGATGTGAAGGTTGTTATACTCTAATTTTGTGCAAGTAAGTTAATATTTTATTCTGAAGGCTTATGTTGTTTTTTGCTAGAGCGGTAGACTCAAAAGGCTTATGTTGTTGAATGGTGACCGGAGAGCCTCCAGTAAGCTTTACTTACCCTGACTCAATGATGATGGTGGTGATGGTTGTGGGAATCACTTAATCCCTATCATTGAATCTGGATCACTTAAAGTTATTAACGTGGATCAGCTATGGTAATTTCCCTTTTGTAGCATAAAAAGGTCTCATAGTTCAGTAACCATGTTTAAGTTTATTGCAGTGGATTTTATTTAAAAAATGTCAGTGGTTTATATGAGTTGGAAGATGATATTGATAGCCTAGATCTTTGAAGGAATTAACCGAATTGATGGTTGGTATTATTAGCCCTAATATTTGTGATTAAATTTTTGAAAGGAGGTTATGATTGTTTGGGAACCAGATGAATTTGGCCTCTAAAACCATAAAAAAGTTTTGTTTCTTAGATCGTTTTCGCTTTTTATAACGAAATATGGGGCAAATTAGTTAGATGAGTAACAAAGATTATTCATCATCATATTTGTTTGTTTTAACTACAATCATATTGCATTTGCTTGCAGAACCCAACGAACAAGAGAGAATATGTGATGAGAAGCTTAAGACAAGAGAGATTGCCAAGTTGATTGCTCCTATCTAATAGTTTCTCCGGCGCCGGCACTAACACCACAGATTCTAACCCGACTGATGTGAAGATGAAGGGGTCAAAATCGGACTGTGTTACTGCGTTAAGAATTTTAGTAGTAGGGATTGGGTGGTGACGGTTTATGAGGTTTGGGATATATATATTAGCTTAGATAGTTTTGTGGCTTTTAGGTTTATACCTAATCTGTACATGTATCTATTCTAATCCTTTTTACATTTTTTAATATTTAGATAAGCAAGAACAAAAGGCACCTCACTAAAGCAGCTGCACTTGATGTTTGGATAGATTCGAAGACTTTGCACGTTCACAGTCAAATATTGGTATTCCAGGTTAGGTTTAACCACCAACGATTTTTTTTTGGGTATTTTTATGAAGAAGTTAGTCCATTAAAGTTTTTAAAAGCTACAATACTAAATTGGTTGATAGAAAGTTGCTCTATGGTAATGTGATAAAACAAATTTTATGTTATATTCTAAATTTTGACTTTTGAGACTTTACTCACCTGTCACGTTTTTTGTTCTCATAAATAGTTCATTCATTTACAAAAGTCTGTTAAACAACATTATTTGTTGTACACTATTTCATGATTTTAGCTAGGAGAATGCAGAAACATGTTCTTTTTTGTTTTTCACTAGACACCAACTACTGATATAGATTAAATGATCTCAATGCTAGGACCACATTTTTTGTGTATTTGGCATCACATTTTAAACCATAACATGTTATTATAATTGTTTATTGATCATGAAGACTATGAAATCTTATCTCATGGTGTAATATTGTTTATTTGCCATAAGATAGTTTTAGACATGTTTTGGGTTAAGGTCTTGCTGGTAGCTGCTGGTGACATCCAAGTAGGACATTTTACATTTTTTTAGTGGATAGGTAACGATGCGGATGGGTTGGGTAACGGGTCAAAATGGATAGGAAATTAAGGATTACTTATAGATGTACAAAGCTCTTGATCCTTATGTTTTAAGTTATGCCAAAACTAGAGCTTTGAAATTTATAGGAAATTTTGCAGCTGAAATGTGTGCACCCCATTGTCTGCCTTTTTTACTCATGCCTCTATCTGACACTGAAGCAAAATGTGCATATATTATACTCAAAAGAATTCTTAGCGTGAGACCTTTGAAGAAGACTGGTTATTCACATATAAAGGCCTCTCTTCTACAACACTCTTTTGTTCGCGAGTTATGGAGAAAAGTTGGTAGACAAGTATATTTAGAGAGTATATTCTATGGTTTTATAAAATATATATGTATCTCCTCACAAGAGCTCATTTGGATCTGCTTCTTTGCTTTTAGGGAAAAGAACATTCAATCTGATCATGTTTCTCTACTGTCCGGAATCAAAAGGTTAGCAAAACCATGTATAGCTGGGTGAGTCGGGTAATGGGTAAAAAAACAGACTCAAGTTGTAAAGGTTATCTTTAGTAGTTGAAATGGTCCGGATAGAATTTGTTGAACAACAAATAGTTTATTTGTTCGGTTTGTATCTTTTATAAGAACTTTATGACTAAATTATACTTAAACTAATGATCTGGCAATTTCAATAGAACTCATGACCCAAGTTGACCAATTGACAAGCAAGTGGGTCAAAATTAAGAAGCAATAAGGTTTTCGATTTTTTGGTTATTGTATGAGTTACCTTACCAGTACTTTCATAGACCTGAATTGTTTACTAATGAAGGGCTTCTTGGTCCACATAAAAGGGGTTTTATTGTACCGACTGCCTAGATTTGGGAAGACGATCCTGGCTAAAGCCATTGTAAAGAAATCTTGAGCTTTTTTCATCAATATTTGGTTTTCCAATTTAATGAGCAAGTGGTTTGGTGATGCTCGAAAACTTGGTAACTTTATATGCGTCTAAGATCATTATGTCAACTATTATTAAGTATTAACACAGTTAGATTGCTTGTAACACCCGACTCTTTTGTACTTTCCATTTATAGAAAGATTTGTTCGTATTTCTATTTTTGGAAACTTTGTATTCTTGTAATCGTTCCTTCTTTGTAATCGTTGTAACACCGAGACTTGGATCATTAATGAAACACGTATTTCGTTACAAATATGTTATACACACGTTATATATGCTCGTATGTTCGATTTGATGAATCAATTGGTGTTTAATCATTATTCTTGGAAACTATGTGCTAAACTTGTAATTAATCTAAACATATGCATAAAACGTGTTTTGAACGTGAACAACACTTGATTTTGATGCCTATACGCTTAATTATACTTGATTTTGTTCCTCATACTTTATTTAGCCTTAAAGTATGCTTAAATGGCAAAACTAGTCCTTAAAACACCTTAAAAGCCCTAATTAACAAACTGCAGGGACTAAAATGCAAATAAATGAAAGATGTAGGCTTACGGACCGTAACACTCTCAATGTTGAGGTCCGTAAGGGTGTCTGGCGGGCAGAAAACACAGCAGCCTCTTTTCTACGCGATTTTGCACGAAATCCCAAGATTTAAACCTCCCCAATCAGCTCTAATCCACCTCTAATCACCTCCAATCATCCCTAACCTCTTCCACTATAAATACACACCTCTTCCAAGAATTTTTACACTTTCACAACTCTCTACAACTCACAAATTCACTCTCAAATCAGTTGCAAATCTGCATTTTCGGACAGATTCATACTCTTGCACTAAAGTGAGTATAACTTGCTCATTTCTCAACCAAATCACTTGATTCTTCTTCCTACTTGCTTGGATAATCATAGGGTTTGATTCCTTGATCTCTCCTTGGAGAAATCAGACCTGGAATTGCCCTAAAAATGTCCATAAACTTTCTGTTATGTTTTAAACTCTTTCAAAACTTGTTTAAACTTATCAAACTTGAGTTTTCTCATCTCAAACCTATGTCCTAATGCTCATAATCAAATGAATGATTAGTTGGGCTTAAAAACAAGGTTGAGACACTTAAAATTAGAGGATTAAACCTCATAAACTTTCTGTTTTGTTAGGGTATTTAACCCACAAGTCATGTCAAGCTTAGACCTTGATGAATGAGTGATTATGGAACAACTTGGGTTGTCCAAACATACAATCCTCACATGATTTGATGATTTCTCTTTAGTTAGGTTGTTTATATTATTGTACTAATCCTAGTTCGTGACCCTCCTTGGTTGTTTTTACATCAAGTGAAGTGGTGAACATTCAAGGGGTTCCTAAATGGAAGCTTGTTCTTCCTACCCCATACATGACATCCATGATACTAGAGGTGCCTAATGAAGATTCAATCTTCTACCTCCTACTTGACTTATTGGACTAAATAGTATATAATACTTAACCTAAATATATATACACTCATTTTAACCTTTAATGTTAAACTTGTGTTTATATGTTAAAGTAGTAGAATACCATCTAAGACTTAAAACTCCAAGTATGAATCTAATGGGCGTATTACCCATGAAAACATTCTAACCATATTGGTTACATAGTGTCATACAAGGGTTATAAAGTTAAAGATGATTATTTTCAATATCCTACTTTATGTTATGTTAAACTCCAAATTCATAATCTTCCGTTAAACGCCAAACTCACACACCTATGTTTCCTCGTGTAGAAGGACTAGGTGCTCCAACTTAATCCATTCCAACAACTCACTCACGGGAATTCCAAGTAGGAAAGCTTGCAACCACCGTGAGTATACTCGATCCCTTTTTCCCCTTTTACACTTTGGGATGCAACATGTATGATTATGCAAACAACTTTTAAACTAAACATACTCAATCCTTGATCAAGCATGAAACTAATGTGACTTACTTGTTATTCTCGTATGCTATGTGAACGATTTGGAACGTTATATGCTCATTAACTTTGCTCCCCCACCTTAATAATTATAGCGCTATAGGATTAACGCCCCGCCCGCTATTCTATTGGGTATTGTTAAGTTAAACATTACCACCCCGCTAAACTATTGGGATTAGGCTATTTTATGCGTTGTATTCTAGGGTTTGATCATATTGTACGCCAAAATTGCATACTAGTAATCACATATTATGTATCATGTTGGATTTGAGTTTTTATTCTATTATGCTATGTAAACAAACTTGTATACTCGCCATTGCTTTTGCATTGAAACTCTATTTTAATACATGTTGCAGGTTGATAGTTGAAGTATGGATGAATGATGAAACGAGTTTAGGGTGGACTAGATACACACCTTTAATCTATTTATCTTTTGATGTTATGTTGAAATTTGAACAATGTTGTTATTTTCTATTTTAAATGTTGTATGACAATTTAGCTCTTGCAATGAAATTTGAATTTCATTAAATATTGTCACATAGTGTTATCAAGTCTCTAGCAATCTATACACACTTCGTCTCATCCCGATGTTTCCGCCATCGGTTGGGGTGTGACAGATTGGTATCAGAGCCATAACTATAGGGAATTAGGAAAAATGCCATGCTTTTGCCCTAATCTATAGTTTTAGGAATTTTGCCTCTTATTTGTTGTTTAAAACTTTGTACTCTACCATGCATGCTTCCTAGCTATACTTCTTGTTGATTAAATTTATATGCCTTTCCTAAGGTTAACATGAATACACTTTTGTTTATTTGTATACTCTTGTAACACAAACGAGACAACTTTACCAAAATAGGTGTGAAACCCACAATTTGGTAAACGACTCTCATTCTACCTTAAACTATTTTTGCACGAAATTTCACCATTAAGCTAGGAGTGAAATCCACAACTTAATGGTAATTTCCATTTCAACTCTAGTGGACCCTTGTCATAGTGTCGAAATTTTATTTTGACCTGACAAGTACTAACCACATTTAGGGTACGAAATCGTCAAGTTAGGGGTGAAACCCGCATCTCGTCGATTAAGACCCATTCCTCGATTTTCAATCTCGCCAAAGTCCCGATTGTTTCAATCGATTAGAGATGTGTAGTAACCGGAAGGGTAAGATACCGTTAATCGCTTCTCGACGAGAGTATCTGACCTATAGGCCAAAGCACGTTTTCTCTAATTCGAAAGGACTTTCGACCCACTTTGGAATAGTCGACGTTTCTCTACCCGAAACAATCCTATGTCTTATTGAGCCTCTCTTTTATGTATCTCATTTTACATGTGATTTTACGCTTGAACGTTCGTTCATTTCAAATTTCGTTTTAATCGTTTCGCACGTTATTGTAATCACAAACAATAATAATCCCTCGTGAACAAACTAAATTTACAATGCTTTCATTTATTCATGCTATGCTATGTGGAACTCATGACTATGCTATATGAGATGCCTAAACTCTTTATGTTATGTGAATCAATTTGAACCCTTTATGCTATGTGACACTTTATGCTATGTGAATCAATTTATGCAAACAATTTTCTTAACCAAACATTATGATCAAGTCTCACCTATTCGTTCTTTTGAATCTTAGATGTCTTCTCGTCACTCCAACTCGTCTAAGAAGTCAAAGTCCCGTGCTACGAAGAAGATGATGGCTTTCATGGCCGATCAATTTACGCGCATCGTTCCAAAGGTCATTACCGAGATTCGAGCTTCTGAAACTCCTCACTCTTTCGTCGACTCTAAGGTCGAAGTACGCAAGCCCGCTTCGTTCAACTTCAAGCACTTTTCATCGTGCAATCCCAAGCCATTCACCGGCAATGATGGGGTGACCGCCATGCTCGAGTGGTTTGATAGCATGGAGGTCACGTTCATCAACAGTGATTGCCCCGATGAGCTCAGAACGCGTAGTGCGACTGGGGTATTCCAAGCCCGAGCTCTCGAATGGTGGACGAACGAAAGGAACATCCGCTCGAACGAACTGGCCTATGCGTTGACTTGGGAAGAAGTTAAGGCCCTAATGATGGACGAGTTTTGCCCTCCGCATGAGCAACAAAGACTAGAGGAAGAATTTTGGGCGCTAAAGCAAGTGGGAGATGAGAACCTAGCTTATACCACCCGTTTCAAACAACTTAGCTTCATTGTCCCTCACCTCGTTATGACCACCGACCGCAAGATAAGGAAGTACATCAATGGGTTACCCTCTGCTATGCGCGATACGATCGAGGCTGCCAAACTCGACAATATCGAAGCCGTTTATCGTTTGGCCGCTTCCTTGAACAACAACCGTGTACGCGATAAACAAGCCGCAAACCCCGCTTCTTTCAAGCCAGCCAACCAAATTACCCAACAGTCGAGTAACAATAGGGGAAAGAAGCGAAAGCAATCAAACCCCATTTGCAATGCGATTGTGCCACCCGTTAACCCAAATCTTGTTGCTCCTGATAACACCCAAAAGTCGTACACTGGGATTCACCCCAAGTGTGCCACTTGTAATTATCACCATCCCACCAATGCCAGGTGTCGTCGTTGTACCAGTTGTAACCGTTATGGACATGACACCGCCTTTTGTCGCTATCAACAACAACAAGCACCACCAGCTCAGCATGCGCAACAAGCTCCGCCCGCTCCTCAAAACGCAAGACCCGCTAGAGCTTGTTTCAAATGTGGGGACGTCAATCATCTTCGTCCTCAATGCCCACTATGGAATCAAGAGCAACTACAACCTCCTCGTGGACGCTGTTTCAACCTGAACGCGAATCAAGCGCGCAACGACAATGATGTCGTTAACGGTACGTTTCTTGTTAACCATCTTTATGCTTCGATACTGTTTGATACTGGTGCGGACAAAAGCTTTGTGTCCTTAGAATTCGAATCATTGTTAAATTGCACACGCTCTAAGCTACCTAAGTTGTTTTCCGTTGAAGTCGCAAATGGCAAATCCATCCTAGTCGATTCCGTTCTTTGAGATTGTCGTCTTACTCTTAACGAACACGTTTTCCCTATCGATCTCATACCCATGCAACTGGGCAGTTTCGACGTCATCATAGGCATGGATTGGCTCCAAAAGAACCATGCTGAAATCGCTTATCATGAGAAATACGTTCGTTTACCCCTTCCTTCTGGTGATGTTCTGCATGTCTATGGAGACCGACCTTCAAAGGGACTGAAGTTGATGTCCTGCACACAAGCGAACAAATACTTACGCAAACAGTACCTTGCCTTTTTAGCCCACGTTGTGGAAGAAAAGGGCAAGGGAAAGAGTTTAAGTGATGTTCCAGTGGTGCGCGACTTCCCTGACGTCTTTCCTGAAGATTTACCTGGTCCTCCTCCACCTCGATCTGTTGACTTTCGTATTGACCTCGTACCTGGTGCGACTCATGTTGCTAAAGCTCCTTATCGTCTTGCACCTTCTGAGATGCAAGAATTATCTACGTAACTTCAAGAACTGCTCGATAAGGGTTTCATTCATCCGAGTACCTCACCTTGGGGTGCTCCTGTGCTTTTCGTTAAAAAGAAAGATGGCTCTTTCCGCATATGTATCGATTATCGCGAGCTCAACAAACTCACTGTCAAGAATCGTTACCCTCTTCCGCGTATCGACGACCTCTTTGATCAACTTCAAGGCGCTACTTGTTTTTCTAAATCGATCTTCGCTCTGGTTATCACCAGCTTCGGGTTCTCGAAGAGGACATCCCCAAAACCGCTTTTCGCACTAGCTATGGACATTACGAGTTCGTGGTTATGCCTTTTGGCTTGACCAACGCACCCGCTGTGTTCATGGATCTCATGAATCGCGTTTGTAAGCCCTATTTGGATCGTTTCGTGATCGTATTCATTGATGATATTCTCATTTATTCTAAATCTCGAGCCGATCATGAACGTCATCTTCGTCTTATACTCGAGCTCTTACGTATTGAACGCTTATACGCTAAGTTCTCCAAATGCGAGTTTTGGATTAAAGAAGTCCAATTCCTTGGACACGTTGTTAGTGAAAAAGGAATCCACGTTGACCCTGCCTAGATCGAAGCCGTGAAGAACTGGACCGCGCCTAAATCTCCTTCCGAAATCCGTTCTTTCTTAGGATTGGCGGGTTATTACCGTCGATTCATCTCGAATTTTTCAAAAATCGCCGTTCCTCTCACTTCGTTGACTCAAAAAGAGAAACCTTTTGCTTGGGGTCCTGAGCAAGAGGAATCTTTTCGGACTCTCAAGGACTTGCTATGCAACGCTCCTATTCTTACTCTTCCAGATGGGAACGATGACTTCGTGGTGTATTGTGATGCCTCGAACCGTGGTCTTGGTTGCGTTCTCATGCAACGAGGCAAGGTCATCGCTTATGCATCTCGTCAACTCAAGATACATGAGAAAAACTATACTACCCATGACCTTGAACTTGGCGCAGTTGTTTTTGCGTTGAAAATTTGGCGACACTACCTTTATGGTACTAAGTGTGTGGTTTTCACTGACCACAAGAGCCTTCAACATATCTTCGACCAAAAGGAACTGAACATGCGTCAACGTCGTTGGGTGGAACTGTTAAACGACTACGACTGCGAAATCAAATACCATCTAGGTAAAGCGAATGTAGTAGCTGACGCCCTTAGTCGCAAAACTCATATGAAGGGTATTCGTTGTCTTCAACTTGTGAACGATCTTCCACGCCGCATTCGCGAAGCTCAGTACGCCTCTATTAATGAAGGTAACTTCCATGTTGAGATACGAGGCGCTAGAGAACACGACCTCGCCTCCAAGGCCGATGGTATCCTATACCTCGACAATCGTGCCTGGATCCCTGATCGTGAAAACCTTCGAGACATCATTATGAACGAGGCGCACAAATCCAAGTACTCAATTCATCCTGGTGCCGACAAGATGTACCATAATCTACGCACATCCTATTGGTGGCCCGGTATGAAAAGAGACATTGTTGTTTACGTTTCTAAGTGTCTTACGTGTTCGAAAGTCAAAGCTGAGCATCAACGACCTTCCGGCCTACTCGAACAACCTGAAATCCCCGTTTGGAAATGGGATAGCATTGCGATGGACTTCATCACTAAACTCCCTCGCACATCCTCTGGTCACGATAGCATTTGGGTGATCATCGATCGTTTGACCAAGTCCGCTCAATTCATTCCTATTCGCGAAGATTTCAAGGTTGAACGACTTGCTCGCATCTATATTGACGAAGTCATACGCCATCATGGTATTCCTCTCGACATCATTTCTGATCGTGATGGTCGATTTACTTCGCGTCTCTGGCAAACCTTTCAGTCCGCTATGGGTACTCATTTGAATCTCAGTACGGCTTTTCATCCTCAAACGGATGGACAGACTGAACGTACTATCCAAACCCTAGAGGACATGCTCCATTCTTGTGTCATCGACTTTGGTGGTAGTTGGGATGTGCATTTACCTTTGGTCGAGTTCTCGTACAACAATAACTACCACTCCAGTATTAAAATGGCTCCATTCGAGGCATTGTATGGTCGCAAATGCCGATCTCCTTTAAACTGGCACGAGATTGGTGATAAACACTTTACTGGCCCTGAAATCATCCAAGAAGCAACGGATAAGATTCACCAAATCTGTGATAATCTACTCAAGGCCCGAAATCGTCAAAAGGTCTATGCTGATAAGGGACGCAAACCGATGCAATTCAACGTTGGGGATCACGTTCTACTCAAAGTGTCTCCTTGGAAAGGAGTGGTTCGTTTTGGTAAAAAGGGAAAGCTTGCCCCTCGCTATGTTGGTCCTTTCAAGATACTCGAAAGGATTGGTGCGGTGGCTTATCGACTCGATTTACCTCAAGAGCTCAACAATGTTCATCCAACGTTTCATGTCCAAACCTAAAGAAGTGTCACGCTGAAGGAGGACTTCATGTTCCTCTCGAAGATCTCCAAATAAACGAAACTTTGCATTTTGTGGAAAAACCCGTCGAAATCATGGATCAAGGAGTTAAGTTATTGAGGCGCAGTAAAATTCCTATCGTCAAGGTTCGATGGGAAGGTAAACGTGGCGCTGAATTTACTTAGGAAATTAAAAGTGAAATGAAGAAGAAGTACCCTCATCTTTTCCCTACGTCTACCTAAATTTCGGGACGAAATTTCCTAAAGGAGGGGAGACTATAACGCCCGGCTCTTTTGTACTTTCCATTTATAGAAAGATTTGTTCGTATTTCTATTTTTGGAAACTTTGTATTCTTGTAATCGTTCCTTCTTTGTAATCGTTGTAACACCGAGACTTGGATCATTAATGAAACACGTATTTCGTTACAAATATGTTATACACACGTTATATATGCTCGTATGTTCGATTTGATGAATCAATTGGTGTTTAATCATTATTCTTGGAAACTATGTGCTAAACTTGTAATTAATCTAAACATATGCATAAAACGTGTTTTGAACGTGAACAACACTTGATTTTGATGCCTATACGCTTAATTATACTTGATTTTGTTCCTCATACTTTATTTAGCCTTAAAGTATGCTTAAATGGCAAAACTAGTCCTTAAAACACCTTAAAAGCCCTAATTAACAAACTGCAGGGACTAAAATGCAAATAAATGAAAGATGTAGGCTTACGGACCGTAACACTCTCAATGTTGAGGTCCGTAAGGGTGTCTGGCGGGCAGAAAACACAGCAGCCTCTTTTCTACGTGATTTTGCACGAAATCCCAAGATTTAAACCTCCCCAATCAGCTCTAATCCACCTCTAATCACCTCCAATCATCCCTAACCTCTTCCACTATAAATACACACCTCTTCCAAGAATTTTTACACTTTCACAACTCTCTACAACTCACAAATTCACTCTCAAATCAGTTGCAAATCTGCATTTTCGGACAGATTCATACTCTTGCACTAAAGTGAGTATAACTTGCTCATTTCTCAACCAAATCACTTGATTCTTCTTCCTACTTGCTTGGATAATCATAGGGTTTGATTCCTTGATCTCTCCTTGGAGAAATCAGACCTGGAATTGCCCTAAAAATGTCCATAAACTTTCTGTTATGTTTTAAACTCTTTCAAAACTTGTTTAAACTTATCAAACTTGAGTTTTCTCATCTCAAACCTATGTCCTAATGCTCATAATCAAATGAATGATTAGTTGGGCTTAAAAACAAGGTTGAGACACTTAAAATTAGAGGATTAAACCTCATAAACTTTCTGTTTTGTTAGGGTATTTAACCCACAAGTCATGTCAAGCTTAGACCTTGATGAATGAGTGATTATGGAACAACTTGGGTTGTCCAAACATACAATCCTCACATGATTTGATGATTTCTCTTTAGTTAGGTTGTTTATATTATTGTACTAATCCTAGTTCGTGACCCTCCTTGGTTGTTTTTACATCAAGTGAAGTGGTGAACATTCAAGGGGTTCCTAAATGGAAGCTTGTTCTTCCTACCCCATACATGACATCCATGATACTAGAGGTGCCTAATGAAGATTCAATCTTCTACCTCCTACTTGACTTATTGGACTAAATAGTATATAATACTTAACCTAAATATATATACACTCATTCGAACCTTTAATGTTAAACTTGTGTTTATATGTTAAAGTAGTAGAATACCATCTAAGACTTAAAACTCCAAGTATGATTCTAATGGGCGTATTACCCATGAAAACATTCTAACCATATTGGTTACATAGTGTCATACAAGGGTTATAAAGTTAAAGATGATTATTTTCAATATCCTACTTTATGTTATGTTAAACTCCAAATTCATAATCTTCCGTTAAACACCAAACTCACACACCTATGTTTCCTCGTGTAGAAGGACTAGGTGCTCCAACTTAATCCATTCCAACAACTCACTCGCGGGAATTCCAAGTAGGAAAGCTTGCAACCACCGTGAGTATACTCGATCCCTTTTCCCCTTTTACACTTTGGGATGCAACATGTATGATTATGCAAACAACTTTTAAACTAAACATACTCAATCCTTCATCAAGCATGAAACTAATGTGACTTACTTGTTATTCTCGTATGCTATGTGAACGATTTGGAACGTTATATGCTCATTAACTTTGCTCGCCCACCTTAATAATTATAGCGCTATAGGATTAACGCCCCGCCCGCTATTCTATTGGGTATTGTTAAGTTAAACATTACCACCCCGCTAAACTATTGGGATTAGGCTATTTTATACGTTGTGTTCTAGGGTTTGATCATATTGTACGCCAAAATTGCATACTAGTGATCACATATTATGTATCACGTTGGATTTGAGTTTTTATTCTATTATGCTATGTAAACAAACTTGTATACTCGCCATTGCTTTTGCATTGAAACTCTATTTTAATACATGTTGCAGGTTGATAGTTGAAGTATGGATGAATGATGCGTGTGAAGTGTTATATATATTAGGTGTATATTTTAAGCCCCTTTAACACTTATTTTAGCCAAGTTTTAAATTTATAAAACACGATATTTTACTAACACTAAACACACATATGGGCAAGTGCACCCATCGTGAGCGTAGTATAGCGTTGGTAAGATACCGAGGTCGTCCAAGGACACAAGAGCTTTTAGTACCGGTTTATCCTCAACGTCTAATCAAAGTAAAAAGTTTAGAAAAATGTTTTTTACTAAGAAAAGTAAAAACTAACTAAAATGCTGAAAATAAAAATAAAATAAAAACAGATAGATAAGATGAATCACTTGGTTCCGACTCGTATCTAGTATAACCTTTGATTATTTCCGCACTTTTGCACATAATTAAGAGATTATCTTAGTTATTGTAGTAGGCCCCTCTTTTGAAGGTGACGTTACCCTCACCCCAGTAGTTTGAGTCAGCAAGGATACAATCCTAAAAGGGTGGATTATTGGAAGATAATGAATTAAGTTATTAATGCAATATTATGGTAGGCCCCGCTTTTGGCGGTGACGTTACCCTCGGCTAAGTAGTCTGAGTCAGCAGGGATACAGTCCTAAATAGCCGGGTTATAGTATTAATAGTAGTTAACTTATGAGGGGATCAAAGAGTTTGGACCCCCGCCATCCAATACCGTGAAGCATTGAAGGAGGTCCTACTAAATTTGACCCATGTCCATTGCAGGACCTCTAAACGCTGAACAATGGCAAGACCTTTACCAAACCGTTCCCTTAACCCCCGACCAGGTAGCCAACATACCTCCATATAGACCGTGGAGATATGAATGGTGAAAATCTTTTATTTTATATAGACAGTAAAATAATGCCAAGACACCACGGACAAACGATAAGGAAAGATCACCTTCAACATAAGTAACTAGTTATTAAAGTCATTAATACAAAACCAAATAAAAAGTGCAAAAGATTAGAAATAAAAAGTATTATACTAGACACTTTGTCTTCACCAAGTGATGTAAGAGACTTAGGCAAACATGGCCATGATTGTCAAGAACTCTTACGATCAATCTTGGATCCCGAGACGACTCACACACTCTACGATGGACAATGGATGATGGTGGTGGATGATGGTGTTGTGATGGTGGTGGGTGGTGGATGAAGTGTGAGAGAGGTGGTGTGCCAAGGGATGAGTTGAAATGAAACCAAGCACTCCTATTTATAGGCTGAACAGAAGGCTGAGCACGGCCCCGTGCCTGTCTGACACTCCCTCTCTTCATTAATTGTAATTCGCAATTACAATTAATGCGCCTGCTGTACTTTCGCCACGCCCCCGTGTTCACTGGGCACGGCCCCGTGGTGGGCAATAGAAGCTTCTATAGGTTTGTCTTTTCTGCTGCTTCTTGGGCACGGCCCCGTGCTGGCTGAGCACGGGGCGTGTTCAGTCTTCTGCCTTCTCTATTTTGCTTGGGAAGATGCCGTTGAGGGGTCGGGCAGTCCACTTATGCTCCTTTTCTTGTATTTATGTTGGATTTAGCTGTCTTTTTGCTTCTTTTGTGTTTTTGAGCTCATTTAATCCTGAAAATACAAAAGGAAGACAAAAACACTCTTTTTCCAATATTAGTACTTAAAAAGGGTTAGTTTTATGCCTCATTTGATGTAATTTATATGTTGCATTTTACACACATCAAATACCCCCACACTTGAACTTTTGCTTGTCCTCAAGCAAAACTCTTTAATATGTGGCTTACACTCCCAAATGGAATGGGTAGAAGAGAAGGTTTTGACTTGTCGTAGAGTGTTGGGAATCCAAGATCTTTTTTTGGGTTTTATTTTTATCTATTTACAATCCTATTCGTAATGATTTATTTAGAACGTTTCATAGGAGAAATTACTTATTTGGGCATAACATGCCTTTTTAAAATTCCATTTATATACAAGTTCACATACCTCACGGGAGAAATCACTCACACTCGGCCGAAGGTGTATTTTTAGTGAATCACTCGAGAGCGGCATGGAACTTATTCCTACCATAAGCTTGCCAAGCAATCAATCCTCCTCCTTTTTAACTTTTAACCTTTGTAAATATCAAGAGGACTTTGTGGGTTAAGGGTTAGGCTTGAGTTAAAGGTAGGTGGTTGGGATAGTGGTTAGTGGTTAGTAGAAAAAGGGCGAAAAGCGTAACAAGTGTCGGTTTTCGTAGGACTTTCTATTTTTTTGTAACTTTTATTTTGATGAAGCTTTTATTCAAACAAAGTTATTTTTGATGAACTTGTTTGTTTATCTTTTGCTTCATCATCAACACACACACACACACATATATATATATATATATATATATATATATATATATATATATATTGAACGATCAAACGAAAAAAAAAACCGAACTTGTTACTAAAACAAAGGGTTAAAAATAAAAAAGGTTTTGGTGGGTAAAAGGATTTTGGTTTGGGTGATGAAATGAAAAGGTTTAGGCTCAAAGGGGCTAACTAAGGGGATTTTTGGGTAGGTGGTAAAAGAAAAAGAAAAATAATGGTGTAGAAATAAAAAGGGTTAGTCCTAATGCCTCCATCATTTACTTACTTGGGTTTAAGTTGATAAGGACCGGGAATGTATCGTCATGGCAAGTTCTAGAGTCGTAAGAACCAAGCGGCTATTCACACAAGAAACGAAAAATGAGCATTTAGTCTAATGATATGTAATTGTATGCTCAATAAAGGCTCAAAACTCATTTTTGTGGGAATGGGTTTTTATGTGATCAAATATATATAATCAAATTTTAACTAAGTTTGCCATGCCTTTTCATAATTTTCTTGTTGGTTCTTTTTATCACTACGCTATCGGTTGTAAATTCATAAAAATATAACCTTTTTTGAGAACTTGAATTTCCCGAGTTAAACCTAGACAAGTAAAAAAATGAAATTTTTGAAAAAAATTTGGGGTGATTAGCGGTTCCAATAGAGTTTTGTGTAAGGCTTGTATTTAGGACTTGCAAGATTCAAGGTTTTAGCATCCCCCCACACTTAAATTACACATTGTCCTCAATGTGTCCCAAAAATAAATTTTTAGGTTGATTAGATGTGTAAAATGGTGTTAAAAGCAAAGATTTATGTTACTGGTAGTCTGGATACGGCCCCGTGGGGACCGGACACGGCCCCGTGTTCAGGTGCCAGTAACAGAAATTAAAGAGAAGAAACAGAAGTCTGGACACGGGGGCGTGTCTGGTGAACACGGCCCGTGTCCAGTTACCTGAACTGGGCGTTTTTCTGCAGGTGGTTCAGCACGGGGCCGTGTTGGTTGGACACGGCCCGTGTTGAACCTTCTGTAATGGAGATTGATGCCGGGTTGCTTTGTTCTTGTGCATGAGGTCATTTTTCTCGTTCCCCTTTTCATCCCTTACCACCATGAGTGTGTTTTATTTATTACGAACCATCCAAACTTTAAAAACCATCATTTCATTGCAAGCATAGAGAGACCTTACATAATCCTAAATTAAGATAAAACTAAAACTTAACTAAATAGGTCAGCAGGTACACGAGGTTATCATAAGGAGTTCTACTATTTTAAGAAAATTTCGAGAATAGTTTCCCTATATAGTAGGACTTTTATCCGAAGGATTCCTTCCCTAAACGTTGTTTAAAGCCATTCTTCGATCTCCCTAGGAAGGAAGAATGCGGCTTCATTTTCCTCAGCAGCTGGTGGCTGAAGGGGAACATTCACCGGGACTCCTTGCACCACCCTTTGCGGAGGCTCTTGGTGCATGGCATACCATTCGGCCGGAATGATGACTTCGGGCACCACGTTCCACGCCCTTTGGGTTATTATAGGTACCAAAGGTGGGGAGGCGAGAAGGTTTAACCTCTGGTGCAAGAGGTTTACCTCTCGAAGACAACCCTCCAGCCCTACTGTTAAATGGTTGATACGGTCGACCAATGCTTCCTCCACTCCCGTCATTTCGTCAATAGCCTCCCTTAGGGCGTAAACATAGTTTACAAGAGAGTCTTCTGTTGTTGATGATCTCCTTCCTTGTCGGTTACTTCTTGAAGATGATCCGCTTGTTCTGCTTGCCATTTTCTGTGAAAGAAACCGAAGAAAGCAAAATTTTTACAAAGCAGTGCCTCGGACACGGCCGCGTGCTCGCTGAGCACGGCCCCGTGTCTAGTTGTCTGCGGGATTTTTAGGCAAAGAATTCTTGGAGTTTTAAATTATTTTCATGATTTTTAGCGAGTTTTTAAGCTTAGATAATTTAAAATAAAGTTATACAACTAACTTTAAACAAGAATCCTTAGCAAATAACCTTGCAAACTTCTCATAGAGGTTTGGAATCATGGAATTTCCAAGCTTCCATGGAGGAAATGCTGAAAATTTTTTTGAAAGAAGAGGAAATGAATAAAAGTGGAAGGGACAAGATGGTCCTTGGGAACCTTCTTTTAGCACTTACCTAGGATGGTATGAGTGAAGATCCCAGGAATCTCTGTCTATTGAAGTGGTCAAAAGTGAGCAGGAATCATGCTGCATTTAAAGAAAACGACAGCGCATTGGACACGGCCCCGTGTTGGCTGGACACGGCCCCGTGTGCAGATGTAATCCTGACACATTTTGTCCGTATTCTGACAAAATCAGCAGAGAATCTTTTAGGTGAGCACGGGGGCGTGTTGACCTGGACACGGCCCCGTGTCTGGAGGCTGTCTTATGGAGTTTTGTTACTTCTAAGGATCTCGTCGATATCGGGTGGTTCCTTACTGGTTGGGATAACCCCAAAGTGCCTAAGATACCTTAATTGTCCTAGACTAAGGCGAGAACGCAAGAGGTTGTCGGTGAGGGTAATTCCTATTTTCATTCTAGGTGGACAAGTCCAATCCTTTCCCGGGCTCTCGTTAAAGAAGGTGTATGCCGAATCGCTCAGGTCTATGTATGCACCGAACGAAGTCGATGGAGAGTCCTTCACGGCACAATCGGCACAGGGACGACTATCGTCCAAGTCTTTGCTAGGTACGAAGGTATTTTCCGGAGCAACGAGGTTGTTGGAATGCGGTTCCAGCATTTCGTCATGGTCATCGTCTTGGGGTGGATCAATAAAGTCCTTCCTAAGCTCTTTTGACCAATTTAGAATTAGCTTTTCTAGTTGAAATAACTCGTCAAGGAGCATTTCCCCTATAATATCTGGCTGGGCGCATTCGAGGGAGAGATAGGGCTTATTTTTACTTTCGTCCCTCTTAAGGTTATAAGAAGTTGGTGGGTCCATGTAGTGGGGCCTATAATTTAGAAAGTAGCATTCTACTTCTTCATGTTCGCCACCACATAATTGACACCACGTACCATAAGAGTGCCGAAAGTAAAAACAATTACTATCACTCATGTTTATGTCAGAAATTACCAACCGCCGGGATCTAACGGTTCTGTTTTCAGTAAGTGAATCTTGGGCACGGGGGCGTGTTGGGTGTGCTGAGCTCTGCAGAAGCTGAAAAACTAAGAAAATCCTAAAAATTAAAAAGAAAATAAAAAAATGATTAGGCCATTGATTCCTAACTTTCTTAAAATCCTTGTGTCCCCGGCAGCGGCGCCAAAAACTTGATGCGTGTGAAGTGTTATATATATTAGGTGTATATTTTAAGCCCCTTTAACACTTATTTTAGCCAAGTTTTAAATTTATAAAACACGATATTTTACTAACACTAAACACACATATGGGCAAGTGCACCCATCGTGAGCGTAGTATAGCGTTGGTAAGATACCGAGGTCGTCCAAGGACACAAGAGCTTTTAGTACCGGTTTATCCTCAACGTCTAATCAAAGTAAAAAGTTTAGAAAAATGTTTTTTACTAAGAAAAGTAAAAACTAACTAAAATGCTGAAAATAAAAATAAAATAAAAACAGATGGACAAGATGAATCACTTGGTTCCGACTCGTATCTAGTATAACCTTTGATTATTTCCGCACTTTTGCACATAATTAAGAGATTATCTTAGTTATTGTAGTAGGCCCCTCTTTTGAAGGTGACGTTACCCTCACCCCAGTAGTTTGAGTCAGCAAGGATACAATCCTAAAAGGGTGGATTATTGGAAGATAATGAATTAAGTTATTAATGCAATATTATGGTAGGCCCCGCTTTTGGCGGTGACGTTACCCTCGGCTAAGTAGTCTGAGTCAGCAGGGATACAGTCCTAAATAACCGGGTTATAGTATTAATAGTAGTTAACTTATGAGGGGATCAAAGAGTTTGGACCCCCGCCATCCAATACCGTGAAGCATTGAAGGAGGTCCTACTAAATTTGACCCATGTCCATTGCAGGACCTCTAAACGCTGAACAATGGCAAGACCTTTACCAAACCGTTCCCTTAACCCCCGACCAGGTAGCCAACATACCTCCATATAGACCGTGGAGATATGAATGGTGAAAATCTTTTATTTTATATAGACAGTAAAATAATGCCAAGACACCACGGACAAACGATAAGGAAAGATCACCTTCAACATAAGTAACTAGTTATTAAAGTCATTAATACAAAACCAAATAAAAAGTGCAAAAGATTAGAAATAAAAAGTATTATACTAGACACTTTGTCTTCACCAAGTGATGTAAGAGACTTAGGCAAACATGGCCTTGATTGTCAAGAACTCTTACGATCAATCTTGGATCCCGAGATGACTCACACACTCTACGATGGACAATGGATGATGGTAGTGGATGATGGTGTTGTGATGGTGGTGGGTGGTGGATGAAGTGTGAGAGAGGTGGTGTACCAAGGGATGAGTTGAAATGAAACCAAACACTCCTATTTATAGGCTGAACAGAAGGCTGGGCACGGCCCCGTGCCTGTCTGACACTCTCTCTCTTCATTAATTGTAATTCGTAATTACAATTAATGCGCCTGCTGTACTTTCGCCACGCCCCCGTGTTCACTGGGCACGGCCCCGTGGTGGGCAATAGAAGCTTCTATAGGTTTGTCTTTTCTGCTGCTTCTTGGGCACGGCCCCGTGCTGGCTGAGCACGGGGCGTGTTCAGTCTTCTGCCTTCTCTATTTTGCTTGGGAAGATGCCGTTGAGGGGTCGGGCAGTCCACTTATGTTCCTTTTCTTGTATTTATGTTGGATTTAGCTGTCTTTTTGCTTCTTTTGTGTTTTTGAGCTCATTTAATCCTGAAGATACAAAAGGAAGACAAAAACACTCTTTTTCCAATATTAGTACTTAAAAAGGGTTAGTTTTATGCCTCATTTGATGTAATTTATATGTTGCATTTTACACACATCAATGAATGATGAAACGAGTTTAGGGTGGACTAGATACACACCTTTAATCTATTTATCTTTTGATGTTATGTTGAGATTTGAACAATGTTGTTATTTCTATTTTAAATGTTGTATGACAATTTAGCTCTTGCAATGAAATTTGAATTTCATTAAATATTGTCACATAGTGTTATGAAGTCTCTAGCAATCTATACACACTTCGTCTCATCCCGATGTTTCCGCCATCGGTTGGGGTGTGGCAATGCTATCTTAAGTTGTGTAAGTTGGGCCGTAGGTTGATCAAAATGCTATCTTAAGTTGTCTAAGTTGGGTCATAGGTTGATCAATTTTCTAAAGAAAAAAAAAGAAAAAAAATGACTAGCATGATGGTATTATCTTTAAGTTTTTCAAGACTATGATCTGAAAGTGCCCTTATAATAGGATAAATAAATAGCTAATTTGGCATCCTAATTGTAAAAAAAATACGTGTATGCCACATCATCAATTTTACGCAAATGGGATGCTACATTAGCACTATAACACAATTGACATGCTATATTAACCTGATTGTATTTATAATTTGCAATTTTGTTTCAATATACTTTTTTTTTGTTCCTGGCAGGATATAAATTTAGATGAACACCTCGGTGTTCATCATGTAGGGATTGATGCTATTTGCTTTACTAATATTGATGATGCACGGATGTATGTGGCGCTGCCAAGACCCAAGAGTTAAAAGCAGAGACAAAGTTAAACTACTAATATTAGATAGAGATCTTGCGATGATTAATATGATATTATGATGTTAAAGATTTGTTCAAATGTTAGGTTGAAGCAAAAAAGGTTCCTAGAGAAGATCAAAGTACAATTAGTAGAAGCAGTGGTAGCATTTAGAGTTCTCATGGTCTGAATCGAACAAGAAAGTGATTTCAGAAGGTACTTTGAACCAATGGTTACAAAAGGTTGTTGTTGAGAGTATGAGGTACTATTTTTTTTTTATAAAGACGATGTTGTTTGTTCATTTTATTTGATAAAACAACATTCTTTCTCTGTGAATATATCATTAATTGTTAAGTATTGATGCACAATTCTTTTATCTTAGATCTTTAATACCTGTTGATGAAGTGGATTTCTCAGAGTATTGGTCTCATGATGACGAAGAAATTGTGTCCGAGGATGATATATATGATGATGATGGTAAACACTTTGTATTTGCTTTTATAGATTCAACACTTATGATCTCAGTTTTATACCTTCAGACACCTCGCCCTCTGAACAACTGATGTAGAACAACTTAACCGCCTTTTGTTTTCAAGCAACTGATGATTCCCCTTTGCAGCTGATGTGAACAACTGCTTATGTAATCCCAAACAACTGATGGACCGATTAAAGAACTCATACAAGACTACTCTTGAAACTTCAACTTAGTGACAACAACAAACATGGAGAAAGGGGTTATCCAGCCATTGGCTGCACGCAACAGTATAAAAATTGATTTCATCTTCATTTCCTATCCTTAGTTTATGGAGGTAGTTATACGGTTCCGGTTCTCTTTGTCCGCTGCCACCTTCGGGGGATCATTTTTAGGAAATTTATTGACAAAGATTATATTATTTCGTTTATTATGTTGAGGTGTTTGGCTAGGTTTAGGAGCAAATTGCAGGAAGCATCTTGTCGGTCTACAGTGGAATGGAAGTTTGTATGGATGTTCAAAAAAAAAAAAATACTTTAAGTTGTATACATGTATATACTGAATGTGTATTGGTTTGTTGGATGTGAATGTACAAACGGCCAAAAAGAAGAATCATAAATTATAATTTTTAAACACAGAGACTTCTTTGGCACAAGCACCGGGTCATGTACACAATTAGATTGCTTCTTGGATGGTGTATGGATTTCTTCACAACCAATATGGAGAGTTTTTTGTATGCCAATATGAGTTTTATTTAAAATGTCACCATTAATCTATATTATTATGGCCAGGTACAAGTGTACAACACTGTTGACGATTATTAAATGAGGGCTGCTTTTGTTTTAATGTTCTTAGCTCTTAGCCTATAAGGAGACTCAAAGCGTGATTATTATCCCACACAAACATGACCGAGATGTTAGCCCGCGTGTCATTTAGGGATGGCTTTTTAAGTGATTGGCATTTGGGATTTCAAATATCTTTGGTACTTAATATGTTACATAATTATTTCAGTCATTTTTTTATTGTACATAGAAGATGAGAGGAGATGATTATAGGGGTGGCAAAAAAACCCGAACCTGACGGGTATACCCGAAACCCGTAAAATATGGGACGGGTTGATACAGATGGCTAATAATCACAACTAAAGCCAAATTGCAAAGAACCCTTAAAGCTCTACAACCGGGTGATATATAGTATTCTTTTTTACTTACTAGATATATTATTAGTTACCTGTTGATTTGTTTTTCCCTTTCAGTAGTGGTTTGTAATGTAAGTTCGTATTTGTATTATATGCCTTGATTTAATGATTTTAGGGTCTTAATAAGTTCAATGAACATATTCTGTGTTTATTTGTGAATTTCATCCCAGATCTTCAATTCTTTTAAGACCTATTTTTTCATTTCTGATTCAATTATTTTAAGACCTGTTTTTTTCATTTTTTTGATGCAGGGATGGATTACTTGGGGCCTCGGGGAGTATTTTCGCAGTGTGAATATGAACATTTGTGAAATTATTGAAGGGCGATTATATTAGCAGCTAAGAAATTGGATGGTTTAATTGTTGCTATAGTAGCTGCAAACTTGCAGACGTGAGTTATGGACTTATGGTGATGATTTAATTGTTGTAGAGGTTTGTCCCCCACTTCGTTCATATTATATTTATCACAAGAGATTTTGGGCCACTTTGTTTTAAATAATAGCTATGAGAAGTTATTCATCTACAATTAAAGAGGTGATTAGAGTTTTGCTTTTATGTTTTTTTTTTTCAATTTGTATTTGTATTTGCTGCACAAGTACCTTAGAGGATGTCTGATTCTTGGTAAATTAATGAGCTAAGGTTGATATGGATACCAGTTTATGAATGATATTATTTTGATTAGCAAATTTTGGCGCTTATGAGAAATTGAGAGGAAATTATCCAAGAAAAAGGTTTAGAAGAGTTTCATGTTTCACTTTTAATTTTTATTGTCTTTTATAGTTACCTTGAGTTTTCCAAAAGGATCTTATTGTTACAAGTCTTCAAACCTGGAAACTTTATGGGCATGATGAACTAAAGGATTGGATAAGCGAAGAGTGCTAACAGTTTTCTGTAGCAGTAGTTTACTTGCTTTTCGTATTTTTTTTCTTGAAGTATTATTACACATCTTAGTCAGTACATCATCGTTGAATACATGTTGCTTATGAAGAGATAATGTGTCTTTTGGCATATATGGATTTTCAATTTCTATTCAAGATGTGAAAGCGTGTAAAACATATATTTTCATATAACCATGTTAAACGAGTGGACATCTTTCACCCGTCAAGTAAGCAGACCTGAGCAAAGGAAACAATTACTGTCATTGTCTCTATTGCCTTAACATAACTGACAAACGATCTATTTGTGTGATAGTAGGCGTCATTAACTTATAATATTTATATCAACTAGGATTAGTACCTGCCGCAATGCGGCGGGGTTCTTACATATGTATAAAAAGAATTAGTATCCAAACTCACCCGACAACCACATCACAAACTATGTGCCTGGAGATATCGATTGTTTCCAAATTCTTAATCAATTGTGCAAAGCTGATACTGAGCAACAGTATTAGGGTCTAGAGTCATATCTGAACATAATAAGTCGATATTTGGTAGTAAATGACTGGAGACAAAATGAACCGTTTTATCAAGGAAACCATAGTTGAACACAATATCGAACATCGGATAGGCTGAAAAGTCCATTAGGCTTTGTAGGCCGCATTCGTGGTACGGACACTCCATATCTCATATGTTTTCCGTTGAAGATAAATGGTGGAATGAAGTGAAAATCGGCGCCTCCTTTACACATGTCATAATACCAAAATTCCACAAATGTGGACTAACAACATCCAACGCTGATGCCACAATAGACCATGCAAATAAAGGGTAAACTTCAATAGTCGTGTTTCATTGGCTTCGTTTCATTAGTCATCTTTCTGGCACTTGCTTCCGTTTTTGTTTCTAAATAATGAAATATCCGTTTGCGCTACATTAGAAACTAAATCATCAAGTGAATATATGATAAAAAGAAATATACAATTAAACATCAACTTCAATATCCAAATAAGTTGGTTTAAGAATTTAAAAATAACACTGTAGTTAATGATGCATACCTGGCATCTATTGTCAAAGAGAATGCACAAAAAGATCCAAACTTCTAGAGCCATGTTTCTGTCTTTTTTTCTAGTAGTTAAAGCTGTAGAGATTACTGTTATCATCATCATACTCATTAAATCCCACCAAAAGTAAGGGTAAGGTAGGATATTAGTGTTATTAACAAAAGACCATGTGGGCAAGGACATAAATCCTAGAGTTGTGTTTCCTTGCTCTACTTTTTGGTAATTTCTTTACTTTTTGTTTCTTAATAGTGAAATATTTATACAAATAGTACATCTTTGGGTTGAAAAAATTTTAATATAAGGTCCGCTATCATTATCGAGTTATATTAATAGTCAATTAAGTGACACACATATTTTCCAACTCATAAGTACACCACTGCTATGTTTGCCTTCATTCGAAATTTTTCAAATTAGGAAGATGCACCAGATGAATACTAATTTAAGCATTCATTCTAATTTTACCTTGGTATTATGTTACCCTTGTTGATTTAATAGCCATTTCTTTCCATTATTGGGGAAAAATTAAAGTCTAATGTCTCCCCTTGTATCTTGAAGGATGATTTTTTACCAAATTATTATTTGCTCTCATCAAATGGCTTGAGACCCTTTCCACATGGCCAATATAATTTGTTAACCATCGTCTAATAAAATCTAGTAGTAAGATAATATAACATATTAGTTAATGTGTACAGGTGTACCTATAAGCAAGTGATGGTTGTTAACTCAAGTCTTGAGAACAGCAAAGCTGTACCAAAATGTAGGGCTGTTGGTATCAAAGAGATCTTTTTTGGATTCTGATGGATGCTATGTGCAGGACTACTTTCATGTGTGTCCGATAAGGTATCAATAAGTATTTCAAGAGGTTGGGAAGTGGCACCTGGTACATAAATATGTATGTTGGCCATTAAACGCTTGTTGTAATACACTGTAATATGAGAAATATAAATATTTAGCAAATGCAGAGTACATAAATAACGTAATAATGCTATGTTCTATGTGCATTTGTAATAACTTTGAAGGTACCGCAGAAGTGTGCCTATAAAACATCAATTTCATATAGAAAGTTGGAGTACACTAAGCTTTTTGTTAAGTTTGGATCATCGGGTCAAGCATATGATATTGGTTTCATCACACTTTTCGATAACTTCCGCCTTCTGTGGCGATGGTCTTGGTGAAGAACCATTCTCTCTTAGAGCCCACCATCTTAAAGCAACCAACATTCTATATAAAAAAAAGCCTAAATGTATAACAAAATAACTTGAAACTTAATTAACAAAACAATGTTTGTTTCACTAAACCCAAACTTTAAATAAAACTAAGCTTCAGAAGGTAATAAGTAAATCAGTAACAAAGGTTGAAAAACTAAGCATCCACACACACACACTCACATAGCTCAATCAGTGACTTGCAGTCACAGATGAGTAAAAAAAATACAACTATTTTGAATCATCATTGTTTAATATGGCCCTTATGCTACATTCATATGACCAACAATTGTTTAGAATCAAGATTTAGAAATTGAATTCTTACAAACTTAGAGCGTTGTGGTCTCCTTTCCCAGCCTCTGGCCATGACCCCTTCTCCCGCCGGCTGTGGACCCAAAAAACTGTAGGAATCCGTTCGAGCAAAAATAAATAAAAACTTTATTAACTTGAAATACTGAAACAAATACAGAATTACAACTGAAAGTAAATACAATTACAACTGGGAAAAAGGAAAAACAATACAGAAAACCTAACCGAAACACTGTTCTTTGGCCGAGGATCGTGTTAGACACGGGTCCCTTAAAACAAATTTCGTGTCTCCCAGGAGAACACGTTTGTTTCCAGGATACAACAGCCTCAAGCTGTTGCACTGTCGGTCTTGACTCTAACCCGAAGGTGTACCTCGAAAGCTTGAAGGAAAGTGATGAATACTGCAGTGAGAAGATTGTAGAGAGAGCTTGAGTTTTTCGGTATGTTTCTGCAATAGGGTAGCACCCTATTTATAGTTGCAGGTTTAGGCGAAACTGAAAAATGAATTAAATGGAGAATTAAACTGCATTAGACGTCTTTAATGCAATTTAATTCGTCACTTAATTCTCAGTCAAACACATTAACTTTGTCAGTTTCGAATGCTGAAATGTAACTGCACAACATTAACTGCTGCTGAAAGCTTCTGCGCGCGCGTGCACGCATGTCACACTGGTGCGCGCGCGCCCAGGTCTGCACGTTCCATGCGCGGTGCGTCCACTTGGCTCACTGCCATGCGCCTCCATGCCATGTACTCACGCGCGGACTGCCACGTCACGCGCCTCGAACCTTCACACCACTTGGTCCTTGCAGCCTCTGTGATCCACCACGCGCACGTGGTCAAAAATACAAAGGCGGCTCTCAAGCGGCTTGCGGCGATGCGAGTGTGCGAAGTGCAAAGTGCGCCATCAAAGCGCCACATTGCGCCTCATCGCCCACGCCATGCGCGCGCGCGTGTGCGAGTGCGAGTTAGGGTGCTCCGCACCCTTCGCGAGTTCACTAGTGAGTGCTTCCATGAAACAATAAGGATAGAGAGTTCCAACTTAAATACCCCTTTAAGTTCCATCTCTCATCTGATGTGGGACAAGGTGCCACTTTCCCACTTATTTCAGCATTTAAGTTTCAAACACCAAACTTTGAGCATCGATATCTCATTCATCTTAGCTCCGTTTTGGACGTGGTTTAGTTCGTTGCAAAGCACTCCCGACATAGAACACAAACCCACAAATAAATATATAAAACCCGCTCATTTGATTATATTTATTTCTAGTCCAAAATAGGAAAAAATCATTTTCCTATATTTGTGAAAAATGCTATTTTCACAAAATTTCCAACAATCCCCCACATGAATAGAAATCGATCTATCAAGTTTCAACGATATACGTTCAACAGTTGAGTATTGCAAGATAGGTAGGTGTAACCTTTGAACCTTCTTTTGTGAAGTATACTTAGCCTCCTAGGGTCTTGTAGACGCGGTGTCCTTGAACAATCCCCCATTTATGTAGGCAACAATATACATTCACACAATACTCTCCCTAGTCGAGTTAAGACCTCATGGTTGTGTCCGTTCATGGTCATGGAACACGTTCCTGGTTCTGCGAGAGCTCTAGGATTTGCGCCTCCCCACAAATCCATTTGAAGCGACCCCACTTCTCTCTAACATAGGTGATTCCTCTGAATCATTAAAAGCATCATGGTTAATTTGGATTTCCTCAAAATCCTTAACCTCAACATGCTTAACCTTTCCTTCATGTCACTGATTGGAATGGACTAGGAAGTATACAACTCCCGTTATTGACTTTTGGGGCACCCCCCACAGTGACTCCCTTTGGGTTTATGATTAAGTTTGCCTATTGAACCTAGATATTGGGATCTCCAGTCAACTAGGTTAGGTTTCCCTCATATTCCCTTCATCTATGGGCTTTAGTCCCATTCCTCTTGACAACCTATACACCTTATCTGTGCTTAAGCCTTTTGTTAACGGGTCCGTAATGTTCTCATTTAACCTCACATAGTCAACCGAGATCACACCCGTTGAGATAAGTTGTCGTACCGTGTTGTGTCTACGTCGAATGTGCCTTGATCTGCCATTGTACATCATGTTTTGTGCTCTAGCAAGAGCAGACTGATTGTCACAATGTATGCAGATCGCCGTCAACGGCTTTGGCCATCTTGGAATATCTTCCACAAATTGACGTAGCCACTCCGCTTCTTCCCCGCTTTTATCTAAAGCGACGAATACGGATTCCATCGTAGATCTAGCTATAACCGTTTGCTTGGAAGACTTCCAAGCTATAGCTGCGCCAGCAAGTGTAAACACATATCCACTTGTCGATCTATGATCTTTTATATCCGATATCCAGTTCGCATCAGTGAATCATTCAATCACTGCTGGATCACGGGTATAATGCAATCCATAGTCTCTCGTGTATCTTATGTATCTAAGCACCCTCGTGATAGCTTTCCAATGATCCTCGCTCATATTACTGGTGTATCTACTTAGCCTGCTCACAGCGTACGCTAAGTCGGGTCTAGTACATGTCATTAGATACATGAGACTACCAATGATCCTTGAGTATTCTAACTGAGAAACACTCTCGCCTCTATTCTTCCTTAGGCGTTGGGTATTATCAATTGGAGATCGAGCTATACTCGTATCGTCCGAATTGAATTTCCCAAGGATCTTGTCCACGTAGTGAGATTGACTCAACACAAGACCATTTTGGGTTCTAGTGATTTTTACTCCAAGAATCACATCCGCGAGACCCATGTCTTTCATGTCAAACCTCGCTTTCAACATGTCTTTCGTTGAGTTGATCATCTTATCATCACTCCCAATGATAAGTATATCATCTACATAAAGACATAGAATCACATAACCTCTTGGCGTGTCTTTAAAATAAACACACTTGTCGCACTCATTTATTTTGAAACCATTGTCAATCATGACATGATCAAACTTTTGGTGCCATTGTTTTGGAGCTTGCTTCAAGCCATACAAAGACTTGACCAATTTACATACTTTGCCCTTGTTTCCAGGGGCGGAAAAACCCTCAGGTTGTTCCATGTAAATTTCTTCTTCTAAATCGCCATTTAGAAACGCGGTCTTTACATCCATTTGGTGAACTTCCAAATTTCTTAGAGCCGCAATTGCAAGAACCAATCGTATAGAGGTTATTCGCGTTACAGGCGAGTAAGTATCAAAGTAGTCTAGACCCTCCTTTTGTCTAAATCCTTTGATTACTAACCTTGCCTTGTATTTATCAATACTTCCATCGGATTTCATCTTCCTTTTGAATATCCAACGATATCCAAGTGGTTTACAACCAGGTGGAAGATCTACTAACTCCCAAGTATGATTTTGCAATATAGAATCAATTTCATTCTTAATTGCTTCTTGCCATTGAGGTCCTTCCGCGGAGGTAACCGCCTCGCGGTAGGTATTGGGCTCACCCTCAACCATATAGCTCATGAAGTCTGGACCAAAGGATTTTTCAACCCTTTGTCGTTTACTTTATCTAAGCTCACCCTCCTCGACCTCAGGTCGTTCATGTCTTTCATCTAGCCTCGTAGATGAACTTGGTCCTACTTCATCTAACCATGTAGACGAACTTGGACATGCTTCATCAACCGCTCTTGATGAAGGCGCATGTGTTTGTCCTAACATTGGAAACACATTCTCAAAATATGAAACGGTGTTAGAATTTGCCTCTATGATAGTGTGTTTGTGTACATCGGGATTCTTGGACTCATGTACAAGAAAACGATGTGCACTACTTTGATGTGCATATCCAATGAAAATGCAATCAACCGTTTTGGGTCCTATCCTAAGAGCCTTAGGAGGTGGTACAATCACCTTGGCTAGGCACCCCCACACTTTCAAGTATTTGTACGAAGGCTTCCTTTTTCTCCATAACTCATATGGAGTTTCGTCCCTATTTTTCAAAGGTATCTTGTTCAAAAGATAGTTTGCTGAGAGAATGGCATCCCCCCACATTTCTCGGTTCACTCCCGAGCTTATCAACATGGCGTTCATCATTTCTTTCAATGTGCGGTTCTTTCGTTCCGCAACGCCATTTGATTGTGGAGAATAAGGAGGTGTACACTCATGTACAATGCCACTTTTTGCGCATAAATCCGCAAAAGGTGCAACATATTCACCTCCTCGGTCGCTTCTCAAAGCTTTTATCTTCTTTTTAAGTTGATTCTCAACTTCATTTTTATACAAGATAAACTTCTCTATTGCTTCGTCTTTACTCTTTAGTAAATACACGTAGCAATATTTAGTACAATCATCAATAAACGTGATGAAGTACTTATTTCCTCCACGCGTGGGAACCGCTTTTAAATCACACACATCGGTATGAATTCAATCAAGGGGTTCGGTTATTCGTTCAACCGATTTAAACGATGATCTCATAAGTTTGGATTCAACACATGTCTCGCATTTGTGATTGGACTCGATATGGAATGTTGGTATCAAGTTTAATTTAATTAAACGTCGTAATGAATTAAAATTTACATGCCCTAGTCTACCATGCCAAACATTAGAAGACTCAATCATGTAAGTAGAAGTAGAATTTTCATTCATTTTCTTGTTTTGGTTTACAACCATTACATTCATTTTAAACATACCATTAACGGCATAGCCCTTTCCAACAAACATTCCACGTCTAGACAAGACAGAATTGTCCGATTCAAACACTAGACGAAATCCAAACTTGTTGAGCATCCATGCCGACACAAGATTATTCTGAATCTCTGGGACATAAAGCACATTGGTCAAGGTAAGCTCCTTGCCCGAAGTCATCTTCAAAACGACCGTGCCTTCCCCCTTGATGCTTGCGGTAGCTTTATTCCCCATATAAAGCTTTTCTTCACCCGAAGCTTCCTTGAATGTAGAGAAAAGAGCCTTGTCTCCACAAACATGGCGGGTTGCACCCGTGTCAACGAACCATCCTTTTGGGTTTTCACCCATTGCGTTGACTTCTTCAATCATAGCCGCTTCCTCGGTTATCATTGCAATCAGAGGCATACCATCCTCATCAACCATATGCGCACGCTCACGCTTAGGTTTATTGCATTGGTTAGCACGGTGCCCCGTCTCGTTACAATTGTAACAAGTACCTTGGAAAGGCGCAGGCTTCTTTTTCACAGCCCCCCTTTTAGGTCCAAGGTTGTTAACCTTTGCTTTCCCTTTGTTGTCCTTTTAACCCTTGCCTTTCTTGCCCTTTGAGGACTCCCTAACTTCCACCATGTTTGCCTTAGCCGAAGCTTGCAAAATGGTGCCTTTTTGGGCCACCCTGTTTTCTTCTTCTATATGAAGACGAAGAACAAGGTCCTCGACCAACATTTCCTTTCGCTTGTGTTTAAGATAATTCTTAAAATCCAACCAAGCAGGAGGTAATTTTTCGATCATGGCTGCCACTTGAAAAGTTTCGCTAAGTACCATTCCCTCAGCATGGATGTCATTTAGTATAATTTGCAACTCTTGGACTTGGTTCATAACAGACTTGTTATCAAGCATTTTAAAGTCCAAGAAACGGGCGACAACAAATTTCTTTGTTCCCGCATCCTCCGTTTTGTACTTTTTCTCTAAAGACTCCCATAATTCTTTGGAAGTCTTTATATTATAGTACACATTATACAAGGCATCCGAGAGACCGTTGAGTACGTAGCCTCGACATATAAAGTCAGAGTGCTTCCATGCCTCTACCGCGCTCAGAGCCTGAGCATCGGTCTCCCCTTCCGCCGGTTGGGGAGCGGTCTCCGTTAAGAACCTCGCAAGGTTCATGGTGGTCAAGTAGAAGAACATCTTCTGTTGCCACCTTTTGAAGTGGAGACCCGAGAACTTCTCGGGTCGTTCAGCATGATTCGCCAATGTGGACGCTCCCACAGTGTTGGCAGGGGTACCGACAACAACGTTGACGTTGGTATTTTCAGTCGACATTCTGAAAAATTCCACAAAACCAAGTTAATAAATATGTTAGAATAATAAATGTGCTGATTTATTATTTAACTAACAAAGTCGATGAGTAACAAAATCAGCCTCGTAGCTTCTAAGTCCAACTTTGAAGACTACCAAAAAAGATCTTAGAACCCAAAGACGAAGAAGGAGTAGAAGAACAGAGTTCTGTTTTAACAAAGTCGCCACTTTGAATCAAAACAAAGAAAAAAAATCTGTTTTTTAAAACACAACTGTATGAATTCAAAACTGGTTCGAATTCACAGCAGAATACGTTTGTGTTTCTACACGAACGGTGTTTTAAAAATTTGTTTTAAGATTGTAGGAATCCGTTCGTGCAAAAATAAATAAAAACTTTATTAACTTGAAATACTGAAACAAATACAGAATTACAACTGAAAGTAAATACAATTACAACTGGGAAAAAGGAAAAACAATACAGAAAACCTAACAGAAACACTTTTCTTTGGCTGAGGATCGTGTTAGACACGGGTCCCTTAAAACAAATTTCGTGTCTCCCAGGAGAACACGTTTGTTTCCAGGATACAACAGCCTCAAGCAGTTGCACTGCCGGTCTTGACTCTAACCCGAAGGTGTACCTCGAAAGCTTGAAGGAAAGTGATGAATACTGCAGTGAGAAGATTGTAGAGAGAGCTTGAGTTTTTCGGTATGTTTCTGCAATAGGGTAGCACCCTATTTATAGTTGCAGGTTTAGGCGAAACTGAAAAATGAATTAAATGGAGAATTAAACTGCATTAGACGTCTTTAATGCAATTTAATTCGTCACTTAATTCTCAGTCAAACGCATTAACTTTGTCAGTTTCGAATGCTGAAATGTAACTGCACAGCATTAACTGCTGCTGGAAGCTTCTGCGCGCGCGTGCGCGCATGTCACACTGGTGCGCGCGCGCGTGTGCCACGTCACCTGTGAGCCTCTACGAGCACGCCACACAGTCGCGCTGTATTGGCTCACTTTGGTGCACCGCGCACGTCACATCAGGCCCATGCACCATGCGCCTCCATGCCATGTACTCGCGCGCGGACTGCCACGTCACGCGCCTCGAACCTTCACACCACTTGGTCCTTGCAGCCTCTGTGATCCACCACGCGCACGTGGTCAAAAATACAAAGGCGGCTCTCGGCGATGCGAGTGTGCGAAGTGCAAAGTGCGCCATCAAAGCGCCACATTGCGCCTCATCGCCCACGCCACGCGCGCGCATGTGCTAGTGCGAGTGAGGGTGCTCCGCACCCTTCACGAGTTCACTAGTGAGTGCTTCCATGAAACAATAAGAATAGAGAGTTCCCACTTAAATACCCCTTTAAGTTCCATCTCTCATCCGATGTGGGACAATGTGCCACTTTCCCACTTATTTCAGCATTTAAGTTTCAAACACCAAACTTTGAGCATCGATATCTCATTCATCTTAGCTCCGTTTTGGACGTGGTTTAGTTCGTTTCGAAGCACTCCCGACATAGAACACAAACCCACAAATAAATATATAAAACCCGCTCATTTTATTATATTTATTTCTAGTCCAAAATAGGAAAAAATCATTTTCCTATATTTGTGAAAAAAGCTATTTTCACAAAATTTCCAACAAAAACAAACGTTTATAGATGGTTTTAGCTTGTATATAACAACCATCATATACATATTCTGTAATATCAACGAACGAACAAAGATTTAGCAATTAAAACAACAAAACTAAAGTAAAATATGAAACCCTAACCGCCAACGTCGATCTTCAAGCTACTGCTGTTTTTCCTGCCCAAAATACATTGCCGCCACCGTCATTTAACCGAACGTCAAGAATTAGAAGCCAAATAAGTGATTCAGAGAGTGCTCTGATGGGAAGATGGGGAGAATGCTTAGACTATCTCCAATGGTAAAGGAGCCCTTAGACGCCCTTAGCTGCGCAGTCAGCTGCCACATCATATCCTTATAAATCCTTACAAATCTTTAAAAATTCTTAAAACCCCAATCTCACCTCCAACCATACAAACCTATTTACATATCCTTACATTTTCCATATCATCACTTATTTTTCCTTTAAATTTTATTACTTAAATCATTAAAATATGTTTAAATAATTAATATGAGTAGAAAAGTAATATATTTAATTTTGCAACCTTTTTCTCTAAAATCTAAATGTGGTGGGATCTTTCAACACCACTCATGTCATTTTACATCCAGAAACACACGCTTTCATATTTGTTTCTCTCCCCCATGCCGTTCAATCTTCATTTCTCATCTTAACCCTTTTCACAAGAGTATCAATTTGCTTCAAGAAGCAGAAACCCCAGTATAGAGGTTATTATTGTTAAGTCTAATTTTTTTTTCATGATTCTAACCATAATCTTTGTGTTCTTGGAAACCTGTTTCAAAATCTTTGGTTCTTGTCAATATTAGATCTTTCTTCTACAATCTCTCATTGGTTTTGTCTGGTATGTTCTTGATTATGGTTACTTTCAATTTCGTGTTTCTTATTTCTTTAATTTCTCCTGGGGTTACATTTTTATGAAAAAAACCTGTTCCTTTCTGATGTAATTTGATCAAGATCAAGGCTCTGTTTTAACTAAAAGTTTTTGTTTATTTCTGATTATTTTGACGTGTGCTCGATTTATGCATTCTGAGTGTGCAAATTGTTCCTTGCTTTGATTGCTACTTGGAAAAAAAAAAGAAATAGCACAAGAACCGAGATAACCAGAGCCCTTAAGTTTGGACGCCTCACCTTTGGACATTATCGGGCGGCCGACTCCAACGCCGCACATAATTTCAGGCGTCTCTGACGTGGCTCGGGCGACCAAACTTCAGCGCATTGAAGATAGTCTTAGATGGGATATGGAGAGGCGGGTGAGAGAGAGACAGGGGTGAACAATATATATGAATCAGAACCACGTTTTTTTTTTGAAAAACACCCCAAGCCAAATGTACAACCCATCAAAGCCTAAAGTAGTTGCTTATTTATATAGGTTTTAATTCATATACGTGGATATTGTAATCTTTGTCTGGTGTCGATTGGCCATAACTTCCGGCCGTCTGATAGGGTTATTGCGGTACAAGTGATCGGACATGGAGCAGAAGAGGGTTGAGGCAAACAAGGTAAGTTTTCGTCAACGATCTTTGGATTCTCGGATTCTTGAAGCTTCTGTTTTAGTCGTATCTCCTCTGTTTTCAGTTATTATTTTAGTTAAATTTAGGTTTACATCAGATGTCCATTCAGTTATCATTTTCCTCCTAAACGGGTCGAATGAGTTAATTCTACTAAACAGCCCCAATGGGACAGTATTCTTAAACGAGTCAACTTGGTCAGCTTTAATGAGCTGATGATGTTTGATAAAAGTCGCATACATGTATTATTTTTTAATAATTTCATTACATATTGAGCTTTTTTTAACAACGTCAAGCCTTCAACAAAAGCACACATAATATAACTTTTCCTCTAATAAAATGACTTTTTAGTTGAACCATTTAGTATGCATTTTAATTATTGCTACTCATATAAATATCTCAATCGTATGCATTGAAAAATTTGACTTGGCATGGAGACTAATAAAAAATGTTTATGTAGTTGGCTTCAGAAAAGAAGACGAAATTCACGTCTGAATTTAAGCGTAAGATCCCTATCTCTTATTCAGTTTTGATGTTTAGCTTCTCATGCATATAATACGTTAAGTCTATTTCAATGTTATAATATGTGACTCTCAGTGCAACTTAGTTTTCAGCAGGTATTGTAAGCTATACTTCTACCAAGGTGCTGACAGTGAAGTATGTTCCCAATTTCATTCTGAACTCTACATCTCGACCTGTACCTATTATGCCCAACCCTGTTATGACCATTACCAAAATGACAATTTTCTAATACAAAATGTCCTGACTCGAACCCGTAAATATAAATTTTTAGAAACGGGCCTCGACTGTCACTGTCACTGTCTCAGTTGCAGAAAACAATCGTGTACATGCGCCTACTTTTGGGAGTCCCTTCTTTTATTAGAAGGCTTCAACTAGAGATGAGTAAATGGTACCGGGTACCGGTTCAGAACCAGTACTAAATTTACCGAACCAACCCGATTTTTGGTAACGGTTTTTACATCAAATGTGGTGTATAAAGAAATCTTTAATTACTTGTGATTTTTGCGTTGCTTTCTTTTTTCATTTCATTGTAGTTTACTAATTTCATTAGTACTTGAATGTTTATTTCTGTCAAAGGATTATTTCAACAATTTTAAGTTATATATTTGTATGTTAGTCCACCCGCAAAATTCGGGGGTTCTTAAACTATTATAAGTGTATTACAAATTCAGCTAAATGATGTTTACAAATGTCTCCTTAAATTGGAATGGGATGGCAACTTACTGCATATTAGGCAACTTAAATGTATATTTTAGCGTAAATAAATCTAATTTTAAGTTGATACACCATGAGTTTTCATATATTCAAGCGCAAAATATAGTGGTATGTTGTGATTTAGTTTCGACATGTTTCATCAATGCTTTATGTTACCTTTTCATTCTAAAGTTTTGTTTGGTGTTTTAATATTTGGTCCAGAAGGTATCAATCTGGCGACCCTTAGACGTGAAGCCTAACTTTGGAAAGGCCTAGAACAAAAATAATGATCTACATGAGCTTCAATGCCACTAGATATTATATGTTTGTGTTAAGCCACCCGCGAAACTCGCGGGAACTTAGGCTAGTTGCCTTTAAAGTCATAACTAAAAGTTAAGTGCGGAAAAAATATAAGGTATTCAACGTGACATTTTATGTGATTAAGGAAAAACTTGTATTTTTTCCATCTTTTTTTTTTTGAACGGTGACTTTCTTATGAGTGACCCATTGCCACACCTGCCCTAAGTCAAGCCCAACTCACAAGGCCCGCACCAGACTATGTTGTTTGAACCGGGTCCACGCTGGTGTTGTCCGGGCGTGAGTTGGCGCTCCCCCGGAAAACGTACTGCCTCCACACGAGTTGCCTCGCTGGAGTAACAGCCGGGTAAAAACCGGGGTGACGGTCAGGATCAAACCCTCCTCGGTGGGTTTTTCACCATCATAGCGCATGAGTGTCTCACCCTGCAACAGCCGGAGATCGCCACCAATGGAGACAACCAGCCAACCCACCAGCTGAGCTGGGATCACGGACTTTCCATCTTTTACAACAATTTTTATTTATCATCCTCTGCCAAACAATGTTCTCTTCTTCACCATAGTCGTTTATTGTAGGAGAAGATGGGGTGAAAGAAAGGGGGTGTTGAATATATATGTTAAAGTATGTATTCCATCATACGACTTGACTTTAATTGTTATTTATTGACATATGTTGTGATTTTTCTACGGGGTGGTACGTTATGGAGCTCCATAACGCGTTGAAAAATCACGGAACACCGCCGCCTTGCTCCTCACCACGCGTTATTTTTTGAACGCGTTACACATATCACGCGTTGAAAATTGAAAATGGAACGTTGGAAATGACCGTTTGGGTTATTTTTTTTGACCGTTTGGATGATATTTGAACCATTTTTTTTTTATATAAATCCAACCTATTTCAATACAAAAAATCACCAAACTCTCCAACTATTCTCACACTCAATACAAAAAATCAAAAAACTCTCCAACTTAATCTAAATAATTTTACAAGAAACATGGAAGGTTCAAGCAAGAGAGGTGGGGGTTCGAAAAAAAGAGGTTCGGGTACGAAGAAAAATCCCGTGAGACCCAAGGTTCGAGCGAATCTTGGCGAGCCGACGCGCTTTAGGTTGCAAGACGAACCCGACCAAGTCCCACCCTTTCATACCCAACAATATCCACCCTTTCAAACCCAACAATATCCACCCTTTCAATCGCAAACGTACCAAAACCAACCGTTCGTTCCACCGTTTCAACCTCACCAATTCCAACCCCAATCGTTTCCAAACTTTCAAACCCAACCCCACCAACTCGACCCACTAGAAGACAACACCCTCATCCATCAATTTGCAAAAGCGAGGAGGTTCGAAAAGATCAAAGACATCCGATTCGGGGAACTACACGACTTCCGCGTCGGATAACTTGCCCGAAATGAACTTAAACGACGAGCCCGTTGACGAACCAGAAGACGAGCCCGTTGAAGGAGATACACCTACAAGGCCACGCCGCAGGAGAGGTGGTGAATCATCAAGCAAAGGGAAGGAAGCGGTGGCGGATTCTATCTTTAGAATCGAAGAGGAGAAAATCAATCGATACAAGAAGGCCGAAGAAAGAAAAGATATAATTATGTCCCACAAAGTTGAACGCGAGCAGGCGTACAAGGAACACTTGAAAACGGTTGAAAGACAAAATGATTTAAAAATCTTGTGTGAAAAGCACAACCATCTCGACGAACCGTTTAAGTCAATTGTCATTCAACAAAAGCGCGAGATTTGCGCAAAGTGGGGTTGGGAGATGCCACTCGTTTAGTTTTTTTTTTCCAAGGTTTAGTTGTTTTTTTAGTTTGCTATGTAATTTCTTTTTTAAGTTTAATGAAATTTATATTTTAGTGTTTTATTGTTAATTTCTAATTTTAAAAAGGAAATTAAAAAAAAAATTGAGAGTGATAAAATTTCATCACTAGTGATACCACCCCCCTACATTTTTATCACTAGTGATAGAAATTTGGTTGATGACATGGCACGATTTTATTGGACAGTGTGAGTGATAGTTTCTATCACTAGTGAACCACCCCTCCCCCTTAAGTTCATTTTAGTTGTATTACATTGTTTCTGATATTATTCATGATTTTCATTTTTTATACATCATTCATGATTTTATTTGTTTTTAAGACCGGTCTGGTCAGTTTGATGTCAATCCGATATTCAAATATGCTTGTAAATGGGATTGTCATTGTACCCATCAAGCAAAATGCAAGTCTCACCTTATGAAGCCTTTTGCTAATTGAGATGCCTACCATGTTAAACCTATGTAAATTATTATAATATTTGAAAGTGTTAAATGCCATTTTAATTCCTATGGTTTGGTCATTTTGACAGTTTAGTCCAGAGGTTTCATTTTTAGCCTGTGGGTCCAAAAATGTTTCACCGTTATCATTTTAGTCTATTGGGTTGACTTCATCCATTTTTTCTGTTAATGAGAAGGGCAATTCAGTCATTTTATATGTAAATCTGTTAACTAGAAAGACAATTCGGCCATATAAAATGACAGAATACAGATGCTGGTGCATCACAATAAGATAAAGGAATTGCTGTTGAGCTACTGCAATTATTATGTCCCAAATTCATAGCAGTCTGCGGTAAAAAAATTGATGTACAATAATAAGCCGCCATATATTCAGAAGCATGCATAATATGCACGGGTGTGCGCACAATTCACAGGATGGCATATAACACAGAAAAGCACTTAAGGGGTGGCAACGGCCAAAGGCCGATAGTTGGGAGTGATAAAATTCAATAACCCCATAATTTATGTATGGGTTCTTTTTAATCGTGCAAAAGTATGGACATTGTATAAAATGATAAAAAGGCGATAGTTTAACAATTTATTTATAATTGTAGCTTTATTGAATACAACAAATTGTATATTATACTAAACCTAAGGAGTAAGGATCCCTTTTAAGTTTAACTCGAGTTATGAATGGAGTTACGGGTTTACAAGTAATACACGTAAAGGTCTCGATAGGGATTTACAAGAAGTTGATCTTTCCGAAACACATTTCAGCGCAGTGTATTAGTTTAGAGTAAATTACTTTTTGAGTCCATGTGTTTTAATGGTTTTAACCACTTGAGTCCAAAATTAAAAACTTTAACGCCATGAGTCGCTAACCACTCATTTTATAACATTTTTTATAACATTTTGAGTCCAATTTATAACACTTGTACTTTTTATTTTGGACTCAAGTGGTTAAAATCACTAAAACACATGGACTCAAAACGTTATAAAATGAGTGGTTATGGACTCAGGGTGTTAAACTTTTTGATTTTGGACTCAACTGATTAAAACCACTAAAACACAAGGACTCTAAAAGTAATTTACTCTTTGTATACAGATAAAAAAAATCTTAGATCAACCTCATTTGACACACTCATCTAGATGGTAGACAACACATGTAGTGAATTTGACGTTTAGCAATAAGGCCGCCCGTAGTGGGGCGTTTTTAAAAATAAAAAATAAAAAAAAAACGCCGGAAAACGCCCCGGACCCCATTACACCCGGCGTTTCCGGGCGTTTTTTTGTTCAAATTTGTTGTTGGCGTTTTTTTTAAAACACTCATTTTGTTTTGTGGAATGGTTGACCCACCAATCATTTTGAACTACCCTCTGACAACTTTTGAGAACCCCCACTTTTGCATGTGACCATGTGTTTGACCAGCCAATCACCATTTGTTTCCTTTTTTTTTTTTAATAATTGGAAGGGGCGTTATTGGAATAATGCCCCACAACGCCACTTTTGCTATAATGCCCAACGCTGACTAGGATGCCACGTGTCGGATAATGCTCCATGATGGGGGCATTATTTTTGTTCACCACTACGGGTGGTCTAATAAATACATCTTTTATTTTTTTTACCCATATTGGTGGTGAGATTGAATACATTACTAGAGCGGAAATAAACAAAAACAATGGGCGGATTTAAGTTGACACAAAGAACAGGCTAACGGTCTCATTCGGTTAAGGGGAAAAGTGCTTATTTTGGCTAGATAAGTGGCTGGGTAACTTCACACTGAAGGAATCATTCCCGAACCTCTTCACACGAGCAGTTGATAAATATTTAAACTTACTACACTACTAGAAAAGTGGTCTCATGTATTTGTCACAAATGCGTGAGAAAGCCTGTTTTGTGACGCATTTCCTACGAGAAAACTGTGTAAGAAGTTTCAGATTTTCTAGTAGTGCTAGAATAAACAATCATGCAAAGACAGACTTCAAAAGTTTTCAAAACAAGAGTATTGTCCTTAAGCTTCTACCTATGAACCATCCATACCTGTTGTTATTATCCCAACGAACCCAAATCTCTTGTCCAACTCGAAGTTCCTTCCCCCGAATTCCAATTAAACCTCCTCGGCACTCCTTGCCGACATCGCTAGGACTGTTTCCAGCTCATAAGGTAGAGAAAAGCTCAGACCACCATTAGCCCATCGGATTTTGATCTCATTCCCGATAAATATTCCCCTACTCCGGATAATTATTCCCCAATCTCCTATTAAAATGTAACCATCAAACCAATGCAGTTGCATCACATATCCATCCCCTGTATCAAAATCACGTGCATTCAAATTCACTGGTTGTCCCCTTCGCATCAACGCTAGTTGTTCCGCGGTTAAAGCATTAAGAATATGTTGCTCAACTGATCCTTGTTCCAATGGTAGGTAAGGGTGGCTAGTGCAAAGACCAGATAGTGTCGACACCACCCCAATAATAGGCCATTCGTCATGTTGCACCACGGGTGCAGGAGTAATATGTAACGATGGTACATTCAGTGGCGGTGGCTGAAGGGCAGCATATGGCACAGGTGTTGAGGGTGGTTGTCTTATCAAATAATTGTTGATGTTGACCGAGGTGGATAAGGGCATCTTCAATGGTCGAATGTTGACAACTGAAGAACCCTCAGGTACATCTGTAGACCGAGAGATGGTCAACCCCAGCTCCAGTCGTCCTTCAAGTTCCTCAATCTCCTCACTACACAACAAAACGTTAATCAAAAAGAAAAAATGGTAGTGACTTAAGACATGAAAAGACAAACAAGAACCGAGAATTAAAGGTGGTAATTTCAACCCGTTTACTTATGAATTGGCCGACTCAGGATATATTTTATTTCCAATGGGTTAAACGGCTAAAATCGGAAAACAATTCACCGAAGCCTCTTGAAACATTTAACTTAAAAAATATAAGATTATTGAAAACATTAAAGCTTTGCACTTCGGCAGCCGGCTATCTAAAGGTGTTAATCGAACTTAAAACAATTATAGGATCTTGGCATCCCATATGAAGAAAACAAAGGTATATAGCACAAAGAGCATCAATATGCATACTGAATTAGATGAAGATTATAAATCATAATAATATTAGCTACCTTTTGTTCACTTTCTGTTTTGGGGGAACCTTTGAATATGAACCAAGTATCCTGGAAAATAAAAAAAATTAAAAAAAGGTTGATTATAAACACACTTAACACATAAAAAACATAGTTAAAACATAAATAAAAGTCGAAACACACTTAAAACATAAACATAAAAATAGTCTTTAATCAATAATCATCATAATCAAGTACGTATTCATCTCCATCAACATCACTCAATCCAATATCTTCTTCAAACATAGAAACAAACCTCTTTGAATGCTGATTATTGGAGAAAGTATGAAGAATCGCAGGAGAAGAGGAAGGGAGCGGCTGAATATGTTAAAACATAGCTAACGTTCTTTTTTTAGGGTAAAGAAGTAGCAGCCTCATTTAAACCCTATTTAAAGACTATTGGGCCTAAATAAATGACCCAAATGTGACCTGATTGGGCTGAAGCGTCGCCTCAAACCAAAGTCGCTTCACGCTTAAAGCTCGCCTCAAAACGCTTCATGTGTTGTGACGCCTCAGAGCAAAAAAAGCGACATTCTCAGCGCTTCAGCGCCTCAAGATTTAAGCTCGCTTAAAGCACACTTTTTTAAACCAAGATTCATGTTATAAGACTTTATGTTTCTAGGCTTGATGACTTCCATAACAATTGATTGTACTGTTGCAGCCTTGGCGGGTGTCATTATAGTCGGATATAACAAACAGATGCCATGCGTTTAATTATTGTATTAATGAACCGTAAAAGAGAGTAAACCTAGCATAGAAAAAAAAAGTTAATTACCCAGTAAAGAGGCTTGCAACAGCTTGACACTCACGCTTAGTGTTGAACGAAAAACCAATCACTTGTTGAGAAGCATTTCGGTACAGCAGATTTGAAGCTAGAACATCAACCTCAAACTCTCCTACCAGATTCTCCACAAAGTTTTCTGTTAATTATTAGAAAATTATGTCAAAAATCATGAAACCAAAGCACGCTAATATGAATCCACATTTGTACTAAAACAAACAGTGTCATTCAAGAAAAATAGCAGCAGACTTAATAAATATTATAGGAAGCTTGCCTGTACTTCGTCGATTCATTACTATATACTGGAACCTCGGCTGAATGGTCCTGTAATTACAGTGAAGAAGATATAATATATTAAATTGAATACTTGTCATACTCCATATAAAAGCAATCAATCAAAAGCTTGTCCCTAATGCTCAGAAGATTTCAACACTTAGACCACCCGTAGTGGGCGTCTTCTCCCCCCAAACACGCCCAAAAACGCCACCGCCCCCACCCCCGCCGGCGTGTTTGGGCGTTTTCTTTCAAAAAATGCCCGGCCGTGTGTTTTCAATCACGCTGAAATGGTATTGTATGAAGGAGAATTGGCCAATAGCATTTTTTGAAGGTTTTTTTTTATTTAATTATATTTATACCCCCTTTTAACATAATGCCCCATAACCCACATCCCCACCACACCCTTTTAACATAATGCCCCTTTGCTGACTGGACCGCCACATGGCGCAAAACGCCCTAGGGTGGGGGCATTATCTTCCCCTTCCACTACACATGGTCTTAAGTGTCAATGACATATAATGCATAATCAGAGATTATATGCCATAATGAATCAGGACCCTTGGAAATCACAACTGGCAAAAAAGAAACAGAAAGTAACAAGATAGCATAATTTGAATCAACTACAACCTCTTAACCACAAAGAGAGGCCCTGCAACATCCTTGCGAGTCTGAGAAACAAAAGAAGAAGAAAATAAGAAGAAGACTCAAAAAAACATTTTATACAAAAAAAAAACACTAATTTGTGAGATGGTTGCAGGGCATCATTTCTGAACTTAGTTTAGATTAAAAATTTATGATCTATATATTTCTCTCTATAGCTTCAATATCATGCAAATTTCAGTGCGAGTTTATGTCAGTCTCTACTCTACGATTATAATATATATATATATATATAGGGGTTGGTTAACGTACAATATTTCTTAACGTACGATGTGTACGAGATGAAATCACGCATGTTATAAAACTCAAAAACCGTAATCACGCATGTTGAAAACCATAATCACGCATGTTGAAACCCATAATCACGCATGAACATAATCAGGCATGTACAAAATCAGAACTCACGCATGGGGTAAAAAACCTAATCACGCATGTTATAAAACTATTCACGCATGTTATATTTTCAAAGCATACGAAGCGTACGTTAAGCAAAATTGTACAATACACTTTCACTATATATATATATAGAAAAAGTATATCGTACAATATGCCTTAACGTACGCTGCGTAAACGAGGCAAGTTCGCATGTTATAAACCCGCTAAAAGAAATATCGCATGTTATAAAAACGAAAGTTCGCACGTTAAAAAAAATACAATTCGCATGTTCAAATGAAAAATACAATTTCGCATGTTGTATGGAAGCCCATACAATTTCGCATGTTATTATGAAAAACCCAATTCACATGTTAGTTACAAGTATTCGCATGTTGATAATGCCTCACATACGCGTCGTACGTTAAGGCATTTTGTACGTTAACCGTCCCCCCCTCTATATATATATATATATATATATATATATATATATATATATATATATATATATATACTGAATCAGACTCAAAAGTTGAACCAATAAGTCAAAGACTTCAATGATATGCACACATCTCATCCAGATCTGTTAATCCTTCATTCCATACCAATTATATAAATCAAATTTCAATCCACCTATATCTAACATTTAAAATATATATTATAATAATCAATCAACAAGTGAGTGATAACATCTATCTAGAACACTAAAAAACACTCTGAACATTCAATCACAGTTGCAATCAGTCGATCAAGTAACAACTCAAAATCGACTGAAAACAATAACCTGCTAGTATAAATCCTAAACTCATTCTAGAAGATTCAAAATTAACCACAAACAACTACCGGTAAACCTAAAAACATGAATTTACCCATTGATTGAGGCCGAGGTTGACATCGTGTAAGGTGACGTGAGCAGCGGGCATTAAGATCTCTTCGATGTAGGGATCCATCCTCATAAGAACGGTGAGATCGGTGATCTTCATGCTTTTTTGGTCGATATTGGGTATTGATTTGCCACTTCGAAGCATTAGATAAATATCATATATAATACCCAACACAAAAACTAGAAATTTACCCTTGTTTTGTGAAATATCATATATATGCCCTTACAAATTTACCCTTGTTTATACCATATATGTCATTACAAATTAGATAAAACTAGAATTACGACCCGCCGCAATGCGGCGGGATTCTTTAGTTATAACTAAGTCGGTCTAGGATCCGCACATTATGTTAAACCTGTCAAACGGGGAAAAAATAGACGATGTAAAATGTTCACCCACACACGCATGTTGCATCGTGTTAACTCGCAAAATTTAGAACGAAACGTAAAAACGTTAAGCCAAAGACACACGTTGCGATGTGTTATGTCACAAAATTTAGAACCAAGCATAAAGCGAAAAATTTGCGGAAAATGAAAACTATAAAGGAACAAAGTTGAAAGTAAAAAAGTTACGAAAATAGATTGCAAAAGGTAAAAAGTTTTGGGTTAAAAGTAAAAAACAAATAGTTTTGGGTTAAAAGTAATTTATGAAATACTTTTGGGTGAAAAGTAAAAAAAAAAATCATTTTTTTGGAAAACCCCTAAAGCCAACGTTACGACAACCATATGCATAACCATTTTTTCTTTGAAAAACCCACAAAGTACACATCGCGTTGCAACGGGGCGTAAAACGGTGTCAAATAGTACTAATGTTACACAACCGTCATCGACCACCAACACTGACTCGACCTAGGATATGCTTGTTACGATGAAACTGTCAAACATGGAAAAATAGAGGCAAAAACGTTGAATCACACATGTACGTTGCGTCGTATTAACTAGAAAAAATTAGAACTATACGTAAAACGGAAATTTGCGAAAGATGAAAAGTATAAGTGACAAAAGTTGTGAAGTTAAATTGCAAATAATAAAAAGTTTTGGGTTAAAGTTAAAAAAAAACAAATTATATAGGGTTAAAAATGCAAAATGTAAAAACATTTGGGTTAAAAATAAAAAGTCAAGTTTTTTTTTTGAAAAATGTGCAAAGCATAATGTACAACTTGTTATACATAGAAAACTTGCTTCTTTATAAGGGTATAATATCAAATATACCAAATTTATCACAAACAAAATTATCATTTTACCCTTGTTTTTTATTTTTAAGTTTCTCATCTTTTAACTACCTATTTTTATATAACATATTTTATCTTAAATTTATTTTTACCTTTTTTTTTATTTTTACCCATAAACCATGATATCACTACACCACCACCACTCAGTCACCACCACACCACCACCTATTGAAGCCCAAATCAAACGCCACCGCCATACTCCCATCTTCACCACTACCTTTGCTTCCGGCCAACAAATGCCATCATCATCAACCACCGTCATCGGACTTCACTCAACTCGTCGACACCAACACCATACGCCCCAGAGATAGAACCCTTCTGTTATTGTCAAGGTCGCCGGAGATGCAACCCCCAAGCCCTAGCATCACCACCCTCTGCTCAGATCTGGATCCACGGAGGTCTGATCTAGTCTTGACACTTCCTTCTGCCGTCGTTTCCACACCTCACTCATACCTACCTCACTACCTCTCTCTATCTCTAAACCTCTGCAACTATGTATGTTCAAAATGGATGATTACTGCTGCCATAAAAACACTTTGAGCATCAACCCCGCTATTCGGATTCAACCCAACATCACCGTAATTAAATGTAAGCTCTTCATGGATTATAAATCAATAGAAGGATGGATCGATGCAAATGTGTATTGATTATAGAGAATTAAATAAGGTTACAATCAAGAATCGATACCCATTACCTAGGATTGATATCCCTTTGATCAACTTCAAGGAGTTAGATATTTTTCTAAAATTGATTTACGCTCTGGATATCATCAACTGAAAGTACAGGAAGAGGATGTTCCTAAGACTGCTTTTAGAACTAGATACGGTCACTACGAGTTTACAGTCGTGTCATTTGGTTTAACAAATGCTCTCACAACATTTATGGACATGATGAATAGGATATGTAAACCCACACCCAAAAATCACAACGGTAACAAAATTCAAGTTTCAACGTGTGATCATGGTAACGCGTTATAAAGTCCAAGCGTGGAACACTTAGCCGGCGGCGGTGTATCACATGGATCAACACGTGAAGATTGTGTTATCACGGGGCTCCTCGACCCCCTTACGGTAAGGAGACGTAAAATCATGTTAAATAACAAACGAATGACAACTAAATTCGAGAAAAAAACGTAAAACAACAACTAAAAGAACAAATCCATTTAACCTTTGTGACAAAATTATAAAAAAGGAACTTTTAGTAAAAAAATAGAAAAGCTTAAGATTTACTATAAAAAACCCTTACAAAAGACAAAAAATTACTATTTCTACAAATGTTATGAATATGAATTAATATATAGATAATTTTTTAATATTTATTTACATAATATAAATTACCAACAAGTTGATGATTTGAGGTGTTGTACCTCATGTTTTGGGGGGTTTTAAAAAAAATATATATTTCATTTTAAACCCAAGCTACTTGATTTTGTAGTTTTAACCTAAAAGTTTTTAGTTTTTCAATTTAACCTAACAATTTTTTTACTTTCAACTTTGATCACCTATATTTTTCATATTTTGCAAAATTCTTCGTTTTACGTTTAATTCTAAATTTTACGAGTTAACACAACACAATGTGTGCGTGTGGTTCGACGATTTTACGTTTTGTTATACGCTTTGTTTTAAATTTTGCGAGTTAACATGCCGCAACGTACGTGTGTAGTTCAGTGTATTTACGTCGTCTATTTTTTTCCCGTTTAACAAGTTCGTCACAACGTGCGAGTCCTAAATCGAGTTAGTTAATCTTTCTCTGTTTTATATGTCGGTCGAATTTCTGAACATTAAGATGCCGCAACTTCAATGTTGGTTGTCGTTGACTGTAGTGTGGCATTAGCGCTATTTATCATGGTTTTACGCCCCCACCGCAACGCAGAGGGCTTAATACTAGTTTTATATTAACTAGGTTTGTATCGTGCAAGTTGCAAATAGTTCGTTACCAAGATCTGATTATGGGTTATTAAATGGGAAAATAAATCGAAATGATAAATTGGAAAACCTGTTCCTAAGGGGCCCAACGAATTCCTAATTGGAATTAGGGGGTCCTTTTTGATTGATTCTTTTATCACATTGGGATATTTTACATCGTTGAATGGGCCTATTCGAGAACAATTGGATGATGACAAAATTATCAAAGATTGAGATTCCTTATTTCGATTCAACAATGTATGAATAGTTCCTTGGTTTGGATTAAGGGATTCTTGAATCGTTGCCTTGGAATAGGAATAAATGGAAGAAAACGGATTGCCATTAGCGCGATCTGATCCATTCTCAGAGATCAATCCTGAACCAGGCAGATCGTTCCTTTTTCCGGTATATGAAATAGGTGACTTCGCTAAGTCGATTCTTAGAAAATCTCTAATCAAACCATTTGTCCTTATTTCAACAAAGGAAGCACAGGCCTTTTCGATCTTTTTGTCTTGGTCCCAATTCAACACTAAACAAGTCCGAACTAATTGAAAGATCGTGACCTGCTCAAGTCAAATGCAACTCTCAGCTTTTATATATATCCGATTTAATTTTCTCAGGAATACCATTTGAAGAGATGACGAAGCGAAGTTAAATGACTCTTTAAAAAAATCTATAATACCTAGTATTCAAGTTTCAACAATAACTAAAATTAGTAGCTAAAATCACTAAATTTCAAGTTTTAATCAAGTTTTGTCAAGATTCCAACTCATAATTACCAATTTTCTATCAAGCTTCAAGTTCACCATTAACATTACTTAATAAAGAAAGATTATATAAACTATAAAGATTGTCACTTACTTGAGAAAAATCCCGATCCAACCACCGGTATTTAGTATCATGAAAGGTCACATCTTAGAATATCCACTAATATATCAACTAAATAACATCAATGCTAACTTCATAGCCTTCTGTTAATTACCTGCCAAGAAGCTTGTCAATGCACAAAACAATATTAAAGTAAGAACTAACATGATTCCTGAAGGGAACCGGCCAATAAGTTGCGTATATTCAGAAACACTGTCGGGAATTCCTCAAATAGGGTCATAGGCCAATGCTCGATCATCTGTACAAAATACACATTCTACTAATTAACCAATGTTTGGATCTCTTCATTTACGCAATGCCACAAACACTTGTCGTGCGACCTTAAAAACAAACATAAGCATTTAAATCTTACCCTGTAAATAAGGCACTTAAGCAGACACAAACCTTGCCGGTGTTAAAGTTGTGCCAATGCCTTTTACCATATCAATAATTTTAATTGCAGGAAGTAGAATCAACATTAAAAGCTTTCAACACACATGCTGCTTGACATACAATCTTTGTGACAAACGAAGTTAACTGTGTGATAATTATTTACAAGAAATTACAATATGATGCATATTAATTCATGAATAAAACCCAAGTTAGATCAAATTGTAGGGGAACTAATGGTTTGTGAGTGTTGTGAGCTTACCCGTTCACCGGAATCTTTGTCGGAGCCTCACCGGACGTTACCTACTCATCAGATCAACATTAGTTTGTCGGATTATGGTTCAGGGACAGCCGATCTAACTAAATAGCTAATAGCAAATAGCAAACATGCAATAGAAAAGGGCTTACCGGAAGTTGAGCGAAACCCTAACCGCTTGACCGTCGTCATTGTCAGAGCTACAACAATCATACCTGGTCGCTCTCTGTCCCAAGCCATGTTTGTCGCCACCAAAGACCACGGCAATCATACCGTCACAAACCCTACTCTGCACACCAGAGACTACCGCCACCACAATGATCAGAACGTCATCTTTGAGTGTTGTTGACGCCGGCGAGCAGGTTGTAACACCATCGGACCGTTGTCATCGGCCTCTCTCTCTGCGCGCTCTCACACACACACACATCTTTCTCTCTCTAACGGGCTCTTTGACGGTGTTGTTTCTCTCTCTTGTCTGCTCTTTAAACTGGTTATACAACGAAATTACCAGAATGACCTTTTGCACTGTTCATTCAGTTTTTTTATTATCATATAGTAATTTACTCCACACATGTAACTTTAAATAAATATATAAATCCAAATACTTTTTGAGCATCATATAAATCCAAATAACAATAGATTCGTTCATTGCAAATTTGCACATGTTTGAAAAGGAAAACCAAGGAGACTAGCATTTTAGATTTGGGAGTCCATCAAATCCAAATCCCAATTCCTATATATAATTTTTGAAAGCTATATATTAGTTTTTTTTTATTCGAGCCTAATCAAGCTGAGTCACGCCAACTCGGTTAAAAATCAAGCCTAGTTCGAGCCAGCTCGATTAAAAATTAAATCGAACTCAAGCTTAGATTTTCAGCTCGGCTCGTAAACAGTTGCTCCCTTCCTTAAAGGTTAAGGATTCAAGTCACATTATAATTATAATTATAAAACATAACAATTCATGAAAGCTCTTAGGAATAGTATATTAATAGGACAATAACATGATAGTAATTACAACTATGCCATCTCTCTTTTCTTGTTACATGTTATATATTATTCAAGATTTAAGAGTAAAGTTTTTCTCATTGATCTCATGGGGTTTCTTAGTGGTTGCATTAGTTCAATAGATTGGGGCTAATTTGTACGTATTAGCCTTCACACTTTTCCTTACGTTGCTTTGTTAACATGTCTTTAGGTTTTTATCATAGGGTTTAAATTTAATAAATCTCAAGCTTCATGCTTTCATATCTTGTAATAAATAACAACTAAGGATGTAATGACTAATCGATAATGGTTAAGACTTAAATTGGTTTATTTCTTCACTGTCGATGCTACCGAAACGCTTAAGTATATTCGTCTTTATAGTTTTCGATCGATGTAAAACACGTATAAACATCTATCTCTTATACTAAAGCAAAATAATGTTTGACCATTTGACCATTATGTGGCATATCTTTTTAGCCAGAGAATTCATTTTTTGAGCGCCATTTTTCTCTATTCTCTCTATTCTCATTCAATTAATCAATTCCTTCATTCTTCTTTCAAAGTCTCCTTTGATTATATATGGAAGGTTGAATAATTAATCAATTACCGGAAGATTTTTTTTGGAAATTATAGAAGCGTTTCCAATTTTACGTTCTATATACAATTTGGGGCTGTTAATCGGAGGTTTCAAAGGAACACTGAAGTCGCCTGTTTTGATTTATCTTCATCATCATCCTTCGAAACTGAATCATAGGTAAGTTGGTTTCCATCTCTGTTTGTGATTTTGTATTTGTTATAAGAAAACCCTAATTTGGTTGTATGATTTGTATGTTGTTGTTGTTGATTAAGCCGCTAATTCTTTTTTATATGCGGTTTTAAGCAGTTCATTGTTCTAATTTGTGTGTTTATTGGTGTTATTATACACCCTAATGGCATTCAACACCGGATTGAGATCATTATCTTCCAAATTGATTGCTTCTGTCTATTCTTCTCTCGCTAAATCTGGTAAGAATCAGTGACCTAATCTCTTTCGTAACGTTTGAATGATTAATTTTAAACAATAGCTGATGATTCTGTGAAATTTGTTTGATATGTTTGTAGTCATATTAAGAGAGATGATCCCTCTCACATTAATACAAATGCTCTGGTCAAGTGAAAATTGGACAAGTAACAAAATTCTTTAATGTTTCATATGATGTTATATTATATATTTAAATAACAAAAAAAGTTTCTGTGTTTTTGCAGTGGGTTCAAAAAATGGCTGCCTACCAGGTGTTTGATCAATTGCTTCCCATTTTATATGTATTATTTCGGATATTGTGTTTTGAAGTTGAAGTTTATTTTGTGTTTATTTCAGATTCAGGGTCTAGGTTGCCTCTTAAACGGGTCAGAATTGTCTTAGAAAGTGGCTGCCTACCAGGTGTTTGATCAATTGCCTCCCATTTTATATGTATTATTTCATATATTGTGTTTTGAAGTTGTTTATGTGTTTATGTCAAATGCAGGGTCTAAGTTGCCTCTTAAACGGGTCAGAACTGTCTAAGAAAGTGGTTGCCTACCTGGTGTTTGATCAGTTGCCTCCAATTCAGCTCTTTTTATGGCTGATTACACTTATATTGTGTTTCTCTACACAATCAATGTGATGTGTTTTTGGTGTTCTTTTTCATTTTCTTCCGGTTTTCTTAAACAATCAATGCGATGGTTAATTCTAATAAAATATGTGCTACTTCTTATCATTTGTTTCTTTTCGTTTGTGCTTATACAAGAGTTTTGAGTTAGTTCTAATGTTACATGTACATTTGGATCTTTGAAAACCGGTCAAAATGGCTTATTTACCCATGGTTGGGTGGGTTGGCTAATGGGTCGTCGGTCAAATCGAGTTCAGGTTAAGACGATTCATTTTTAGTACCGGGTTAGGTTGACCCACAAATGCTTTTTATCTCTTCTTTATTATTACTTATATATAAATAAAGTGTTAATAATCCTTAACTTTTTCCATAAATTTGGCGTTTCTTTCAAAGATATATTTCTCTATGCTTGCTAGAAATCACTTAAGCTACTTCTGTCCTGTACCAGAAACAGCCCTCAGGTAACTGAACCCCTACTTCTACAAATATTTCAACACTGGTGCTCTTGAAGGATGCAAGCTCATTAGGAAAGACAAGGTATGATCAATTCATTAATTTTGTAATTTTTAATAGAGTTTAATTCTCTAATATATAAAAATAATAATGTTTTTGGTAATTTTTTATGTAGATAATTTTGGTCATCATACGGGTTTGTGATTATTTTGATCGGCATATTGTTGCTCTTGCTATTTTGACCATTAATGGAAGGCATATGTATGATTTTCCAAAGATGCTTTATGAACACGTTAAATTTTTTAAACATCATCAAACTCACACACCCACCACAAACTCTTTAACATTTCTTAATAACTCAATGTTATTTGTTTTCATTATGTTGTGTATTGTCTACAGTTGCATTTTCAAGACTTTAAACTAATTTGGCCTTTTCACTTTCATATCTGTGACTATGAGACCAACTCTAAAGTATAACTTGGCCAAATGTACACATTTTGCAAACTACCGCATGATATGTCCTCTTTCATTGCAAATTAAGCCAAAAAGATATAATGCTCCAAATTTCAGAAGCTTATCCAGACACTTTCCAAATTCTTTTTCTTTATCTGCATAGTGCATTAGTATTCAATCATGGAGGTATGATCTGATCTCTAATGCTTCGTTCACCATTCGTTTAAACAAATATTAGATTTTGCAGCATCATATCTTTTAGGCTTAATTATGCTCGGTCATCATATCTTTTTGAATATTCTGCTCAAGGGGAAAACAAATGCTGGTGGCTATAATTTAGAAATTTACCGGCTATGCTTGAGTAATATTAAGTACAATCATATCTTTTGATTCATTATTTTTATAGTTGGAAGAAGCCAACCATCATCTAAGAGCTTTGGAAGAAGTTTTTGCAAAGATCCAGTTCTTACAAAATCCCCCGTTAAGAAAGTAAGTCATGATCTTTCTGGATTAAAAATTGTCTCAGATATTGATTGACTCGATGAAATATAAAAATTTATTATATACAAGGAAACTGGAAAAGACTACGGATAATAAGCTTATGGATTTTGTTTATGATTGGTTTGTTCCTTTAAAAATACTTTCAATACAAACAGAGAGCTGCATTTGAAGTTAGACGCACTGTTCTCTTACCACAAAAGGGTGCTACTGAAATTCTCAAACTCAAAATGGCCATCATATCATTGCCAGTGTGGAGGAACACTATAGGGTGGATGATGTCCACCAATTTTTCTTATTTTATACCGTTTGATGACAACATCAACATTCCAAGGTTCATTTTTTTTCCATTTTACTCTCTTTTAACCATATCATGTCATGGCTCAAAATCACTTTGGATCGAAACTTGCCATTTTCAGTAGGGTTGAAACGGGCCAAGCCAAGATGACCAACATAAACCTGTTGCCCTTCTTTCTTTTTTAAAAATTATAAATATTTGATGATGTAAGTATAATCATAAAAACAACATTATTAATAGTAATATCTAACTTTGCATTTAGTTCATGTGTAATTTGCATAGCGAGAAGTTAAAAACTCATAACTGAGGGACCTTAAGGTCGTTCCTGTATAAAATAACTTTACCGGGAAACATAAAAATGGAAAAAAAAATCTCTTTGAAAAGAACCCATAGGCATACGATTTGTGCAAGATGTGCATAAGGAGCTTCCAGATGTGCAGCCAACATATGTCACTAAACAGGCTAAAGGATCATTGTTTACGACCCAGATGATTCACCTCATTCAAAGGGTTGTCAACATGTTTTTTAGATTATATTTGTATTTTATTTACTGGAAACTGAGTTTGTTATGGCTATTTTGTAGACCAAGGATTGATTTGCAAAGGGTAAGGACCTGGTGGTGAGTATGATGGCATCAATGGGAATAAGCTCTTCTACCACCACCATTAGCGACTGTAGCAAGAAAAGCTTTTGTTATTGTATTTATGTTTTTACATCTTAAAGTTTTACTTCCTTTTAGTGTACTTTGACTTTCTTTTATTGAAAACTTGGAGCAGCTATAATATGGGTTTGGGGTTGCAATTATGATAATGGTGTCTTTGTGGTTGTGCTTTTAAATTCTTACTTTTTAAGGTTATTGAAATACAAGGGTGTTGTTTCTATGGTCATTGAATTCAGTGTGTAGTCGGTATGTAGTAGTCAAAGAGTCAAAGGTAGGTTGATGTGATAAAGTTTCTATGGTCATTGAATTCAGTGCTCTTGCGTGATTCCATTTTTCCTTTTGTAATGATAGGTGTTAAACGATGCATCAACAAATCCGTATCAATTCAGTATTAATATGTTTATGATATTAGGCCATGTTTGGCTTAGCTTTTCAAAATAACTTATAACTTTTTGGAAAAGTTAATAAGTCACAATAGAGTAGGGGTGTAAACGAGCCGAGCCGAACCGAACCTACCTTGGCTCGGGCTCGGGCTCGAAGTTAAACGAGCCGGCTCGGGCTCGGTTCGAAAATTTTAGCGAGCTGAAAATATGGGCTCGAGTTCGGCTCGAAAAAAGTTCGAGCCAGTTCGCGGCTCGACGAGCCAGCTCGCGTCTTCAACGTCATCCACCGCCGGCTCTGTCTCCAACGCTCTCTCTCTCTCTCTCCGGTCTCTCTCTATCTCTTCTCGTCTCCTTCTCTTCTGTTCGCAGCCGCCGCACCACCACCGAACAGTGGTGGTGGTTCGTTTTGTTGTTCGAAAAGGGGGAGGGGGGTGTTACTTGTCGGAGCCGAGAGGGGCGAGCAGGGGGGTGTGGTTTGTGTCGCCGGAGAACCGGCAGTCGGAACGGCGGCTCTGGTCGCCGGACATCGGCGAGGGAGAGGAGAAGGGTTTTGAGGTGTTGACTGCTTATTCTTTGAGTGTGTGTATGTTGTTTGTATATGTATAGATTGACTCAATAGAAAGATAGAGTAGAGTAAGGGTTTTGTTTATTTAGTGAGAGAAAGAAATTGACTGAAGGTTTGGTGTAAGGGTTTGAGTGGTTTTGTATTCAAGCTATTCAAAACTCTATTTGATAAAGCTCTGACATCCGGATTTTAAAATTAAATATAGAGTGTAAGGGTTTAAAATATTGTGTTAGTTTATTAGTATAGACTTTATAATATTATTAATATATATATAATAATGATAACGAGCCAAACGAGCGAGCCAACGAGCCAACTAACGAGCGAGCCACGAACCGAACCTACCTTGGCTCGGGCTCGGCTCGTTTAGATCGAGCCAATTTCGAGCCGAGCCAATTTCGAGCCAAGCTTTTTTCGAGCCGAGCTTTTTTCGAACTTTTTTCGAGCGAACTGCGAGCCTCGAGTTTTTTGAACAGCCCTACAATAGAGTGACTTATTGACTTTTCCCCTCACAAAATAGTTTCATCCAAACACTTTTTAACTTTTTAAAAAGTCAATAAACTAACAAGTCACTAAAATAAGCACTCCCAAACACCCCCTTAATATTTATTTTGTTTCTATTCATGTATTTCAATTATTTGGTGTACTCTCTATCATTTTCGTTAATATTTCAACGTATTTATAATTAAAATATTTATGTCAACAATGTTAAAGTAGTTATTTTTCTTATTAGCCACCCGTGTAACACACGGGAACTTAGACTAGTTTTTACTATATAACGACATTTTCGTCTAGGATTTTCTCAATCGATACCGATCGAGTTCCCGCCGCGTAGCGCGGGTCATTACACTAGTTCTGAACGAACTATGAACCATAATTGAAAATGGATTAGATGTGTAAATCTCGTTCTAGAAATAACAAAACTTATTGTTTGTTTATGTTTATTTTTTAAGCCACCGATATGACTATGGGTTTAAGAAGTCATGTATATAAAAGGTGTATATTTTCCTATATTTCACAAAAGTTAAATGGTTAAGGTCATAAAAATCAACTATTTATTTCGTTTTGTGCTAATAATTAATAATTAAGAATTAATATATACATTTATCATTTACTTCTATTAACAATGACTGTAAAAATATTATACGATTTTGCATTAGTTTTATAAAAAGAATATTCATAATTAAACATTTAAACCATTGACACTTCAACGTTACACCATGTTCCAATCATACCATAGGCTAATATTTATGATCCGAACCTATTATAATTGACTCGTATTCTTGTGGCATGTCAATGTATACTCAAATCAATATACAATTAAAACAAAACATCGTTAATATATACATATATAACAATTTCAAATACATTTCCCCTATATTAATTCACAAAAAGGTTTTGTGAGTTGAATGTACTGTTCAATTTTGTACAAGTCACCATAGCCTTTGAGTACAATTAGCAAAAGCACCTTTCATTTCAACCTACTTTACCAAGTTTTGGTTCGTTTGTAAGAGTTACAATTCATTTTTTTACAATTTTCACACTTATTGTTTTTTGTATTTTACACTTTGTCACAAAACCTTTTTCATTTTTACTCAAACACTTTTTCACTTTCAACTTTCGTCTCATATACTTTTCATTTTTTTCAAAGTTGTCGTTTTACGTTTGAATCTAAAGTTTGTTAGTTAACACACTACAACGTGCATGTGTGGTTCAAAGTTTTTACGTTATTTTGTTTTGCGGTTTAACGGCCCTATGGCAATGCATGAGTCCTAAGTCGACTTGGTTATTCTTTTATATGTTTAACGTTTCACTCTAATTTATGCAAGTTGACATGCTGTAACGCGTGTGCATGGTCCAACGTTTTTACTTCTACTTTTGGTTCGGTTTAACAATCCCGCCGCAAAGCGCGGGTGTCACACCCCGAAAATATCAGAGCATTGGCGTGACGGGACTGGTATCTTCATTGCACAGCGGAAGCAAATAAGCTAAGTCTTTTAGTATGTGAACGCCCACTAAGTACTCGACTCTTCATGGTTCTCCTATTCCAACCGTGCCTTGTCTTAGAACTGTAACCTGAGAAAGAAACATGCGAAAAATCAACATAAAGTTGAGCGAGTTCATAGTTTGTTTGTAAAAGATTTGAAATAAATCTTTTTGAATAACCGGTTTTTGAAGTATTGTTGAGAAAACGAATTTAAAATCATTTTCTTGTCAAGTTATACAGAAACTTTGTATGAAAACATGGTATGTATCTTGTATAATTCGAGTATTTCTGTATGTGTCATGTATTCTTGTATAAATCACGTATTCTTGTATGTATCATGTTTTCTTGTATAAATCAAGTATTCTGTATGTATCTTGTTGTTAATGGGTTGCAAGGCCATTAACATGTGACACGACATAGGAAGTCACCAAACCATAGGCATTTTTCTGTAGTCGATTCACGACTGAGACACAAAAACACTGCTTGGTAAAAGAGTGGCCAAGAGTGGGGCTGCCCGGAACCCATTAGATCTAACCTTTTGTTCTGCGGTCTAAGTATGTACACGATTAATGGTGCTTATGGTACCCTATTCGTGACACTATTTCTCGTATCATTCCTCAAACCATATCAAGTATCAATTTTCAGTTCTTGTATTCTTTATGTCAAGTATCAATTCTCATGTGTTCGTATACTCTTGTATTTTCTCGTAGTTTAGAAAACTAGAATTCGTGTGTAAACGCTTGTTTGAAAAACCGGTATAAAACATAAGCTTTTCGTAAACCATTTGTGTCAGATAAATCTTGCTTGTAAAATGGTTTATAAATATGTAATTCTTGTATGCTTTGCAAAAAGTGCATGTCTTTCCACCCCGAAAACATTTATAAAAATGTAGAACAGTGAAAAGGTGGGGTTATGAACTCACCTGAATATTCCTGTGCAAAGCTAGCTAATTTACGACTTCGTGGTGTCGTTTCCAAGACTTGACTTGCTAGCGTGCATTCTACAATATTCCTAGCACGGAATATCTTATAAGTTTCTAATTAATGCGGTAACTAAACTACGTGTTACCGAGCTCTACCGAATCGTTGATCGAACGATTTGACGGTAAATAGTTAACTTAATGAAAATGACTAAGTTAAACTGCCGTGAGAAGTCGTTTGTGTATGTAGGAATATTCGTATGAAAGTAATATATAATAAACTTGTATTATATATATTGCGTCTTGTTTATATTTGTCAAAAATATACATATGTGCCCTCTAGGCGTATAAAATAAATATAACAGTTATATTTATTTTGTAAAAGAATTGTCGACTTGTATTGGAAAATAAATATATAACTATATTTATTTATAAAAGGAATCGAGTTGTTTGAAATTTGAAATAAATATAAAACTATATTTATTTTTATAAAAACGAATTTGTCAAATTTCCGAAGTTCAAAACAACTATGTTTGTCGTTGTAAATATTTTTCCGAATCGTTGTTTTCGTAAGTTGTAAGTTGTTATCGAAGGAAACTTTATATTTGTATCTCGTAAATGTCGCTTATAACAATAGTTGTCGTTTTACAAGAAAAGCACGTTTTTATAATAAAACTCGTTTTGTTTTACGGGTTTTCTCGAAAAACGGGCAGAGTTTCCTTTGTTTTTGGACGCCCCGACAACACAAGTTGTCATTATTTTTCAAAACCAATCAATATTCAAACAACGAAATCAATATTTATGTAAATCTTGTCGAATATTTTGAGATGTGAACTATATATAATCGATTCGAGCTCGTTTTTCACGTAATGTTAATATTATGAAAAATAACAAAATAAATGTGCCGCTTAATATTTACCAAGTCTTCGCGTCGGGTTGTTGACCGAGTCAACTGAGTTGACCAGGTTTGACCGAGTTGAATCGGTTTGACCGAGTCAACTGAACCTAGTTGTCTGACTGAACCGAGCCGTCTGACCGAAGATGTTGACCGCAGTTGACCTGCTTTGACTTGCTGAGTTGACCGAGTCAACTCGCTGAGTTGACCGAGTCAACCCGAACCGTTTCAGAAGTTGACTAAACCGCCCGAACCGAACCCGATCTGAGCCGAGACCCAAATTCCGCACCCGAATCTGTCGGATAATGTCGCTGACCGCCGGACTAAGACGCGGACCTCCGGACCGACACGCGGACCACCGGACTGAGACGCCAACTGCCGCTACGATTATCATCATCATCATCAAACGTCGTCGTCATCACCTCCGTCTAAAACCCGCCGGATAAACAGGGTGACCACCGAAGAAATGAACCGACCGGCGGTCCGAGCCTTTGACCGCCGGTTCTCCCTCTCTCTCTATCTTCAGTCTCTCGGTCTCTCTCTCTCCCGTTTCTTTCTGTCTTCAGCCGCCGCTCACCACCACTCGACCGTGGTGGTGGTGGTCGTTTCTGCTCAAACGAGGGGGAGGTGGGGGTGTACGGTCGGTAAAAACAGAGAGAAGGGGAGATGTGGTTGCCAGTAAACGACCGGAAAACGGTCGGATTTAGCTCCGATCGCCGGAGCTCGAGAAGGAGAGAGGGTAGAGTGTGAGTGTGGTTGCGGTTTGTTGTGAGTGGGTGTGCTTCAATTTGAGAATGCAAAGTTCTGATTTAACTTTTGTGTGTGTATAATAGAGAGGGATTTGAGAATATAAGGTTTTGTTTTGTGTTGTGTAAAGAAATTATGAAGGAAATGAGGGTTTCTTCATATTTGTGTGAAAGTATTATATGCAGGCAAAGAGAGAGAGAGGAGACAGACTTAGGGGCTGTTTGGCAACCCTCTTAATGATTCATTAAGAGGCTGCCCTCTTATTCGGACAGAGGTTGGTTGTTTGGTTGGCAAAATACCAACCTCTTAATGGTATCATTAAGCGCTGGATGGTACAGCTTCTAAAATATGCTGAAAGAAAAAAAAGACCAAGGGACCCTTATCCTTCTCATTCTTCTCTGCAGCAACAACAGCTAGGGTTCACATTTCTCATTCTTCACCGCCCTCCCTCCTCCTCCACAGGGTCGCGCCGCCTCCCTCCTCCTCCTCACGCTCGCCGCCGCCTCCCTCCTCCTCACGCTCGCCGCAGCCTCCCTCCTCCTCACGCTCGCCGCCTCCATCCCTCCTCCTCCTCACTCTCGGTCGCCGCCTCCTCCTCCTCCATCCCACTCTCGGTCGCCGCCTCCTCCTCCTCCATCCCACCCAGGTTCGTTTCTTGGTTTTTTTTTTTTTATTAAACTGATTTTTCATTTAATTTACTCATTATTATGATGTTTATTTTTCTGGATTTGTTTAGGTTTTTGATTAGGTTTTTTTTTATGGATTTGTTTATTTTTCTGAATTTTTTTATTAGTTTTTTCTGATATTTTTTTCAATATTTTACTCATTATTATGTTCATTGATGTTATATGTAGAATGGTTATGTTCATTGATGTTATATATAGAATGGTTATGTTCATTGATGTTATGGATGTCGAATGGTATGATTGTAAATGGTTATGTTGTAAATATACATTTTTCTTTATGTTGTATGTTGATTGTGGTTATGTTGTATGTTGAAAAAAGATACATGTTTTCTTTGTGTTGTATGTTTGATTGTGGTTATGTTGTATGTTGAAATGGCAAAGAAATGGCAAAAAGGATTAGGATTAATTGGAAGCAAGAAGGTGTTGAAAAAACCTTTCTTGAAGCATGTGTTCATCAAATAACCGTTAATGGACGTGAAGGAAGTAGTCTTAAACAAGCGTCATGGAAAACTGTAGCTGAAAATTTGAAAACACAACATAATTTCATAGTGGAACAACGTCAAATGAAGAATCACTATGATTTTCTAAAAGGAAAATTTGCAGCTTGGTTAAAGCTTAAAAACAAAACCGGGAATGTCTATGATCCAGTTACAAACAGCTTTAACTTGTCAGAAGAAGAGTGGCAAATTGAGATGAAGGTATCTGTTTTATACTAATAATTAGTAGTGGTATATTTCATTAATTTTATAGTATTTTAAAATATTTCTTCAACAGTCTAACAAGTATGTAGAAGCTTTGAGAAGTGCGCCACTTGCTTTCCCCGAGCTTTGTTGTCAATTGTTTGAGGGGTCTACTTCAAATGGGTTTGATAGTTGGGGGCCAAGTTCTACGCTTCCTCATCCTTCTGAGGAAGTGAATGAGCACAATTTGGATGGTATGGATGTCGAATGCACTCAAGTGGATTCCCCAGGTAAAGGTGTTAGTGAGGAGTCAAGTATTCGGTCCCAAAAAAAAGAAAAAGGAGAGAAACGAAAACATAAGGCAACATTAGAGTCACAGCTTATAGAAGTTGGTGAAGATATTAGCAAGTTGGCAAAGATGATGATTGAGAAACACAGACTTTCTGATGATATGGATGCATGTTTGGAGAAGTTGGAGACATTGGGTTGGGATGAGTCGGATGCGAAATACAAAACAGCGCTTTTGCTTTTTGGTGAGAGTGCCGATCTTAGGAAACTGTGGGTACGTCTTAAGCAGCAGAATTGTGAGAAATGGGTTAAGAATGCGGGAGCGAAGTATGGATTGTTTAACTAATATTGTGCTTTGATTGTTTTTTTTTTGGGTTAGATGTTATGTTTTGGATGTTATGTTTTGGATGTTATGTTTTGGATGTTAGGATGTTATGTTTTGGATGTTATATTTTGGATGTTATGTTAATGTGAATGTTATGTTAATGTGAATGTTATGTTAATGTCGAATGTTATGTTAATGTGGATGTTATGCTAGGTACCTTATGGATCCGGACGATGAGATTATAGTTATCATGATCTTTTGTTGGTATTGGGTTTCATTAGCCTCGAGAATAAATGTTGAAAGGATAAGAGACTTGAATTCGGCATTAACCGGTCATGAATACACGCAAGAATTATTGCATGGTACTTCTACACAATGTCATGAGATGATGCGTCTTTCACGTGATGCATTTATACTATTGTGCAATCATTTTAAACAAAAAAATTGGGTGCAAAGTAGTAGGTCAATAAGCTTGGAAGAAAAGTTGGCTATGTTTTTTATGGTCATTGGACATAATGAACGTTTTCGAATGGTTAAACGAAGGTTTCAACACTCAACGGAAACAATTCATAGATGTTTTCATGAGGTCCTAAAGGCAATGATGAATTTCGCAAGAGAAGTTATAGTTCCAACATCTTCTAATGTAAGCGCAAATAACTCCGAACGACATACAAGGCTAAAAGAAATATTTCCTGGAGCAATAGGTGCCTTAGATGGAACTCTTATACATGCGATCGTGCCTGTTGATCAACAGACTCGTTACAGGGGAAGAGGAAAAGGTGAATGCTTTCAAAATGTATTAGCAATTTGTGACTTTGATATGATATTCACATTCGTATGGGCCGGATGGGAGGGCATTGCACATGATTCACGAGTTTTAAAAGAAGTTGCATTCAACCCAAATTCTGGCTTTCCTTTTCCGCCACCAGGTTTTTAACCATTCTTCAATGTTCATTTCATACATTATTTGTTTTTTATATGATACTTTTGATACTGATACAGATAAGTATTACCTTTGTGACGCTGCGTACACCAACACTCGTGGATTTATGACTCCCTACCGTGGTACGAGGTATTGGTTAGCCGATTTTCGACGACAACGTGCGTTAACTAAGGAAGAAAGATTCAATCATGCTCACGCACAACTCAGAAATGTCATTGAACGTGCATATGGTGTTCTAAAGGCGAGATTCCCAATCCTAAAGCAAATGGCTCCCTTTTCTTTTCCAATACAAAGAGACATAGTGATTGCTTGTTTCGCCATCCATAATTTTATAAGGAAATGCAATATTTATGATCAGTTATTTATGGACTATGATGAGAACACGATGTTTCATGAAATGCAAAGTGGGGAAAATGATGGCCTGTTAGTTCAAGACATAGAGTGGGGTTCACAAGGTATTGACTATATTACTTCTTTATGTAACCAGATTGCTAATCAGTTGCTTCCAAATGATTCAAATTAAAATTGTATGCAGAGTTGTGTTATTTGTATTTGGATTTCGTATGTTGTGTTAGTTTGTATTTGGATTTTCGTATGTTTCCATGGAATTTAAAGGATTGATGTGTAATTTGGATATTCTATGGCGTTTTGTATTTTTCTTTTACAATTTTTCATCAATCTGTACACTATTCAGAACTCTTGCCAAACAGATACATTTCATTCAGCACATAATAGTTCAGAGGGGTAATATAGTCATTCTTCACAGTCATTCAGAGATACAACCAAACAGCTCTTACTGGTTCAGCACTTACTGGTTCAGAGCCTCTTACCCATTCAGACCTCTTACTGGTTCAGCACTTACTGGTTCAGCACTTGCCAAACAGCCCCTTAAGTCTGTATGTTTGTTTTAGTTTGTGGTATGAGAAGAAATAGAACCATAGGGTCTTATTTATAAGCAAAACTGTTTACATTGCCTTGTATGCATTTAAAAGACATCTAGGTCATATGTTTTATCTTTAGGGTTAAAATCTTTTGTAGAGATTTTGCAAGATTATGAGAATCTTGTTTAGATTTTCGTAAATCTTAATAAGATTTTGATAAGATTTGATAAATCTAGTACAGATTTCGCAAAGATTTGTAGGGATTTGCCTATTATGTGTAGGTTTAGGCTTGTGGGTTTTGGGCTTGGGCCCAGGGCCCACAAGCCCTTCTCATGTGTACGTGGCCCGTAATTCTTTCCGGACCTGGTATCGCGATCCAAGCTCCATAAGCATAAAATATTCGCGTAACGTCCATATTTGTCGGCGTCGTCCGTTTCTCGTAGGGTTTCAATCCGTTGTCATTTGATGTTTCGCAGATTCCACGCGAATCCTCATACGCGTACTGTATAGCTGAACAAACGTTTCTGGGCACTCCCAGGGCCTGGTTAGCGTCGTAAACACTATTTATTATCGCGTTAACCGCCTGATAATCACGTAATTAAGGGCTAAATTACCGGTTGTCACAGCGGGTCCTAAAGACTAGTTATTTATTAAGAGACAAGCTAGGAAAAAAACACGTCAAATAGGTTTGAAAGACATCGCTTTCTAAGAAAGGAGTCAAGTCCTACAAAAATTTGTTACATTAATTTAACACCGTATTATATATACTAACTAGTATATGATACGACATTTTCGATGATAGTTCTGTTGCAATTTGTCAGTGTCGCTACAAAGGATTAAAGGAAATACGAGTGCTTGATGTTGCTACAACAAATCCGTCGGATCGGATCATAGATCCTTCTGGACTTGACCTGACCCAACCCGAAAATTAGGGGTGTGCAATAACTAAACCGAAAACCGAACCGAAAGTCGGTTATCGGGTTTTTTTTACCATCGGTTAACTGAAATTAACCGAACCGAACCATTTATATTTTCATATATTTCTAGCTTTTATACCTTAATTTCATGTATTTAAACTTTCATTTCATTTATTTATACCTCCATTTCATGTATTTACACCTCTATTTCATGTATACTTTCATTTCATGTATTTATACCTCTATTTCATTTATTTATACATTTATTTTATATATTTATACATCTACTAGTTTATAGCCCCATGTATTACATGGGTTTTATGATAGAAAATGAAAGTCTTTAAGATAATCATGGAGTTGATCGAGTTCTTTGGGGAAATAGATGTGTTTTCCATTTTTATAAACTTGAATGAGTTTTTTAAAATAAATATGCTATTGTTGAGGTTAGTTGCGTTTAAAGGACACAACGATTATAAGTTTTAAATTATTTTTTATGTTTCATATTATTTCTTGCATCACACATCATAAATATAAATTTTGATATGAATACATATAATCCGGATATGAACTATGCATACAAAATTAAAGAAAATATAACATTACTCGTTTTAAATGATGCGTTTACGAAGTAAGAATTTTGTTTTTGAATACAAAATAATTAGTACATTTTATTTCAAATTAATATTTTCATATTTTAAAAAGTGTTATCAAAGTAGAAGATGGAATAGAATTAGTTTATAATCTAAGATTATATACAGGGGCGCAGGATTTAAGGGGCGGGAGGGGGCGCCCGACCCCCCGAACTTTTCGGTCCGTGGTGTTATATATGTACGTTTCGTATAGGATTTTGTAGGTATATACGTTTTCGACCCCCCGGTTTTATATAAAAAAATTAGGTATATATGTTTTCAACCCCCGGTTTTAATTTTTTTTATTTATATAGCCCAAATAAAATATTTAATTATCCCAAATATTATAGCCCAAATCATTATATTTGGTAGAATACTAGAATGTATATTATATAACACAAATCAAATCATTATATAGCCCAACTTAATAGTCCACACACACCCATTGTTGCCACATCAAATTCGTTTATTAGGGGTGAAATTGGTCCGAATTTTTGCACTAAACTTGTTGAATCTTTCTGTAACTATGTCTAATTTTATTGGTTTAATCTTATTGTGATTTGATTTAGATAAAAATTAGAGTTTGAAATTTATGGTGATTTGTTAACTTGTTTTGTTATTAGATTATGCTATTGGAAGACGGGCAGAACTATAATTCTCATCCAGGAGAACCGGGTACCCACTTTCCTCTCTCCTTTTTAATGTTTTGGTGTCTTTTGTTCGTTTGTTTGTTAAACAATGTTTATGTTTTAATATTTGAGAACGTTTTTTATATGATATTAATGTTTGACCCGACCTGACCCGAATCGAATCACCGATGTCTGACCCGAACATACACCTCGAAACTACGCGATAGAATTTTTTTTTTTAGGTCCGTTACCTTCCGACCCCTCGAACTTTTTATTCAAGCTTCGCCACTGATTATATATATAGGGTTAGGTTAACGTACAAATGCACTTATCGTACAATATGTACGTGATCATCTCAGCCGTCCGATCTGGTGCGAATTCAGTTTTAAACATGCGATTTGTGCTGAAAAACCAACATGCGAAATTGCTTTATATACCAACATGCGATTTCATCATATTTACCAACATGCGAAATTGCTATAAAAAACCAACATGCGATTTCCAACATGTTTTTTTATAACGTGCGATTTCACAATATTGTACGTATTGTACGTTAAGGGATATTGTATTTTAGTATTTTACACTTTCACTATATATATATATATATATATAGGGTAATGCTACACAAGAAACTCTTCATTTTTAGAAAACTTTGCAAACTCAATGTGTGGCCTACATTTATCCACGTGTCCCAAGTCATTTGATTATGGTTTTTGCCTCTAAGGGTATATTAGTCATTATACATCTATCCACCCATCCCAAGAACTCTTCCCCATTTGTTTTGACATGATCATTAATGCCCATCACATCACAAATCACCAAAACCCCCATTTATATATTATTTCATTTTTAAAAGCCACAATTTATAGATCTCTTCTCCATTAATGTTTCTCCTGCATATCATCCTTTATCCATTCATCTTCTTAAACCACTCATTTCACCCTAGATCCGCCATTAATGCACTATGGAGCATCCATCAACAACGGTAGATCTAAAGGAAATGGAGGATACTCTGGTGTGCTCGACCATGAAAACCCAAAACATCTTCATTGACAACGATGAAGAACGAAGTGAAGAACGAAAATCAGATCGATCAATCCCTGATGAAGAACGTGGTTTTGTGATGAAGATGTTAATATATGAAGTCAGATCCACGTGGAAACCCCTTCCAGATCTTGTTCCATTCCCTTTTAGATCTCCTTTGTCCACATGTTTCATAATGTTGTTACAGATCTGGATATTTGTGAGTTTTTTACACTTTTTTTGTTTATATAAAATATGATTTGTATATGTTGTTTCAGATCTTGATATTTGTGAGTTTTTTACACTCTTTAAGTTTTATGCAACATATGTTTTCATATATGTTTGATTCCGGGTATTTCGTATGGATTTTTCTGATTTTGTGGAGTTTATGTTAGTTGATAACTTGAGCATGTAGGTATGAACTTTTGAAAGATGATTATAATTTACGGTTCTACTATTTTACACTTAAATATTGAATTTAAAAATTGATATAGGTATGGACTTTATAAGATGATATTCAACGTCTGGCTCCATTTTTTACACTTAAAATATCAAAAATTATTCATAAAACCTGGTTGTTAATAGGTTTTTGTATAATGGTTGTTTTAGAGATGAAATATGATTTTTTTTTTTTGTTAAAATGGTTCTTAAAAGGGGTAAATGTTTATGTAATTTGCAGGTTTTTATTTTTGTGTTACAGCACAACACAACTAACACGTGTTATAGCAAACGTTGGTTTCGTCAAACGTGGATCAGATGCTCAAGGATCATGACCATGTTTATGTTACAGCACAACACAACTAACACGTGTTATAGTTTGAACTTCTCGGACATGCATGTGTTACATGTGACATGAAACCCATGTACAACGTAACACGTGTTACGTGAGACATGAAAACACATTTTTATAACTTCCATGGCATACGCACACCCACATGTTTACAAACCGTTTCAAGACCGACCCAAACAATAAAGCCAGGGTAGCCGCTAAAAACCTAAGGCAGCAAAGGTAGCCGCTGAAAAGCTAAGGCAAATTGTCAAAGGAAGCTCCACCATTTTCTTAGTGCTATGTATTTTCGTTTACTAGTAATATGTAATGTGAGACTCTTATTGTTTTGTCTAGTACATGATGTTAAAACGGTATGGATGCTTACATGTTATCATATGTATACAAGTGGGGTTACAACAAGATTACGATATTAACTAAGCTCACCATTAAAGTCATCGCCCCCGTCGACTGTTTTCACCCTTTGTCACATGTTAAGCAATTACATGTTCCGAACAGACAAATTGTAACACATGTTAGATCAGTATATACACATCATGGTGTTTTGTAAACCACTAGCTTATACATGAATACATGTCAGGTTACAAAAAGAATATAACAGAGGCTTAACACATGTTATACATTCCAAAATGTGCAAAACAAATGACCCGTTTCATATTATATATTCCAAAATTACCGGTACATGTGTTACCATAAATGGCTCGTTTCATATTACACGTTACATACTAACTTGTACATTTATTACTTGTACAAGTTTTACGCTCAGTATCCACATTATCGGATATTTTAAACATCAACAAAAATAAAATAGATGTTACTTTTTTTTAATTAACAAAAGGTTAACACACGTTATATATCATTCTAACAGGGGCTTAACACATGTTATACATTAACACATGTCAGGTTACATCATGGTGTTCTGTTACAGCATGAACCACTAACACATGTTTATAAATGAACGAAGAGTTCTTTATCATGACCATGTTTATGTTACAACACAACACAACTAACACGTGTTAAAAGAGGCTTAACACACGTTATATCAGGTATACTATGTTATTAAGTTACTATTGGAGTTTATGCATCCATTATGGAAGTCTTAACACACGTTATAATAGAGGCTTAACACACGTTATACATGTCAGGCGCGTAACACATGTTACAGTATGTATATACAAATCATGGTGTTTTGGAAACCACTAGCTTATACATGACACCATGTTGGGTTAAACCAAGATTATAATAGAGGCTTAACACATGTTATCCCAGTTATACGGTGTTACAACATTAACTTGTATGTTTCATCTTAACTTGTACACGTGTTACGATCAGTATATGCACATCATTGTGTTTTGCAAACCACTTTCATATACATGAATACAAGTTGGGTTATAATGGATGCTTTACATGTTATCATATGTGTACAAGTGGGGTTACAACAAGATTAAGATATTAACTAAGCTCACCATTAAACTCATTGCCTCCGTCGAATGTTTTCACCCTTTGTCATTAAGCAATTACATGTTCCGAACAGACAAATTGTAACACATGTTAGATCAGTATATAAACATCATGGTGTTTTGTAAACCACTAGCTTATACATAAATACATGTCAGGTTACAAAAATATTATAACAGTGGCTTAACACATGTTATACATTCCAAAATGGGCAAAACAAATGACCCGTTTCATATTATATATTCCAAAATTACCGGTACATGTGTTACCATAAATGGCTCGTTTCATATTACACGTTACATATTTTCAGTCATTTAACACATCTTATAGTATGTATATACAAATCATGGTGTTTTGGAAACCACTAGCTTATACATGACACCATGTTGGGTTAAACCAAGATTATAATTCCATATTAACTTGTACACGTGTTACGATCAGTATATGCACATCATGGTGTTTTGCAAACCACTTTCATATACATGAATACAAGTCGGGTTATAATGGATGCTTACATGTTATCATATGTATACAAGTGGGGTACAACAAGATTACGATATTAACTAAGCTCACCATTAAACTCATCGCCCCCGTCGACTGTTTTCACCCTTGTCACATGTTAAGCAATTACATGATCCAAACAGACAATTTGTAACACATGTTAGATCAGTATATACACATCATGGTGTTTTGTAAACCACTATCTTATACATGAATACATGTCAGGTTACAAAAAGATTATAACAGAGGCTTAACACATGTTATACGTTCCAAAATGTGCAAAACAAATGACCCGTTTCATATTATATATTCCAAAATTACCGGTACATGTGTTACTATAAATGGCTCGTTTCATATTACACGTTACATACTAACTTGTACAAGTTTTACGTCCAAAATTGTGCAAAACAAATGACCCGTTTCATATTATACGTCCAAAAATTGTGCAAAACAAATGACCCGTTTCATATTATATATTCCAAAATTACCGGTACACGTGTTACCATAAATGGCTCGTTTCATATTACACGTTACATACTATCCACATTACCGGTACATGTGTTACTATAAATGGCTCGTCTCCAAAATCCGTGACCATGTAAAACCGGCCATCACGGCCTCCAATGGCATTCCGCCCAAAACCGATACCACAGTCTGCAAGGCGCTTGCGGTTCTTTTGCCAGTTCGGGTCACATGTCCAGCAGTCATCAATGGGATTACCAGTTCCACATGAGAAGAATCCTAGTATCCTTTCTTTCAGTGTTGTTTCTCATGCTCCTGCTCATCACAACAAACTAATATGTTGAATATGCAATCCCAGTTTACCGAAAAAGTAACTTTGCCTCTAATGAACAAAATGACTAATTGTTATCATAATCAACATATTATGATTAACACACGTTATATATCATTCTAAAAGGTGCTTAACACATGTTATGGGTCTGTCTCTGTAAATCAAGCAACCCAACAAAAAAACAATTATTGTTAACAAAAAAACACTTACTGTTCAGATCAAAACCCCAAACAAGCAACCCAAACCTTTATGGGTTTGTTTCTGTAAATCAACACACGTTACATAACATTCTAACAGGGGGCTTAACACATGTTATGGGCCTGAGTCTGTGAATCAAGCAACCCAACAAAAAAACACTTACTGTTCAGATCAAAAACCCAAACAAGTAACCCAAACCAACAAAAAAACAGCTACTGTTAAGATCAAAAGCCCCTAACAAGCAACCAAACCAACAAAAAAACTCGTTCAAAATCTCATCCTAAAGTTTTTGATTTATTTAAAATACATGAACATTAACCATGGATACCCCATTAACCATTACTAAAACACTTTCAGCACACAAAAACATATTAACAACCATTTCAACAAAAAATCAAGTGTGAAATGATATTTCAAGAACACTTACCGGATCTATACCCGTCCGATGAACACGAAGAAGGGTCTTCAAACCTTCTTCTCTCATACACACTTGAACATTCAACTATCTCTCTCTAAAAAATAAAGATTATTGTTTCTGTAATCAGCAACATCTGAACACGAAGAAGGGTCTTCAAACCTTCTTCAAACCGATGAACACGAAGAAGGGTCTTCAAACCTTCTTCTCTCACACACGCTTGAACATTCAACTCTCTCTCTAAAAAATAAAGATTATTGTTTCTGTAATCAGCAACACCTGAACATGAAGAAGGGTCTTCAAACCTTCTTCAAACCGTCCGGGAGAAGCTTTTATGGTTGTGGCTATGGTTGTCTTCAAGATTAGGGAAGAAGAAATGAGAAAGAGAAAGAGGAAAGAGAAAGAGGTAAGAGAAAGAGAAAGAGAAAGAGAGGTGCATTAATGAGAGATGATAGGATTGGACAGTGGAGAGAGAATGAATGTACTTCCAAAAATGCCCTTCTAGTTGACTAATGGGTATTATAACATTTCTTTTAAATCTAATTGTTACCAAAATTATGAGAGCCCTTGATCAAGTTAGATGGAAGTTAATCAATGGATGACAATGGGTTTGCAAAGTTTTCTAAAAAAGATAGAGTTTCCTATATAACCAAGCCCTATATATATATATATATATATATATATATATATAGTTTATACATATGTTTAATATTTGTGAAAACGATAATAACAAATTATAAACATGATAATGTTGTAAATTTTTGTTTACGTCAAATAGTGATGGGTGTATAAATTTTTTATTATCCCATCTTCTTTTGATAAGTCTGTTTTTATTTATTAAAGTATAGGTAAGTAGATAACTAATATTAATTATTAAGAATTAAAAATATTGAAGACATATAATAATGAATATAAGATTATTTTAATATATATTAAATTCAATTATTTAATAGTCTTTATATTAACTTACTTATTATTTATTATATGGTTGAGGTAGCATGATAAATTGACACGCCACGTCAGATCCATCTAGGCGCCACGTCATATGGGGGTTTTAAAGTCGATCCTTTAAACTTGCATAGTGTGGTATAAAGCCCCATATTAAACACAATAAAAAAAGAATTTTTATTAGTTGAAAATAGTTGGCCCAACCTTCACACACATTTAACTCTCGCTAACACACTGGCGAGCACATCATAGCGCCTTCCTTTACTTTGCTCGGTGTGGTCTTTTGGCGCCCGGGGCGCTATGGAGGGTGAGGTGGCGGGGTGGCACCATGCCACACCCACCGGTCTTATTATAAGAGAATGCCATGTGACATTAAATTCATTTTTTTTATTAGTATTAGATTTTATGTATTTATACCTCCGATACATGTATTTCTAAGCAAAATTTTTAACCCACGTTTGATTTGGTTATTAACCAAAATTAACCGAACCGAAAACCGAAAAATTAATCGAATTACCCAAACCGATTAACCGATGAGTTCGGTTACAAATATAGTTAATATTGATAACCGAACCGAACCAAACAAATACAGTTAATGTACCGGTCAATATTACAGTTTTGACCCTAAGTTATCAACATCATCAATTTCCCATGTGCATAACAAAAGAGAGGGGAAGTAAATAAGTAAATGAACACATGAAAACTTTCTTTAAATATGAAAGAGATGTAACCTTACAAGATGAACCCACCACCCCTTTTCACAGGCCCAAAGATTCTTCTATCATTCAATGATTCACCATCATCATCATAAACCCCAATAATTCCCCTTTGAACAAACACAAAATGCAGTCTATCTTCAACAACAGCTTCCCTCTATGTCTCACTGGAGTCACATACTATCATCAACTTTCTAGTGCTAAACGGTGTCTCTTTACTCGTGTTTTTTTACACGCTTTTGCGGTTGAGTATGCGATTTTGACGTGTATATTGAAACAGGATCGCAGATCATGATAGGAAACGTGAAGAAATTAAGCGGGCAAAACGGGATATTAGTGGAATCAAAGGCGAGGTAAGAGAAAATGATGATAAAGCGTCACTTTGTCGCGCTTCTTGTACAGCCAAAGCCGCGTAAGGTATTAGAGTAAAGTACACGATGGTCCATTTGGTTAACCAAAATTTTGGATTTAGTTTACATTTTTTTAAAGTACACAAATGGTCTCTGTGGTTTGTTTTTTTTAACACATTTAGTCCTCAAATACATAGATGGTCCCTGTGGCATGCACTTTGTAACGCATTTAGTCACTGAATATTAGAGACTAACTATGTTACAAAGTGCAAATCACAGAGACCATGCATGTACTTTTGGCAAAAGTTTGGGACTAAATATGTTATAAATGCAAACCATAGGGACTATCCGTGTACTTTTGGAAAACTGGAGACTAAATCTAAAATTTTGGTTAACCAAAACACCATCTATTATTGTAGTGTTGTGATCTTCATGAATTGGACCAATTGGTTATGTATTTGCCCTATGTGTAAGATTAAAACTATTGAGATATTATTATGTCGTGTAATGATTTGTTGATTAATTTTTATATATCGATCTTAAATTGAAATTAACAATGTGGGATAGTGGATGAATGCATTGAATGTTGCTTCCAATAATTTGACTTGTTCTTCTTATATTAATATCATGTCATGATCATGGAAAAAATGTTTGTTTAGATTGTGACGTGATTTTATCCTATTGTGATAGATATTATCTAAGGATCAACGTATCTTTCTAACTTGGGCTCGAAATTAAACGAGCCAACCTTTCTTAACTGGTTTATCTGAACAAGCTGGAATTCTGAGCTTGAGCTCCGCTCGTATAAAACTCAAGTCAACTTGTTTTTTTAATTATAATAAAATACAATATTTTTTAACATAATTTATAAATAGACTCAATATATTTAATAAATTGTACATGTCATGGTATAAGTTCAATAAATAAGCATATTCAATTTTAGAAATAAATAATTTCCTAGCACATAGATTACTCGCACCCATAAAATTTCACAAATAGTAAAACTTTTGTTAGGATCTAAAGAGGGTAAAATGTAGGCAAAAGTTACTACAAATATATATATTTGACGATTAATTTTTGATACGTTGATCTTGAATTTGCTATTAACAACGTCGAATTGTCATCGTCGATGTATACATACTATATTGTATTGTTGCAAAAATAACAACAAAAGAGTGGTGATTCTGGACCAGGGGTGGGTGTGATGGTGTTTATAAGGCAAAAATGTTGTTTCCCATTAATATGACTTGCAGGGGCGGATCTAGGACACTTTTGTGGATTTCTAGGAACCCATTCGGTATAGAAAAAATGGGAAAAATTAATGAGAAAATCGTATTATTTGGAAAAAATAGTGAGAATCTAACAAAAGGAATCCAGTGAAAAAAGTTCTTAGATCCACCACTGATGACTTGTTCTTATCATCTCATGATGATGGAAAAAATGTGTGTGTGTATTGTGATTTTTTTTTTTACTTTTTCTTCTGTGATATTATCTAACCAGCAAGTCAAGCCGGGCTTGAAATTAAACGAACCAATTTGACTCGACTAGTTTATCTTAATGAGTTGAAATTCTATGTATGAGTTCGGCTTGTAAAAAGCTCGAGTCGGCCTGTTTTTTTTCCTCCTCAAGTTTCAACAAAAAATAATAATTTTTTGACATTATTTATAAATATAGTAGTAAAGTGTAAATGAACCGAAAACCGAACCGATCATAGTCTTGTTCATGTTAGTTCGTTTAACATCGAACTTGTTCAGGAATGGTTCACGAACACTAACCGAATAAACATCCAAATCTTTAAAAGAATCAGTCGAAAACCCGAAACGAAAACAGACTCTTCTCAATGTGGGTTGCAAGTAGTATACACAACTCACAACCCATAAGTTGTTTTGCCAGGTGCCTTTAATACTTCCATATATGTTACTGATTTTATCCTATTGTTTATTTTATTTTTTAAGGTTGATGTTTTTTGTTTGTTATATGTTTCAGAAAACTAATGGATGATCGAATCTTAGCAAACGCTTTGCTGTTTATTTTATGTAATAATTTTTAACTAGAAAGTGCTAACTTGTTTTTGGACGACTTGTTTTATTTATTTTGTAGAGCTTGTTTATTTTTGTGTATTTCACATAATGGCCCAATAAAACTCAAACCGTGGAAACAAATTGTTGGTAACGGTCCGGTTTGGTTATAAATTTCAGTGGTTCAGTTTTCGATAATAAAAAACCGTTACTAGTGGTTTGGCTCACAGTTTGACCCAAGAACCGTCAAAACCGATAATGAAGAGCTGAGGTCAAGGCAAGATGTGGATAAAGAAGTAGCAAACAATCAATATTGGTAAACGTATCAGATTCGATACATGGTGTACATGCGGGGACGACTCAACTGTTTTGGAGGCCTAAGGCAAAGTGAAAAATATGGGCCCTTTTTACAAAAGTCATTGTTATAAGCCGGTGCCAACCAAATTTCCATGAGGAAACAAACCGGTGCCAACCAAATTTACTAGTTATCAACAAACTTGATAATTTAAATAATAACTATTAAATAACTTAACAAATATTTATTTACTTTAATTTGTAATTATAAAACAACTTTGATAGTTAATCAATTAATTTGATTTTTTAATTATCAACTAAATAATTAGTTAACTAGAAATCAAATTACAATTAATAACCCATTTAATTTATATTTTAAATAAACAAATAATTTCAAAAGTATTTTACCCTCATCGCCATTTCGTGTTAGAATTATTCAACTCGTTGAATATCCTATGACCGTTGTTCATGGTGTAACTTTTCGGATCGTATCTTACTAAGAGTATCCTCGAATATCATTGCTTGGGCATACAAATCCAACAAAGTCCTTAAAGTAAATAATGATGAGCTCAAGCTCATCATTCAGATACGAGACACACGATACTTTACATGATATAAACTGAATCACACTTGTATTATTGTAGAATCAAAGATACACAACCAGGAACACAAAGAACTTTCAAATAGTGAAACAAGAATAGAACCATAATCTCATTAGTATGATGATATATCTACTGTATATGGCTAAAATACCAAAACGACCTCAATATACGAACTATACAAACTCTATAAACACTTGATAATCTTTAAAATAGTGATATCTAAGACAAAAATAGACACGAGTAGATGAAATCCTAGGAAACCAAACATAGAAGACAAAGACGACGATCGTGTGGGAAACCTCTAAAATCTTATTGGTGAATCATCGTGAAAAGTATGGTCAACAATCACAACTGAAACTTTTAAGAAGTCCCCAATATGTTGATTAACACCTCAAATAAAAAGTAGATTCCGAGCTTAATCCTTTAGTCATACATGCCCCTCCATAATCACTTATCTACGAACAAAACCTTTCACAATTTTATCCAAAGGCTGAAGGGTATGGAATGGAGCCCCTAGGGGGTCTCTTTAACATTGAGAGTATGAGATAAAGCTCAGCGCCCCCTTCATTCACACACATACATCTTGATATTGCTCTCTAGTGCAACGACAACCCTTCAATAGCGCCCCTAATGGCGCTCATAGTACGGTTAGGGAGGGAGATGTGTTGTTGATCTTTTTTGGCTAAGGTGGCACTGGCATGGGGATGACGCCCCATACTGTGTAGCCTAGGACTTCAAACAATTCAAATTAAAACTAACAAACACTTCAAGTTAATTTTAATTTTAATCAGTTTTATAATAATTGAGTCTGTACATTCAACATAAACTTTGTATATTAGAAATTTAGAATGCACCATACCTAAAAACTAGTAATTACACAAATAGTAATGTGCAACAAATTTGTAGAAATTGAAAGTTGCATATGTAGATTAAAAACTTGGAAAAACCCGAATAGAAAATGTATTCGGGATATTGTTTCCAAGAGAAACAAATAGAGTCATTACTTACATAGGGCGTGATGTGAAAACTATAAAAAGGTCATGCGTGTCATGTATTAATCGTTTACTCTGGCCAAGTAAGTAGTGGCATATGATACCATGAACTTCTTATAACGGATACATTTACATCCGATGTAGTAAGGACGGGGTTAAAGGGACAAATTAAAAAGGTACCCAAATGAGCCAAATAAGTAAAATGTTGATAGTAAACGTAAACGCAAGTCGGACGACGGAAGCGTATTATGTTAGAATAACGAGCCTGAGAGAAGGGACAAAGATTAAAGTAAATGAAAATACGAACCAACTAACGTGAATGCTAAGACATAGGGGATAAAGTTTGACTGTCATAAGTGATGAAATTCACGCAGACAAGTCAAAGGGGGTAGACTAAAGAATAAAGGACTCGACTGAATAAAAACGATGAATTTCGCTAAGACGACCAAATAAATTAAAGTGACGTCTAAAACCATATAAGAATGGTTACTTGATGATAACTTCGGTAAAGATACCCGATAGATGGGTAGGATTTTGAAAGTATGCGTAAACCAAGAGACGGGAACGCGAAATAGAAAGTCAAAGGACTCAGATTAAGAGTCATGACTAAAAGACGATGAGAAATTGCAAACAGAAATTTTGATAACTACGTTCAACTCTTTTAAAGTTGAACGGGTCGAATGAAGGATGAAGTTTGACGTTCATGAGTAATGAAATCTCACATGAATAAGTCAAACGAGATAAATAAATTGTAAAAGCTTGGTAGTGCAAGTAAGCGCAAACCTAATAATGGAAGCGCGAAATATTAATGAACATATGTGACGGGTTGTAAAGGAATGTAGATAGGAGAAACGCAAACTAGCGAAACAAGAAAGTTAAAAACACTAATATAAAGAAACCGGGTAACGAGTCGTAAAGAAGTATAGGTAAGAACCGGGTAACGGTAAGCGTAGGACAAACCGACGTGTAAATGACGATAAAAGTCATAAGGTCGGAAAGATCATTCGAAAGAAAACAAATGTAGCCTTAGACTACGGTCAAGGTTAAATGAAATCCAAAAAAAAAAAATTAATTAATTAAAAGTAAATAATTCCAAACATAAAAAGAGGTGCCTTGATGCTGTATGTATACATACAGTTGAATAAAGACCCGAATAAAAGATGATCTACGGGATCATCATGACCTACGGGATTATAATTAATGTTAAATCTACGGGACCAAAAGACCCTCGGGTCACGAATAGAAAGAAATGAACTGATGGGGTTTTACCTTAAAAAGGTAAAAATCTAAAGAAAAAGCCTACGAGGCTAAGTAAAGGAACCTACGGGTTGCTTGGGTAAAGCGTGGAAAACTGGTCACAGTTCTTCATGTAAAATAATAACGGTCAGGAATAAAACTTAGACGGAAATTCCTAGACTTGAGAGAAAAAAAAGAGAAGTAAGACAGAGAAAACGTAAACTAAAAATTTAGTTTTTAGTCAAAAGCAGCGTTCTAACAAACATAAGTAATATGAGGGGATTTAGAAAATCTTAAACACACATAAGGCCGAAGATGGCAAAATAGTATACCCGGATGATGGGGTATGAAGTGACGGCGACTAATTAGTTTAGCCGGTAAAACTAATCAAAGTTAAGAAAATGTCCTGACAAATACAAAGCGCTTGTTAATATAAGACAAGCGCGGGATAAACATGTTAATAAACTGATGAGACTAAGTGATCGAGTGACGACTCGGTTAAAAAGGTGCAAAGGATAAGGAATAAGAGGTGAAAGTCTCGGTCAGTGAGGACTTACACATAAAAGACACTGAAGGAATGAATATCATAAAAACGAAACTAAGTTCGTTTAGTCAAAAAATTAAAAGAACTACGTAAATAAGGTTTCGAGGACGAAACCTCTTTAAGGGGGGTAGACTTGTAACACCCAAAAAACGGGTTTGGTAATCAAACCACGTTAATAGTAAAGACGGGTAAAATACCGTTAGTGGTAAAAATTAACTCGGTAAATATTAGGATTTAAATAAATAAACTTGATTAATTAAAAGGGAGGATAAATACTTTGAGAAAACAAAGTATATAGAAGGCTCGAGTTAACGGGACTTAAAATAAAACGGGTTATGACTTCCCGAACCCACTAAGCGACTAGAAATATTAACCTAGTTAATTATTTGTTGTTAGAACAATAAAGGAAACTAGAAATAGTTAAACCTTTTATAAAAACAAAACATGGGGGGCTAATAGTGCCAAATGGAGGAAACTTATTTATTAAAACTAAAAATAAAACACAACACACACTTGGTAAGTGTGTGTGTGTACGCGCAGGAACGATCAGAAGAACCAGGGGGTTCTTTCAAAACCCTAAAGCTCATGAAATCCAGCAAAATCAAGGAGAAATCGAGCAAAGAAATTAGGGCTTTTAACTAAAATCGTGATCACCAAGCTAAGGGGATCGTAAGGTATGTCGAAATTTTTTATATTTATGAAGTTGAGAATTCTTGATGTGCATAAGAAATTCGAAATTTATGTTGCATGATTGTGGTATGGATGATATTGAAGTGATATAGTGTTTAGGAGTAAACCCTAGACAAGAATATATTGAAATCATGCCTAGCTCAAGTAAATTCAGATTTTTGTTGATGCTAAATTCATGTATGAGATGTTTTTAGGGTTTTGATTGCTAAAAATTAGTGTTATGATGTCAAGAACATGATTAAATTGAAAGCTGAATGCAAACAGCTCCTGATCAGAAATTACAGCCAACTTGTACTGGCTGTAACCTGAACAAAACGTGATAAAAACGTGTGTTTCTTGAGTCTAAAATGTAATTCCAGGAAATATCTTTAAAACCCCACTGGAATCGCATTTTTTCGACGAAAATTGAGCGTTTTATGAAATTTTCCGTATCAAAGGTTCAAGCTGCGTTTTCTGGCAGAATTTGCAGCCCATTACGAATGTCATAACTCAATTTAGGAATTGAGTTATGATCTCAAATTCTTACTGTGGAAATTTTTAAGTGATTAAAAGAATCACCAATTGGAATTTCGTCAATCGGATAAACGAGGAATTTTTAATAAATTTTTCCGTAAGCTGCAGTCAGAAGTGACGAATCTGATTGCAGCTTAGTAAATGAATTTTTACGAATTTTTGGTAAAGAGTTAGATTTTGAAATTTTAACACAAGGTCTAACCCTCCGAGAGGTACGCCACATAAAAAAAATCATAATTTTGAAGACTTGTAAACAGGTTAAACAAGTCACAAAAAACAGCCCATTTTTCAGTGATATGAAATGTCTGAATGAAATCGCGGTCTACTTGGTTGTGTGTAAAATTTGATTTCATTAAGAGTTCGGATGAAATATGCCTAAGTGAGTTCAATGAACCAAATGTGCATTTGAATATGTTAATAAGTCAATTGACTTTTAAAAAGTCAAACCGACCAATGATTAGATCGAATGATAATTTTGATATGGTCGAATGATAAATTCGACATAAAACCCGTAGGATGGAATAGTCGTAAACGATTATAGCTAATCTAACCGTCTTACGAATTGTGATGATGATAGTTTGACTCTAGACAAGCTAGATGAAGACTTGGGAAAGAAGCGGGTCAAACGGATCGAGTACGCGGAAAAAGCACATAACCGGATGCAAGGTAAGTGAAACTTACACCTTTTAGTAAAATAAATGTTCATCCTATAAGTTTTGAATACAATAAGGATAATATTCAAGATATGGTTCCCGACGCGAAATAATACGGGTCGGAACTAATATAAATGATAAAAACCATGTTTAATGGTAAAAGAGATAGAACAGAAAATTAGCCATGAAAAACTAATTATAAAAAAATGGGTTTTTGAACGAGTACTATAAGTAAGCCTAAAGAATAAAAAGAGTAAAACGGGTCAAATGGTAATGTGGATACCATTTGACAAATATCAACTAATAAGCACTTGTCGAGTTTTATGCTTACAGGATAAAGCGGCTTATGAATTAGTGTTGTTATGAATTAGCAAATTTTCGAGACAAGGTATTAAAACGGGTCAATGTATTGATCCGAGCCAGGTACGTATAATTATGTTGTAGTTAAAAGTGCTAATTTGGTTAACAATTGGTGAGAGTCTTTTGTCGTAAAATAAGAGACTATAATTGACCAAAAAGCCCTTAACGGGAGAACCGGGTAAACGACCGTTAGAGTTTGTTTAGAAACTTGTTTATTGATTTTGAAACCTTTAGATACATATAAAAAGTATAGGCAAAAACGTTTGCGGGTCAAAATAGACTAAGAAGTAAATTGTGGTTAAATGCTTAGATAGATACAAATGAATCGGTGAATGTAAACGCCTACGTAAACTCTAGGATGGGAGTGAAAACGTTAAGGTTTGACAAGCCCGGGATGGGTAAAATGATAGGAATTAACTATTTTCTTTTAGAGCATGTAGTGAAATAATAATGCCAAACGGGTCCAATAATCACCTAAAGGATTTATGAGCCAACATTGGATAAATCAGATTTTTATGCAAACCAAGGTGATAAACGGGTCCGTAATTTAATTACGGACGCGTGAGATAAAAAAAGTTAAGACAATCTCAAGTTTGATTTTTGTTGAAAATTATAGCTGGGCAGAAAATGCAGGTTTCAGTAATGAACCCGCTAGAAATTGGGTTCCCCCGCGACACGCGACGAAGGACTCAGCTTGGGGCGCGACACGCGACACATTGAGATGGGTCTCCCGCGACACGCGGGAGACATCAAAGTTGGAAATAAATATTTTGTTTGATTATTCGTTGCTTAGAACTTGTTTATCAAAACTAACTTTTATGTTGGTTTTGATCATAGGTGGATATCAAGAGTACCCGGATGAAGATCAAGCAGCGAGAAAGAACCGAACACATGAAAAAGAAGCTTCCGCACGGTGTGTCGTCGTAACTTTCAAACGACGACTAAACTACATTATGTTGTATATTTTTTTTAAATTGTAAAAGTTTTTAATAAAACCCGTATTTCCGATGTATACGTAAACTTAATTACATGATCCTTTTCGCAAACTATACATTAAACCTTGATTCAATTTAAAGGATGTTACACCGAGCAAATCAAAGGTGAGTTCATTCTTCTTGCAGCATGCGTCCCGGTGGGTGGGACAGTCATTGGGTATCCCTGAGAGGGATAGGTTTTTAGGTAAATCAATTTGGTATTCCTGAGAGGAATACGTCTCGTGGGTAAAATCTGGAATGTTGGATAATATACTCATCCTATCACCTTTAAGTCCCATCTTGTTTGTTACCTGAGAGGTAACAGAGTATTAGTTGGTAGCGCTATCTAGGTTTGGCACCCTCACCCCGTACCTGAGAGGACGGGTGTGAACTAATGACTCAGTCATGCCCAATGCTTTGATAGGAGCATTGGGGAAAGGGCAAAATAAATCAGGAGCCGTCTTGTATTCGAGATATTATCAACATTGTAATCAATGAATTGAACTAAACACTTGGTAACTAACGTTTTCATAAAAAACTATGAACTCACCAGCGTAGTCTGATACACTTGTTACATGCTCGCAGGTCGTTAGGTGCTATGGGAAAGGAACTTGCTGTCTGGATGGCTGGAGTGGTCATGGGTCGCGTTTCTTGGATATGCATGTCTTGTTACTGAATTCATATACATTGGATTTTGAAACGTTTAAACTAAGATTTACTATTTGCTTACGCTGACACTATTTAAATTGGATTTGGTTTTATGAATGTTTTACGTAATGAATGGAAACTTTGTTAAATATCTAATGGTTAGTTCAATGTGATTAGTGGCTAGATCCTGGTACGTCACACGCCTAGCGGGATTACCGCATGTGGTATTTTGGGGGTGTGACACTGACAAACTCTTAATTTTGTGTTAATCATATTTGTGATATTCATGTCAACTGTGTTCGGATAATTATGTTAAGTGTTTATTTTTTTTTGTGGATTCTTCGTAATGTTTGTGATGAAAATGCAAATTTTATTTTAAAGTGAATATTGTATTCATTTGTGTTCATAAACGTCGTTTGTGTTCATTTATGTTCATGAATATTTGTTAGAGTTCGTCTGTGTATGGTAAGTGTTCGTTAACAGTTCATGAACATGTCCGTTTCCTTAATGAACGAACATAAACAAGAAATCTCGTTCGGTATGCATTCGTGAATAGTTCACGAACAAGCTTGTTACTTAACGAACGAACACGAACAATGTCGTGTTCGTGTTCGTTCAGTTCGTTTACAACCCTACTCATAAAGGATTCAAAGAATAACAGAATAAAACTTTACTTTATGCAAAATGAAACAACTAGAAACATAGAAAAGACGCTAACATGTATAATTAAGGGTTTGAAGAGCATTTGTACTGGTATGGACAAAACTCATTAGCACACAGATGTATCTATCTATATAATTATCCGTACACATTAGACAAAGTATATATCTAATAATGAGACTGAAAGTAGGCGATGCCCAGAGAGTGTGAAGCCGATCAAAGTTTATCCATTAGGTAAAGCAAAAACCCTCATGTATGTTACATCGACTTGCAAAGCAATAACATTCTCAATCTTTTAACATAGTGTCACGTCTTCTTTGGCCACCAATTATAAGTCCTATATATGGATGCAAAGTCCAAAGACACTCGTGGGCTAGGTGAAAGAGAGAGACGACCAATGTAGTAGTCTGGTAGAGCAAGCAGGTGATTTCTCACGACTAACGTATGTAGAAAAGACAGGGTTGACTATGAAAAAAGAAGAAACGTTTGTGAAAAGTTTGTAGAAGTTTTTCACATCTGTCAACTGATCCACTACAGATGCCCTAAGACTGTTTAACAAAGGAGTAATAATACGTATACAACCGTAGTTATAATTAGGGATGAAATTGGTACAATATCCGTACCAGTATCGAATTTGAACAAAACTGAGTACCAAATACAGTACCGAATATGTTAATATGGTACATGTATTTCAGTACGGTACCCGTTTTACTACCACTTTGTTTTTATTTTAGTTTTTAAACACTTGTAAGGGTACTAAATATGAAAATTTGGCACGGATACCAACATATTACGAGTACCAAATAGCTAAAATTTGTAAGAGTACCAATGCGATACCAGTATAAAACTAGTTATAATTCTACTTTTTATTTTTATTATAACTAGAATTACGACCCGCCGCAATGCGCGCGGGGATTATTTAGTTATAACTAAGTCGATTTAGGATGCACACCTTATGTTGAACCTGTCAAACAGGAAAAAAATAGACGATGTAAAAACGTTCACCCACACACGTACGTTGCGTCGTGTTAACTCGCAAAATTTAGACCGAAACGTGAAAACGCTAAACCAAAGACGCACGTTGCGATGTTTTAAGTCACAAAATTTAGAACGAAGCATAAAGCCAAAAATTTGCGGAAAATGAAAACTATAAAGGATCAAAGTTGAAAGTAAAAAAAGTTGTGAGTATAGATTGCAAAAGATAAAAGGTTTAATGTTAAAAGTAAAAAACAAATAGTTTTGGGTTAAAAGTAATTTATGAAATACTTTTGGATGAAAAGTAAAAAAAAAACATTTTTTTAAAAACCCCCCATGCCAAAGTTACAACAACCATATGCATAACTATTTTTCTTTGAAAAACCACCAAAGTGAAGATTACAACACATAAGTAAAAAATATTCAAAGTGATTAAATCGCAAAAGATGAAAACTTTTGAATTAGAAGTAAAAGAATCAAATTAATCAAAAGGGTTAAATTACCAATGATTAAAACTTTAAACTTAAATTGTTAAAGATTAAAACTTTAGGGTTAAAAAGGAAAGAAAAATTAAATTTTTTTAACTTAAATTGTCAAAGATTAAAATTGTAGGGTAAATTGTCAAAGATTAAAACTTTAGGGTTAAAAAGGAAACAAATATTAAAAGTTTAAACTTAAATTGTTAAACATTAAAAGTTTAAGGTTAAAAAGGAAAATTTCTATTTTTTTTTTAAAGACTCCCAAAGCCAATTGTACAATTATCATATGCACAAATTAGTTGCTTATTATTGCCAATTATACAATTATCATATGCACAAATTAGTTGCTTATTAATAAGGTTTTAATTTAATATAATTTTTAAATCCAAAAAAATAAAATAAAAAATTAGTCTCATTAATCATCACAACGACTAACAAGCTAGGGCAATACGTGGAATCCACGGCTGCTGAAGAAAACGATATAACAAACCCACACACCACCACAACCGTCAGATCATTTAATCCAACGGCTCTAATAAAACCCTAGCCTAAACCTTCATGTTCCCCGTTTATAAACATCTTTCCAGTCTACACCCTTTCTCAACCACTTCTCTCATTCACTCTCTCAAATCGGCGATTTAAACAACTTTTCAAGCAGATTCGGTAACGATAAATCAATCCTTTATCTGTTTCACTGTTTGATTTTGATTCGGTTTAACTTCTGTTGTTTGTATTGCGTTTGATCGTATGTTATTTAGGGTTTTTGATTAGTTTTTTTGTAGTTGAATCATTTTTTGGTTGAATTCGCGTGTTTTTGAAGCGATCGGATGATCGAATTAGTTTATTGTGTTGTTTTGATGATAGAATAATAGAATTAGTGAGTTTGATCTGATTATCGGTGCTAGTTTTGTTTGTTTATGTTGATTTGGTGGATTTATCGTTCTATATGATGATTTATTCATGATATATGCTTGATAATCGTATGTGTTGAAGCGATTAATACAGACTGGATTGATACAGTAATAACAGTATCCTGTGCTGTTTTGATGCCTGAATCAACAGATTTTGATATGTTAATTGTTTGTAGTTATCTATGTTTATGTTGATTTGACAGATACACAGTTATATATGATGAGTTATTCATGAGATATGCTTGTTGATCTTACATGCTATTGTTGATCTGATTTTGATTTACTAATTGTTGTTAGTAGGTTTGTTTGTTTACACTTCTTTGAAGGATTATTGCTTGTTGATCTGACATGTTTTTTATTTACTACTTGTTGCTTGTTTTGTTTGTTTAAGCGGATTTGGTGGATATACAGTTATATGATTTGTTTATAAATGTTACTTGGTTAATACATTGTGGATTGTTTTAGTTTTCTTTGCTGTTTTTGATGCTAGAATCAACAGCTGCTAGTTTTGTATATTTATGTTGATTCATGATTTATGCTTGTTGATCTAGACTAGATCGAATGTAGTTGAAGCTACTGTTTATCTAGACTGGATCAAATTAGTTGACTGTTTTGATATTTAGGTTACACTAAACTGAATTTGATTTAGTAATAATAATTTCTACTTGTTTTGTTTATGTGGATTTGGTAGATATACAATTATGTATTCATGGTATATGCTTGTTGATTTTACATGTTTTCCAAGCTGTTGAGGATTTATAAATGCAGTTAAGTTTTAATCAGACTGTATCAAGTAGCTGTGTGTGCTGTTTTGATGATAGATTAAAGTGATTTGGATTTGAGAAGTGTTTATAATTATTGTTGTCTACGCGAATTTGGTAGATATACAGTTATATATTATGATTTATTCATGTTCGTGAAGTGGTCTGATGAATTTTAAACAGCCTGGATCCAATTAGTTGCCTGTGCTGTTTTGATGCTCAAATGAACCGATTTTGATTTAAGCAGTTGTTTCTTGTTTTGTTTTTTATGTGTCGATGAATACATGATTTAGTTTTACTGGTCTGTATTTTTATTATAATTTCAATTAATAGATCAGATAAAGAGGTCACATACTCTCTGAAATTTGCTACAGTTGCATGTTTTTTGGATCCAACATTAACTTACTGTTACTCTGTTAGGTTATAAAATTAATCATAATCATAATTTATATGAACAGTGAACGCTTTCGGCGTGTATTGTTGATGGTAGTTAAATCGTAACGTCTACCATGCTTTGTGTGAAATATGGTTTCAATCTGTCATACTTATTTTAATTCAAACTGTTGTGGCAGATTGTTTGATTTCTCAAAATGGGTAAAGAAAAGATCCACATCAGCATTGTCGTCATTGGACATGTCGACTCCGGCAAGTCAACCACTACCGGACACTTGATCTACAAGCTTGGAGGAATCGACAAGAGAGTTATCGAGAGGTTCGAGAAAGAAGCCGCTGAAATGAACAAAAGGTCATTCAAGTACGCCTGGGTTCTTGACAAACTCAAAGCTGAACGAGAACGTGGAATCACAATCGATATCGCATTGTGGAAGTTTGAGACCACCAAGTACTACTGTACTGTCATTGATGCTCCTGGACATCGTGATTTCATCAAGAACATGATTACTGGTACTTCTCAGGCTGATTGTGCGGTTCTGATTATCGACTCTACCACTGGTGGGTTTGAAGCTGGTATTTCGAAAGACGGTCAGACCCGTGAACACGCTCTACTTGCTTTCACTCTTGGTGTCAAGCAAATGATCTGCTGTTGTAACAAGGTGAATTTTTGTTACCGTTTTTTAATCATAATTATAATTATGATCTTGGTGTACAAACCGTTTTTTACTAACCGAACCGGTTTTTTATGTTGTAAGCAACCTGTTTTTTTCGAACTGGCTCGTTTTAAAACTGGTTTTTAAGGTTTAAACCCCAAACTGGTTTGGCTGGTTTTTTACAACCGGTTTGGTTTATAACCCGGTTTCCAAGTATGGGTATACGAACCAGACTAAAAACCGCCGGGTTGAATCAGGTTGAAACCGTTTTTGAAAACCTTTTTTAAACCGGTCCGGTTTGATTTTCCATTGTTTAAACCCGGTCCGGTTTTATTTCCGCATTGTGAACTGTTGAAATGAAGACAAATATTTTTTGTTCTTTATCTGTGTGATTTAACAAAAAATATTAACTGGTAATAACAATGGGCTGTGTTTATTCTTGTTAATTTTTATTGTTTTTAAATAAATTTGTGTAGATGGATGCAACAACTCCTAAGTACTCGAAGGCAAGATACGATGAAATTGTGAAGGAAGTTTCTTCTTACTTGAAAAAGGTCGGTTACAACCCTGACAAAATCCCATTCGTTCCAATCTCCGGTTTCGAGGGTGACAACATGATTGAGAGGTCGACAAACCTCGACTGGTACAAGGGCCCAACTCTTCTCGAAGCTCTTGACCAGATCAACGAGCCAAAACGACCATCAGACAAACCCCTTCGTTTACCACTTCAGGACGTGTACAAGATCGGAGGTATTGGCACCGTGCCTGTTGGTCGTGTTGAAACCGGTGTGATCAAGCCCGGTATGGTTGTCACCTTCGGTCCATCTGGGTTGACCACTGAAGTCAAGTCTGTCGAGATGCACCATGAAGCTCTACAAGAAGCTCTCCCCGGTGACAACGTTGGGTTCAACGTCAAGAACGTTGCGGTTAAGGATCTGAAACGTGGGTATGTCGCATCCAACTCGAAGGACGACCCCGCTAAGGGTGCCGCCAGTTTCACCTCACAAGTCATCATCATGAACCACCCTGGTCAGATCGGAAACGGTTACGCCCCAGTTCTCGATTGCCACACTTCCCACATTGCCGTCAAGTTCTCCGAGCTGTTGACCAAGATTGACCGACGGTCCGGTAAAGAACTCGAGAAAGAGCCCAAGTTTTTGAAGAACGGAGATGCGGGTATGGTTAAGATGCTTCCAACCAAGCCAATGGTGGTCGAGACTTTCGCGGAGTACCCGCCTCTCGGTAGGTTTGCTGTTCGTGACATGAGGCAGACGGTTGCAGTTGGTGTGATCAAGAGTGTCGATAAGAAGGACCCGACCGGTGCTAAGGTGACCAAGGCTGCAGCCAAGAAGGGTGCCAAGTGAAGGTGTTGGACAGATGAAGAAGTTATTTTATTGGTGTTTTTGAACAATTTTAATTATGTTTATTTTGGTGTTTGGTGTTGTGGCTTGCATTACTGTACTCTAGCCTCACTTGTGAGGATGTGTGGAGGTATTGAGCAACTTGTTGCTTGATGATGGTGGTGCAAGTTTACAAAAAGCCAGATTTTGACTTCTTATTGTGGTACAAGTTTTATGTTTTTTATGGTGTCAAGTATTTGAACCTCTTTATATTTATCGAAATATGGTTATTTTATATTTACTTAACTTAAAATTATCAACTAAATCATATAAGTTTGTCGTAACAGAAAAATTATCAGTAACCGTGAGCATATTTTGTTCCGGACCGGAAAATCCCAAGAACCAACCCGAAAAAATACCCACAAACGAATCGGTGGAACGAGTGAGTTTTGGGATCTAATTGTTGACGAATTTTTATCATCGAAATCGAAGGGTGTTGTGCACTGGAACGCCAATTGAAGATGGTGCACTGGATTTTTATCATCATGCTTTGGTAATGATGATTTTGGGCACGTCTTTATTGACCTAAATCAAGTATTGACCCTCAGGGTGAAGGGAGTGGTGTGGGAAACCACTCGGCAAAGGAGAAAGCCGAGCGGGAACACCGCCGCCCTCCCTTGTTTACCGCGCGCCAAACATCATAATCGGTATGTACTCACCGATCGACAAAGGAGAAGAGGACAAAAAAGTGATGATGCTGATGATGATTGAAGGGTATTTGTGGAGGGTAGGAAAAAAAAAAAGTTTGCCACTTTCAAGTGTCTATACCACTGCCAACACTTTTCACCAAAGTTTAAACTCTTCACACTTGCTGACATGGCACACTCTGATTGATCCATTTTGAAGTTTGCCACTTTCACCTGTTTAACCACTCCCTTCACCCAGAAAGAAAGAGAGTTCAGCAGGATATATCATTTGCGCAAACCGGTGAGTAATGACACCATAGAACTGCTAAGTAGTGGTGGATCCATAAATTATTTGCAGGGATGCAGATGAGGTGTTCAACCATATTTTCAATGGGTGCGGTCGGGTTTTTTTTTTTTCTAAAATATACACTATTTTTTTTTTCAAGGGGTGCGGCCGCCCACCCTGGCCAAAGGGTAGGTCCGCCCCTCTTAAGCAATATTATAATAGATATTATTTCAAAGAATCATGTATTTCCTAGCCCAAAGTTGTTAATAGAGTTTGGACAAAAAGAGGGTGTAGACTTGGAGTTTCCATGTGCAGTTGGGTATAATTCAGATTTATGGTCGTTAGTCTGCATACTTCTTTGGTTTCTACTTGGAAAGCCTTTTGTTGAGGAGACATACAACGTTTTGTGTAATTATATACTTAAATTGGTCAATGGCAATGTGGTCGCCGAAACAGTGATGCTCCTCAGAGCAGGGGATAGCGCCAAAGGCGGAGATGAAGACTGGCGAAACTTGAAAATTTCCACTGGGGGGTCGGAAGTCACCGGACCTAAAAGCATATACCTAAAAATTTTTTATACGAAACATACATACATAATACTACTGAGCGAAAAGTTCGGAGGGTCGGGCGCTCCCCCCGGCCCCTTCATAGCTGCGCCTAGGGTTGTAAACGAACCGAACGAACACGAACGAGACCTTGTTCGTGTTCGTTTGTTAAAAAATATATGTGCTCGCGAACCGTTCACGAACACTTATCGAACCGGGTTTTATGTTTGTGTTCGTTTGTTAAGTAAATGAAGTTTTTCGTGTTCGTTTGTGTTTGTTTGTTAATTTTAGGCAACAAACGTTGACGAACACAAATAAACACAAACTAATGTTCATGAACATAAATGGAAACAAACGAACACAAACAATCATTCATGAACATAACATATAATAGACTGACACTTATTAGATATTTAATTTGTCAGAATTTTGATATATTTAACTAAAATCACAAACGAACTATCGAACACAAGCGAACACTTTACCGAACGTTTACGAACATAAACGAACGAACGCGACATCTGTTCATGTTTGTTCGTTTAACTAAACGAACGAAATTTCTTGTTCGTGTTCGTTTGTTTAATAAACGAACGAACACAAAAGAACTTCCCGCCGAACGGTTCACGAACTGTTCGCCGAACGTTTGGTTCGTTTACAGCCATAGCTGCGCCACTATGAAGATGAGTGGGGGTGGGGTAGAGTCTAAGTATATTATTTTTAAATAAAATGATGGGGCTGCATGAATTTAATTTAAATTGGTGAATAAATTATTTTAAAACTAGCAAGGGCATAATTGTCATTTTACATACAACTAACTGAAAAACTTAACAATCATCCACTATAGGGAACTATTCGAGTAACAACTTGTCAAACCACAGAGAACATACATATAATTTTAGAAAGTTGATGACTAAATAAGAAAATTGACAAACCATAGGACCATCCGGGAGAAGCACACTTCTAACAACATCCTTTTTAATGATGGCAAAATCATTAACATTAAAGCCGACTGCCAAGTAAAAATTAATAATTCATTTGGGAATAACCCAGTGGTGTTGATGAATTTGATAAAGTTTAGGGTAGTAGTGGGTCATGGGTTCAATTCCCATGATGAACAAGTTTAGCCATTCAACACGTTATCATGTTCATGTCATTCTCATTTATTCCTTATTTTATCAATACAAAAATGTTCTCTAGCTTTGATGGTTGCTTCATAATGAGAAATGTTTCTTTGATCATCTTGAATTTAGAAAACGTTCAATTATATATATATATATATATATATATAGAGAGAGAGAGAGAGAAAGGTTAACATACAAAAAGCCTTATCCTACATTAACATACGCGACGCCAGTAACCATCCGATCAGGGATGTAATCACGCATAGAACGATAATCACGCATGGGAGTCACAAAATCACGCATGAACCCTAATAAATCACGCATGGGAGCCTTTGTTTACCAAATCACGCACGTTATATGTTAATCACGCACGTTCTATTCTTTGTCGCGTACGTTAACGTACGTTAAGGATTTTTGTACATTATACTTATTCTATATATATATATATATATATAGGGAGGGGCTCATGAGATAACTCCATTTATTGCGAGAACCGCGAGAACCAATGTGAACACAACCTAAAAAAAGCTAAAAAAAATCTAAAAAAACCTAACCCCCCCTCCCCCCTCAAAAACCTAAACCCCCCCCCCCCCCCAAAACTAAAATGCTAAAAACTAAACCCCCAAAAAACCTTAAAAATCTAAAAAAATAAAAAAAAATCTAATTTTTTTTTAATATTTTTTATGCTCAAATCGCTACTTTTAGTGGCAAAAAAAAAAGTTTTTAAAAAAAAAAAATTTTTTTTTTGCTTCGAAAAGTAGCGATTTTTATATAAAAAATATTAAATTTTTTTTTTGTGTGATTTTTAGCTATTTTTAGGCATTTTTGGTTGTGTTCACATTGGTTCTCGCGGTTCTCGCAATAAGAGGTGGTTCTCGTATGATCTTCTCCCTATATATTTTAAATGATCAGATATATATATATAGGATCACGCTAAAATGAGAACCACCTCGAGTTGTAAGAACCGCGAGAACTATTTGATCCGGGGCGAGGTGGACCAAATTTTTTTTCATAAACGTAGATGCATGTATTATAAGCACATTTGTAAAAAAAAAAAATTCAAAAAAAAAAAAGTCATGTGTGTAGTTTTGAGCACCACAAGTTTGTGTTTACGGGCACCGTAAATTTTCCGGTTAGATTACGGTACCCGTAAACACAAACTTGTGGTGCTCAAAACTACACACACGACATTTTTTTTTGAATTTTTTTTTACAAATGTTGTTATAATACATGCATCTACGTTTATGAAAAAAAAAATTTGGTCCACCGCGCCCCCTACGGTGTAGTTCTCACGGTTCTTACAACTCGAGGTGGTTCTCATTTTAGCATTCCCCTATATATATATAGGGAGAAGATCATGCGAGAACCACCTCTTATTGCGAGAACCAATGTGAACACAACCAAAAATGCCTAAAAATAGCTAAAAATCACACAATTTTTTTAAATATTTTTTATATAAAAATTGCTACTTTTCGAAGCAAATTTTTTTTTGCCACTAAAAGTAGCGATTTGAGCATAAAAAAAATATTAAAAATTGTTTTTTAGATTTTTTAGGGTTTTTGGGGGGTTTAGTTTTTAGCATTTTAGCTTTGGGGGGGGGGGGGGTTTAGGTTTTTGGGGGGGTGGGGGAGGGGGGTTTATTTTTTTTTTTGGGGGGGGGGGGGGGTAGGTTTTTTTAGTTTTTTTTTTAGGTTTTTTAGCTATTTTAGGTTGTGTTCACATTGGTTCTCGCGGTTCTCACAATAAGGGTGGTTCTCGCATGAGCCCCTCCTCTGATCATTTAAACACAATGCATGAACAACATAAACCTTATTTTCATATCATGACAACTTAAATTCTCATTGTCACGTATTGGTCACTACAATCTATAAAAATTACGCTCTGCTAGCGGTATGCTCATATAATGTATATATGTGTGGGCGCTCATGGTCAAAAGTGAAAGTGCTCTATTTTAACGTTATTTTACTAATTTCGTGAAAATAACGTTAAAAGAGGGGATGATTAATCATGCATCATGTGGAGGCGTTAATAGACGAAAGACAAGGGGTACATGCACTAATCGGCGTTTGTCTCAATTGTTGAGTGTTATGTGTCTTATGTCCAAGGCTTGATACAAAACTACTATTGAGCCGGGGGTCTCACTGGAAGCAACCTCTCTATTCCTACGGGGTAGAGGTAAGCTGTCTACATCTTACCCTCCTCAGACCCTATCTTAGTTTTGCTATTAGTGGGATATACTGAGTATGATGATGACGACATAAATATCACATTTTCATAAATCTTGTTGGAGGCATTAATTATGCATTTAAAATTTGTGTTCTATGAAAATATAATATTTTACAAGTTTAGAGAAGATATATGAAAATCCACCTAAACCAAAAGATTAGTAACCATGAAGTAGAGATGTGAATCATAACTCAATTCTTCTAAAACAATATGATGTGGGTTCATAATAGCCCATACAATTTGCTAGCTTTAAATCTGGTTCAAACCATAGTCATTGTTTGTCGCCACCACCTTGATACATATTATATCTATGCACGACCATACACAAGACGAACCAACCATAATAAGGGGAAGTTAAACGAGCCTAAGAATGAGCCAACAAGCCGAGCTCGGCTCAGTTACAAAGTGAGCCCGCTCGGCTCAGGTGGTTTCAAGTCGAGTTTTTTTTAGCTAGATTTTTTCGAGGTTTAGTCGAGCGAGCTACAAGCCGCAAGCTTTATAGACAACAATAATTTACCTTTAGTGGTGTAATAATGAGTTAGTGGTAGCTGTTGATAAATGTTTTAATATATTGGGTATGAATGAAACAATGAATTGTAAATGATTCGGTACATATCACACCTGCTCATCGGCGCTCACACACCCGCCACCTCCACCATCGCCATCTCCACCACCGACACCCACCTCTGCCAACATCATCACATGCACAACTGTCGCAGGCACCCCCACAGCGCCATCACCACCTTCGCCTCCGCCATTAACACAGCCGCCACCGCCTGACGCCACTATAAAACCATTGGTGGTGAACCCATTTTAATACTTTATTCCTTCTATAACGACTCATTTGAACCAACGCTTATTTTAATCAAAACCCGTTTTGACCCAAACCAAAATGACGTTTATTTAAAATACACGTTTTGACCCGAACCCTAAATTTCTCACAACATGTTTCGACTCGATCTCAGTTTGACCCGAACCCGTTTTGACCCGTTATCCAACCCTACCCACCCGTTTTGGCAACTTTCCCTGAATAAACACAAATACATTACCACTCTGTAACAATATGCAAAACCAACGTATACGAAATTCTAACCTTATACCGGCCTTAACTTGTTATAGATAAGGAACTCGCTCGAAAATACCCTAAATCGTTCTTTCTAAAGTCTAAACCTCATAAAAGCATTATACTTTGTACACAACCACTAAAAAAGAATCCGTAAACTAAAAATAACAGACCACTTAACGGCCTTGACCTTTTACCTTTTTACCCTCTCCCTTCCATGTAAAAAACAGCCAAGAATGATTTCCCGCGCTGTCCATGAAAGATCATCAGGCCTCATTATCACTTCATCGCAACGGCCCTCGGTGCAGCCTGGTTCGACTGCATGCCGGTCCACTGCTGCCCTAACGAACCACCCTCTCCTACCCCTATGTCCGAAGAGTGCAACTGATACGAATTGACCATACCGCCCCTTGTTTCTTGGTTGTCATACCGGTGACCGTTACAAGAGTCGACTATCCCGCCCCTTGTTTCTTGGTGGGTGTTTAAACTCTCGGTGGACTCCGAGTGGGCCCGCTTCATACCTGATGAACTCGATGACGTTGCGTTTTTTTCATCGCTTGCGTTCTTTAACGCTTCGGCTTCGGTTTTCTTGGCAAAACGACCACCGGAACTTCGCACTCTTCTCATGGCGTGTTGATGGCGGGATTCATGAAGATAAGGCTGTAAAATGTAAATTATAAAAAAATATATATTTTCCTTTTTTTCTTAAAGTACACAGACGGTCCGTGTGGTTTACCAAACTTTGGATTTGGTCCCTAGCTTTTCGAAAGTACACGGATAATCCCTCGGATAGTCCCTGTGGTTTGCACTTTGTAACGCATTTAGTCCCCATCCAACAAATCTAAAGGTTTTAGCATGTCCAAGTTAGGGACTCAATGCGTTACAAATCACAAACCACAGGGACCATCCATGTACTTTTGGAAAAAGTTGGGGACTAAATGCTTGACAAAGTGCAAACCACAGTGTCCATCTATGTACTTTTGGAAAGCTAGGGACCAAATCCAAAATTTTGGCAAACCACAAGGACCATCTGTATACTTTACTCTTTTTATTATTATTATTATTGTCATTATTATTATCAGTAGTTGTAGAAAAGTTGAGTGTAATTGTATTGTAACCTTTCTGTCTTTTATAAGTTTTTTTTCAAGCTCTGCTTTTGCACGCGATTGTCTTCGCCTCAAGATCGCATGATATTGTTTGGCATTCACGTATACGGGTTCTTGTGCCATTTCGAGAGGCAACGGCATCCGTACTTGGTGCACATCGAGAAACTGAGGATGAACCTTGCATAACAAAATCATTAATCAGTGAAACCAGTTGCACCGACACACCATTGGTTCATTTAAAAAAAATGCTATTATTATTTCAATAATAATAATATGATTTAATAGTTGATATGGGTTAATGTTTATGAAGATATTTTAATATAAAAAATATTACCAAATGCTGACCATACGCTGCCATCATCCCACCGTAATATGGATCATAATAAGGATTTGGTGCACAAGCCTGTAGATGATTACAAAACTATAAATGTTACTATCAAAATCCAAATCTTTTTTTTTTTTTAATAACAACTGGTTAAGAACGTTTTATGTGTTTAAAAATATCTTTTATTTAATAACTGGTTAAGAACGTTTTATGCGTTTAAAAATATCTTGGATGACTTTCAACCCGTTTGACCCGTTAACTTTTTTAGTCAAATCTTTTAGCTCAACCCACTTGTCGTGAGACAAAACAAAATCCGTTCGACCTCTACTATGAACCCGATACAACGGGGAATATAAAGTTATAAACTAGATGAAGCTTACAACTGAGTGGCCGACATGCTCAGGTTGTGGGCCCGGTGCAAGGGTTTCTTCAGTCCTAGGAAGTATGTTTGGCGTCCCGTGTTGCAAATTCTGTTGTCCATAGCTATCTGAACTCAAAAGTGAACCTCATCATCAGTAATATATACATACAAACATACATACATATATATAATGACTTAATTTAACAAATACAAAGATAAAGAATTGATGTATAATTGTATACAGTACATCATTCCTGAGCATAATTAGATAAAAAGCAAGTCATCCAACACGTTAATCGACTAACTTTACACTTAATCGTAATTTAGCAGCCCGCCTTAAATTATATATATACCTACAATATGAAGATTCGTCTGCAAACTTTTTTTAAATGAGCAGGCTCAGATATTATAAATTTTTGTACTTACTTTTATGTACGTGTTTTGATATAAATTTGAATTACTTTACGTTTGGTCATCACCGCAACGCACTTATGTTCAAGTTGGTTAACGTTTCGATGTAAAATTCTTTCGCAAATAAGTTGGGTCAAATATTAAACGTTGTGTTTATTTTTATATACGTTTTCAGTTAGTTAATGTTTTGACCTAAATTTCGCTCAGAGACCAGGGTCAAATATATTACGTTTTGATTAGACGATATAAATTTGAGTTACTTTATGTTTCAGCGCCGCGGTACCGTGCGGGAAATTTACTAGTCATGTACAAAAGGCACCAACTTGCATTATATTTTAACAATTTTAGCAACCAACTAGCCCTTTATTATGATTGTGGCACCTGTTTAACTGGTAGCAGGTCACTCTTTTGCTGATTATTCAAACATTACTGGCATAACAACTTATTTGTCGTTCCACGTTGCATTAGCGTGACATTTAATAATTATTTTTAATTAAAAAAATTGTAAAAAAACATTGTTTTTCAAACCTGTGCGGCTGGCATCGCATCAACCAGCAACTTACAGGAAAATCAATTTTGAGGATGTTAATCTTGTTGAAAACTTTTATATTTGTTGAAAAAAGGCGCATAATCTTATCATAAGATAAGACCTTACGTTAGGCTGGTTATAAAATTGATAATATAGTGTAGGTTGGTTTAAGTTTTGCGCCTATTTTGGAAGCCGGTTGGTAGGCATGGTGGTAACAATGAAGGATAGATGTAGAGCAAATGAAGAATACTTCATACCGTATTATTAAAAATAGTAAAGTACACGGACAGTCCCTGTGGTTTTCCAAAATTTTGGATTAGGTCTCTAGCTTTCCAAAAGTACACGAATGGTCTTGGTGGTTTGCACTTTGTAACTCATTTAGTCCCCAACTTTTGCCAAAAGTACACAAATGGACCATGTGGTTTGCACTTTGTAACGCATTTAGTCTCCAACTTGGACCTCCTAAAACCTTTAGGTTTATTTGCTGGGGACGAAATGCGTTACAAGGTGCACACCATAGGGTCCATTTGTGTACTTTTAGAAAGCTGGGGACAAAATCCAAAATTTGGAAAAACCACAGGAACTATCCGTGTATTTTACTCTTGGTTAGAACAAAATATGATGTAATAGCTAATTAGATAGTTTACAGTCGCTTAACATGTACGAGAGAGTTAGATCGTAAAGTTGAGCTGCAACCGTGCAACGTCATAAACATGACACGCTAGTTTGATAGATTATCGTAGTAATTTGAAAGAACCTGAAGCGAAATATGGCAAATTATGTGTTTCTTTGCGGACGTCACCTTCATCCTCGCTCGCAACGTCATCGGACTGTGAATCTCTGTCTACAGATTGTTCTTGTGAAGACGAATCAGCTGAATTTGCCCGCTGCATCGTAGAAGTGGACATGAAGCTGATGCAACAATGCCGCAAGGCGTACCTGTTGCGGACGATGAGATTGTCAGCTTTAAAATCGTTTTGACCTTTTTCACAAGCTCAAAACACAAATTCAAATAACTGATGATACATGCAATATACATAATAACACCAACAATCACTTTCCCGATAATTATTTATGGTACAAAAAATATGTTCCTCAAATTTGAAAACTGAACACATAGGGGTGGCAATCATGATCCATCTTTCGAGGCTATGCAGTTAATATCGGTGATATATCGGTCCCCTAGTAAAATCTCGGTACCGATAGGATTGGCAATATTTACCGATATTTGACTGATATAACCGATATATCACCGATATTTGACCGATATAACCGATATATCACCGATATTTGACCGATATAACCGATATGTCACCGATATATCACTGAATTATTAGTGTTAAATTGCTATATATGTTACCAATATCTCACCAAGATAACCTATATCTCAAATACCGATCCTTGACCGATATCCGATATTTTACCGCATTAACTGCATAATTTCGAGGAATGGGTTGATTTAGGGAAAAAGAAATATATTTGCACGAGTTCATTTGGGTCGACTCAAGTATATAACAAGTCAAATTCGGTAAATTTATTTTCTTCTAAAATCGCTCATTTCAACTCTAGTCCATTTTAGTTGAACCCTTTTCACCAAGCAGGTAAATTTATTTTAATATTTTTTTTTCCTAAAATCGCTCATTTCAACTCTAGTCCATATTAGCTGAACCCTTTTCACCGAACAAAGCTAATATTTTTTTAAAGCCACCGGTTTTTACTCAAACTCATTTTGCTCAGAACTCGTATTAACCATCACCCGACCCGACCCGACGTTTACGGTTTAACCATACTTAAAAACAAATCATGCACGGATGCACCCAATTGTACCAAACACAATCAATCACACGGATCAACTGTACCACCCTATATGACTAATTAGTACACCAAAATTTACAACCACATGTCAGATGCACAATCCCAAGTACAAACACATCTAAAATTAAACAACAAAAACAAAAATAATCAATTTTTATATATAAAAAAACATTATATCCCAAAAATAATAATTACCACAAATCTTGAAACTTCCAAATTCAAATCAACCAATTCTTTAATATTTTAAAAAAACATTATTTCCCAAAAATAATAATTATCACAAATCTTGAAACTTCCATATTTTTTTTTTCCAAAACTCAAATCAACCAATTCTTTAATACCTCAAAACTAATCAACAACATGCAAAAAACATAAAATTAATACAAAAAGGAACAAACCCAACATGCATAAACAATTAAACATTAATTAAACAATTATTAAAGAACAAATTATTAAAGAAAATTGAGAAGAATGAATATTATTACCGGCAGAGGTATTGAAAAGAGACCCAAGAAAGGGGGCACACCGGCAAAGGAATTGGAGAGAATTGAGGTGAGGTGAAATTGGTTGGAAATTAGAGTGAGAATTTGTTGGGGGGGTTTATGATGATATGATATATGTATAATATATAATATATAATCTATATATCTATATATCTATCCTTGTTGTCTGTTTCGAAAATGGACTTGACTCACTCAACCTCTCACATCTTTTTATACATCGACGCGTGTACATTTGTGACACATCACTACATTTAGAATCAATTCTATAAATGGTGGTCCTAAGGTTTTTTATTTTATAATTAAGGCTATTGAACTTTTTAATAATATTCTATAAACGGTGTCGATCGCACAGGTGTATCCCCACTAGCCGGGTTCCAGGAAAATGGGTTTGTGGCGGGGCAAGCGGTACTGAAAGCAGACTCAAAGAAGGTGGAAAAGCACGCGAAAGCTTGTGAGGATAATCAGCATGCCTTTGTCCCCCTGGCGTTTGACACGTTCGGCTCCTTGGCGCCGGAGGCAGTTCGGTTCTTGTCTAGAGTTCAGCGTGTGGTCCACAGCAACTTTTCGACCTCTCAGGGGCGAGACTTTGTTTTTAGTAGATTAGGGTTTTCTATTCAGAAAAGGATGACGGCGCAGTTTGTTGCTCGTCTACCTGCTATCTTTATGTAAAAAAAAAAAAAAACCATTTAACTTTGTAGTTATAAGATTTTGAATCTACATACTATTAGATTTTTAGGTCATGGTTTTATTGATAATCTTTGATTTTTAGAATAAGATGTAGTTTTTAAAAGATGTGTAAGTGAATTGAGTTCTTTCGAAAATACTTAAGATTATCTCGTTAGAAACTATAATCGAGTCAGGCATATATATGATCGAGTCTAAATTGGAAATCATTTTCTAATAATAATATGGCTAAACAAGAGTTTTTATATTGAGTTTCATTAGGTTTGGGAGCCTAAACAAAATTATTATTTATTTTGATGTAACTATTTTTGTTTAATAAAATATAAGGATATGGCACATAATATTCAAGATAAAAATGATCAAACGATTATTATGTTTTATAAGCTATAGTTATAAGTATATACCAGAGGAATTTCCTTGCGTGTTATGACGGGAATTCAGTCGGTATCGATCGTTGCGAAATCGGTATGATACCGTTACTCAGTATAGTAATTGAAACAGAAGCCCCTAAAATTCGTAGGATACCGACACACGTTTCACATCAATGGAAAATCACAACAAAGAATATCGGTACCAGTTTTGATAATACTGTTACGGTACCGATGTCAGCATCAGTTTGGTCCTATTTGTCACATTATAGTACCATAGTTGCTATATCTTATGATACAAAAAAATACTTTATTTTCAATACAACTTCGTGTTAAATAAAATTTATATTAGAATGATAAGAAAAAAAGTTAAACAAACCTGAATATTCAAATTAAAAAAAAAACTTAATATATTCAAATTATTATAGAAAAGTTAAATTCATTTGAAACATAAACTAGTTGATTTTCCGCCTGCGCGTTGCGGCGGGGACCTAATTTTCGCAAGACGCGTGTCGGCAACGACAAGCAGATACCGAATATCAAAACATAAATAAAAATGACGTTGTAACGATAGTCACTTCATCCTCAAAAAACGATTTTTAATAATGTAATATATAATAATAGGACCCACACGTCCTAAACGTTGGAAATTCAGTTGTTTTCAGTTTAGTTATTACGGTGCTAACACGTTAAAATATGGATGAGCTCGATGCCAGTAACGGCACCGAAAGTTCAGATACGGAAAATTATCGAAATTAGGTACCGGCACCGAAATGGCTTGGTACCATATGGTATGGTATTTGAAGGTAAAAATCAGTAAATACAGGTATGGTGCTAGACCGGTGTCGAACCGAAAGTAACGGTTCTGAAAACGCCAAAACGTGGGTACCAAATTGGTACCGAAAATGATTGGTATAGTAAATTTGGTAGCGATACGATACCGGTTTGATTACATGATTTGATATGATTTGCTCATCAATAATCTAAATATCCAAGTTAATTTTACATGTTACAATTCATTTATTATAGAAAAGACAAAAAAGGAAACAAAACAAGTTGTGTATATAAAACCTCATTCAAACGAAATACAATTTACTTACAGTGTGTATGAAAAGTAATCTAAACGGTGCAATTACTTGCGTTGCTACAGGATTTGATGAGCTCGGTACCAACCGGTACCGAAAATACCGTTACCGAGAATCCCCAAAAGTGGGTACCGGTACCGAATATACCTGGCACGGTACAGTTCGGTACCGGTCGGTACGGGTACGGTACCAGTATTTATAACAACCCTCCTAAAATATTTCCGACACTCCTAAAACATTTAGAGCACCCCTATACGTCCTAAAATACACCCCGTATACGAAAACAGACCCTAAATACCTTTATTTTTATAAAAATTAAATAAAAATCAATTTTTATAGTCTCTCGCAGGCCGCGAAGACTTGGTCTTCATCTTACGCGGGCCGTGAGCGAGAGGACACGAGGCAAGCCCCGGAGCCGCCACGTGTCACACGCGTGTCAAGCCTACACCGGTGACCGGGCCAAGCTAGGCCCTACATACCCTATGTCGCGGGGCGCGAAGACCCCTTCTATATCCTTCGCGGGCCGCGAGGAAGCCAAGATCAGCTCCTATAAATTGGGAGCATCGGCAGTTCATTTCCGATATTCAAAACTCGAATTTCTCTCTCAATTTCTGTAGTGTAGACATAATATCCGGGCATAATACCCCCCTAATTAGCGAAGCTCTGCCTCGTTGTAAGTATTTTAACCCCCGATTACGTATTAGATATGCTGCCCGATTGATCTAGCGCTCCGTAACGGCTGTTGAGGCTCTGCCCGACGTAGTCGTTAGAGTTCTGTCTGGGGAAGTGTATAACTAATGTAAAATTTGGGTTATTATACTAACGCGTGTGTATTATTTAAAATTTATAGATTATAACCAGGAAGCCACAGGAAATTACCTAAAATAGCAATGTGAGTAATCTCCTTTTTGTAAACCTTTTTGTCAACTGTTTTTACAAAACTTTAATTATTTTAAATTATAAATATCAGTGATTGAGTCTTTGTAATTCTTCAATTACTGCCGGTATGTTGGGGTTTTTGTATACAGAATGTGGAACACGTTACCATTGGACAAGGAGATAGCCAATGAGTAATATGACCCACCAGTCAGGATTGACAGTACTGAGTGAGTAATTGTGTAGATATAAACATTGTAATCGCTCTCAATACTGTTAAATGATAAAACTCTTCTTGATTAAATTGGGATTCATTCACCAGTATTTCCCACTGACAAAATGTTTTAAATGCGTTTCAGGTAACAAAATGTGAAAACCAAATAGAAGGCAGCTGGACAGCACTGAAGGCTTGGAAAAGTGGCTATAAAGGTTACCTAAATAAAGATGTTTTATTTCAATAAAATATGATTTATCCCTATAAACCTGTTTGTAACGAAAACTTGGGTTTTATCCAAATATATTTATTATTATAAAATGTGGTGTTTTACTCTAATAATCCGCTGCTAAATAATGATAAACACCGATACCACCATCTCTGAGTAGGCCGCGGCCGCCCGCCTCCCGAGGCAGAGGTCAGGGGCTGCGACAGTATTTGAGGGCAAAAACCGGTGAATACCGGTGCCAAACCGATACCGAAAATGTCAAAAGTCGGTACCGCAAAAATATACCCGGTTTGGTAAATTTGATACCGGTACCGGTACCCGATACCATTTGCTCATCTCCTTAATGATGTTACTATTCATTCTGTTTTAATTTTAATATATAGGTTTAAGCTATCGAAAGAAAATCAAATGAAATAAAACTAAATGGGTTAACAATGTATATTATTTAAAACATAAGGGTTGAAATAAAAAATTAAAAAGACTTTGAATATAATATTTGTTTTACTATTCATGGAGAGTTTGAAATATATAATATAACCCGATTTGGTAAATTTAATACCGGTACCCGATACAATTTACTCATCTCTTTAATGATGTTACTATTCATTCTGTTTTAATTTTAATATATAGGTATTAGGTAATATATAGGTAATAGGTAATTTTAATATATAGGTAATATATAGGTAATGGGTTAAAGACTTTTAAGGTGTAAGTTTTTTAAAGTATATTATATAGTATAAATATAAGGGGGCAGGACCTTATGGGAAAAGATTAAAACCCAAAATACAAAGTAAAGTGACTAAAAATGAAGCCTGGAATTATTGGAGATATACATGTTTTAAAACTTTTAAACCTTGGATAATTTCACATATACATCAACTGGCAGGCTTGATTAGCACAAGATCAGTACAGGCCTGTAACACCCCGAAAATGGGTTTGGTAATCAAACCACGTTTATACTAAAAGACGGGTAATTTACCTTTAGTGGTAGAAGTAACCCGGTGAATATTAGGATTCTTAAATAAACAAGAATTCATAATAACTAGGAATAAATAACCTAGTTAGTTTGTGTCTTGACCCAATAGAACAAACATGATTAAAACACCCTTTAAATAACTTGTGTAAAGTGGAGGGACTAAACATGGATAAATGAAATGAAGTTTTGGTTAAACAAATAAATAAACAAAACACACATACGTGTGTGTATGTTCCTGCGATTTTTACCAGAGCCAAAAGAGCTCTCAAGTTCCAACCCTAAAACTAAAAAATTCTCCAGATTGAAGAGGCAAATCAAGCCCAAATCGAAATCCAAGCACGAAATAGTGATCACCTCAGTGAAGGGATCATAAGGTATGTAAAATTTCATGGTTTGATTCCATCTTGAATCTTAGATGAACACATGAGAATCGAAATTTGAGCTTGCATGATCGTTGTTTGGATGAATTTGGGATGAAATCATGTCTAGGAGTAAACCCTAGACCTTAGTTGGTTGAATTAGTGCTTAAACTATGAAATTCATGATCATCCATTATGTGTGTTTTGTGGGTTTTTGCAAAAACATGATGAACACTAGAATCATGATTAGTAAACTAGTGTTATTTGAACTCTATGAAGTTAATCTTGATGTTGAACTATAAAATTCGATGATTTACTTGTAAAAGATGTTAAAATCTTGGCTAAATAAGTAGTCATGAACTTGATTGTTGATTTAGTAAAATTATGCCTTTTAGGTGTTTGTTGAAATGCCAAGAGAAAGCTAGATATGGTGATTTCGAAGGAAACGCATATTTGAATGATAAGATGAATTATGCGTTATAAGACATGAATAGAGTTCTAAACGAAGTGGTGATTGAACCCTATAGGCAAAAGAGCCGAGACTTTAAGCGGACAAGCCGGAGCGGACACGCGCTTGAAAGGAACACTCTTAAGGTACGTAACTACGGTTTTGTTACGATACGCTCGATTACGTATTTTCACTAGTAGACTTTAAATTATCATAATAGATGAAATTGGTATTTAGTTAAAGTGACGAAGATCACTAAGTAGATAACCGGGTCAAAAGGTGAAATTATCACCCTTTGACAATATCGACTAATGGTTCGTTGAGTTATATGATTATAGGAATGAATATCATATGGATGTTTACAGCGCTATCACTTAACAGCCACTAAGGCAAGGTATTGAAACGGGTCAATATATTGATCCGAGCCAGGTATGTATAATAACACAACTCATCACGTAGAATTTGGAGTTCTATAAGAGTTAGACAAGGTTAAAGTATAGATATTCGGTTATCTTTAGGTAAACCGAATAAGTTGAATTATGTTTATGGTGTTTTAGAAGCACATGAGTTTACAAACAAGAATTATAGTTAAAAGGTTGGATTTTTAGTCAAACAAGTATTTAAAGGTCCTTGTAGTAAAAGAAGGATGAAAATTGACCAAATTGCCCTTGTAAGCTAATTTGAACGAACGACCCATAAAGGTGGTTCGGAAATAAGTTTTATGATTAAATATATGATTAGAATGAGTATAGGTAGTGAAGGATGTAAATTCTTGGGTCGAAGGGCTTTATATGAGTCTTTGCCATAAAATGGTAATCCGAGGGGTAAAACTCGGAACATATAGATATTCACATTAAACCCAATACATATATAGTTGTAGTGGGAGTTTACTAGATAAGAAATGTAGAACTATAATGCTAGAAAGGAATGAAAGCGATTTCAAGCTTTAAAGTGCTTAAAATACCCTTAACGGGTCAAAATAAGCATACGAGCGAAAACGGGTTTAAATTGTGTAATAAATCTATGATTAGAACCTAATATAGTAGGTAACATTAAATTGAAGAAGTGTATGAGATATAGGAATCAAATAAATACGTCTGTTTGATAAAATGCATAAACGGGTTAAAATTCGGTAAAAAGGTAACGAGTCAAAGGCTTAGAAGTCTCAAAATTTCTTATGTTGGATGTAGGATTTTAACTCCATATGATGGGGGATCAAATTATAAACATGTATGAAGAAACGGTAGGTCAAACGGATGAGCGGATTGAAAGATACTCAAGTTTTCGTGTCAATCAACGGCATAATGGAAAGGCTGAATGCAGGGGCCACCGTAACTTACGGTGCCACCGTAAGTTACGGTGGAGCTAAAATCTTTACGGTAGATTACCCCTGATTTACGGTGGGGAAAGTTGATATTCAGGGACCACCGTAAGTTACGGTGGAGGCCAGAATTCAATTAATCATTTGTGGATCAAGATATCAATGTTGGATTTTCCTAATTTCCTTGTTATATTGGTTATTTAATTATCAAAACTGACCTTTAAGTTGGTTTTGATCACAGGTGAATGTCGAGAGTCCCGGATGAAGATTAAGATCGAGCAAGAACCGAACACACGTTAAACAAAGCTTCCGCAACGTTGTTTTGTCGTTATTCTAAACGGCGAATTAAATCACATTATGTATATCACTTAAATTGTAAAAGTTTTTAACAAACCCGTATTTCCAATGCATATGTAATCTTAATTACATGACTGTTTTTCGTAAATAATACGTTAAACCTTAATTTTTAAGAACGGGTGTTACAAGGCCTGCGCCCTTAAAAACGCCTATCAAACGGCTACTAAAACGGGCTACCATAATTCGACCACTATGCTAATAATCTGCTTGTTTAGTATATAACCAGTTCGAAATTATCCAGACTTAAGTTTGAAAAATTTATTTTCCAGACTTTTTTTTAAGTCATGGATTATAACTCCATCATGATGGGATTCAACACTGAGATGATTCTTAGCCTGTCATTAGGCTAATGAATATTAGAGAAATTTAAAGTAAATAAATAGTTAAAAGTAAATAAATTTAGGGGAAGATTCATTTGAGAAGAAATTTAATGTGAGAAGAAAAAGAAGAAAGAGCATATTTGTAAAATGTTATTTCATTTATTACTTATATCATTAATTTTTCTTTCTTTAATTAATTAGTCAACTAATCATTAATTATCTTATATATAGTCTACAAAACCTACACATATCAAAATTTTCCTACATATACCTACACATTATAGAATTTTATCCTACACATTCGAAATTTATCATACACACCTCGAAATATATCCTACACAACTTGTAATTTATCCTACACAACTAGTAATTTATTCTACACTTTAAATTAAGTTATGTTTTTAATTTGGAAAAAGTATATATTTTGAAAAGGAGTTACAAATTTAATTTAGCTAGTTATTAAAGGGGAAGAATACAAATTAATGATTTATGTAAGTTTACCAATATACCCTTATATTAAAATTAAATACAAATATTAAATGAAGTAAAATAAAGCATTCTTATTGGTTGAAGCTTCTTCTTTTTTCTTCTTACAAAAAATTCTTCTCATTTGAACCCTCCACAATAAATTTATACCTCCAAGGGAACACACCAAGAACACCAAGATTTCTTGAAAGCCTTCAGTCGGCACAAATTATTTTATTATTTAGAATATTTTACAAGAGAGAGAAGAGAAGTTTGATCCTCAGATCAGGCACACCCTAAACTAAAGTCCTGAGCTCCTTTTATAATGAGAGCCTCAAGGTAGAAACAAAACATAAACAGTAAACTACAATAATTATACATCAATTATTCTTTCGAAATTTTCAAAAGCAGACATTATTATGTCTGGCATGATTGACTTTTAATAATTCACTATGTCCCACATGGTGGAGAGCCTTCACTTTATTTCTTTGTCTTCTTCTGCCTCTTCATTGGATACCGATTTCTTGAGATCTTCCAACATTATCTCTAATTCTTCTTGATGAATTTCTTCATCTGATCCATATGGATCTTGAGATTCTCCTGCAAGAATATTTTCATGTTTTTCCGAACAATTTGATAAAGACATGTCTGATGTATAATTAGTTTGGATAATTTTCCCTTTAAGATTCTTCATCAAATCTTTCTTCATTTCTTTAAAATATGTAGCCAATATTTCTTTTTAGAAATACTGCTTTCTCCTTGCATTTTGAGTCTCCGGGTTATTTCCTGGAATGAACTTGGAGATTCTCTTTGGGCTTGTAACTGGATTTGCTTAGAATATAATTCTATAGTTTCATGAATTTTTTGTAATGTTTCTTGACCTTCTGGAACACCATCTTTGTCTAGCTTCATCATTTTCTTCCAGAATTTTGTATAAAAAACTCTTCTTAGACAAGGAATTTGTTGTTGGGTATAACCCACTTCTGGAGACCATTTCCAGATCCATGGAATTCCAAATTGAATAAAAAAGTGACATAAAAATAATCTACCTATTAGGACTCTTTGATGTTGTAATTCAATCAATGTGGGAGATATTTCTACCCATTTATTATAATTTTCTCTTAATTTTTCTGGCAAAATTTTTACCGAAGGGCCATATGATAGCCACCATTTATAGACCCAATTTGGAATGTCCCGTTTATAAACTTCTGGACATATTTTGAAGAACCATGAATGCTTCTTCTTTGTATTTTCATATAAGAGGGCTTTATTAAATGCCTCGATATAATCCCAGTAATTAAATTTAATAGGGACCCTGGTATCAGGGTGATACATCTCTTTATCTTTTAAAGGAGATGTTCCCCATTCTTCAACATATATTATCTGTTTTATAATTATTTTACTAAAACTATATTTCTGGGTATTTCCAGCCATATAATGGTGAATATCACAAGATTCTGTGACTTTAAGAATGTTTTCATAATAATGTCTCTGTTTATATGAAACAGCCGGATATGATCCGTTATCTAGGTACCTTGTAATTAAGGTCCATGGTTGATCTTTCCATTTAAGATCTTTGAATTCTAGGAGCAATATTATCTCCTTATTTGGATTTTGCTCATATAATCCATCATCAGAATCTTCTGTCACAATATTGACATAGGATGAATTATCCTTTCCTTCAGTTTTAGCTTTATAAGCCAAAAATTCTTGGAATAATTTGTCATCAGTATTATTTCCTCTACTATTACTGGAGGTTGATGCATTATTTGCAATATTGGCGGCTATTAGCCTTTGATGAGCAATTTGCCCAAGAACTCTTTCTTCACCATAGGGTCTTAATTGGCCCCTGCCTCTTCCTCTTCCTGTATTAGGAAGGGGCTGTTTCCCTCTATCTCGGGGATACATTCCTGAAAGTATAAAATCAGGCAGAAGAGATTATTTTCTCATTTTCTTTAAAAACCTTTAATTGATTCTTATAATAATGTAAAATTGTAAAATTTTCTGAGAGCCTATTTGCTCTATCTACTGGATGCATATCAAAATCTTGCATCAGATTTATCACTTTGAATAATTTTGAAAACTCTTTTTAAAGGACCTTTAATCTTCTTCATTGGACCTGCAATTATCCACAAGAAATTATAATTCTTTTTTCTTTAAGTATCTTTATTCGATACTTAAATTCATTAATACAATCATAAATTTGAGAGATTTCTTCAAGCCATTGTTGATGATTCATATAATGATCATTTAATATCTCTTTTAGTCTGTTTTTATAAAATAATAAATATAATTCATATTCATTTATTCTTCTTGTTAAATTTTATAATAAGGTGAAATATAATTCAAACTTCCTAAAAATCTTTGTAGTTGAGTTTTATCAGTTATTTCATCAGGGAATTTGGAAGCAAATTCAATGCTTCTATTTATAGGAATAATATTTCCTTTCTCAATATTATGACCTAAAAATCTAACATTGGTTTGAAAAATTAACATCTTTGGCCTAGATATTACTAAACCATGTTTTATAATTATACTTTTGAAAATCTCTAGATGTTTAAAATGAGTTTCAATATCTTTAGAAAATACTAAGATATCATCAATGTAAACTATTATGAAATCACTGAAAGGAATGAAAATATCATTCATTATATTTTGAAATTCACTTGGGGCATTTTTTAACCCAAATGGCATCACATTCCATTCATAATGACCAAAAGGTACTGTAAAGGCAGTTTTATATCTATCTTTTTCATTTATTTGAATATGCCAATATCCAGATTTTAAATCAAATTATGAAAATATGATAGCATTATTTAGTCTATCTAACAAATCTTTTTTATTAGGTATAGGATACCTAATCCATTTCAAAACTTTATTTAAAGGTTTGAGTTTATTACTAACCTGGGAGCTCCTCTTTCTTACTCTGAATGTTTATTGACATAGAATGCAGTACATGACCATGGAGACTTTGAAGATCTTATTAAACCTTTATCTATTAAAGTTTTTATTTCCTTTTTGCATAATTCTAAATATTCAGAATTCATTTGGCACGGTCTTGCCTTTGTAGGTATTTGACTTTCTTTAAAGTCGTCTTCGTAAGGAAGAGAAACAATATGTTTCTTTCTATCCCAAAAAGCATTAGGATGATCATTACATATTTGTAAAGAAAATTGATTTTGTATTAGTTTTATTTTATCCTGTAATTTAGGATTTTTAAGCCTTTCTTCTATTGTAAAAAGATTAATTTCTTCTTTAAGGAAATTAATTTGAGATTCTTTAGCTTTTATTAAGGAATCTTTAATATCATGAATATATCTGGTAATTGGTTTATGAACAAAAGGAAAGGTTATATCTTTTCCTTTGTAAGTTCCTGTGATGAAATTTTCATCAATATGCTTTATTGGAAAAATCTTTTTCCAAAATGGTGAGCCAAGTATAATTTGGCTTGTTAGATTTTTAACTAACATAAAACTGTTTGGAATACAAACTTTGTCTTGACAAATATATGCCTGTGGTAATTTATAATTTATACCTAGTGGTTCTCCATTAGCAGAACTAACTCTATGAGTCGTTTTATGAAAATATTTTGTAGGAATAATTCCTTCTTGAATGCAATTTAAGTCTGCTCCACTATCAAGTAAAGCAATTAATTCCATTGAAAATTTGTTGTCTATTAATAACTTAATTTCAATATACCATTTATGAGAAGTTACAATTTCATATATTGATAAAAAAATTTCATCTTTTAATATTGATAAAAAATTATCAGTTTGAAAATTATCTTTTCCAGATGTGCTAGGGCTTTCTGAACTGATTTTTCCTTTTTTCCAAGTCTCTTATTCTTTCCTCTAAAATTTTATTATTTCCTTTTAGGTTTTTTATTTCTATTTTTAGGTTATCAACCTCCAATTTTAATTCTTCAATATTAATGGGTTTTTCCTTTAAATTTCTTTGATTTAATTGTTTTTTAACTTCACTTATAGTGTAAGGTTTAAATTCTTGATGAATCATTGAAGTTGAAGCTTTTTCTTCTTTAATTATTTTAGAGATAATTTCTTTTCTAATTTTATCATCTTCCACAACTTTTAGTAAATCTAAAAGAGTAAACTGCCATTTTGGTCCCTTTGGTTTGGGCACTTTTTCCATTTTAGTCCAAATCTCAAACTTTTTACATCTGGGTCCCTGTGGTTTGCATTTTGTTGCCATTTTAGTCCAAAATCCAAAAACCCCCTTTTTTGACTGTTGCAACCTCCTATTTTGTCTTTTAGTTCAGGGGCATTTTGCTTTTCATTTAACATTTTCATCTTCCTCAAATAAATCATCATCATCATAAAACCCAGATCAACTCACTCTCTCTTCTCTCTCTCTATAGCACCACCACCACCGCCACCTCCTCCCTCTCTCTCTCTTCTCTCTCTCTAGCACCACCACCATCGCCACCTCCTCCCCCTTCTCACCACCGCCACTCTGGCGTCGTCCCATCCAACAGTCACACCCGTATGTTCAGGAGATCAGAGAGAGAGAGAGAGAGAGGAGAGAGAAAGGAACTCCGATGACTCTCTCTCTAAAACCTGCATCATCCCCACCACCACCATCCCACTGCCGCCAACAACCTTCATCTTCCCCAAATTGGTCATGTTCTTGAACTTCTTATCAAGATTCAGATCAATTCCAGACCTGATTATGACAATTAAGAACAGACCCATGTTGAGAATGCACAAATTATTCAAGATTTACTCCAAACCCTCATGAATTTTGCAAATTTAATCAAAAAGAAAGAAACCCATTTGCCAAAATCTTGAAATAACAACACCCAAATAAAAAACAAAACTAAAAGTACCTGAAAAGAGGCAGATAAAACAAAGAACAGGTCATATGTGATGCAAACAACATTATTTCTTCAAGAAAAGTAGAAAAGATTAAAACTTTACAAGAAAGAAGTGGTAAAACACAAGAAAAGATGCTGTCATGGCGGCTTCGTTGAATGGAGGTTTGGAAGAGCAGCAGCAAGTGCGTTTAGCTGCTCCTGTTCCGCCTATTTTTGTGGCTCCGGTTAGTTCTGTTCTGATGGAGGAGGGGTTTGCTTCGGTGAAGAAGGGGAGAGGGAGACCACCTGGTTAGTTGAACAAGAAACCGAAAGGAGAAGCTGTAGGTAAATCTCTGCTTTTTAGTTGCATTTTAAGTAATATTGTACAAAATGTGGCATCTTTCGGTTGCATTGAATTCCTTTATACAAAGAAAGTAAAGTGAATTCCACCATTGTTATCAGACGGTTGGGAAGAAGATGGTGAATTAGGGATTAGGGTTTGGGTGTGGGAAGAAGAAGATATATCTGTTTTTTTAGATGGTAAAGTGATATTTAATTTAATTATAATATGTTATAAAATGACCAATTTGCCCCTGAACAAAAAGACAAAATAGGCAGCTTTCAACAGTTAAAAAAGGGGGTTTTTGGATTTTGGACTAAAATGGTAACAAAATGCAAACCACAGGGACCCAGATGTAAAAAGTTTGAGATTTGGACTAAAATGGCAAAAGTGCCCAAATCACAGGGACCAAAATGGCAGTTTACTCAATCTAAAAGGTCATTAGAAATAACATTTATTTCCATATTCTCAAATTGAGCAATTATTTGATAAATATCATCTTCATTTTCTGTATCCAAATCTTTTTGACAACATTTTTCATCTTTACAAGAGAAACATTCTTCATCAGAAGATATGATTTCTTCATTTTCTAATATATTTATATCTTCATCATAAGAAATTTCTGATTCTGATTCAGACTTAGAATTTATTAGTATTTTAGATAATGTATCTCTTAATTGTCCATCCTCAATATTATTGAGTTTCTTTTTTACCCAACAAGTTTTTGCTTTATGACCTTGACGGCCACATTTCTTACATATAATGTAAGGTTTAAAAGATTTATAATCTTGTTTTCTTTTCCGTTTTCTATCTTCTCTTTTCTGTTTTCTTTTCTCAAATTTCTTATATTTATGAGGAGATAGAATTTTCTTCTTTTTCTTAGGATGATTTTCCCTAAAATCATCCATACCAAATTGACCTAATTGTCTCTTCTCATTAAGAGAATGTCTTTTAATTTGTTGATTAAGCTTTATCTCATTGCATAAAGCTAAACCTTCTTGGACACAAGTTCCTATTAACTTGCCATAAGTATAATTTTCATAATTAACACTTACTTCTCCTTTTCTAAGGTTTTTCCTAACCCTTTCAGCAAATAAAGGAGGTAATCCATCTATAAATTTGGATTTCCAATGAGAACTATTAGACTCAGGAAGTTCCATAACTCTACTTAAAAAAGTGTCTTTATACCATCTAAAAGATATAAGAGTTTTACATCTTAGATTTTGTAATAAAGTTTTGGTATTTTCAGAATTATCAGACCATCTGCCTGTAAAATGATCAACAATATTAACTACCAGTGTATAAACTGCATTAGGAGTTTGCCTACCATCTTCATCTTTGACAGTAGTTAAAATTTTATTTCTATCAGTTTCTAATAAATAATTATCCCACCAGCCTTTTAATTGACCAGTAAAACCTGCTATAATCATTTTAGCAATATTTTCATCCGAATTATCATTACTTTTACAAATCGTACTATACATCATCATTCTGTGTATAGTATTGTAGATTTGTCCTTCAGACAAACCATCTATGTTCCATTCATAGATGTGTTTACCATGATAAGAATTATTAATAACATACTCTTGTTCTTCTATTAGAACATCTTGTGGAGTTGGTCTAGGATAATAATACATCCGTTGAGTTGGTTTATTAGCAAACTTATCTAGTTTTCTTATTTCTTCATTAATTCTTTCTTGATAATTATCTTTATCTAGAGAATTTACAAATTCTTTTGTTAAAGTATTTACTCTTAAATTTGAAAAATTTTCATTTAAAACTTGTAATTTTTTATCTAATAAATATGATATTTCAGTGTTAGATTTTAGCTTAAAATCTTTTATATCAGGAGGGGGTTGTATTGCTGGAGCAGCAACAACTTCCTTTTTCTCCTCTTGTCTCATAGGAGAGTTTCTCAAGTTTTTTATATAATTAGTTAATTCATTTATTCTATCATTTATTGAACTTAATTGTTCTCCTAAACAAATTAAATAAATATTTGTGTAATTTTGTTGTTTAAAAATATTATTTATATGTGAAATAGTAATTGGTAAAGTATATTGTTCCAACAATTTTTGGAAAGCCTGGTAATACCTGGTTTCATTATCCTTTTCTGTTTTAAAAGGTTGATGTGGAGGAAAAGTTGTTTTTAAAATTCTTCCATTAAAATTATATTCTCTTTGTATAACAGAAATTATGCTATTAGTATATTTGTTTATAAACCATGGAACAAAAAGTATAACTTTATTTTCTTCTGAAAGTTCTTTATAAAAAAACTTCCTGAAACATCTTAGTATCTTTGCTATCAAAATTTTTGAAAAACCAATCTCTAAACAATTTCCATTTTTCTTGTTTAAATTCTTCACTAATAATTTTTCTTGCCAGAGAACCTGGACTAAAATCAATTTTTTATTTTTGATTCATTAAATTGAAAAATTCATTTCTGACTCGGTTAATTCCGGTTAATTAGGCTTATATACACCTCTAACAATATTATCAGAATTAATTCTTAATTCCTCTACCCTGTTTTTAGGCGATTCTTCTCTTATTTGAGAAGTAGAAGCTCTGGAAGGACTTCTAACAGTATATCCTATAGGAGATATGTGATAATTTGAAGATCTAGAAGACATAGTCCTAGATATTCTAGGTTTATATTGATCAAACTGTATTTGGACAGATCCTTCAGATGTTTGTATAATATTTATAGGATTATTATCTATATATTGTTGTTTCGAAGTACAGTTATTTAATACCCAATTTTCTGGAAATTCTATCTCTTCCCACTTTATTTTTCTTCTAGTGGTAATATTTGATTTACCAAAATTAGTTTCTATAACTATCGTTTCATTTAATGGTTTATCTACCATTTTACACTGAGGATTTAGTGTAAACAAGGTTTATAATATATTCTATAACAGATACATATAACATCTGATCCTGGAATATAATTATATCTATGTGTTTTAATATTCAATGTTAGGGCATCTGTTATATTAACATCAGTTAAAGATAATTGTAAATTTGGATAAACATTAAAATAGACTAGACCATGTGCCAGACTAGACTGAACTATCCCAATAAGGGATTGTTTATAACAGATGCCCTAACATTGAATATTAAAACACATGGATATAATTATATTCCAGGATCAGAGGTTATATGTATCTGTTATAGAATATATTATAAACCTTTGTTTACACTAAATCCTCAGTGTAAAATGGTAGATAAACCATTAAATGAAACAATAGTTATAGAAACTAATTTTGGTAAATCAAATATTACCACTAGAAGAAAAATAAAGTGGGAAGAGATAGAATTTCCAGAAAATTGAGTATTAAATAACTGTACTCCGAAACAACAATATATAGATAATAATCCTATAAAATTATACAAACATCTGAAGGATCTGTCCAAATACAGTTTGATCAATATAAACCTAGAATATCTAGGACTATGTCTTCTAGATCTTCAAATTATCATATATCTCCTATAGGATATACTGTTAGATGTCCTTCCAGAGCTTCTACTTCTCAAATAAGAGAAGAATTGCCTGAAAACAGGGTAGAGGAATTAAGAATTAATTCTGATAATATTGTTAGAGGTGTATATAAGCCTAATGAACCGGAATTAACCGAGTCAGAAATGAATTTTTCAATTTAATGAATCAAAAAGAAAAAAATGATTTTAGTCCAGGTTCTCTGGCAAGAAAAATTATTAGGGAAGAATTTAAACAAGAAAAATGGAAATTGTTTAGAGATTGGTTTTTCAAAAATTTTGATAGCCAAGATACTAAAATGTTTCAGGAAGTTTTTTATAAAGAACTTTTAGAAGAAAATAAAGTTATACTTTTTGTTCCATGGTTTATAAACAAATATACTAATAGTATGATTTCTGTTATACAAAGAGAATATAATTTTAATGGAAGAATTTTAAAAACAACTTTTCCTCCACATCAACCTTTTAAAATTGAAAAGGATAATGAAACCAGGTATTACCAGGCTTTCCAAAAATTGTTAGAACAAGATACTTTACCAATTAGTATTTCACATATAAATAATATTTTTAAACAACAAAATTACTCAAATATTTATTTAATTTGTTTAGGAGAACAATTAAGTTCAATAAATGATAGAATAAATGAATTAACTAATCATATAAAAAACTTGAGAAACTCTCCTATGAAACAAGAGGAGAAAAAGGAAGTTGTTGCTGCTCCAGCAATACAACCCCCTCCTGATATAAAAGATTTTAAGCTAAAATCTAACACTGAAATATCAGATTTATTAGATAAAAAATTACAAGTTTTAAATGAAAAATTTTCAAATTTAAAAGTAAATACTTTAACGAAACAATTTGTAAATTCTCTAGACAAAGATAATTATCAAGAAAGAATTAATGAAGAAATAAGAAAACTAGATAAGTTTGCTAATAAACCAACTCAACGGATGTATTATTATCCTAGACCAACTCCACAAGATGTTCTAATAGAAGAACAAGAGTATGTTATTAATAATTCTTATCATGGTAAACACATCTATGAATGAAACACATCAATTAAAAGGCTGGTGGGATAATTATTTATCAGAAACTGATAGAAATAAAATTTTAACTACTGTCAAAGATGAAGATGGTAGGCAAACTCCTAATGCAGTTTATACACTGGTAGTTAATATTGTTGATCATTTTACAGGCAGATGGTCTGATAATTCTGAAAATACCAAAACTTTATTACAAAATCTAAGATGTAGAACTCTTACATCTTTTAGATGGTATAAAGACACTTTTTTAAGTAGAGTTATAGAACTTCCTGAGTCTAATAGTTCTCATTGGAAATCCAAATTTATAGATGGATTACCTCCTTTATTTGCTGAAAGGGTTAGGAAAAACCTTAGAAAAGGAGAAGTAAGTATTAATTATGAAAATTATACTTATGGCAAGTTAATAGGCACTTGTGTCCAAGAAGGTTTAGCTTTATGGAATGAGATAAAGCTTAATCAACAAATTAAAAGACATTCTCTTAATGAGAAGAGACAATTAGGTCAATTTTGTGGTCAATTTGGTATGGATGATTTTAGGGAAAATCATCCTAAGAAAAAGAAGAAAATTTTATCTCCTCATAAATATAAGAAATTTGAGAAAAGAAAACAGAAAAGAGAAGATAGAAAACTGTCACACCTCGATATTTCCACGTTTGACCGGTGGGCCCGGTGGGGGAGTATCGTGACGTGGTTGGCAACATTACAGTCAAACAACACAATATTTAAATGCACAGCGGAAGCAAATGAAAGATATATTTCAACCGAATATAATTTGTAATATCAAGTATCACGACAGTTGAAATTAATCCACAGGTGGATAAAAATATAAATAGGAAACAGTAGTTCAACAGACTTTAGGCATCTTAAGCTTGCGAGACTCTTTTGATGCTAAGGAGAAATCCAGCCTATTAGGAGTAGTACCTGCACTTAAATCTTTTTGGGAAAATACGTCAGTTTACACTGGGAAATACAATTAACCGACTCATTTTTAAAATGATTAAAAATTGATTTGGATGCACATGGCACAAACATTTTATAACTTGGGATAATTATTTAAATATATAATCTCGTAAAAGAATTACATGTTCCTTATGCGTTCAGTAGCCCGGATCGTGCCGGGTTAAAGATCAATAGACACACCACATTATTTATCTTGGCACTGACGGGTGTACGCCTACACCCCGCGCTTAGGTCGTGGCCATTTCGTAAAATGATGCCAAGGATATCCGGGACATGGTCATTAACCTCCCAAAGGCTTTAAGCAAACAAAACAATTTAAACGGGCCGATCAATATCAATTAACCACCATACGATGGAAGATTTAATGCCCGACCAAGCGGTATTTTATATACCGTACCCCAAGCCCGTATAGGGAAAATAAGTTAAAAGTATTTACCTTTGCAAGTATAATTCACAATTAGCAAATTCGGGTAGCTTTTACCGGTTCTCCTATTCTGGAACAAAGGTTTATAATAACCTATTAGAATCCTAATGGTCTTTAGTTAAGCTTAAGCTTAGACCGATTAGTTTTAAGGAACGATACGGTTCGAACGCGTGATTAAGCGAAGACCGGAATAGAATGTGATTTAGACCCGACAAGTTTGAAGACTTGTCTTATATGGGTAATCTAAACACATTCTGGATTTTGAGATAAAAACGATAAGGTTTGACCCGTTTCGGCTAATTTATGCAAACTAGTTACATAAACCGAACCGAACGCGCAAGAGGCGTAACGGGTAACCATATGAGCCATATACAGGTTTCCTAAGTTAATATGCCTCAAATATGTTGTGACATCAGTAAGATATCTTTTATTATGCCCGAAACGAGTTTAAACTCAAACTATGCCCCGTAGGGGTATTTTAGTCATTTATAAGGTTATAAAAGAGTTCAAGTATTAACCTGAGTTACAGGTCTGATATAATCAGAAAAAATACTTAATTTGATAAGTTATAACAGTAGGGTATTGCATATATGTGAAACTTATCAATTATAACCAAACTATGCACCGTAGGGGCATTTTGGTAATTTCACATAAGCCGAAAAGCTCAAAACTGAAGTCTGAGTTAAACAACTTTTGCTTACTGTTAAAATATTATAATCCTGTTGACTTTTTCTAATTAACTTTGACCCGACAAATGGTCTAGATAGAGTGGGAATCAGAGGGTGCCCTTTTAAGGGTTTAATGCCCACATAATTACCAACTTATAACTACTTTCAATTCAACTAATCACTGGACCATCAATGATTAATCGTTAAGTCAAACGGTAATTACGACGGTTTGACTTTTAAGCTAAAACTAAGCAAAAACTTAACTAAGAAAGGTTAAGCATATTTACTGAAGTCCTATGCACGATTAATGATCACTTGAGTCTGCTTTGGAGCTCCAGAAATGATCAGAAATGCAGAAGTGAGGTGTGATCAAAATGGTTGCAACAAGGGCCTTTATATAGTGTTCAAAACCTCATAGATTGTTGACAAATCATGCTACCACTGATCCTTGATCATCAACAAGTGTCCCTAATGTCCCTAAGCAAGCCTAGGCAACCCTTGGTGGTGATAAAAGGCAAGATAAGTCGGTTAGAATGGAAATGACAGACACCTAGCAAAGTTTTCGGAGTCAGAAGACCCCTCGCGGCACGCGTAGGTCTCCATAGGGAGCCTCGCGTGGCGCGATGCCCCATCTGCATCAAATTAAATTTTTTATTTTTTTGTGTTTAGGCCCTTGGTCCATAAAAACTTTGTTTCGACTTTATTTATTGCATTTTGAACCCTCCAATTTGATTTATAAGGGCTTCAAGATATATACCCACTTTGTTAAGTCCTCGGTTAACTTTATTGTCACCCGAAAAGTCATAAACTTCATCGTTGACGCTTTTAACCCTTCGCATACGAATTTGATCATAACTTTCTCATACGATAACGAAGCTTTATGAAATTTTTATCGTGCATTCTAGTGAGCATAATAATCGTTACAAAGCTTCGGGTTTGCTAAAAGGTCACTCAGAGGTATAACTTAAACATGTTGACACATTTAACCCCTGTAGTTTGTAATCTCTCACTTTCATTCATATTTAGCTTCGTATGATCCCTGATTTATTCGTTTGAAGATATAAACATCATGTAGGGTTATTGTAAAGTATATTTATCCATTGTTGACATCTTGGACCCTTATATTCACATATTTTCCATGTTTTTCAACTTTAGTCCCTCTAGAACATTCTTTCACACGTTCAAACCTATGACACGTGTCAATACATTATTTGATGTAAATTTTCGAGGTGTTATATCCTCACCCCCTTAAAAGAAATCTCGACCTCGAGATTTACTGAAACAAATGAGGGCACTTTTCTTTCATTGTGGACTCTACCTCCCACGTGTACTCGGGGCCTCTACGGGCATCCCATTTTACTTTTACTATAGGCACATGCTTTCTTCGAAGCTTCTTAACCTGTCGATCCTCGATCGACACAGGTTTTTCGACAAACTTCAAGCTCTCTTCTATGTGCACATCTGTATGTGGTATGACCAGTGATTCATCAGCGAAACACTTCTTCAGATTGCAGATGTGGAATACATTGTGAATACCACTGAGCTCTTCAGGTAAGTTTAACTTATAGGCAACTGATCCGACATGTTCGATGACCTCGAAAGGTCCTATGTATCTCGGGCTCAACTTGCCGTTCTTACCAAATCGCATCACTCCCTTCCAGGGTGATACTTTAAGCAACACCTTTTCACCTACCTCAAATTTCAGAGGTTTACGCTTTAGATCCGCGTAGCTTTTCTGCCTATCCCTGGCAGCTTTCAGTTGATCACGAATTTGGACAATCTTGTCCGTCGTTTCAAAGACTATTTCGGGTCCTGTCAATTGGACATCACCAACTTCCGCCAAACAAATGGGCGTTCTGCACTTTCTACCGTATAGGGCCTCGAAGGGTGCAGCCTTAATGCTGGTATGGTAGCTGTTGTTGTAGGAGAACTCGATTAATGGTAGGTGGTTATCCCAATTACCACCCAAATCGATCACACATGCACGAAGCATATCTTCCAACGTTTGAATTGCGCTCACTCTGGCCGTCTGTCTGAGGATGGTAAGCCGTACTAAAATTTAAACGCGTGCCCAAAGATTGTTGGAAACTTTTCCAAAAATGTGACGTGTATCTAGTATCTCTGTCAGAGATAACAGCCACAGGTACGCCATGTAGAGATACAATCTTATCTACGTACAATTGGGCTAACATGTCGGAGCTATAGGTCTCCTTAATGGGTAGGAAATGTGCTGACTTAGTCAGTCTATCTACTATTACCCATATCGTGTCATTTCCTTTCCTGGTTTTTGGCAACTTGGTGATGAAATCCATCGTCACCATTTCCCACTTCCATGTGGGAAGTTCAGGCTGTTGTAGTAAACCTGACGGCTTTTGATGTTCTGCCTTGACTTGCGCACACGTCAAGCATTTAGCTACATAGGCAGCTACAGACTTCTTCAAGCCTATCCACCAATAGTTTGCCTTCAGATCCTGGTACATCTTATCAGCTCCAGGATGAACGGAATATTTAGAGCTGTGGGCTTCCTGGAGGATAACATCTCGAAGTCCTCCATAAACTGGAACCCATATCCTTCCATTTAATCTCAGAATCCCGTCCTTGCCTTGAGATAACTGTTCTTCAGTTACTCCTAGCTTTTCGTTAGGATAGTTAGCTTCCAGTACAACTTCTTTCTGCGCAGCTAACAACCTTTCATTCAACCCGTTCTTTATCTTAATGCTCTTGGCATTGATTCGGATGGGTTTCACCCTTTCCTTTCGACTCAAGGCATCGGCGACTACATTCGCCTTGCCTGGATGGTATCTGATCTCACAATCATAATCATTCAACGTCTCCATCCACCGGCGCCGCCTCATGTTCAAATCCTTTTGGTTGAACAGGTGCTGGAGGCTCTTGTGATCAGAATAGATCACACACTTGACACCATATAAGTAGTGCCTCCATAGCTTTAGTGCAAATACAACGGCACCCAACTCCAAGTCATGGGTGGTGTAATTCTTTTCATGCACTTTTAACTGTCATGAAGCATAGGCAATAACTTTGCCTTTCTGCATAAGCACACACCCCATGCCAGTGTGTGATGCGTCGCAATAAACCACAAAATCTTCTATTCCATCCGGCAACGTCAATACAGGAGCGTTGCTCAACTTTTGCTTTAGGACATCAAAGGATTCTTGCTGTTTAGGGCCCCAATCAAACTTTACTTTCTTTCTAGTCAAAGAAGTTAGGGGTGCAGCAATCCTTGAAAAATTTTCAATGAAGCGTCTGTAGTATCCTGCCAATCCCAAGAAACTGCGAATTTCTGTGGGCGTCTTTGGCTCTTGCCAATTCATGACAACTTCAACCTTAGCGGGGTCCACTTGGATTCCGCGTTCGCTAACCACATGTCCAAGAAATTGGACTTCACGAAGCGAGAATTCACATTTAGAGAATTTGGCATAGAGCTTCTCCTACTAAAGTAGTGAAAGAATACATCGAAGATGTTTCTCATGGTCGGCTTTGTTCTTTGAGTAGATGAGGATGTCGTCAATGAAGACGATGACAAATTTGTCCAAGTAGGGCTTGCAGACGCGATTCATGAGATCCATGAATGCGGCAGGTGCATTAGTGAGCCCAAAAGGCATCACTAGGAACTCGTAATGACCATAACGAGTCCTAAATGCAGTCTTGTGTACATCTTCATCTTTAACCTTCAATTGATGATAGCCTGACCTCAGATCGATCTTAGAGAAGTAGCTTGCCCCTTGGAGTTGATCGAACAGATCGTCGATTCTGGGCAATGGGTACCTATTCTTGATAGTGACCTTATTAAGCTCACGGTAATCGATGCACAGGCGCATCGATCCATCCTTCTTCTTGACAAATAAGATTGGTGCTCCACAAGGAGACGAACTAGGTCTAATGAAACCTTTGGCTAGCAATTCATCTAGTTGCGTTCTCAATTCCTTCATCTCCGTTGGTGCCAACCTATAAGGTGCCCTAGCAACTGGTGCTGCTCCAGGGATGATGTCAATTCTGAATTCCACTTGCCTATCTGGTGGTAAACCAGGTAGTTCCTCAGGAAAAACTTCAGGGTATTCAGAAATGACAGGGATATCCTCAATCTTGGGCTTCGGCTCGTCAATAGTCACTTGTGCCATGTAGATGACACATCCCTTCTTTAAACACTTAGAGGCCTTGAGCATAGTCACTTGCTCAGGCAGTCCATACTGGGTATCTCCCCGAATGGTAAGTGATTCACCAGACGGAATCTTAATCACCACTTGCTTCTTGTTACAGACAATTTGGGCCTGGTTATGAGATAACCAGTCCATACCCAAAACTATGTCAAAACCGGCTAACTTAAAGGGAAGTAGGGATAGAGGAAAAGAGTGGTTCTTAATGGATATAACACATCCATCTAACACAGTTGAGATGGTTTCTACGGTGCCATCTGCTAACTCCACCTCATACTTCACACTTAAGGTTTTAACAGGTAAATTCAGTAATTTGCAAAACTTATTATCTACAAACGATTTATCAGCGCCTGAATCAAAAAGTACTCTTACATAGACATCATTTATGAGGAAAGTACCTGTGATCACGTTATCGTCCTGCACAGCTTCTTTCGCATCCATCCTGAAGACTCTAGCATTGGTCTTCTTTCTTTCATCGGCTTTCTTTGCATATTTTGGGCAATTGGTCTTAATGTACCCCTTTTCGTTGCAACTGTAGCACTTTGCGTCTTTCAGCTTCTTGCAATCCAAGGTCTTGTGCTCCTTGGACTTGCATATTCCACATGCAAAAGTTCTCGACTGAGTCTGCGAGTTCGATTCATATCTGCACTTCCCGAAGTGCTGTCTCTTGCAGATCTTACACTTGGGCTTATCACCAGCCTGATGCCCATCTTTCTTAGACTCAGACCCTTTCCTGTGGTCATTGTTTCCTCGGTGCTTCTTGTTTGACCTTCGTGAATTGTCATCTTCACGTTTCCTTTTCTCGGCATCCGTGTTCCTCAGCGATCTCTGTCGGACCGCGTCCAGCGTGAGGGACAAGGATATATCAGTTACCGATCTGAAAGTAGTTGGCCGAGAGGCCTTCACGTTTGCCTTAATCTCTGGGGCTAAACCCCCAATGAAACGAGCAATTCTTTTGGGTTCCGGGGTCACCAGATACGGAACCAATCTTGATAATGTGTTGAAGCTCGTAAGGTAAGCTTGGCAATAAAGATTCTTCATAACCAACGATAGGAAGTCAGACTCAATCTTTTCAACCTCATGTTGAGGGCAGTAGTTTTCCCTGATGAGGGCAACAAATTGCTCCCATGTCATGTTGTACAATGGGATCTTCCCGGTAGCTTGAATCAACGATCTCCACCAGGCCTCACCTTTAAAAGATTGAGACACAAACTTTACCACATCCTTCTCAGCGCACCCGCTGATATCAACCACAGTATCCATCTCATCCAGCCATGTCATACAGTCTATGGCCCCTTTTTCCCCAGTGAAATCCCTGGGTTTACATGAAACAAAGTATTTGTAGGAGCAACCCTTATCACGGGGTCCTTGATTCAGCATTATCTTCTGAGATGGATCACTTTGATGATTTGAAGAGTGACGATCGTCATCTTCTTTCCTGGGTTCATCCTTCTTGGAGGGTGGCTTTGAATGCGGTGTAAATAGGGTCCTACTTCGAGTCCCACTATATTCTTCGTACTGCCGCTCTAAGGCCTTTGTAACAGCGTCGTCTACTAACGCTTTCAGTTCAGCACCCGTTATATTAATTTGGGCGTTATCATTATTCTCCCTTGGGTGACTATTAATTTCATCCGAGTCAGCCATTTTAATTTGAACTGTTGCATAAGACAATGACAATAGTTTATTTGGGAGTTTATTATAGAATTGTCTTTTATGGCAATTCATTAACCACAGTATACATAGACCATATTTGGTAAATTTATAATTCACATTTATTTAGGATTTTTATTATAATTTATCCTAATCATAAAAACAATAACAGTTTTATTAGTGTCACAAAAAGGCCTAGTCACAAGGACATTTTTAAATCATAAGCTATGATTTCAGAGAATCAAGGCTTTAAGGTTTGAACATAGTTCTTTACCTTTTTCGGACAGGGAGTCATAGCTACCACTGTCTTTTGGCTCATGTAGAAATGAGCAAGGCCTGTAGGCACTATATTACCAATGTATGGTCAAAATATGATCATCTAAATTGATGACCTAAACCCATGATTCATAGATCATTAAGTTGGGTTAGGAATCTTTTGAAGAATCCTTATTTAAGAATGACGTGTGTGATTTTAACGAATCATGTCTGCCAGGAGCGTTAACATGTTTTCAGATGTTAACTGGGATCTGAATCTTTTTAAACAGGTTTTACCATATTGGCTAAGTCTTTATAATGACCCACAAGCTAGGTTTTACCTTTTTAAGATTCTTATTAATATTTAAAATAGGCAGATTAATTTTTTAAAAAGGAATGATTCTGATTTATTTATTCCATGTAATATATTTATGCATATAATAGCAAAATGAAATTTATAAACTTAACATTCCAATAATCATATAAAGTACACACTACCCTAAACGGGTCTTTTAAACAGAACACTTACCCACGCAGGGGTCACACTGAAATACTAGTCCACGCAGGGACTTAAACAAACAACATACCCACGTAGGGGTTAACAGAAAGATAGGCCCACGCAGGGGCTCAAAAGACAACCATACCTACGCAGGGGTCAAAACAGCAAGACAGGCCCACGCAGGGGCTCAACTGAAACAAGGAAACTACAATCAATAATTGAAGGATTCAATGGTCCTTCTTGCTCTTCCCTTTTATTAAACTTGTCAATCCCTGGAAGAAACTTTGTCGCTCCCTGCGATCTCTGTGAAAGTCTCGCTCGACCTGGTCCAATCTTTGAAGAATTTCTTCCCGTTCGGGTGGGGAAAACCGTGGCGGCTGCGATTGTTGCCGAATTATAGGTCTAGCAGGTATTTGGTACCCATGGGTTGGGTACCCTACTCCCCAAGGAGCTCCATACGGTCCTTCCGGGTGAAGGGCGTTGTAATTGGCCGCTACCAAGTATGGGTCGGCTTCAGCGTAATTATAGTTGGTGTGAGCCGGCTGCTCAAACGGGTTATATGCCATTGAACCAGTGTAGGCAGGAATCGGGTTATCAAAACCCATCGGTGGTGGCTGCGGTGCAACTGGGTTTGAAGGTCCACCCATCTGCGGGTCTTCCTGTAGTGGCGGATAATGACTGCCACTTGAGTGTCGAGGGGTGCTAAACTGGAAATCCCCTGCTCGCGCAGACATACGTGCGCCGGTTCTCCTACGCCTTGGCGGTTCTGGAGGTGCTTGATGAACTGGCGGCGGAGGAGGCAGTGGCGTGACAGCCACGAAACGTGAATCCCCAGAGGGATCCTGCTGCTGCTGGTGAGGCGACGAATGATGCGAGGGTGTAAAATACCACTCGAACTGGTTAAACCATGCCTGGTAACTGTCTGGACCACGGTAGGGTGATCCATGAAAAGACGAACCATCTGAGACCTCGATAGGATGGTTGGGGGTCCTGGTTGTAGGCTCGACGGGATCCGTGTCCTCGTCCATGTCTTCTGCATGATCGCCGGAGAAATGATCCTCTGGCCCCAATGGGTTAAAACCCACTGGTTCTTGTATGTAGTTTGCCGGGTTAAACCGGCCTTGAAAGACGGGAGTGGGGTCTCCAAAGGAATGGTGCGATAGGGATCGCTGTAGAGGTATATAAGAAGGTTGTGGGTTATTGGGCTCGTTTTCCGACTGTGGCCCATAGGAGTTATGAAAGGGAGGCGTTGAACTATGTGAAACAGACTGTCTAGCGGGCTCCACATTGGTCCTCCAGTTCTCTCGAGGATCAGCACTCGCAGTGGCAGAAGGAGCTCGCCTGTGCGAAGGCCCGGCTTCATGATCATTGGGGGCGGTGATTGGCCCCTTCCCTCGTCCTCTTCGTCTGAAAAATCTTGGCGGCATATTTAGACCTGTCGATATAACATAAGATAACAACAAGAATATGTAAAATAAAAGACAAAGTTAAAAATAAATTGAAACAATTTGGATTGTTCCTATGTTCTTTGTCTAGACTCGAAAATTTTGGAATGTGCAATTGTGTAACTGAGATTAAACACAAAAGGTGTTGGACCGTGTTCCGACCCTAAACAGTCAGTATAAGGCAGTTCATCTCCAAATACAAAGGCGGAATCAATGTAGATGAAGTAACATAGCTGTTCCTTTCAATTTCTTCTATATTAATGCTTTCTGGAATGATTTTGACAGAGTTTCGTTGCCTAGCACATGATCAGGTTTCGCTCCAAGTTCTGAATTCAATGACTAGGTTTCGCTCAAACTGACTATATATAGTGCCTGTGGTTTCGCTCTTATGACATACCATATAAGCGAAACCCCATAATGAACATATAAGCGAAACCCTAAAGTCCCTATAAGCGAAATCCCTTGACTCATGAGCGAAACCTATACATTAAACTCAAATTTGACTTTCAAGACCCTATGTTGACCTATCTTGACCTAAGACTTAATGTAGACATAGTCAACAGACATTCCATGCATCAACAGACTCCCCCTTGGATGTTGACGAAGTCTTCAGCTCCGAGTCTTCAGTCTTGGTCTTTTCTCCAACTCTCTGTCTTCACATCATAAGCATTCTATCTTCACAAGTTCACAATCTTGTCCTGTCTTCATCTTCTGACTTCCCTTTAACTGTTGATCCAGACTCCCCCTTTCACAGACTCCCTCTCTCAGTATGCTAGAATCTGAGGTCTTGATCTGGTTCAAGCTTTGACATTTAGCTTCCGTGGGAATGATGAAGTCCAAAACCTGTGTCTCAAACATCAAACATTACAAACTATCTTTTCAACAATAAATCACAAACTCAATCTGTTCTAGAAATCCACTCAAGTATTCAGGTCCAAGTTAATGACCCTGATCACTCAATTAATCTACCAAGTTCAATTTAATGACCTTGGTTGATCTTTTGACGAATCAAACTGATTTTAAAAACAACAATTTACACATTTTCTGAAAATAACAAGTATCAAGTTAATGAACTTGTTTTTGACTTTTTCAATAAATCAAACTTCATCAAGATAAGCTCTCCTCATTCTTCAGTCCAGAATCTCCTGCATCTGCTTCAATCATCTGAGAATCCAACAATCAACTCTCCACTTTGGTTTGTCGGAAAATAAAGCAGAAAATAAAATCTTTTTGGATTTTATAAATTGTTCTAAACTAAGAAATGAAATACAGAAAACTTAAATTGCAGAAAGTAAACAAAGTAAACTATTTACAAACTTATTTTTGGCGAGCGTGTTAGGGAATCATATCAGCTATCAGACAAATTACAAGTACCGTTAAGCTTCATTTCATACTCAGACTTAAACAATTCACCTTGATTGTCGATATACTGATCCATCTTAAATTCCCACACAAATTTCAATTTACTCAGGATACGAATTAGATGTTTTATGAACTTAGCTCATTCATGTGTCCCACCTCTTGAATATACTCCCGTATCCAGAATCCCAATATCCAGTCTTACAGGTGAGTATACTACAATGATATCTGTACATAAATTAGGAAATGCGAGGGCCGAGGGATCTCAGGTCGATACTTCCGTATACGCAGAGAGATATCAGCTTCGACTTTACGGTATGTCCCCTTTAGAGGATCTTTTAGCTACAACAACAGCGACTATCAATTTTATTGTTTCATCTGCATGCTGAGGGTTTATGCTATGTTTCAAGCATTTGTGGAAAGTATTATCCAAGGACTAGGTCAGAACTTCCATTCAGCAGAAGTCCCGGAATAATACCCCAGACATCATTGAGTATAAAAACCTAGTATATCAGAATACGAGACCTTTCAAACGAGATTTCAGGGGTTACCTATATATCCAAGTAGTGTTCCCCACGAATTTCACAAGTTTGAAATTTTAGGTTTATATCCCGAATAAATCTACTAAATGTGCGAAAACCTACCGACACATCATCAGTGAGACTGTTTAACACATTTAAAGTTTACAAATCTTTAGCATACTGTAATTGTCTAGCCGATGTACTATCATTTTCCCTATATACACAAGCTCTTTTTCAGATTTTATCATGTTTTTGTATTTTTGCATTTTTTACTGTTTTTGTATTTTCTAAAAAATAAACTATATACATCTATCTACTCCCCCTAAATACCAAAACAAGTAAAAAATTGACAAACCATTGCAGATTGTTTCTCGTCTTCATCTGCAACAGTACTCTCATCAACACCAATTATGCCATCTGACACCGAAAGAAGCTTCATACCGTTCAGTTTTAACAAATATTGAAACCGATTTTTATCAAAAGCTTTGGTATGTAAATCAGCTTTCTGTTCGTCAGTGTGGATTTTCTCAATTCGTATAAACTTTTTCTCAAAACAATCACGAATAAAGTGATGACGAATTTCTATGTGTTTAGTTTTAGCGTGATGTACTGGATTCTTTGTTATATTTATAGCTGCCTCATTATCAACAAAAAGAGGTGTGTTAAGAAACTGCAAACCGTAGTCGCGCATCTGTTGCTGTATCCACAGGATCTGAGAGCAGCAACTGCTAGCAAAAACGTACTCTGCTTCACATGTAGATAGCACCACAGACGTTTGTTTCTTACACTGCCAGGTAACCAATCTAGGTCCAAAGAACTGGCATCCTGCAGTTGTTGATTTGGAATTGACTTTGCAGCATCCGAAATCCGAATCAGAGCACCCTTCGAGCATAAAGTCGCCTTTCCTAGGATACCACAACCCCAATGAAGGAGTTCCTTTCAGGTAGCGTAATATCCTCTTCACAATGATCATATGCGAAGCTCTCGGGTTAGATTGATATCTTGCTGCGAGGCACGTTAGGTACATGATATCAGGACGTGAAGCTGTTAAGTACATCAAAGAACCTATCATGGATCGGTAAAACGTTTCATCAGCCTTGTCTCCGGTGAGATCTGGGTGAATCCCATGATTTGTTGCAAGTGGGGTAGCAGCTGGAGTAGAACTTGACATCCCAAATTTCTCTAGAATATCATGAACGTACTTCGTCTGATGAATGAAAATTCCCTCAGGTAGTTGTTCAACTTGTAGACCCAGAAAGAATTTCCTCTCCCCCATTGATGACATTTCGAATTTTTGCTTCATCACTGATTCAAAATCTTTGCATAGATTCTCATTTGTCGACCCAAAGATTATATCGTCCACATAAATCTGAACTATCAGAAGATGACCGTCGACCTCTTTAGTGAAGAGAGTGGCATCCACTTTTCCATGAATGAACTTGTTGTCTAGTAGGTGTTGAGACAAAGTCTCGTACCAAGCTCTCGGGGCCTGGTGTAAACCATACAGCGCTTTGTCCAATAAGTAGACCTTGTTTTTGTGGAGTGAATCGGTGAAGCCCGGCGGCTGTCCGACATAAACCTCCTCTTTGACCTTCCCATAAAGAAACGCCGATTTTACATCTAGCTGATATACTTTGAAGTTCTTCCAAGACGCAAATGCAAGGAAAATTCTGATTGCCTCTAGTCGTGCTACAGGAGCATAGACTTCTGTAAAATCAATCCCCTCCTGTTGACTAAAGCCCTGAACAACGAGTCGAGCTTTGTTCCTTACAACAACTCCTCTGTCGTCTCTCTTACACTTAAACACCCACTTGGTGTTAATCTTCCTTTGACCATCAGGTAAATCCACTAACTTCCACACTCCTAATTTCTCGAATTGACTCAATTCCTCCTGCATTGCATTAACCCAAGAGTCTTCAGTAAGCACCTCTTTGTAAGTTCTTGGTTCAACCTGCGAGAAAAAACAACTCAATGAGAATTTAGTTTGCAAAGGAGCAACTGTTGTATAAAAACATGTAAGCCCTTTATCAATATGTCTTCTAGTGCGAACGCTTGTCTGCAATTCTCCTATGATCAGCTCCTCTGGATGATATGAAAGAGTTCGTGGCATCACTTCGCTTGGAACATCTACATTGCCCTCCAGATTAGTAACATTCTGATCTGCATCTTGTTCACCAACTTGGTTTGTTTGACTTGAAATCTGAATTTGCTCCCCCTCAGAATCTGAATCACTATGATAAAAAACTGGCATGTTTTCAGCTTCTTGATTATCATTCTGATCCGACTGATTATCCTGAGAAACTTCATTCTGTTGGACATCATCATGTTCACCAGGATTACTCGGACCTGCTTCATCGTCATTTGAAGTTTCCCGTGGTCGCCTCGAATACTCAGCTGGGAACCTTTGCTGTGACTCGTATTTGCGCAAAATATCCAACTCATCAAAGAAATCTTCATCATCCTCTGATTCTTCTCTCATGTCAAACGAATCCCACAGTTTGTCATAATGATAACGCCATGAATCTCTTGGATTCTGTGGCGGCATAGTATAACCTTGACATTCAACATTTCCAGCTTCAATAATCCGCTTCTCACTTGGAACGAAGACACGTCGCATCGGATTTTCATAACCAACAAATATTCCCTCAATGCACTTCGGACCAAACTTTCCATGAGGCTCTATAACAGTACAGGGTGACCCGAACGGTTCTAGATACTTCAAATTCGGTTTGCGGTTATTGATTAGCTCAAAGCACGTTTTGTTGAATTTCTTGACAGTGAGAACCCTGTTGAGCGTATAGCATGAGGCGGAAACAGCTTCAGCCCAAAAATTTATCGGTAACTTTGAATCTGCGAGCATAGTTCTAGCCGTCTTGATTAGTGTCTGATTTTTGCGTTCTGCGACTCCATTCTGCTGCGGAGTGTACGAAGCACTAAACTCATGCAATATACCTCTTTCATCACAAAATTCTTCCATCTTACTGTTCTTGAATTCAGTACCATTATCACTACGAATTCTTTTGATACGCCGTTGGTACAGATTCTCAATCTTTTTGAACAACGCCATCAAACTGTCAAACGTTTCGTCTTTCGTTTTCAAGAAAGAAACCCACGAAAATATGGAATAATCATCAGTAACGACCAAACAGTAGTAATCTCCTGTAATACTTTTGACATTCACAGGACCAAACAAATCCATGTGAAGTCTTTCCAGAGGTCTCGAAACTGAATTGACTTGCTTTGAAGGATGTGACTTTTTCTTCTGCTTGCCTTTAACACAGCTAATGCACTCCCCTTCCAGATGAAAACCTTTGATATTAACACCCAAAACTAAATCATTGTGCACCAAGTGATTCATTTTTCTAAGATGTATATGCCCCATCTTTCGGTGCCACAATCTCGATTCTTTCTCAGTTTCTCTAGACACAAAACAATGTGCTTGACCAGTAGTTGTAGTTGCTACACTCATATCTAACACATATAAATCATTCACTCTAGGTGCCCTCATGATAATCCATTCTTCAGGAACAACAAATCCTGGTTTCAAAATCAAACATTCTTTGTCTGTGAAGTGGTATACATATTGTCACAAATCTGCGAGATACTCAGCAGATTGTTCTCCAGCTCAGTAATGTAGTTAACTCTCTCAAACGTTACAATCCCGTTGGATAACGTTCCTTCACCAATAATTCTACCACCTTCGTGACCAGCAAATCCCACATAACCACCATTGATATTTCTCACATCATACAGCAACGCAGTCTTCCCTGTCATATGTCTTGAAGCTCCACTATCCATGATCCATCTGGATACAAGTTTTGGAAGATCATGCACATAACAAAATATGACTTAACCAACTTCAATAAAGATGCCGATTCATGCTTCGCGATCCAGGAAGCTCTGGTAGTTCAAACTGTTTAGTCGAACATGGAGTCCACCCAGGCCTCATCAGCCTTAGATGTAACCTTGACTCTCGCAATTTGAATTTTGAAGTTTTCAGCCTTCAAAGGTGGAAAATTTGCATCATAATCAATTTGAATTGAATCCTCAGAAGGTGAAATCTTTTTCTCACGTTTTGGTTTCCAAACTTGTTGAGATAATGCAACCCGCTTGTAAAATTTGTCATTTTTAGTTACCACCTTCTTTACAGGTTCATTTTTCACTTTGGTGTTGTCATTTTTCACACTCTTTTTCTCAACAACGATTGGTGCTTTACCCTTTTCGTCAACTTTCTTCTTTTGAATCTTCACAGTTTCAGTCTTAGGCTTCACATTGGTACACTTTCGTGCAATGTGACCAACTTGATTACATCTGAAACATATTCGAATATCAACAACTCGACTTGTGCCTTCAGACTGATACTGTGAAGCTCTTTTCTCAAAGAATTCTTCATTCGATTTTGAAAAAATCTCTTTCTCTTCATCAGCAAGTGAACTCGAACTGTTCACAAACTTTTTCTTTTCAGCAAACCTCTTGTTCGGAACATTTCTTTTCTGATAATTCCTACCACCCTGATAACCACCCGACCAGTTATTTCGATTGTTATTATAAAAACGTGATGGATTAACAGATTTCTTGTAGTATGATTTATCTTTCTCAAAACTCATTTTTCTCTTTGTTTGACTCAGATTGTTCACTTCTGACAACTCAACTTCGACCAACTTGAAAACATTTGTCAATTTGTTCATATTAACATTCTCAATCGGAAACTCAGAATCTGGAAACAACTTATCTGAACACAACATCTTGTACATGACAAGATTTGATTCTTCATTTAAGTTGTTCTTGGACTTTTGTTTCGGAATGTAGTTGTCCAAGAAACACCCATCTTCCTCAGTAGTGTCACTATCCGTTTTTAGCACATTTTCAACAACACCTTTTACAATATCATTTTGGACACTATCGTCATTGGAAGATGTGAACGTGACATCAATTGAATCCGGAAGATTCATTTCACTTTCTTCTTCAATTTCAACCAACCCTGATTGCTTTTTCGTGTAGTTATCTAGAACAGGTGGTGGAACTTGATGAAAACCCACCCCAGTTCCATCAGAGTACACATCTTCGCCTGCTTTGTCTTTCCCGATTGGTTTGGGAATAATGTGTTGCAAAACAAAGCTTGCGGAGCTGTAACTGTTAAGCTTCAACTGGATTCGCTCGTTTTCAATTTCAGCCTCTTGAAATTTAAGTTTCAGTTTAGCGATTTCATCCAGTTGTTGGTTGATTGATTCTTCTTTTACTCTAAGCACTGCTTTTAGTTGAACGTTTTCTTTATAAGTTTTACCATTTCGATCATCATTATCTTTCATTGTGCTTTTGAGTTTTTCAAACTTCTCAGAAATCTGACGGTTTTCAAGAATTAACTTTTCATTTTCTTGTTTAATTTTTTCATGATCAATTTTATCATTTTCAATTTGACTAGTTAATTCTTTTATCCGTTCAGTTGAAGCTTTAACTCTTTTGTCACGATCAAGAATTTGATTCTCAACGCTTCTGACTTTTGCTGTCAGATCATCAACTTTCTTCCCATTGAGATACGTGACTGTGTTACAAAATTTGCACTCTTTGTTGCAATTTTTGCAATCAGCATTTCCATCAATTTTCTTACCTGACGCATTTGTTGACAAGTTTGAACTGACCTGGCTTTTTGACTCAGACACGGAGTTAGAGTCTACCTCAAGTGCCTTAGCAGCCAGCACTTTGTCAGCCATTTTTCCGAGGTTTTCAGCAGTTAACTCCTGCGTTGTGTCAATAACCCCAGTGTCAACTTTCTTTGACTTCTCTATCTCTTCTTTCTCCTTCTTCTCTTTCTCTTCTTTCTCCTTCCTCTCTTTCTCTTCTTTCTCTTTCTCGTCTCCAGTTCCCCACCATTTATTCTGCCAATACTCATCCTCATCTTTGAACTCCTTGATTATTGCTTCCAGATCAAGAGTTTTGTCATCAACTGCAATATTTCCATATGGATCAAGATAACACTCCTTGTCCGGATCCCATCTTCTCGCTCTTCTCGCTTCCAAATAGATACCAGAAATTCTAATTATTCTGTTTTCAGCCAACATTTTTCTGTATTGAAACTTCTGCTCTTCAGTGCGGTTATCTTTCCAAGGAATAGGTTCGTTTTTCGCCATGAACGCGTAACCAACCGCATCTTCCTCCGGTAGAACCTCTTTACTCCAGTCGTAACCCTCATCATCATAAATCACCGCTCTAGATTTCTCTTTGTTATCTTCAACCTGCTTCAATCTAGGTGGCTCAGATTTATTCTGGTGATAAATTGCCTTCTTGTAGTAATCTTCTCTGAAAGGGTTCTTCGACTCATCAGCATATGCGTTTCTGCATTCTCGTTTGAAGTGACCTTTCTGCTTACATTTGAAGCACGTCACCTTGGACTTGTCAAACCTCAGCTTGGTAGATGGACCACCAATTGTCTTTCTTCCCGTGATTTCCATAAAACGCTGTGCTCGACGAACAGCACTGGCCATACACCAACGAATGTCGATCAGCTCAATTTCCTCCGGATCAATCTGATCATAATCTTCTTTCGTCAAGTTGGTGTTGCCAATCTTCCCTGCTATTAACCCTTAATATGATTCCAACACAGATGCTAGAAAAATCATCTGTTGTTTAGCAGACTCCTCGTCAAAATTCTGAGCATTCTTTAAGTCTATTGCGATGTTGCATTGAAAACGATTCTTTGCATCAGAATGACTTGTAGATGATGAAGATCCACTGTGATAACCACTGTGACTTCCATTGCTTTGACTACTTTGACTTTCTTTGTTTGCTGTGGACACATTTTCAGTAGAAAACGCAGTCTTGGGAGAAGTTGCTTTTGGCATCATGCTTTTTGGATAATACAAATCCAAATTCTGCTGATAAGATGAGTGATTGACTTTAAATGTCTTCTTCAATTCCAACTCGTGACTCTCGAGTTTCTCAATCAACAAATCTAATGTCAACTTTTCTGGTGCCTTGATGGTATTCTTCAACATCAGCGCATAATATCTCCAATCCATCTCGTCAGGCAACGAATCGAACAATTTGTCGATAAGCTCATCTTCAGGATATCTGATATCATGTCTTGCTAATTCCAGCTTCAGATGACCAAACCTTTCTATCATTTTACAAACTGACTCGTTCTTTAAACATCCAAAAAGATCAAACTCTTTTCTAAGAAGTTTTCTTTTGTTTTTCACAATTTCCGAACTTCCTAAACATTTTGTTTCTAGCTTTTTCCAGAGATCTTTTGCATTTGTATAATCGATCAAAGAGATTATGTCCTCCCGAACGGACTAGAACAACAAAGCCACACACTTTTGTTCAGCTACAAACGATTCAATCTCCTCAGCAGATGTTAAAGTTTCACCATTTTTGTTTCCATTTTGATAGCCGTTTTTCAGACCCTTCCAGCTAGAAAATGCAAATGCCATCAGCCAATCTTCAAACTTTCTTGACCACCGACTGTATTCCTCGATAGCCATTAGCTTTGGAGGTTTGTTGAAGGTTCCAAAGGCACTTTCAGATTCCCAAGCTTCCTTTTTCTTCGGATTCGGCGGATTCTTATTCGTATTGCTAGACGAAGAATCATCGTTTCCGGAATTTCCAGCGAATGCATACATGTCGCTAAACGGGTTCAAGAATATACCATCCATCTTGAATGTACCTACAAAAATCAGCAATCACTTAGAAAAAATTTCAAATTTTTGGAAAATGGTGACAAATAAGCGAAATCAGCTTGTATGTCCACAAAAGCGAAATCAGTTGTGTGATTGATAAGCGAAAGTGTCAAATAAGCGAAACCACTCTTGACAGAAAAGCAAAACAAGAGATGTTCCTTTGAGCGAAACCCTAGTTATGTCCGAATGAGCGAAACTAGATATGTGCGAAATAGGTAATGTGTCTCGAAGAGCGAAATAGCAGAATGTCGACACAAAAGCGAAATAGCACTTTGACTGAAAAGCGAAATCAGATAGATGTCACAAGAGCGAAATCAAGAGTGTCACTATAAGCGAAATCAGGAATGTGTTCCTATGAGCGAAATCACTCGATGTCCGTAAAAGCGAAATCACGTTTTTAACTGATTTTTATCATTTTTAAGCCGAATTTTAACCTGAATCTTTCTAGGGTTTATTAATCGTATGTTTTACACATTATACTCGAATTTCAGACCATTTCAACCGTAGGAACCAGTTTAAATCGAAAAAGTATGAGAGAAAGTGAGTAGAAGTAAGAGAATCGTGTAGAATCAAGCTGTAGTAGTATGAACTCCTCGTCCTGAAGCTCTGATACCACTTGTTGGACCGTGTTCCGACCCTAAACAGTCAGTATAAGGCAGTTCATCTCCAAATACAAAGGCGGAATCAATGTAGATGAAGTAACACAGCTGTTCCTTTCAATTCCTTCTATATTAATGCTTTCTGGAATGATTTTGACAGAGTTTTGTTGCCTAGCACATGATCAGGTTTCGCTCCAAGTTCTGAATTCAATGACTAGGTTTCGCTCAAACTGACTATATATAGTGCCTGTGGTTTCGCTCTTATGACATACCATATAAGCGAAACCCCATAATGAACATATAAGCGAAACCCTAAAGTCCCTATAAGCGAAATCCCTTGACTCATGAGCGAAACCTATACATTAAACTCAAATTTGACTTTCAAGACCCTATGTTGACCTATCTTGACCTAAGACTTAATGTAGACATAGTCAACAGACATTCCATGCATCAACAAAAGGCTAGTGTTTAATTCACTCAGCGTTGGCTCTGATACCAACCTGTCACTCCCCGATATTTCCACGTTTGACCGGTGGGCCCGGTGGGGGAGTATCGTGACGTAGTTGGCAACATCACAGTCAAACAACACAATATTTAAATGCACAGCGGAAGCAAATGAAAGATATATTTCAACCGAATATAATTTGTAATATCAAGTATCACGACAGTTGAAATTAATCCACAAGTGGATAAAAATATAAATAGGAAACAATAGTTCAACAGACTTTAGGTATCTTAAGCTTGCGAGACTCTTTTGATGCTAAGGAGAAATCCAGCCTATTACGAGTAGTACCTGCACTTAATCTTTTTGGGAAAATACGTCAGTTTACCCCGGTAAATACAATTAACCGACTCATTTTTAAAATGATTAAAAATTGATTTGGATGCACATGGCACAAACATTTTATAACTTGGGATAATTATTTAAATATATAATCTCGTAAAAGAATTACATGTTCCTTATGCGTTCAGTAGCCCGGATCATGCCGGGTTAAAGATCAATAGACACACCACATTATTTATCTTGGCACTGACGGGTGTACGCCTACACCCCGCGCTTAGGTTGTGGCCATTTCGTAAAATGATGCCAAGGATATCCGGGACATGGTCATTAACCTCCCAAAGGCTTTAAGCAAACAAAACAATTTAAACGGGCCGATCAATATCAATTAACCACCATACGATGGAAGATTTAATGCCCGACCAAACGGTATTTTATATACCGTACCCCAAGCCCGTATAGGGAAAATAAGTTAAAAGTATTTACCTTTGCAAGTATAATTCACAATTAGCAAATGCGGGTAGCTTTTACCGGTTCTCCTATTCTGGAACAAAGGTTTATAATAACCTATTAGAATCCTAATGGTCTTTAGTTAAGCTTAAGCTTAGACCGATTAGTTTTAAGGAACGATACGGTTCGAACGCGTGATTAAGCGAAGACCGGAATAGAATGTGATTTAGACCCGAAAATTTTGAAGACTTGTCTTATATGGGTAATCTAAACACATTCTGGATTTTGAGATAAAAACGATAAGGTTTGACCTGTTTCGGCTAGTTTATGCAAACTAGTTACATAAACCGAACCGAACGCGCAAGAGGCGTAACGGGTAACCATAAGAGCCATATACAGGTTTCCTAAGTTAATATGCCTCAAATATGTTGTGACATCAGTAAGATATCTTTTATTATGCCCGAAACGAGTTTAAACTCAAACTATGCCCCGTAGGGGTATTTTAGTCATTTATAAGGTTATAAAAGAGTTCAAGTATTAACCTGAGTTACAGGTCTGATATAATCAGCAAAAATACTTAATTTGATAAGTTATAACAGTAGGGTATTGCATATATGTGAAACTTATCAATTATAACCAAACTATGCACCGTAGGGGCATTTTGGTAATTTCACAAAAGCCGAAAAGCTCAAAACTGAAGTCTGAGTTAAACAACTTTTGCTTACTGTTAAAATATTATAATTTACCTAAAATATAAGTAGGTATCAACCCTTGTATGTTTAAAATAGTTTTAGTACATACTATGCGTTAAAAACGCTTAAAAAGGCGATTAGAAGCCGTTTCCGGGTTCTATATAGAAAGCTGATATTTTTATTATTCCAGAAGGTTTAAAATAATTTATTTATCATATAAATTCAGTAGCAAAAGGTTTGGGGTCAAAAAGATATGTAAAACTCATTTTATAGCCCGAAAGGGCAAAACCGACAATTACCGACTCAAGCTTATAACTCTAAGTTATGCTCAGCCTAAAATTAATTAAAAATCTTCAAAAATCCCAAAATAATATATTACATCAGTGGGTAAAAAGTTTGATATCAAAAAGTAGGTTTAAATAGGCTATATGCTAATTACACCGTTAAATCGCCAAAAAGCTTTCTAATTACGCCAATGAGCATAACTCTAAATCTACACCTCAAACTGATGTCAAACTTTGGGTACAAGTTTATAATTCAGTAACTAAGGTTTCTACTCTTTTACAATTTCAAAAATCACGTTTTATGGTGAAAAGGGCATAATGGTCAACATATGAGCAATTAACGGAATCATGCATATTAATTGGATAACTAATGAACCATGGTGTATAATCACAGAGGGTTATACTAGCATGTAACTTAGTCCAAATAAAGCTCTAAGGCATTTCTAAAACATGCTTAAACGGGTCAGAACTGAAAGTCAAAGCAAAAGTCAAATTATGCGACTTTCTGTTCTGAACCGGGTCTCTACTGAAAATTGACAGGTTGAACATGTTTAGACATGTTCTTACATTAATTACCAAGTTATATTAATGACCAAACAGGTTGTATAGGTTCTACATTGCTAATTATGTATTAATTTGAAATTAAGCATCCTGTTGACTTTTTCTAATTAACTTTGACCCGACAAATGGTCTAGATAGAGTGGGAATCAGAGGGTGCCCTTTTAAGGGTTTAATGCCCACATAATTACCAAATTATAACTACTTTCAATTCGACTAATCACTGGACCATCAATGATTAATCGTTAAGTCAAACGGTAATTACGACGGTTTGACTTTTAAGCTAAAACTAAGCAAAAACTTAACTAAGAAAGGTTGAGCATACTTACTGAAGTCCGATGCATGATTAGTGATCACTTGAGTCTGCTTTGGAGCTCCAGAAATGATCAAAAATGCAGAAGTGAGGTGTGATCAAAATGGTTGCAACAAGGGCCTTTATATAGTGTTCAAAACCTCATAGATTGTTGACAAATCATGCTACCACTGATCCTTGATCATCAATAAGTGTCCCTAATGTCCCTAAGCAAGCCTAGGCAACCCTTGGTGGTGATAAAAAGGCAAGATAAGTCGGTTAGAATGGAAATGGTAGACACCTAGCAAAGTTTTCGGAGTCAGAAGACCCCTCGCGGCACGCATAGGTCTCCATAGGGAGCCTCGCATGGCGCGACGCCCCATCTGCATCAAATCAAATTTTTGATTTTTTTGTGTTTAGGCCCTTGGTCCATAAAAACTTTGTTTCGACTTTATTTATTGCATTTTGAACCCTCCAATTTGATTTATAAGGGCTTCAAGATATATACCCACTTTGTTAAGTCCTCGGTTAACTTTATTGTCACCCGAAAAGTCATAAACTTCATCGTTGACGCTTTTAACCCTTCGCATACGAATTTGATCATAACTTTCTCATACGATAACGAAGCTTTATGAAATTTTTATCGTGCATTCTAGTGAGCATAATAATCGTTACAAAGCTTCGGGTTTGCTAAAAGCTCACTCAGAGGTATAACTTAAACATGTTGACACATTTAACCCCTGTAGTTTGTAATCTCTCACTTTCATTCATATTTAGCTTCGTATGATCCCTGATTTATTCGTTTGAAGATATAAACATCATGTAGGGTTATTGTAAAGTATATTTATCCATTGTTGACATCTTGGACCCTTATATTCACATATTTTCCATGTTTGTCAACTTTAGTCCCTCTAGAACATTCTTTCACACGTTCAAACCTATGACACGTGTCAATACATTATTTGACGTAAATTTTCGAGGTGTTACAAAAACAGAAAAGAAAACAAGATTATAAAACTTTTAAACCTTACATTATATGTAAGAAATGTGGCCGTCAAGGTCATAAAGCAAAAACTTGTTGGGTAAAAAAGAAACTCAATAATATTGAGGATGAACAATTAAGAGATACATTATCTAAAATACTAATAAATTCTGAGTCTGAATCAGAAACAGAAATTTCTTATGATGAAGATATAAATATATTAGAAAATGAAGAAATCATATCTTCTGATGAAGAATGTTTCTCTTGTAAAGATGAAAAATGTTGTCAAAAAGATTTGGATACAGAAAATGAAGATGATATTTATCAAATAATTGCTCAATTTGAGAATATGGAAATAAATGTTATTTCTAATGACCTTTTAGATTTACTAAAAGTTTTGGAAGATGATAAAATTAGAAAAGAAATTATCTCTAAAATAATTAAAGAAGAAAAAGCTTCAACTTCAATGATTCATCAAGAATTTAAACCTTACACTATAAGTGAAGTTAAAAAACAATTAAATCAAAGGAATTTAAAGGAAAAACCCGTTAATATTGAAGAATTAAAATTGGAGGTTGATAACCTAAAAATAGAAATAAAAAACCTAAAAGGAAATAATAAAATTTTAGATGAAAGAATAAGAGACTTGGAAAAAGGAAAAATCAGTTCAGAAAGCCCTAGCACATCTGGAAAAGATAATTTTCAAACTGATAATTTTTTATTAATATTAAAAGATAAATTTTTTTTATCAATATATGAAATTGTAACTTCTCATAAATGGTATATTAAAATTAAGTTATTAATAGACAACAAAAATTCAATGGAATTAATTGCTTTACTTGATAGTGGAGCAGACTTAAATTGCATTCAAGAAGGAATTATTCCTACAAAATATTTTCATAAAACGACTCATAGAGTTAGTTCTGCTAATGGAGAACCACTAGGTATAAATTATAAATTACCATAGGCATATATTTGTCAAGACAAAGTTTGTATTCCAAACAGTTTTTTGTTAGTTAAAAATCTAACAAGCCAAATTATACTTGGTTCACCATTTTGGAAAAAAAGATTTTTCCAATAAAGCATATTGATGAAAATTTCATCACAGGAACTTACAAAGGAAAAGATATAACCTTTCCTTTTGTTCATAAACCAATTACCAGATATATTCATGATATTAAAGATTCCTTAATAAAAGCTAAAGAATCTCAAATTAATTTCCTTAAAGAAGAAATTAATCTTTTTACAATAGAAGAAAGGCTTAAAAATCCTAAATTACAGGATAAAATAAAACTAATACAAAATCAATTTTCTTTACAAATATGTAATGATCATCCTAATGCTTTTTGGGATAGAAAGAAATATATTGTTTCTCTTCCTTACGAAGACGACTTTAAAGAAAGTCAAATACCTACAAAGGCAAGACCGTGCCAAATGAATTCTGAATATTTAGAATTATGCAAAAAGGAAATAAAAACTTTAATAGATAAAGGTTTAATAAGATCTTCAAAGTCTCCATGGTCATGTACTGCATTCTATGTCAATAAACATTCAGAGCAAGAAAGAGGAGCTCCTAGGTTAGTAATAAACTACAAACCTTTAAATAAAGTTTTGAAATGGATTAGGTATCCTATACCTAATAAAAAAGATTTGTTAGATAGACTAAATAATGCTATCATATTTTCAGAATTTGATTTAAAATCTGGATATTGGTAGATTCAAATAAATGAAAACGATAGATATAAAACTGCCTTTACAGTACCTTTTGGTCATTATGAATGGAATGTGATGCCATTTGGGTTAAAAATGCCCCAAGTGAATTTCAAAATATAATGAATGATATTTTCATTTCTTTCAGTGATTTCATAATAGTTTACATTGATGATATCTTAGTATTTTCTAAAGATATTGAAACTCATTTTAAACATCTAGAGATTTTCAAAAGTATAATTATAAAACATGGTTTAGTAATATCTAGGCCAAAGATGTTAATTTTTCAAACCAATGTTAGATTTTTAGGTCATAATATTGAGAAAGGAAATATTATTCTTATAAATAGAAGCATTGAATTTGCTTCCAAATTCCCTGATGAAATAACTGATAAAACTCAGCTACAAAGATTTTTAGGAAGTTTGAATTATATTTCACCTTATTATAAAAATTTAGCAGAAGATACAACTGTTTTATATGACAGATTAAAGAAGAATCCTCCGCCATGGTCTGATATCCATACCAAGGCAATTCAAAAAATTAAACAAAATGTTAAAAATCTTCCTTGTTTAATGCTGGCAAAACCAGACTGGTAAAAGATTATTGAAACAAATGCCAGTAATATTGGATATGGAGGGATATTAAAACAAATATCTCCTATCGATAAACAAGAATTTTTGGTTAGATTCCATTCAGGTAAGTGGAATAATAGCCAAAAGAACTATGCTACTATTGCAAAAGAAATTTTAGCAATAGTCAAATGTGTCTTAAAATTTCAAGATGATTTATATAATCAAAAGTTTTTAATAAAAACTGACTGCCAAGCAGCAAAATATATGTTTAATAAAGATTTTAAACATGATGTTTCCAAGCAAATGTTTGCTAGATGGCAATCTCATCTTGCCCCGTTTGATTTTTGAAATAATTTACAAGAAGGGAACTGATAATAGTTTACCTGATTTTTTAACAAGAGAATATTTAAATGAGTAATGGACCAATAATTCTTAACTATAATAAATTAACAAGAAGAATAAATGAATATGAATTATATTCATTATTTTATAAAAACAGACTTAAAGAGATATTAAATGATCATTATATGAATCATCAACAATGGCTTGAAGAAATCTCTCAAATTTATGATTGTATTAATGAATTTAAGTATCGAATAAAGATACTTAAAGAAAAAAGAATTATAATTTCTTGTGGATAATTGCAGGTCCAATGAAGAAGATTAAAGGTCCTTTAAAAAGAGTTTTCGAAATTATTCAAAGTGATATTGATGATTTAGAAGCCATAGTAAGGGCTAGACAATATCAAATTTATAATCTGATGCAAGATTTTGATATGCATCCAGTAGATAGAGCAAATAGGCTCTCAGAAAATTTTACATTATCATAAGAATCAATTAAAAGTTCTTAAAGAAAATGAGAAAATAATCTCTTCTGCCTAATTTTATACTTTCAGGAATGTATCCCCGAGATAGAGGGAAGCAACCCCTTCCTAATACAGGAAGAGGAAGAGGCCGGGGCCAATTAAGACCCTATGGTGAAGAAAAAGTTCTTGGGCAAATTGCTCATCAAAGGCTAATACCCGCCAATATTGCAAATAATGCATCAACCTCCAGTAATAGTAGAGGAAATAATACTGATGACAAATTATTCCAAGAATTTTTGGCTTATAAAGCTAAAACTGAAGGAAATGATAATTCATCCTATGTCAATATTGTGACAGAAGATTCAGATGATGGATTATATGAGCAAAATCCAAATAAGGAGATAATATTGCTCCTAGAATTCAAAGATCTTAAATGGAAAGATCAACCATGGACCTTAATTACAAGGTACCTAGGTAACGGATCATATCTGGCTGTTTCATATAAACATAGACATTATTATGAAAACATTCTTAAAGTCACAGAATCTTGTGATATTCACCATTATATGGCTGGAAATACCCAGGAATATAGTTTTAGTAAAATAATTATAAAACAGATAATATCTGTTGAAGAATGGGGAACATCTCCTTTAAAAGATAAAGAGATGTATCACCCTGATACCAGGGTCCCTATTAAATTTAATTACTGGGATTATATCGAGGCATTTAATAAAGCCCTCTTATATGAAAATACAAAGAAGAAGCATTCATGGTTCTTCAAAATATGTCCAGAAGTTTATAAACGGGACATCCCAAATTGGGTCTATAAATGGTGGCTATCATATGGCCCTTCGGTAAAAATTTTGCCAGAAAAATTAAGAGAAAATTATAATAAATGGGTAAAAATATCTCCCACATTGATTGAATTACAACATCAAAGAGTCCTAATAGAAGGATTATATTTATGTCACTTTTTTATTCAATTTGGAATTCCATGGATCTGGAAATGGTCTCCAGAAGTGGGTTATACCCAACAACAAATTCCTTGTCTAAGAAGAGTTTTTTATACAAAATTCTGGAAGAAAATGATGAAGCTGGACAAAGATGGTGTTCCAGAAGGTCAAGAAACATTACAAAAAATTCATGAAACTATAGAATTATATTCTAAGAAAATCCAGTTACAAGCCCAAAGAGAATCTCCAAGTCCATTCCAGAAAATAACCCGGAGACTCAAAATGAAAGGAGAAAGCAGTATTTCTAAAAAAGAAATATTGGCTACATATTTTAAAGAAATGAAGAAAGATTTGATGAAGAATCTTAAAGGGAAAATTATCCAAACTGATTATACATCAGACATGTCTTTATCAAATTGTTCGGAAGAACATGAAAATATTCTTGCAGGAGAATCTCAAGATCCATATGGATCAGATGAAGAAATTCTTCAAGAAGAATTAGAGATAATGTTGGAAGATCTCAAAGAATATCTCAAGAAATCTTGGTGTTCTTGGTGTGTTCCCTTGAAGGTATAAATTTATTTACTTTTAACTATTTATTTACTTTAAATTTCTCTAATATTCATTAGCCTAATGACAGGCTAAGAATCATCTCAGTGTTGAATCCCATCATGATGGACTTATAATCCATGACTTAAAAAAAAGTCTGGAAAATAAAATTTTCAAACTTAAGTCTGGATAATTTCGGACTGGTTATATACTAAACAGGCAGATTATTAACATAGTGGTCGAATTATGGCAGCCCGTTTTAGTAGCCGTTTGATAGGCGTTTTTAAGGGCGCAGGCCTGTACTGATCTTGTGCTAATCAAGCCTGCCAGTTGATGTATATGTGAAATTATCCAAGGTCTGAAGATTCAGACCTAGATTTAAAAGTTTTAAAACATGTATATCTCCAATAATTCCAGGCTTCATTTTTAGTCACTTTACTTTGTATTTTGGGTTTTAATATTTTCCCATAAGGTCCTGCCCCCTTATGGTATTATATAGTATAAATATAATAATTTAAGTTCTAATAAATAATTCTAATTAATTTTACGTGGATTCTTTCATTCAACCTCACAACTTTAAATTGGATTTTATTAAATATTTAATTTTATTTTTATTAAATAATAAATACATAAATATCACTTATTATAAATGTAGAAATAGTTTTTTATTGATTTAGAGTAAACTGTCATTTTTGTCCCTGAGGTTTGGTCACTTTTGCCATTTTAGTCCAAATTTGAAACCTTTTGCATATGGGTCCCTGTGGTTTCATTTTTGTTGTCAATTTGGTCCAAAAACAAAGTCAGCTCAAATTCCTCAAATTAAATCCTGATGTTTTGTCGTTATCCTCAGGGTAATTTGGTCATTACAAGTTTTGTCCTCAAATTAAAATAATCCTTTCAAGAAGCACTGACCCAACCATATCTTCTCCAAACCCAATTCTATTTTCATCTCCATTTCAAACAATAGATCAAAGAATTAACGGCGAATCAATCAAAGAATCATACGAAACCCACATCAAATTTCGCCTTCAATCTTGACCCACAATCGATTAGCAGCGGCGGCGGCGGCGGTGGTGGAGATGGTAGCGGAAGATGGCGGAGAAGAGGGATCTAAACCGGAAGACGACAACCATAGATGTTTTATCCGAGTTAACTGGAGTTATCGGCAATGTGTGACGGTGGCCATTTAGGATTTTAGAAAACAATTTACGAATATGAAGCAGAAAATGCAAGAAAAGAATTGGTTATACAGTGAAATACTATATGTAAACAAAATGGTGTTCCAGTCGGAGGTTTAACGGTGATAGGTGTGAACTGTGATGGAGATCGGAGAACGGCGGTGCTCGATGTTGCAGGTTTTAGGTTGTTGTCGGAGATGATGAACAGTGATGATGACCGAAGACGATGACGGAACTGAAAATAACGATGATAGAGATCGACGAAGATGATGAACGATGAAGAGTTGCAGATGGTTGTCGTCGGACGAAGACCGAAGATGAACGTTGATGATGATGATGAGCGAGGACGATGAAAGATGATGAACAGAGATTCAAGGTGACTGGAGAAGTTGATCGTAAAGGTTGCAGGTTCGGTGGTGGTCGCTGGAGGTGATAAATGGTGACGATGAAGACTTTATTGGGGAAGATGAAGATTATTATATATATAGAGAGAGAAATAGTTCACGGCAGAAGAGGGAAAGAAGAAAAGGAGAAGGGGTGGGGGTGGGGTGGGTAGTTGGGTAGGTAGGCAAAATGACCAAAATGCCCTTAAGAAAAGGACAAAAAACCAGGTTTTTTAGAAATCTGAGCTGACTTTGTTTTTGGAACAAAATGACAACAAAAATAAAACCACAGGGACCCAGATGCAAAATATTTCAAATTTGGACTAAAATGACAAAAGTTACCAAACCTCAGGGACCAAAATGGCAGTTTACTCTATTGATTTACAATAATTAATACCAATATTTTTGGTAACTCAAATATTCAACATCTTATTTTATGGTGATAGATATAATTTAATTTCAAATTAAAAACGTATGCCTTTTCATTTCACATTATATCATTTATTCAGTCACAATGCAACACAAGAGATAAAAGAACACAATTTTCTCTCACACATGTTTTGTGATGACGATAAATAAAATTTAAAGACAATCGCTATCCAGAGTTGATTTGTTTTAGAATAACCAGTGTTTTCACATGGTTTGTACGTGACTTTTTCTAGAATTAAAAGTATAGATCGACTTAAACTATTAATTGTTGATAAAGATGATAATATTATGAGTAAGACGTTTAATGTGGCTACAAATAACTTTTTTAGAGATTTTATATTTTATTTGTTATAAAAGATTTGTAAATTGTAAATGTAAAATTTGTTTGTAATTTTTCATTATTACATATAATGTAAGCCAAGGATCAAATAGGAGTTTGATCCTTATAGGAAGCCTATGAAGGCATCTTGGTCTAACATGTGACAAAGTAAAAATATAAGGGTAGGGTATTTTAGTCATTGTTATACCAACTCATCTTCAATCTTTTCTCGTCTTTTCTATTTCTCTTTCTTGTATACTAAAAACCCACCATTTTCAAAACCATATTTCAATCTTTCCTTCACTTTCTCTATCTAGGATCACTACATCATATTGTGATATTCTTCATTAATCACTAAACACTCAATTAACTTGTTTTTCAGTTTCTCTAAAAAGACCTTGTTCAATATCATAGAATTTCTCACTTTTTTGCGTGGTTTTGAAGCGAATCACTTGATTCGTTCGATTCGATCAGTGTTTCTAGGATTTAAATTTCGTCTATCGTTGAAAAAAAACCAAAGAAATCGACTTCGATTTGTGTAATTTTGTTTGATTTTGAACCGATCCTGATAAAATTAGGGGTTGATTGATTGATTTGTTTTAATGGGGATGTAATTGATAAGGTGAGTAGTTCGTTAATAATTTTGGTTTTAATTGGTGAATTGTTTGATGATTTTGTGGTTTATATTTTATTTTTATGGTTTTAGTTCAATGTGTTTTTGTATTGTGTTTTTTTAGTCCATTGCGTTTTTTAGTTGTGTTTTATAACACAATGATAAAAATATAGTTTATTGTGTTTTAGTCCGTTGCGTTTTTAATTGTGTTTTATGACACAATGATAAAACACATTTTATTGTGTTTTAGTACATGAGATTATTACAGAACTGCAAAGCGGAACATGTTTACGTCGGGATTGCCTAACTTGAACATCATTTATATATATATTTGCGCTATAAGCTTCAACTTAAACCCATCTGCACTCAAAATAGGTTAATTCAAACTCGGCCTCTTTATTCCAGTACCCTAACATATCGAATTTCCACCGCGAATCGCGGGAAGATACCACATTGCGTGAAGTGGAACGTGTTGCATGGGGAATCCTGACGCAACGCATCGGTTTCGAAACCACTAGTTAATTTTACTAAAAGATATTTAGAAAGAATCTTACTTAATAAGATGCTTGAAAAAGTTAAACCAACCTCGCAAATATATTGGTCTATTTTGATATTTCTGGAAAAGGTTGGTCAATGGAGATCTTTCATGGTCTTTAGTTTAGTGTTAAGGTCTTATAAAAGCTGTATATGATACTTTATCGAAAAAAACATTGGATTAGTATGTATGATATGTTGGTTGGTTTAATTTCAATTTAAAGTACTCATCAAAACAAGTTGTTTCTAAACATATTTTCGAGGTAAAATCCCGATTGCACCCCTTGAAAATTTGGTTGAACCCTTCGTTTGCATCACTAGAAAATAATTCATGGGTTCGCCACTGAAACATAATGATGTATTGTTTGCTCTAGAAACCCATTTTAATTTTTATGACATGACTTTGAGAATGAAAAATCTACCTTCAAAGTTCAAACAATATAAATAAATATGTTCTTACACCCGAGACCAAAAAACATCATATTAGATACAACTTACTTTTATGATAAAACTTATACCACACTTTAAATGAAAACAGTCGTAAGAGTGTATTTAATATTTTATTTTAATCTAATATAAATCATATAAATATAAATATAAATAAAATAATAATATCTAGAAGGAAAAGAAAAGTCAAATCAATGCGGATGCATATAAGATTTTTTGAAAGCGACCTCACTTCTTTGCAACTAGTGTTGTAAAAATCGGTATTAATCGGCGCCTAGACGTTGCAACTAGTGTTGTAAAAATCGGTATTAATTGGCGCCTAGGCGCTAGTCGGCCGTTGGCTGATTAATTTTGTGCTAGTCGGACCATTAGTCGGTAGTCGGTCCAAGTCGGTGCAAGGCGGCCCAAATCGGCCCAAGTCGGCCAAATCGTTTCTAGTCGGCCCACTCTTTTTTAGTTTAAATCTGGCCCAAACAAATGTTTTTAACCATTAAATACATGGTCCAAGTTGTTTAGTTCCAATCTAGCCCAAAAAAAAAAACATGTTTCTAACCCATTAAAACATATTCCATGAGGTTATGATTGATATGTAATGTTTGAATGTTTAAATACTTAAATTGCTATGTATTAAACTTCATTGTTTGAATTTTGAACTATTTTTAAGTATTATATTGATATTAATGTGTGTATTGAATGTTTAAATACTTGATTTACTATGTTTTAAACTTAGTTGTTTGAATTTTAAACTATTTTTAAGTATTATATTGATATTAATGCACGTGTGTATATATAAATTTAAATATTATATATAAAAATTCCGATCCGATTAATCCCTAGTCAGTACTTCACCGCCCGACTAGCGCCTAGCGATCTCTACAACACTGTTTGCAACAAAGACCAATAATGTTAATAAAAGTTACATCTTAAGCGTTGTTAACAATCTCCTTTTCTAAACACATGAGTCATTTTAGATTATTCCCACAAATATATTGTTTAAATGATGCATGTCACAAAATTAATGGTGTTACTTTTGCAAATGTGATCACGGGGAAATGAAGAATTGAGTGCATGATAACTTCTCGACCACCCAATTTCAAGCAATAGAGGCCACAACTTGCATATGAAATCAAGAGGTGGCCATATAAAAAGATAAACTTACATGCTCAACTACCTATAAGGCTATAACTACAATACCCGAAATAGTGTTAGGCAGCTACCTGACACCCACTCATTGGTCGATTATTTTTGTATTTAACTTTAAACCTTCAGCTTAGCTTTGCTGATACATGAGTTTTATCCCTCTGTTTTTTAAAAGTTTTCTTCATATTGGTTAACTTTGTTTATCTGCATGTTTAGTCCCACTGCTTAAACTTTTGTCCAACCAAATTACGATTTTGCCCCGTTTAAATTTACAGTTTTGTCATTGGTTTTGTTTTTTTTCCTCTCACCTAAATTATGATTTTTCTCTCAGTTCAGATTTACAGTATTCCCATCGTTTTTTCTCCCTGTCAAATTACAATTTTCCCCTGTGTAAAATTGCAGTCTTGTGATCGTTTTTGTTTTTTTACAAACTATAGAAGTGTTTTGTTTTAAGTGGTGGACTCGATGTAATTTTTATTTGTGCCAGACACGCTTATTTGTCCTGAAAAATTACAAATTTTCCCCAGTTTAAAATTATAGTCTTTCCATCATTTTAGTTTTTTTAGCTTTTAATTGGTTGACTTGATGTATTTTTTTTTGAGATCGTGTTACAAGTAGTATGTACAAGTAACCGAAACACAGACGTACATGTTATGAGAGAAAAATATTCGGCTTAGTGCCCCGCAACACGGGTGGTGCAAAAACTAGTTTTTAACATAAAAATATGGATGTTAAAAGCATGAAGAGATGCGCCTGAGTACATGTAACAAACATAATCTTTCTAAAAAGAGTTAGAATTAGTTGATTTTTGTTTTGCTTAGTAGTTTCAATTTAGTATTGGGAAACTTGCTAAAGCAGAACGAGTTTAAATGGTTAAATGTCATATTTTCGGTCTACATTCTAGGGTCAAGTTATTTCACAAATGCTTCTAATTGTAAGAAGTGTAAGAAGGATTTATAGAGTGACAAGTGTCCAATAACCTAAAACTAAACCCACTACATTACCACCAAAAACCTAAACACCCACCCCCACCCCACCCCACCACCACCCAAAAACCTAACCCCCCCCCCCCCCCCCCCCCGCGGCAAAAAAAAAAAAAAAAAAAAAAAAAAAACCCCAAAAAACCTAACCCCCCATCCCCCAAAAACCTAAAAAAAATCTAACCCCCCCACCCCCAAAAACCTAAAAAAAACCTAACCCCCCACTCCCCAAAAACCTAATAAAAAAAACTAACCCACCCCCACCCTCACCACCACCCAAAAACCTAAACCCCCACCACCACCCAAAAACCTAAACCCCCACCCCCTTGGCAAAAAAAAAAATTTATTTATTTATTTATTTATTTTTGGGGTGGGTGATATGTGGGGGTGAGGGTTTAGGTTTTTTGTGGTGGTGGATGTTTAAGGGTTTTTTTTTTTTTTTTTTTTTTTTTTTTTTTTTTTGTAGTGGGTTTTTTTGTGTAGTGGGTTTTTTTAGGTTATTGGACACTTGTCACTCTATAAATCCTTCTTACACTTCTTACAATTAGGATCCTTTGTATTTGATCCTAATCCCTACATTCTATACACATTGAGTTTTTAATTGGGTTGGGTTACCAAAATGTTTTTATTGGGCCGGGTCTTCGTAAAATCCCAACGCAAATTGTTTTTATTATAAAAGAAAACTTCCGTTTTGTTCCCTTTGGTTTGGTCTTTTTAATAGTTTTGTCTCAATCCTTTAAAAATAGACATTTTTCTCCAACAGTTTATTATGTTTATTCCATTTTGCTCGATAGCCTTAACTCAGTTAAATCATACAATTAAAGGGTAGGGGTATTTGGGGAATTTTATATATAATTACTTAATTATTTATAAATTTCTTAAATATGTTTTATCTTTTTATTTATTGATATTAAATCTATCTATACTTTCTATAAAAAGAGAAATCCCAATGACATAAGAAAAGCTGATGTGTCAGCAGGAGAGGCTGTCCAACAAGGCTTTTTTTATGTCATTATTACATCATAAACCTTAATATTAAAAGACTTTAAAATTCAAATCTGGCTAACATTCAAAATCCAAAGGTCTGCTGAGCAAAGGTCTGCCAACATAAAGCCTAATATAAAATATCATTTAAAATTTTGTTTAAACATCTGCCCTTAACATTTTATAATCAAACATCAGTTCCCAATAAACATATGTCGAGATTCAAAATTCTGGCTCCACATTTAAAATTCAAACCATATATTCTAATCCTATAAATAAGATATAATTATCTGGCTCCACATTCAAATCTCTCTCGCTCATATCTGTGAACGTATCTCTCTCTCTCTCAAATGCATCTTTCTCGTGATTCAGCCGCTAATCTCCGATTACACTTCTTTGTTCGAATGTTTGTTGATTATGTTTACATGTTATCGTTCCAGTATCATTGTTCCAACATATTCGTTTCAATGAAGCTTCCCATCACACATCAACCTTTTAATATCGATGTTGCAGTATCATTGTTGCAACATCGTGAAAAGTTGCATGTGCAACCTTCTTTGATGGGAGAGTTGCATTGTTCGATTTTCGTTAAATCGAAAGTCAGGTTTTCTTGCGTCAGTAAGATTTTCTCCTTTTATAGAAAGTATAGATTCGTTCAAAAAGTCAGATGTGCTACAACAGTTGAGAAGAGACCTTTTCATTTTAGGTTTGTTTCTTATTTTGATTAACTGTTGATGATGTTGAGAGTTTTTATTTAAACTGACATTTTAGAATATATTAAGATGCATGTTTATATTATTCAAATGAACTACTACATAAGAAATTTAATGAAATATTTATAAAGTATTACACGCTAGAGTTAACCCTTGCTAGGATTTCGTAGACTCTGGCCTTTCTCCATGTGATTTCATGCTCTCTTTTGAATTTCAGGTCATTTAGCATGTTGCAGATTTTCTGATCCTGTTTTAGAAGTTGAGTCAGAAACTCTTCTGCATTCTTCTGGAACTCTGATGGAGGAGAGTGGAGGACTTCATCGAGCAATGCTATGTTGTTCCAGGTTTTGTTGTAATTAGTGTCATTGATTATGTCGACTTTCCTGTTTAGTTCTTCGTCTGTTCTTTGTTCTTTGAGTGACCACATCGAGAATTGTGTTTTAACATCGCTGGTGTCTGACCAGTGGTAGAAGCTGAAGTTTTTCATGTAGATTTTTTGTTGGTTTTCTGATTTGGAACAATTTTTGACAGAAAGTGATTTGTAGGACAATTTGTTGATGTTTTGAATGGAAAGTAATCATCGGTCTTTTATAGAGTTTAAAAACGAGTCTACATGGTAAATGAAGAGGTTAATTGTAATTGTGATAATCTGCTTTTGTTCTTTGAACTTCGAAATTTTGTCCCTTGGGTTTCTTGGTATTTAATTTTACAGTTTTCCCATATAAGTTGGGGTTCGAAAAGGTTTTTGCATTAAAAGACTGCTGTTTTGAAATATACATTAATATGTTTATATTAAATGTACACGTTTTCATAATTACAAATTTCAGTATATAAACTCATAGTCACTTCACCTGTTTTTTATCACGTTTTCCAACGAAGATATCATACTTTCAGGAAAGTCGAGTAATATAGTTTATTCAAATGGCGTCCTTCACAAATGCAAAATCAGATGATTTAAAGCAGCGTTTTGTCAGGCAAATCGAGGAACAAGTGTATGAAGATAGGGCTACTCTTCAAGAGCTGAAGAGATGTTTTGATGGATTGCAAGTTGGCCTGTTCACTAGAGAGCAGGTTTCCAGAGATCTTATGCGGATGCCTCAACTTCCGTTCGTGAGCTTTGTGTTGTCAGTAATATAGAGTGCGGTGATAGAGACGTGCAGTTCATGGCGATGCTGAAGGACATACATCGAGAGGTTCAGCAATCGATGGAGTTTGTGACAACCCGAGATTTCAAGTCCCTTCATTTATGTATCTCCTATGTGACAATTCTGTTTTGTTATATTGTTTTGTGATTTTGTGATGTGTTATTGTGTGAAAGACTAGAGTGGTGTTGTTTAATGAATTGCTATGCTATTATGAATAAATAAACTGAACTGTTTGCAAATTAAGACCTGACGAAAACATTAGAGTTTCGCCACATATCTACCTGACGAAACACCAGGGTTTCGCCACATATCTATTCGACAAAACATGGGGTTTCGCAGGATGAGGGTTTCCCCGTATGGGCTTTCGGCCCAGACGAGGCCCAGTTGACTGTTTAAATATAAATACGTATTCAAGGGTTACGAAACACTCTTTAGCAAACCCTAACTAGGGGTGCAAACGAGCTGAGCTACTCGCGAGCTACTCGAGCTCGGCTCGAAAATAACACATCACAAAATAATAGCATAACAAAGCTCGGGCTCGGGCTCGTTTAGTAAACGAGCTTGTTTTTAGGCTCGGGCTTGAGCTCTTTAGCAAACCCTAACCCACTTTTGGTAGTGCGACAACAGTTCTTTTCCTAAGTAACTTCTTCTCCTTGCGAAGTCTATTCCCTGTGATTAAATTGCTCGATCTCACGGTTAGTGCACCATCCTTATGATTAGATTGTTTTCTATGCATTGTTTGATGATTGTCATGAATTATCTGTGATCCATTGTGAACTGAATGATTTGTGAATGTAGGGGCTTGTAATAGAAACCATAAACGTATGTTGTGTCTTGACATTTTAACGTTTAAGCCGATAGATTGGAACACGTATGATACATATTCGATGTTGTGTATTTGGTCATGCTTGCTGCTAGGTTGATGATTCTATTGCCATATATATATATATATATATATATATATATATATATACAGTGCACACAATAACTGAATGATCGAGATCTGTAACATTAAGCATGATGAACTGGTTAATAGTTAGGGGTTAACTGACTAAGTACTGATTGAAACTAATCGATCGGCATGATTGGAACAATGGCGATTAGGGTTCTGTGTGTGTATGATAACTGTTACATTTGACGACGGAAGTCCCATCTCCCACGAAACCTTAGGATGAAGAAACTCATGAGCCTTTCGTCACACTCATGGCCGACGAAACATGTCAACTTTCGTCACCCCTCAAGTCGACGAAACACTTGGGTGTTTCGCCGATTGAAGTTTCGTCGCCCAGTAGTTGGTTCACAACAGATTGTGTTTTCCGTATGTATGAAACCTGGATGATTGTTACCTGCTTATTAATGTTGATAATCATGATTTAGGAAACATGTATTTGTATATGAAACATACATATGATCTGTGAACTTAATCGAGTTATACAACTGCTACGTGTTACTTGGAAACTGATGTTTGAATGCACATCATGACTACAACTTATACGTGAACATTAAGAATGTGAAACTGATTATGTGTACGTTAATATCATAGGCTGTGACTGTTTAAGTGTGAACAAGTAATTAATCAAACCGAGCAAACCAAGGTGAGTTCACTGCTCTTTTCCAAGCATGCATCCCGGGGAGGGATATCTGGTAATCGTTCCGGGGAGGAACGTCGGGTTATTGGGATGTTTGTTATTACACTCAGTTCTATCATTTAAGACCCCTTACATCTACCGATAGTTGCCGGGGAGGCAACGAGGTTATTAGTTGATAGCGCTATTAGGTTTGGCACCCTCACACCGTACCGGGGAGGACGGGCGTGAACTAATTACCTTGACCACTTGACCAATGTTTTGATAGAGGCATTGAGGTTGGGCAAAAACATCTTGTTGCCATCTGCGGTATTCGAGTTAATAACAACATCAAATCAAATCTGTGAAACATTTTTAATCTGGTAACTGGTATCTAAACACGTTAACAAAACTTTGAACTCACCAGCGTCGTCTGACACACTTGTCTGCATGCTTGCAGGTCGTTAGATTCTTATTATAGACTTGCTATCTGGGAGTGCTGGAGTGGTCATGGGTCGAGGCTCTTGGACACTTGCTTGTTAACTATGAACACATGTCTTGAAACAATTGTTTTACCATTTACATTATGCTTCCGCTGAATATTTACTTTGGTTTGAAACTTATGACTTGGATTTATATTTTGAAATGAATGGATTGTTTTTATAAAATATTATGCGTAGTTCAATGTGATTGGTGGCTTGGATCCTGGTACGTCACACGCCTCGCGGTGATTCCGCATGTGGTATTTTGGGAGTGTGACAGTTTGGTATCAGATCCACTGGTTATAGTGAACTAGGTTTTAAAACGTTTTTATAAAACCAGACTATAACCGAACGACTTCAAAAATCGACCATGACACTCAGCTCCAGATTGCAAGGTTCATCTTCTGTTTACTTTATGCATTTCTTGTTTAGCAGTCAAACACTCACAGCTTGCATGAAACGACATACTAGATACTATGGTGATAGTGTGACACTACTCTTCGACTTTTGTGATTCGTAATCCTGTAATACCTTCTGTTTTGCTATTTGAATGCGGGGGAAACTTTTAGCACAAGTTAAGAGGCACTGAGATGAGCATGCAAATCGCCTTATTATTATGGGTGCACACATAATAATAACGTGAGGTGCATGTAAGTCCCAGTGAGGCTTAACGAGTGTGAGAAGGGTTCTGCCCTATTGTGTGTAAACTTGGTAGTTTGTAGATTTCAACATGATACTTGACTCTTACCTCATTTCGACTCTTAAATTTGTTCCCTCTCCTTATATAGAATCATGAGTGGACGAGGTCATGGACGTGGTCACATCGCGATGACCCAAGCTGAGCTGACAAACTTAATCAACACACGCGTGGTTGAGGCTTTGGCAGCCTATCAAGCTGGTACGAAATGTGCCAAAACTTCTTTATTCTTGTGTCGCGTACACAATTCTTACCCTTGTGTTGTATTTCCTTTCATCCATTAGGTCATCACCCGCCTGCTTGCACTTTCAAGATGTTTATGGATTGTAAGCCACAGACATTCAGTGGGACTGAAGGGGCTGTGGGGTTACTGCGTTGGTTCGAGAATGCTGAGTCGGTATTTGCCATGTGTAACTGTCCCGAGGGGGACCGTGTGAAATATGCTACGGGCACTCTGGAGGATGGTGCCTTAACTTGGTGGAATGCCCAGGTGCAAATGCTGGGTATCGAGATGGCTAACGCCACTACTTGGGATGAATTCAAGGAGTTAATGCGGGAGGAGTATTGTCCTCGTGATAAGATTCAGAAATTGGAGAATGAGTACTACGACTTGAAGATGGAAGGGTCCGAGATCGAGGCATACACGAAACGATCTCACGAACTAGCAATTTTGTGCCCTAACCTGTCCCGACCTACATCTCGAAGAATTGAGTTGTACCCCAAGGGCCTAGCACCAGCTGTAAAGGGGTATGTCACTGCTGCGAACCATAACAACCTGCCCCAGATCATCCGTTTGGCACATAAGATTACTGACCAAGAGGTCGAGCGTGGCTCATTGCCGCCTCGCAAATCTGCTACTACCCCAGCTGCTACAGCTACCACACCTGCTAGTGACAACAAGCGGAAATGGAATGATACTGACAAGGCAACCAGTGCGAGCCAATCTCAGAAAAAGCCTTACAACAGCAATAACCGCAGTTTCATTCAGTCGTCCTCAGTTAACCAAGGCCAGGGCAGCAATCAGAATCAGGGCTCCTATGTTGGGAAGAAGCCACAGTGCAACAAGTGTGGTTATCATCATTATGGACAGTGTGTCCGGACTTGCCGTAGGTGCGAGAAGGTGGGCCATGAGGCCAAAGACTGTAGGGCCCCGCAGCCAAAGCAGCAGCAACAGCAAAATCAGTAGTATCACCGACAGCAAAGGCAACAACCCCATCAGAACCAGGGCTTTAAGAAGGGGTGTTTCAAGTGTGGGGATGAGGGCCACTTCAAGCGGGATTGCCCTCAGTTGAATCAGAATGCCAATGACAACAACCGCCAGAACAACAACAATAATGGCAACAATAGGGGCAATGGTGCTCGAGGAAGGGTGTTTACGATCGGTGCTGGTGATGCTAGGAACGACGGCAATGTCGTGACTGGTACGTTTTCTGTGAACAATCTTGTTGCTTCTGTGTTATTTGATTCCGGTGCCGATTGGAGTTATGTGTCCCTAGAGTTTTAGTCAGCGATTAGGGTTAACTCCAACACCTTTAGAAGTTAAGCATGTAGTAGAATTAGCTAATGGTAAAACGATTGAAGCTTCGCATGTCCTATTTGGGTGTAAACTAGATCTTGTGGGTCAAGTGTTTGATATTGATCTCCTTCCTGTTACCCTCGGTAGTTTTGATATAGTGGTTGGTATGGATTGGCTGTCTAAAAACCAAGCTGAGATTTTGTGTAAGGAGAAGATTGTACGTATTCCTCTCCCTAGTGGAGAGTCATTATCGGTTCAAGGGCATCGTAGTGGGACGATGGTTGGTATTATCTCGGCTATGCAAGCGCAGAAATGTCTACGAAAGGGGTATCCTGCAATTCTAGCACTAGTTACTGATACTCCATCTGAAGAAAGAAAGATCGAGGATCTGCCAGTTGTACGTGAATTTGCCGATGTATTTCCCGAGGAACTTCCTGGTCTACCTCCTCACCGTCAAGTGGAATTTCAGATTGATCTTGCTCCAGGAGCGGCCCCAATTACTCGTGCTCCTTATCGTTTAGCACCTGGAGAGTTGCAGGAGCTGTCTAACCAGCTGCAAGAGTAATTGGATAGAGGCTTTATTCGACCCAGTTCTTCGCCTTGGGGAGCCCCGGTATTGTTTGTAAAGAAGAAAGACGGGTCCTTTCGCATGTGCATCGATTATCGGGAACTCAACAAGGTGACTATCAAGAACCGTTATCCATTGCCACGTATCGACGACTTGTTTGACCAGTTGCAAGGGTCAAGTTTTTATTCGAAGATCGACTTAAGTTCGGGCTATCATCAGGTGAGAGTCCGAGAGGAGGATGTTCCAAAAACGGCCTTTCGAACGCGTTATGGGCACTATGAGTTTTTAGTTATGCCGTTTGGATTAACGAATGCGCCAGCGGTCTTCATGGATCTCATGAACCGTGTATGCAAACCGTATCTCGACGATTTCGTTATAGTATTCATCGATGACATTTTGATCTACTCGAAGAGCAAGGAAGACCACGAGCGGCACCTGCGTCTTATTTTGGAGCTCCGGAGGAAGGAGCAACTCTATGCGAAGTTTTCTAAGTGTGACTTCTGGATTCGAGAGGTACACTTCCTTTGACACATTGTGAACGAATTAGGGATACACGTGGATCCTGCAAAGGTTGATGCTGTTAGAAATTGGGCGACACCAAAGAATCCTTCGGAGGTGCGACAATTTCTTGGTCTCGCTGGGTATTATCGTAGATTTATTAAAGACTTTTCAAAGATCGCGCAACCCCTCACTTCGTTAACACAGAAGGGCGTAGTATACTCTTGGGGAACTAAACAAGAAAAGGCTTTCCAGTTATTAAAACAGAAACTCTGCAGTGAACCGATTTTGTCTCTACCTGAAGGTACATAAGATTTTGTGGTATATTGTGATGCTTCTATTCAGGGTCTTGGATGCATGCTGATGCAACGCAACAATGTGATAGCTTATGCTTCTCGACAGTTGAAGGTTCACGAGAAGAATTATACGACACACGACTTGGAGTTGGGAGCCGTAGTTTTTGCGCTCAAAATCTGGAGGCATACCTGTACGGTACTAAATGCACTGTTTATACCGACCACAGGAGCCTTCAGCATATTTTTGACCAGAAGGATTTGAATATGCGACAGCGTCGCTGGGTAGAACTTTTAAATGATTACGACTGTGCAATCAAGTATCATCCGGGTAAGGCCAACGTAGTAGCTGACACTCTCAGTTGAAAGGAATCGAAACCCAAACGTGTTCGCGCTTTGCAACTCACCATTCATTCTAACCTACCTGACCAGATCCATTCTGCACAAGCTGAGGCGTTGAAAGAAGAAAACTATGAAGCTGAGTATTTACGGGGTATGGAGAAACGACTCGAGAAGAGATCAGATGGTATTTACTACTTTATGGAGCGGATATGGATTCCGTTGTTTGGTAACCTTAGAGAACTTGTGATGGATGAAGCGCATAAGTCTCGATACTCTGTTCACCCAGGTTCGGATAAGATGTATCAGGACCTCAAAGTCATGTATTGGTGGCCGAAGATGAAAGCTCACATCGCAACGTATGTTAGTAAATGCTTGACGTGTTCAAAAGTTAAAGTGGAATACCAGAAACCATCTGGATTGCTGCAACAACCAGAAATACCCATGTGGAAGTGGGAGCAAATCGCAATGGATTTTGTCACAGGTTTACCGAGAACTCAAAGCGAGAACGATACAATTTGGGTGATCGTGGATTGTCTCACGAAGTCAGCGCACTTTCTGGCAATCAAGGAAACAGATAAGTTTTCATAACTAGCTGCCGTCTATCTAAAAGAAGTGGTTTCTAGGCACGGGGTGCCGACAACTATTATTTCTGACCGTGACCCGCATTTCATCTCAGATTTGTGGCAGTCGATGCACAAATCATTCGGTTCGTGTCTCGATATGAGCACTGCTTATCACCCGCATACGGATGGTCAAAGTGAACGAACCATCCAGACACTCGAAGACATGCTGTGAGCGTGTGTGATTGATTTTGGCAAGGGTTGGGAGAAACACTTGCCTTTAATAGAGTTTTCTTACAACAATAGCTACCATACCAGTATTCAGGCAGCTCCATTCGAAGCATTGTACGGACGAAAGTGTCGTTCACCTCTCTGTTGGGCTGAGGTGGGTGACAGCCAGGTCACAGGCCCTGAACTTGTGTTGGAAACTTCAGAAAAGATTGTTCAGATCAGGAACCGTATGGCAGCAGCGCGCGACCATTAGAAAAGCTACGCTGATAAGCGTAGGAAACCTTTGGAATTCGAAGTTAATGATTGTGTCATGTTGAAGGTCTCACCTTGGAAGGGTGTGGTGCGTTTTGGAAAACGCGGCAAGCTTAACCCTCGTTATGTAGGGCCATTCAAAATTCTAGAATGGATTGGTAAAGTGGCCTACAAGTTAGAGTTACCTGCTGAGTTGGGTAACGTTCATGACGTCTTCCACGTGTCACAGTTGAAGAAGTGTTTGTCTGATGAAACGCTAGTGGTACCGTTTCAAGAGTTGAAAATCGACGACAAGTTCCAGTTTGTCGAGGAACCAATTGAAATTATGGACCGGGAGGTCAAGGTTCGTAAGAACAGCCGTATTCCGACCGTGAGAGTTCATTGGAACTCAAGACGTGGACCAGAGTTCACGTGGGAACGCGAGGATCAGATGAAGCTCAAGTACCCACATTTATTCCCAGAGGACAAGTCCAAGCCTGGAAAATCTAAATCTAATGCAACTAGTGAATTTCGGGACGAAATTCCCATTCAAGTTGGGGATGATGTGGCACCCGTGGAGAATGCACAGTCATCTTGATCTAACACCGTACCGTCCCGTACCGTTTTGGATTGCTTGTCAAATTTCGGGACAAAATTTCATTCAAGTTGGGGATGATGTGACAACCCGAGATTTCAAGTCCCTTCATTTATGTATCTCCTATGTGGCAATTCTGTTTTGTTATATTGTTTTGCGATTTTGTGATGTGTTATTGCGTGAAAGACTAGAGTGGTGTTGTTTAATGAATTGCTATGCTATTATGAATAAATAAACTGAACTTTTTGCAAATTAAGACCCGATGAAAACATTAGAGTTTCGCCACATATCTACCCGACGAAACATCAGGGTTTCGCCACATATCTATTCGATGAAACATGGGGTTTCCCCGGATGAGGGTTTAGCCGTATGGGCTTCCGGCCCAGACGAGGCCCAGTTGACTGTTTAAATATAAATACGTATTCAAGGGTTACGAAACACTCTTTAGCAAACCCTAACCCACTTTTGGTAGTGCGACAACAGTTCTTTTCCTTAGTAACTTCTTCTCCTTGATTAAATTGCTCGATCTCGCGGTTAGTGCACCATCCATATGATTAGATTGTTTGCTATGCATTGTTTGATGATTGTCATGAATTATCTGTGATCCATTGTGAACTGAATGATTTGTGAATGTAGGGGCTTGTAATAGAAACCATAAACGTATGTTGTGTCTTGACATTTTAACGTTTAAGCCGATAGATTGGAACACGTATGATACAGATTCGATGTTGTGTATTTGGTCATGCTTGCTGCTAGGTTGATGATTCTATTGCCATATATATATATATATATATATGTGTGTGTGTGTGTGTGTGTGTGTGTGTGTGTGTGTTCTTATCGGTGCACACGATAACTGAATGATCGAGATCTGTAACATTAAGCATGATGAACTGGTTAATAGTTAGGGGTTAACTGACTAAGTACTGATTGAACTAATCGATCGGCATGATTGGAACAATGGCGATTAGGGTTCTGTGTGTGTATGATAATTGTTACATTTGACGACGGAAGTCCCATCTCCCACGAAACCTTCGGATGGCGAAACTCATGAGCCTTTCGTCACACTCATGGCCGACAAAACATGTCAGCTTTCGTCACCCCTCAAGTCGACGAAACACTTGGGTGTTTTGCCGATTGAAGTTTCGTCGCCCAGTAGTTGGTTCACAATAGATTGTGTTTTCCGTATGTATGAAACCTGGATGATTGTTACCTGCTTATTAATGATGATAATCATGATTTAGGAAACATGTATTTGTATATGAAACATACATATGATCTGTGAACTTAATCGAGTTATACAACTGCTACGTATTACTTGGAAACTGATGTTTGAATGCACATCATGACTACAACTTATACGTGAACATTAAGAATGTGAAACTGATTATGCGTACGTGAATATCATAGGCTGTGACTGTTTAAGTGTGAACAAGTAATTAATCAAACCGAGCAAACCAAGGTGAGTTCACTGATCTTTTCCAAGCATGCATCCCGGGGAGGGATATCTGGTAATCGTTTCAGGGAGGAACGTTGGGTTATTGGGATGTTTGTTATTACACTCAGTTCTATCATTTAAGACCCCTTACATCTACCGATAGTTGCCGGGGAGGCAACGAGGTTATTAGTTGATAGCGCTATTAGGTTTGGCACCCTCACACCGTACCGGGGAGGACGGGCGTGAACTAATTACCTTGACCACTTGACCAATGTTTTGATAGAGGCATTGGGGTTGGGCAAAAACATCTTGTAGCCATCTGCGGTATTCGAGTTAATAATAACATCAAATCAAATCTGTGAAACGTTTTTAATCTGGTAACTGGTATCTAAACACGTTAACAAAACTTTGAACTCACCAGGGTCGTCTGACACACTTGTCTGCATGCTTGCAGGTCGTTAGATTCTTATTATGGACTTGCTATCTGGGAGTGCTGGAGTGGTCATGGGTCGAGGCTCTTGGACACTTGCTTGTTAACTATGAACACATGTCTTGAAACAACTGTTTTACCGTTTACATTATGCTTCCGCTGAATATTTACTTTGGTTTGAAACTTATGACTTGGATTTATATTTTGAAATGAATGGATTGTTTTATTTAAAATATTATGCGTAGTTCAATGTGATTGGTGGCTTGGATCCTGGTACGTCACACGCCTCGCGGTGATTCCGCATGTGGTATTTTGGGAGTGTGACAGAGTTGAAGCTAAAGTTTCTTAATTCTTGTTGTTATTGTTAGATTTGAACTTTATTGTTGTTCAGTATGTGATGTAATTATTGGACTTTTAGTTTTAATGTCATAAATAAATGAATAAATTTTAATTTTATGAATCTATGTTGTGTTTTATTTTTACTTATTTAGTGTTTGAATAAGATTTAGATTATGTTGATGTTGAATTGTGTCTGAACATCTGTTTAGTAAGTCAACAGAGGTTTAATAGTGTCAAGGGTTGGTTTGATGGTGAACAGATTATGTTGATGTTGAATTGTGTCTGAACATCTGTTTGGTAAGTCAATAGAGGTTTAATAGTATCAAGGGTTGGTTTGATGGTGAACAGATGAGTGCAAAGATAAAACAAATGTTTAGAATTTGATCATTGATAGCAGTTTTTTGAAGAATCTGTGCTCCTGCAAATTACAGAGAGTCAATATTTGGAGTTGTAAAAGGTCTGTTGTAGTTAAAGTTTGGTAAAAGAGAACATCTGCTGATGATGAAACAACTGTGTATTCTAACGGCTGTTGATTTACCACTGTTGACTAAAGTTTGACAAAAGAGAGCATCTGCTGATGAATAAATGTCTGAAGATGCAAAGGTCTGCTATGGGTCAACAGATGTTGACGAACAACAGATGATATTCAATCTTAAAATGCTTAACAGAGGATTTGATACTAACAGTGGTTGGGCTAATGATGAATAAGTATTATTATATAACGTCTGCTATAAGTATTATTATATAATTTTGTTTATCAATAACAGTTTTTTGAAAGAATTTACGGTATATTTTGGTGTTATAAAAGGTGTGTTGTAGCTAAAGTTTGACAAAAGAGAGCATCTGCTGATGAATAAATGTCTGAAGATGCAGAGGTCTGCTATGGGTCAACAGATGTTAACGAACAACAGATGATATTCAATCTTAAAATGCTTAACAGAGGATTTGATACTAACAGTGGTTGGGCTAATGATGAATAAGTATTATTATATAACGTCTGCTATAAGTATAATAATATAATTTTGTTCATCAATAACAGTGTTTTTGGAAGAATTTACGGTATATTTTGGTGTTATAAAAGGTGTGTTGTAGCTAAAGTCTGACAAAAGAGAGCATCTGCTGATGAATAAATGTCTGAAGATGCAAAGGTCTGCTATGGGTCAACAAATGTTAATGAACAACAGATGATATTCAATCTTAAAATGCTTAACAAATGATTTGATACTAACAGTGGTTGGGCTAATGATGAATAAGTATTATTATATAACGTCTGCTATAAGTATTATTATATAATTTTGTTTATCAATAACAGTTTTTTGGAAGAATTTACGGTATATTTTGGTGTTATAAAAGGTGTGTTGTAGCTAAAGTCTGACAAAAGAGAGCATCTCCTGATGAATAAATGTCTGAAGATGCAAAGGTCTGCAATGGGTCAACAGATGTTAATGAACAACAGATGATATTCAATCTTAAAATGCTTAACAGAGGATTTGATACTAACAGTGGTTGGGCTAATAACAGATGTTAGACTTACGACTGTTGAGTTACACCGATTGAAAACAACTGTTTTTGAAACTTCTGCTTGCCTAAAAATACATCCACTGCTAAAGGGTACCGTCTGTTGTCATAATTTCTGTTTATCCTAAAGACTATTGATTTACTATACTGCTGACTGTCATCCATTATGACAACAGAGGTTCTAACGTGGACATATGTTAGCTAAAAATAAAACAATTGCTGAAAGTTATCATCTGTTCTCATAACTTCTGTTTATCTAACGACTGTTTGACTCACCCTTTTTCATCCCTAAATCACATTCTTCTCCGATCATGTCTCTGAACATCAAAAACCATCACAACTACCTCCCTATCTTCGAGAAAACCAGCAAAAATACCAGCTATCACTCAATAATTGACCTTTTAACGTGTAGGATCGTTATTTGACCCGATTGAGTCGATCAGAAGAGCTTTATGTCCGGTTCAAAGGCGGAATCAGAGAACTGGACGCGAAAACAACTTGATACTATAATATCTGTCACTTATATTGCATTTAACAACGATTACAACCTGGACAGATTTTGGCAGCACTTCGTTACAATTCTGGAAGTCGATACCAAACAAATGAACAAGTGCACTATTTATAGGATGATGATTTAGCTTTTATGACCTGCCATATGAGCGAAATCATGAGTTTCTGATTTCGCTTATATGGCATGTACATATGAGCGAAATCACATGCTAACTTTCTAACAATTGTTTCTCGAACCTCGTGCACTGGATATCCTAACCTATTCTATTACATGATACAAGACGAAGTCAATAGACGCAATGCACTAACAGACTCCCCCTCGAATATTGACGAAGTCTTCAGTGACTAATCTTCAATATGACACATCTTCAGTCTTGATCATTCTGCCTACTCTTTCAAGTTGTAACAATGTAAGCTTCCAACAATCTTTCTCTTCTTCTTATCAGCTTCAGGCTCCCCCTTTCATCAAGCTTCTGTGCTTTGGGATCGACACCTAGCTTTCCATCTACAAGCTCCTCTTTGCTTCAAGCTTGTCTTCAGACTCCCCCTTAAACTCTGCTCTCGGGATCGTAGTCTGGATTATCTGCAATCACTTAAACATTCATAAATACAATGTTTTCATATTATCAATCAATCTTCTCTAATCCACTCCCCTTATCAACAAACTTCATTGATCTAGCAACATTAAAGAATCCAACTCCCTCACAGTTTATCATCCAAGTCCAAATTAATGACCTTGGAGATATCACAAACTGTTTTTGAAATTTTTGATTTTAATTCAAGTTTCAAATTAATGAACTTGTTTTATTTTTAGAAACACAATCAACTTGCTTAGATTTTGAAACTCAGCATCTCAGACATCAGTTGTCGAAAATAAAGCAGAATCAAAAATCTTTTTGTATTTTCTGAAAATATAAAGCAGTAAAGAAATATGTATAAACATATTTACAGACAATATTTTTGTTTGAGTTTTGCGTCAGAGGATCATATCAGTTTTTGACAAGTCACAAGTACCGTTGAGCTTAGTTACACAATAAGAATTAAACAATTCGCTTAGATTGTCGATATATTGATCCATTTAAATTTTCATACAAAGTTCAACTGATTCAGGATACGAATTAGGTGTATTAAGAACTTAAACTCATTTATGTGTCCCACCTCTTGAATATACTCCTGTATCCAAATCCCAATATTCAGTCTTACAGGTAAGTATAACACAAATGATATCTGTAAGGGGTTAATAAATTATGAAGAATCATGAGAGCTCAGGTCAGAACTACCGTTCAGCAGAGAGATCATGACTCAAACTGGGTGTGTCCCCTTTAGAGGATATTTTTTACAACAGCATTGCTAAGCAATTTTATTGTCTTATCATATATGCTGAGGGTGATGCTATGTTTCAAGCATTTGCGAAAAGTATTATTCGAGGACTAGGTCAGAACTTCCATTCAGCAGAAGTCCCGAAATAATACCCCAGATATCATTGAGTATAAAGACCTAGTATATCAGAAAGAGGGACCTTTCAAACGAGATTTCAGGGGTTACCTATATATCCAAGTAGTGTTCCCCACGAAATAAGCAAGTTTGAATTTAGGTTTATATCCCGAAAAAGTTTACTAAATGTATAAAAACCTATCGAAATATCATCAGTGAGACTGTTTAACGCTATTTAATCATTACAATTCTTTAGCATACTGTAACTGTCTACTGATGTACTATCATTTCCTCTTTTTACACAAAAACTCAATTTTTTAAATTTATCATGTTTTTGACTTTTTCAAAATTTTCAAATGTTTTTGTATTTTCTGACAAAATTTTTCTCCCCCTAAAATGCAAAACCATTAAAGAAAATTTGACAAACCAATACTGATAACTTTGTCTCGCCATCCATGTTCTGCTTATCGTGTACCGAATTACAGAAAATATAACATACACGTAAAGTACCCCCATGATTTACAACACATTGATTTTTACAGTTTGAAAACCTTTTTTCAATCTGGTGAAAGTAATTATATTTGTTCAGCCGTGAGGGTTTCGGCATATTCAATCAACACATAATTTTGTAATTTTCTATTATTTGACAGAAACTAACAACAAACATATTTTTAGTTTTTCAAATTTTTCAATTTTTAGGGTTTTTGAAATATTGTTTATTTATTTACAGAAAAACATATAAATTTCCTGTTCAACCAAACCAGGATCCAGCAGCAGCCTCCTCCTCTTGTTGTGCCAGGCTGCTCCAAGTTCCAATTTTACAATCTTCAGAATTTTTGAGCACCTGCACATTCAACGAATCTTAATTACTTGAACAATTTAGCCCAGGTCTGTTGAACCTTAGGTATTTCAACACAATAATTTTCATTCAATGCTGGAAATTCATTGTCGTTTTTCACAAAAACTTTCTCAATTTTAACTTCAACTTTCTCATCTTTTACCAAATCAACATGTTTCTTAACTACCATATCTGACCTTTTGGTGTACCTCGTTTGTAAAAATGTGAATCTTTTTGAACATTTTTATTTTGAACAACAACTCTTGGTTTCCAAAACTCTTGAGGTTTTGTCATATCAACTGTTGTTTTCCAACTCTGTGTTGTTCTGAATCTGGGTGTGTGAAAATTCCAGGTCTGTCTTGAATCAAACCTGTTCTGGTTTGATTTCCAATTTTGATTTGAAGCAAACTTGTTTGTATTGTACCTCCAAGTTTGTTTCGAATCAAATTTGGTTGACCTTTGTCTCACATTCTTAGATTTTTGTTTTTCAGCATCAATCTTCTTTATATCAACATCCACATGTTTTAGATTAGGACACTTGCGTGCAAGATGTCCTTTTTGATCACATTTGAAACATGTTCTCATGGACACATCTTTGACATGTGGTTGTTGCTTTCTCTTTTGTGCATCAAACTCAGCATTAGACTGTCGTCCAATTTTAAGTTCTTTCTCTTCAGCTAAACTGTTTCCCTGAACAAAACTCATTTTTGCCTGATAATTTGGCATCTCATTTTTGTTTCGATTCTGTTTCTTCTTATAACCCAAACCAGCCTTCATGTTCTTCTTTTTGAAACCAGGTTTGTTATACGAACCTTTACGACTCTTACCAACAAACTTTGAAATCTCAGACTTCTCAATCTCAACCATTTTGAAAACTTTAACAACCTTTTCTGAAATCACATTCTGAATCGGGAATACAACATCTAAGAACAATTTGTCTGATCCAATCATGGTATAAACCAATCCTTTTGAATCATCATTCAAAATTTTCTCGGATTTTATGTTTTTCAGATATCCATCATAAAGATTTCCTTCATCTTCATCCTGTGATTCAGATTTACCTGTATAACTTAACTCTTCTTTCAACACACTTTCAGCGACTTTACCTACCACCTCTGAATCATGAGACTCATCAGATTTGGAATAGGTTATGTCAATGTTGTCTGGCAATTGGTCTACCATGTTGAAAGCTTTTTCGACCTTTTCCTCATCATAAAATGCAAATTTTCCCGGTGGTGGAACTTGATGAAACTCTGAGCCAATGCCTTTTTTGTTCTGCTCAGACTCACCATCACCCGGTTTTATATTGAAAATTCGTTCAAGCACATATGACGACACGTGGTAACTCTTTAACTTGTTGTTTTCCTGTTCTAAATCAGCAATCTGTCGCTTTAACTTAGCAACATCCTCAATATAGGAATTAACAACATCTTGTTTTATAGAATACATTCGTTTAAGCTCTTTGGTTGTTTCAGATAGATAATTCATTCTTGATTGAGCATATTTCATTTCGTCTTTCACTTTTTCATATGACTCTTTTGTAATGTGATATGCTAATTTCATAGAGTCATATTCCTTTTTCATTTCTTGACAAGCAATTTCTTTTTGTTCACATTCATTTGTCATTTTCAAAACATTTTCTTTCAAAACTTCATTGTCCTTTTCTAATTTGTTACATTTTTCTGAAAGTTTTTCATCATTTTCTTTAAAAACTTTATCTTTTTCTAGCATTTCTTTGCATTTTTCTTTGAAAATGTTTTCAATTTTTGTGAATTCAAGATCACTTGTTTTGAATTGCTCATCTTTTTCAGTACAAGCTCTGCACGGTTCCATGCATTTCTTGCACTGATCAATCAGTTCCAAGTTATCAGAATCAGAATTTACCTCAGTGATTGGCACTTCGGTGTTTTCAGCAGCTATTGTCTGCATCAGATCAGCATCATCTTGCTTCTTTTCAACACTAACTTAATCACCAGCATCACCAGCTTCCAAATTCTCATTCTTTTCTTCTTTCTTCACCTCTTCTTCAGTCTGCTGTTTTTCAGTAACAGCTTCTTCAACTTCAACAACTTCTGTGTTAACCTCTTCAGCATTCTTCTTCAGATTGTTCACCATCTCTTCAACACTCTTCTTCATTCTCTCTTCATCCCTTTTTCTTAGACACGATAACATGGCATATCTGATCTCCTTTTCATGCCTTTTAGCATATGTGTCATCTTTCATCACCTTACTATAATACTCAGCTCTCAACGGGACTATGAGAAGAACATCATCAAATATTATGTCTTTCTTTGGAACAACCGGTTCTCCTTCTCTGTTGTAGTAACACTCTCTCTTCTTATCCCATCTTCTGTTGCTGACAGCACTTTCATACTCTTCCTGCATTTCATCCATTCTGTTGTAGACCACATTTCTTTCTCTGTAAGTCTTCTCACTCAAGATCTCTTCTCGAGTTTTCTCTTTGATCTCAACTTTTTCTTCACGGATTTCAGCAGTGTCTTTGTCTTTGTTTTCATCTTGAATCTCAGCAACAAAAACAAACTTTCTTTCTTCTGTCATAGCTCTCCCATGAGCTGTTTTACGAACATTCTCTAAACGATCTTCTTCTGGACAAACTTCAGACCAATCATAACCTTCATCTTCGTGAATAACAGCATAAGCTCTTGATTTCTCTTTCGGTTTATCTTCAATCAACTTTGGTTCTTCTCTGCTTCGATGGTAAATCGCCTTTCGATAATAGTCATCGTTGAAAGGACGTTCATTTCCTTCAGCAACTTCAGAGTTTCTGCATTCTCTTTTGAAATGACCCTTTTGCTTGCATTTGAAGCGGGTCACTTTGGATTTGTCGAATCCAAGCTTTGTTGACGCACCTCCAAGAGATTGTTTCCCGGTAATCTCCATATACCTCTGAGCTCTTCGAATACAACTAGCTAAACACCAACGAATGTCAATGAGCTCCATTTCTTCCGGATCAATCTGGTCGTATTCTTCTTTGGTCAATTCAGAGTTTCCAATTTTGCCAGCTACTAGACCGTCATATGACTCCAGAACAGATGCAAGAAAACTCATTTGCTGCTTAGCTGCATTGATACTCATTGCAGGAGAATTCTTCAATTTGAGAGCAATGTTGCACAGAATCTCTTCAGTTTCATCAGAATTTGACTTTGAAGATGAATGATATCCAGAATGATGACTTGTTGACGTTGTTGGAGGTTTTATCATCTTCTCACCACTAAATGCTATTTTTGGTGAACCAACGCCTTTATCAGAAGGTACACTGCCTTTGTAGTACAAGCCTACATTCTATTGATATGAAGAACCAGTCATCTTGCTTTGCTTTTGTAGTTCCAGATCATGACTCTCTATCTTTTCAAACAATGCATCAAGAGAAATCGTATCATATAAAGCATCATTTTTCAAAATAAACACAAACGTTTGCCACTGATCAGCTCGTGGTAACGCTTCAATGACTTTATCAATAAGTTCCTCTCTTGTTTTATCAATTTTAAAACGTTCAAGTTCGATTTTAAGGTGACAGAATCTCTCTATCATTTGTCTCACTGTCTCTCCTTTTATATTATCAAACAGATCAAATTCTTTTTTAAGTAAGGCAATTTTATTCTTTCTAATCTGTTTCCCCCCCCTCAGCTTTAACTCGTAAAGCTTCCCAAACTGATTTTGACGATCCATCATGAGTAAGCAGAGCAAATATATCATTTCTGATTGCTGTCTGAATCAAAGCAATCATTCTCTGTTCAGCTGCATATTCTGCTTTGTCTTCTCTCGGTAACCTCTTGAATGGAAGTTCTTTGCCTTTATCATCTTTTGGCCTTTCGTATCCAAACTCTAAACAGAACCAGCTTTCATGGGCATATGCTTTCGCCCAGTTGATGAAACGTTCTTTCCACCAGGTATAATCTTCAATGCTTTCCAGAGTTGGTGGCTTTGAGTGAGTTCCGTAAAAGTTATCATGCTTGATGTTTTCGTTGATTGCCTTCGTGATGGTTTTTGGTGTAACATTTGCGACATCAGACGATTCGGATGTGAACGCGTTGAAAAACGTGTTGTAGAATTCCTCAGCCATGATGTAAACAACCTGGACAGATAATCAAACAAACACAATCAGTACAATCAATATCAAATAAACTGTAACAGACTGACACTCAATCGACGTGAAATGATCTCGACACAAAAAAGTTCACTTTCAAGCGAAATATGACACTCAAGCGAAATCAGGCTGAACCCTATGAGTGAAATCAGATTGAACCCTATGAGCGAAATCACATGTATCTTGGAGCGAAATCCCAAGACTAATGTTCTCTGGAGCGAAACCCCTAGGTATTATGCCACAAAAGCGAAATCATATTGTCATATGAGCGAAACCACACATATCTAGTCCACAAGAGCGAAATCAGTTGTCATAAAAGCGAAATTAGGGTTGTAAAGTGGACATATGAGCGAAATCCTTCAGATTATGTGACCCAGGAGCGAAATCAAAATGACTTATAAGCGAAATCACAAGATGTTCGTATGAGCGAAATCAAGTTCGAAGTCAATTTGGTCCATTTTTAGTTCGAATTTGAATGTGATACTTTCAAGGGTTTATCTATGTCCAATTATCTATAATCTGTGAAATTTTGATCCGGTTTTGACCGATAAAACTTCCTGAAATGATGAAAGAAGGTGTAGAAGTTAGAATATGAGCAAAATCAAGCTAAACTCTTCTTCCTGTGCTCTGATACCACTTGTAGGATCGTTATTTGACCCGATTGAGTCGATCAGAAGAGCTTTATGTCCGGTTCAAAGGCGGAATCATAGAACTGGACGCGAAAACAGCTTGATACTATAATATCTGTCACTTATATTGCATTTAACAACGATTACAACCTGGACAGATTTTGGCAGCACTTCGTTACAATTCTGGAAGTCGATACCAAACAAATGAACAAGTGCACTATTTATAGGATGATGATTTCGCTTTTATGACCTGCCATATGAGCGAAATCATGAGTTTCTGATTTCGCTTATATGGCATGTACATATGAGCAAAATCACATGCTAACTTTCTAACAATTGTTTCTCGAACCTCGTGCACTGGATATCCTAACCTATTCTATTACATGATACAAGACGAAGTCAATAGACGCAATGCACTAACATAACGTCATCAAAATACAAGCCAATTCTTACTGCTGATGCTCCGGTTCATACAGAAACACTCCGACAATTTTGGTTTAATGCTGAAATAGAGGCTGGAGATAATAATCCAGTTGCCATCACATCTAAGGTCGGGGAAAGTGTGGTACAAATTTCTCCCTTTACAATTTCCACTACATTTGCATTGGACGACTTGGGAGGTAAGACCAACTTTGAAAAACTTGAACTTGATACAGAGTTCATTGAAAGAGGGTATGATGCATAATTAAAGGAAGTTATTATCTACAACCCAAACTTCCCTCCGCCAATGAAATTTTTGTTTCATACTCTTTTACCTTGTCTCTCAGCCAAGACCACCGCATTTAATAAGATACCTTTGAACATTCAGTATTTGGGTTATGTTATTTTAACATAATCTGATTACAATTTATCACAAGCACTGTTTTCTGATTTGTTGAACAATGTGAAAAATGTGAAAAAATTGAAAAAAGGTGTTCGTAGTAATGCTTTTCTGTTGTATCCAAGAATTCTAAGCTACTACCTACGAAAACAAGTGTCACAAACAGATTTTGAACAAGGTGTAGCTTTTCAAATAAATAGTCTTACAAGTAAAACTTTTACTAAACTTATGGATAAAGAGTCAAAAGTTTCAACAACTGAAACAAAGGGGGATGAGCCTGTTTTAGATACGTCCGCATCAGTTGCTCAAACTTCTGTTGTTGAGCGAACTGCTCCTGGTGATCATGACACCACAATCGGTGTTGTGAAACACACACCAGGAAAACGCAAAAAGAAAGCTGTCACATCCAAAAAGCCCACCAAAACCAAACAAAATAAAAAGGTTCCTCTGGAAGATGAGATCCCAGAGGTTAATGCAGTGACAACACAAATGTCACTTGAAACCACTGCTGCTACTTCCTCACAGTTGTTGGAATGATCTCAACCCATCCAAACTCCTCATGTATCCTCAGAAAAGGATCATGTTGTAAGTACAGGGACACCACAACATGAAGTAGACCTTTCATATGAAAGTATGTTTAAAAGTCCCTCTCCCAGGGCAATCACGCTTTCTACACCACAACCCTCGACTCAAGTTCCATCAACAATATTACATCTGTTTGAAGCAATGAATTTCAGAAAGAAAACAATTCCTCTAATGCACACATTACTGAGAGTAGATCTCAACAAATGACTGTGTCTGAACCAATTCAATCTGCTATCCTACAAACAGTTGAGGAGGTCATCCCCGTTGAGTATTACGAAACTCTTGGTGGTAGTTCAAGTGGATCAACCACTTCAACTGTTGAACCCATTGGTGATCACTTGGACAGTGGTTACATCATTAAGACTCCCTTGAAGGCAACCACTGATGAGGTTACAACTGTAATCTCTGCTTCAGTGGGAAGTCCCTAGAACCAAAAAAAAGGGGCATATTTTTCTGACTATATGGAGACTTCTCCTATTATCAAAACAAATACAACAACTACAGGTGGGAATTCAGATGATCCTATTAAAGTAGGTGATGAATTAACTTATAAGGATTTGACGGTTAGAGTGTCTACCATTGAAACAGATGTTGCTGAAATGAAAGAATTGATTAAGCAGATGATAGAGCTTTTTAAAAGTCAACCTACCAGACAGGAAATTGCCAATGAGCTTTGGAATTCTATGCAACCCATCCTTCAAGCTCAGAGGAATTTGGCTGAAACTAACCGCAATTTCAGTTTGGAATTTATCAGAAATTTGGTTGATGCCAGGTATAAAGATACACAAGCAGACATTATGAACATTAAGGAACATCTGTTGAAAGTTACTGGCTCCACCTCTACATCAATCTTTGAGAAAGATGATGATGATGATAATGATGCCAAAAAGGGGAAGAAAGATTCACTGAGAAAGTTGCCACCAGATTCAAAAGCTAATCCTACAGAAATTGTATACCTTGCTCAACCTAAATCCCAACCTTCTCCAAAAAAACCACCACAAAAGAAGGAGAAAATACTTTCCACACCATCATCACCCATTTTCTCAATAGATGTTGGGAACACAAAAGTATCAACAGATGTTTACCAAACAGCTGTTGAGACACCAGTTGTTTCAGCAGAAGTTTTTCAAACATCTGCCATGATCATTTTTACTACACCAATCACAATCCAACCATCTCCAACGTCACAAAGATTTCCCATACATTCATGTTCACTTCCAAAACATTCTCCTTCACCAGAAATCATCTCCACACGTAAGAGAAAAACTCATATCGATAGAATCACAAAAATGAACAATGATTCTCTGGTAAAGCCAACTCCACCTAATTGGAAGAAAGTCAAAACAGTGGATTCAGATGAGGTATTGAAGTTTAAAAGAATGAGAGCAGAGCTTGTGGCTGTTGATTATGGTCCAGTTAGATCCATTGCCAGATGGTCTAAACTGAAGATAGTTGAGACCTACAAAAAGCTGGAAAACGTTTGAGCTGAACATTTAAATGTTCTTCAAAACCCAGTCTATCCTACAACTGCTGCTCTGTCTCTAAAAATCGGTACTCCGAAAAACCTTCTCTCATCATCTGATTTGTCTGAATCAATTGCAAATTTAGTTTGCAGACCACAATCACCAAACTCATCTTCAATAATTCTTTGCCCAAGAAAACCAACTAATCCAAAAATAGTAAAGTGGAAGTCATGCTCAAAAACCCAAGTATTAACTTTGATCAGATCAGATGGTAGTGTTGAAGAGATTAAAATGGATAGTGCATATAATCTGAATGCATACGATCTCCAAGATTTGTTGGACCTTCAACTTGAGAGGGATGATGAATAAGACATGTTCTCCCTGGACTTTGAACTACAATTCAAAGGACAAATCGGGGAGATTTTGATGAGAAATAAAAATCAGTAATAAAGAAGGGTTTTCGTATCATCTGTTGTATAGGGAGATTGTTGGATCAGCAGCTGTTACATTGTTTGCAGTAGCATATTTAACCAGATCACAACATGTAGCAAAGGACATGTTGCTGCGTAACAAATTCTTGAGTGAGGTTTGATGTGTGTTGTTTAGGCAGGTGATCGTATGTTCTTAGTTAATGTTTGTTAAAGTTAAGCTGTATTCGAATTTTATTAAGTTTGTTAGACATCTTTTATATGTACTTATGTTTATAACAATTTACATTGTCAATGGGTGGATACTCTCTTTTTTGAATAAGAGAATGGAAATAATCATATGTAACTGATGAATTTTATTAAGTTTGTTAGACATCTTTTAGACATCTTTTATTAAGTTTGTTAAAAATCTTTTATATTTACTTATAGTTGTCTTTTAGCTATAATAGATAACACATTTTTCGTATAATATCTATACATGTATCTATATGTTCTATCAATATGTGTTATGCATGATTTTCTAAGAAACGACCCGTGTTTACACACAGGTCTTACAGCTAGTACTATATAATAAAAGAAACCACTTTAGGGACACTTGTCATCATATTAGGCCATCTCTTATAGATAATTATAATTTTAGTTTAATCTCTTCTAATTAATTATAGATAAACTCTTAACTCATATAATGATTTTTTTAATAGGCAAATATTTATCAACTTACACATGTAAATGTGGCTAAATCGTATATACACCCACCTTTAATCCAAGAATCTATTTAGTCAAACAAATTTATTATTAATATACCAAATTTAATAATAAATATTTGGCTATTATGATTAAAATTTCAGATATTATATCCTAATTTTACAATAGTAGGTAATTTTGGTTTAATGTTAGATTGAATTGGACCAATGATAATGGTTCAACTTAATTAAGAATAAAAAAAATAATTCCTTGTTTTAGTTGACGATTTAGAAGAAAATAAATAGAATCACAATTTTTTCGATTTCACTCTTTCTTATTACATAATAATAATTTAAATTATTATGCATCCTCACCTTCTTGTAATCTTTTACCCTTTTGTTTTTTATTTATAATTTCTCATGCCTTTGCTTTATTACACAATACTAAAATTAATACTATGTTGCAAGAATCGTATTTAAGTAACCACAAAATAAGCATAAATAATCTTATTTTTTAAGTTAAAATTATAAGTGAACATATTTAAGTAATAACAAAATAAGCATAAATAATCTTTTTTTAATTAAAACTATAAATGAAAATACAAGTAACAATAAAATGCATAAATAATCACATATAACAAAATAGCATGTATATTAACATAATATAAAACTAGAGTTAGACGTTCTTAATTAACTTGACATTTCATATCAAACATATATAAAACTAGAGTTAGACGTTCATAATTAACTTGACGTTTAATGATAATTCATTTGGCATTCAAATTTATTTAACAATTTAACCTTATAATAAATAAAAAATAAAATAAAATGTTATAATAAACAAATAGTATATCAAAGTCCAATTTTTATCTTTATATCATGCTGACTACATGTTTTTACCAATTACATTATATTTATTTATCCGTGTAATATACGGGTAAATTCAACTCTGTAATACATATGTTTTTTTTAAGATATAACCTTTTTTATTACTTTGTATATAAATTACTTTTATTCAACCCGTGTAATACCCGAGATTCTAACCTAGTTAAATATAAAACAACCCCTCTCTATCTCTCTAGTTCTATCTACCAATATAACCGGCCGCCACCACCGCACCATCAGGCGACCACCACCTGCCATCACAATTCTCCACCCTTCTCCAGTACAACCTGTTCTAGCCTTTAATCACTACCACTCTCTTTCTCCCTTTCTTATCGTTACAAACCCTCAACCCTACCACTGCCACCGTCAAAATCATACCACCACCACCTGCAAAATTGTAACCATCGACAACCAAACCTATCTTAACCCTAGCCGCCACAATCTGGATTGAACCCTAAGCAAATCTAGGGTTCTAGCCGGGCAAAACCACCACACCTGCCATCACCACTTGCTACCACCACCACCACTCTCTTTCTCCTTTTCTCATCGTCACAAACCCTCAATCCTACCACAACCATCTACACAATCGTATTGCTGCCACCTGCAAAATCGAAAGCACCCACAACCAAATATGCCTTGGCTTGAACCCTAAGCAGATCTAGGGTTCCAGCCGACCAAAACCACCACATTTGACCCCCTTTTATTCGGAATCACCTAAAGCCACCACCACTTTTAAGGCCTTGAAACACCGGAAACCATAGGGGCGGTGATACGATTTTGCAGATTGTTGGTTGACGGCCGTTTGGAGTGATGAGGTTGGTGTCGAGGTTAGGGTGGGGTGGCAATGGTGGTGGTCGGCGATTGTTTGGAGTGGGTGGGGGTGGTGGCTGATGGTGGTGGTTGTTGATGATGGAGAACAGAGGCTATAGAGAGAAAGAGAAAAGAGACCACATAGATGTGTTTTGTTATGTGTGTGTCTATATATATAATATATACATATAATATTTTATTTAGTATAATATAAAATCTTTACTTGTACCAAAATACCCTTAGTTTTATACTTGAAGTTACCAAAATACCCTTACAGTTAACAAACAATTTAGATGGAGTTAGTGTCGGGGAGCTGATTGGAAAAAAAATATAGTAAACTATTGGAGGAAAATGACTATTTTTAAAGGACTGAGGCAAAATCGTTAAAACGACCAAACCACAGGGAGCAAAACGGAAGTTTACTCTTTTCTTTTTAATAATACACGTATATATATTTATTTTAATAAAACTTTTAGTACTAACAATTGTTTTTACCGAGCCTTCTGGTTGAGTTGTAGCCCCATGACTTTCTAAAAAGAAGGTCATGGATTAGAGTTTCACCCGTGACAAATTTTGTTCCGGTTTAGCTAGAGGGTTTTCCCGGTTGTGGGTTTCCTCTTGGGTGGGTAGGTTGGGTCATATTAAACGCCCCTAATTTTAAACATTCGACCAACATGTTAAGTAAAGAAAACTTGAAAAATTATAACAACTTTTTCACAACATAACATTTTAATTCATAACCTTTCGGCCAAAAGTAGACATGTTTAACTTGTTTTACTTACAAAGTTTACTAGAAAAAACTAACTTTTTCCGAAACATAAAACATCAAAAGCTTGAACTATTTAAGGTAGTTGACTTTGGAAGCGTGTTGCGGGCGTAACACGTGTGTTCGATCCAAGTTCGCCATGACCCTTAAGTTGCAGATTTACCTACATAAAAAACAAAGCTTCTAAAAATCAAATTCGTTAATTATAACATTTTCTAATCTAATGAATCGACAGATTCCATTCCTTTTCTTTTCTTTTCTTTCATGTCACCTTTACATTTACTTGACCCGTTGAAACGGGTTATCTCGAACTCGAGATAAAATATTCCATTCATTAATCCATTAATAACGGATTAATCATATTCATAACATAACATTCATTTAATCCGTTTACAACGAATTAAATACATTCATCACATCTTCCGTATATACATCCAATTCAACCCATTTATGACGGATAAATCTTTGCTATTCTTTTTCACATGACTTTCCATTCATCCGACTCGTTCAAGACGAGCCGTCTATGATTCATTTCCTTTCATAGAAATTCATTTCACCCGACCCGTTCGTAACGGGTTAGGCTATATACTCTAAAACTACTGTAAGCTAACAACACTATGGTTTTCGTATAAGAGCATTTAAATGACATAATGTAAATGTATGCGTAGAATAACATACCTCGATCTTGTGAGCCTTCCGCCTTCTTAGTATTTGGGCCTTCTTCTTTCACGCCTACATTAAACGCATTCATTCATTTAACCCAACACATTCATTCCATTATTTACATAAATTTCTCACTTTCAAGTGACAAACATAATCACAAATTTCAGAATTTCACACATTTAATCTCTTAAGCATTTCATCGAACACTTGGTGTGCATCGTATTAATAATGCATAATGTACAAGTATAGAAAGCATGATTCAACTAGTTCATCTCACAGCTTACCAATAATCAACCAAATTCACAAATTCCTTTACTTCTACATCAATTTATCTAGGATTCAAGTATTACAACAAAATCATATTTCAAGATTACACATGATTTACTTCTACTTAATCATCCTATTCATAATAAATTCACATCAAGTGGGTTTATACCACAATCTTTCAAATGGTCAAAAAAAAAAAAAAAAAAATCAAACATAATCTTTGTTCTAGAGTGTAATCCTAACTTCAATTTACACAAATTGTTATAAGAACTCATGATTGGGTTAAAACCCACTTCCTATAAATCATCAATTCAAGTAATTCGACTTACCACTTCAATAAATGAGCTTCAATGATAAAAAATTAGAGTTGATACAGTTGATTATCTTCGAAATTCCTTTCCAATTGATTGAATTTAGCAAACAAGAGTTTCACCTGATGACTGTCGTAAGGGTCATGCAAAAACCTAATTAAACTACGTAGATAGCGTAAGTAGGGTATCGTATCCACGGGGAATTTGTGGTTAGCGTTAAAGAAATTAATTAAAACTAAATTATCTAAATTGGGGGTTTGTTTGTAGATTTAAAAGAAAACACGATTTGTCACGAAAAGTGTTATCAATATTAAGAAGAAGTAACCTCCACCCGGAATCTCGAATACCCGTTTTAATATAAAAATCCGTTTTGTGATTCAAAACACCACATAGACATGGCCTCGGAATTAATGAATTTGATTAGTTAATAGGGATAGTTTTCAAGATTCACTATGCAACCTAATAACCCGTTTGTTTGTATCAACTACCCACCGATTTACTAACCCGCTAACAACGCAAGGAAGTTGCCAATACGCTTAATAAACGACAAGTAATTCAAACACAAGAAACGTTTACCAATAATCCAACACAAGTGGTCAAGCTGTACCAGTTTACAAGAATCAGAAAAACAGAAAATTATATAAAACCGTGTAAACGTTCATCCAGGCAGAAGTCACGAGAGGCTTAGCCACGCATAATGATCTTCACAGCTTCGGTTGTCATCCCGGGTTGATCAGATTTCATAGAATGGCTTGAGAGGAGTAAAAAGATATTAAATTCGTTCCTAATATTCCCCTATGTGACGGCTGAATCCCTCCAAAATTGCCGTCAAAAGCCTTTATATAATCCTCTTAGATAACGTGCGCTCCAAGACCCAGTTGCCGACTTCCAATTCTCTAAGCAATATGGGCTTTCTCTTTTGCCTTATATCACTAGCATAAATCACTGGCCCATTTAAACATGAATTCTAAATTCATTATTTCTTCATACAAGGCTAGAATCCTACCTGTACGTCTGAACAAATGAATTAATCACATCATATCCCCATATTAAATTACTTCATTAATTTCATTAATTAATTTTCTCTTTGTGTTTGTTCGTAAATTTAATCTTGATTTTCAAAATTCATTTTTATTTATTCATTTCTCATAATTTCATTCACTTAAAGTTGTTTTCTTTAAAACCAACTAAATCCAAAAACTGATCAAACCAATACATTTTCTAACAATATCGATGCATTTGTAACATAATTAATATTCAATAATGTGTACCTAAAGTGCACCGATCAAATCCCCACACTTATCTTTTTTCGTCCCGAAAAAATTATATGCAATGGAATCACAATCAGAACATTGGCATCTAATATATTCAGTTAATTTATTAACAAATCGGATCACATGTTAACCAAGATTGCAGATATATGATCCACCTAAACCCAACCGCCAGCTTCCAAGCCCTCATTCACGATTCATTTAAGTTCAAGCAATTATAGTTATCTATAGATCTCACACTCAAAAGACTACAACTCCACCTAATCCCACTTCAAGCTTATAAGGTTAAAAGATTTTAAATCTACCGTCTTATATAAAAAACCCTTATGCTATTCCGATTAAACTTTATGATGGATAGATGGATGATATTGCGAGCTTTACATGATTTTGTATACGGTCAGTTCAGCGGACATACGTCACACGAGTCACCATCCCCATGGTTAATGCCATAAACTTCACCTCTTCTTTTTTTTTACATGTGCTCAGATGAATGGATGGAATTATTTTTAGGCGCCATACTGTTTCGGATTTGTTTTCACAAAAAGAAACAGGTGTGCCAATTTAATCGGAAAAACTTATAAGCTTTTTACTTATGACGTACCCCTTATACTCTCTACAGTTTCAGTTTTACCATAGCTCCTAAGGCGGGAACCCACAAGATTCCTAATTTAAAGTATATTATATCGATCCTAAGAAACCTTTCAACTGGCTGGGCCTACCCACATATCCTAAGTTAGACGCATGACCGATTATTTATTATCTTATATATATAGTAATCAAATGCCAACGATCCAATTATACCTATCATCTTCCATTTTGTGCAAAAACCTCTCGAAACATTTTCTATTTTTTTTTCAATTTTTTTTTGGATTTTTGATTTTTCAATTTTTTTAATTTTGTTTTTAAATGACTATAAAAACGACTAACTACGACACAACTAAACACTAAACTAGACACCAGTTTCCCCTCCCCACACTTATTTCCTTCATTGTCCTCAATGGAGCGAGAAACTATTGACACACTAAAAATATAAATACAACACATAGATAAATGGAACAGACTCCCCTGATTTGACGCGGTTGGATCCTTTGAGCCTTGTTCCACAGCAACCGTATAGCATTTCATTCGCGGCTGCTTCAACATGGGATGCTTGTCTTGAAATCGTTCGAATCACTTCCATCCAAATGGAGATTGAGTATGAACAAAAACGATTGAAACCTGCAACATAAATCTCACAAGCTCCCAACACAGGTTAATAACGAAGAGAACGAGCAAAAAACTGGTTCGACGAGTGATGTGCAAATTATGGTCTATAAAAAACTACTAACCTAATCTAGACACCCTAGTTTTAAATTTATAAACTAAGACTCTCTAAATGCTAGACCACTGACAGGCAAGTGTACTTATCGTACGTAGTAAAGCCTAATGAAGTCCGAGTATCGAATCCACGAGACACTAGCGACGCTAACTAGACTCTGACTCAACTAATTACTTAACTGGTTTATTTGATTTGATTGGATTTTGGGTTTTAACTAATTAAACTAAAGGAATTAACTAAGATGAGCTAGACTACCTAGACGCAGGCTGAAGGCTACTAAGGTGAAATCAAGGATGAGAAAGTACTACCTAGGTTTGGAATCCTATTCGTGACTATCGGTTTTCTCTCGGCAATGGTAACTATGATGGAACCTGCTTCTAATAATACGATACTCTAAGACTAAAGATAAGTTGAATCTCCTCCCGGTCTCATCAACTTCTCCTAAGGTCCAAAGGTCAAATAAAGCTAACTGATATGGGTTGGATCACCTCTCGGTCTCTCCAACAATACTAAAGTACCCAAAGACTAGATCTCCTCTCGGTCTCACTAATCACAATACACCCTAGAGTGTACGGGGTAACCTAAAAACTCTTGACAAGACTTAGGAAAACAAACAATACTAGGGAACTTAGACAAATCTCCTCCCGGTCTCACTTGTAACACCTCGAAAATTCACGTCCTATAATGTATTGACACGTGTCATAAGTTTGAACGTGTGAAAGAATGTTCTGAAAGGACTAAAGTTGACAAACATGGAAAGTATGTGAATATACGGGTTTAAAATGTCAACAGTGAATAAATATACTTTACAATAACCCTACATGATTGTCATACCTTCAAACGAATAAATCATGGATCATACGAAGCTAAATAAGAAAGAAAGTGAGAGATTACAAACCACAGGGGTTAAATGTGTCAACATGTTTAAAGTATACCTCTGAGTGACCTTTTAGCAAACCCGAAGCTTTGTAACGATTATTTATGCTCACTAGAATGCACGATAAAAATTTCATAAAGTTTCGTTATCGTATGAGAAAGTTATGATCAAATTCGTATGCGAGGGGTTAAAAGCGTCAACGATGAAGTTTATGACTTTTCGGGTGAACACAAAGTTAACCGAGGACTTAACAAAGGGAGTATATGTCTTGAAGCCCTTATAAGTCAATTTGGAGGGTTCAAAATGCAATAAATAAAGTCGTAGCAAAGTTTCCAAGAGCCAAGGACCAAAGCCTAAAAAATCAAAAGTTTGGATTTGATCAGAAGGGCTTCGCGTCACGCGAGGGACCCTAGGGGGGGCTACGCGTCGCGCGAAGGGTCCTCTGATCCGAATTCTTTGGGTTTTTGTCTGCCATGGCCATTTTAACCGACTTATAATCGATTTTCCACATCTTGCACGACCCCTAAGCAACCCCTAGACACTTAGGGACATCTGGAAGTGATCCATGGCCATTGTTAGGCTTGTGTGTCAACAATCCATGAAGTTTTGAGCACTATATAAAGGGCCAAGGTTGCAACCATTTCTTCACACCTTCCTTCAGCATTTCTGATCAATTCTGGAGCTCCAAAGCAGGCTCAACTGATCACTAATCGTGCATAGGACTTCAGTAAGTATGCTTAACCTTTCTTAGTTAAGTTTTTGCTTAGTTTTAGCTTAAAAGTCAAACAGTCGTAATTAACGGTTGACTTAGCGATTAATCACTAATGGTCCAGTGATTAGTCGAATTGAAAGTAGTTATAAGTTGGTAATTATGTGGGCAATAAACCCTTAAAAGGGCACCCTCTGATTCCCACTCTAACTAGGTCTAATGTCGGGTCAAACTTGTTATTAAAAAGTCAACAGAATGCTTAATTTCTAATTTATGCATAATCAGCAATGTAGGACCCATACAACCTGTTTGATCATTAATATAACTTGGTAATTAATGTAAGAACATGTCTAAACATGTTCGACCCGACAATTTTCTGTTTAGACCCGGTTCGGAACCGAAAGTCGCAAAGCTTTGACTTTTGCTTTGACTTCAGTTCTGACCCCCCGTTTTGGCATGTTTTAGAAATGCCTTAGAGCTTTAATTGGACTAGGTTACATGCTAGTATAACCCTCTGTGATTATACACCTTGGTTCATTAGTTATCCAATTAATATGCATGATTCCGTTAATTGTTCATATGTTGACCATTATGCGCTTTTCACCTTAAAACATGATTTTTGAAAATGTAAAAGTGTAGAAACCTTAGTTACTGAATTATAAACTTGCACCCAAAATTTGACATCAGTTTGGGGTGTAGATTAAGAGTTATGCTCGTTAGCGTAATTAGAAAGCTTCTTTAGCGATTAAACGGCATAATTAGCGTATAGCCTATTTAAACCTACTTTTGGATATCAAACTTGTTACCCACTGATGTAATATATTATTTTGGGATTTTTGAAGATTTTTAATTAATTTTAGGCTGAGCATAGCTTATAGTCATAGGCTTAATCCGGTAATTGTCGGTTTTGCCCTTACGGGCTATAAAATGAGTTTTACATATCTTTTTGACCCCAAACCTTTTGCTACTGATTACATATGATAAATAAATTATTTTAAGCCTTCTGGAATAATAAAAATATTAGTTTTCCATATAGAACCCGGTAACGGCTTCTAATCGCCTTATTAAGCGTTTTTAACGCATAGTATGTACTAGAACCATTTTAAACATACAAGGGTTGATACCTGCTGATATTTTAGGTAAATTATAATATTTTAACAGTAAGCAAAAGTTGTTAAACTCAGACTTCAGTTTTGAGCTTTACGGCTTATGTGAAATTACCAAAATGCCCCTACGGTGCATAGTTTGGTTATAATTAATAAATTTCACATATATACTTTACCCTACTGTTATAACTTATTAAATTGAGTATTTTTGCTGATTACGTCAGACCTGTAACTCAGGTTAATACTCAAACTCTTTTATAACCTTTTAAATGACCAAACTACCCCTACGGGGCATAGTTTGTGTTTAAATTCGTTTCGGGCATAATAAAAGACATCTTACTGATGTCACAACATATTTGAAACCTGTATATGGATCTTACGTTTACCCGTTACGCTTATTACGCGTTCAGTTCGGTTTATGTAACTAGTTTGCATAAATTAGCCGAAATAGGTCAAACCTTATCGGTTTTATCTCAAAATCCAGATTGTGTATGAAATACCCATATTAAGCAAGTCTTCAAACTTGTCGGGTCTAAATCACATTCTATTCCGGTCTTTGCTTAATCATGCGTACGAACCGTATCTTTGAAACTAACCGGTCTAAGCTTAAGCTTAACTAAAGACCCGTTAGGATTCTAATAGGTTATTATAAACCTTCGTTCCAGATTAGGAGGACCAGTAAAAGCTACTTGCATTTGCTTATTGTGATTATTACTTTGCTCAGGTAAATACTTTTAACTTATTTTCCCTGTTGATACATATCATGTGGACGCGACTTGGTTCGGTTCAACTCGGTTCGGTTCGACCCGGTTAGGTTCGGCTCAAGCCCGACGTTACGACATTCCTCCGTCGTGCGTCCCAGAGTTCGACACGCGAAGCACGGAGCGGCGCGAGACGGTTCCCGCTGCCACATCACCATGACATCATCATGTTGATGTCATGATGATGTCATGTGGTTGACTAATCTACAATCTGCATATTTGAACGTAAAGAATGCATGTAACATTGAGTTTAGGCCAATCACTTTACTTGGGCTGAAACTATCACATCTGGGCCGAACCCATACCCAATCGCACAAGTGAAGACCTCATATATATATACCGAAATCAAGTGTGATTTCGGTAGAGGAGGCAGACACAAGGACAAGAGGCAGCGCACAAGTGAAAGAACACACACCCGAGAGAATTGATAGAGAGTTTGCAAAGATTATTTTGTAAACATTGATTTGTAACTGTTTTCAAGTATTAATACATTGGTGTTAATCGTTGAGTCTCGGTGTCTTGCATCTTGTGTTCTTGTTCATCTCTATCTCGGTTTGCTATCTCGGTTGGATTCCGCACAACCGGGTTGGTTTGTACACAAGGATTAGGCGACTAGATCCTCCCCTAGCCGGACCTACAATTGGTATCAGAGCCATGGTGCCTGATTTAGTAAATCTAACCGTTTACTAAGTCACATATGCTCTAGATCTGTGATTTTCGTGATTTTTGTTCAAGATCTAAAAATGGTGAAAATGAGAAAAACTCAGATCTGGACCCGAATATTCAGATCTGTGCGGAAACAAGTGTTCGGTTTTATGTTTTTCACCTATATAATCAAGTTATCATCATCAAAAATAAAAAAAATACAATGTTTTCGTCAAAAGATCTGCATAAGAACTGTGCTGTGTTCTTGATGTTCTTGGCGGCTGCTTGAAGACCCGAAAGATGATCCACTCCCGAAAGATGAAACAGTGCTCGAAAGATGAGATTTTGGCTCGAAGGATCCAGATCTGGATCGAAAGATACAAACAACTTCGAAAGATGATCAGTTCGAAAGATGATCAGTTCGAAAGATGATCAGTTCCAAACAACTTCGAAAGATGATCAGTTCCAAACAACCAGCATATATCAGTTCGAAAGATGATCAGTTCGAAAGATGATCAGTTCCAAACAACTTCGAAAGATGATCAGTCCCAACAACTTCGAAGGATCCAGATCTGATCAGCTCGAAGGATATCTTTCGACCAATTCATCTTTCGAGCATCAATCGTCCAGCATATATCTTCTGTTTCGAAGGATCCAGATCGATTGTTGCTGGGTATCGCAGTTTTGTTGCTGGATTTCGAAAATTAGAAGATGTTCATCGGCTGAAGTTTGATGTTTGTTGTATCGCAGAAAAGAGATGTCGGCTGGTCTTAGAGCTGGTGGCCACGGATGTTGTTTTAGTGGGAATTAGATTTTGGTGGTGATGTATGTATCGAAGAGAGACAGAAGTTGAAGTTTGGGGTCTGGATGTTATTATCGCAAAGTTTAAAAAAAAAAAAAGGGCAGTTGATGTTGTCTGGTTATCGCAGAAAAGAGGAGAGAGACACAATATGTCGGCTGGATATTTTCTTAGGGTTTTGACTTGAGGAAGAAGGAGAATAAAGTTTTGGGATATGTGAAAATAAGGGCTGGACAAGATGTCAACATAATTTGTATGGCAGCTAGGTTTTTGACTTGGGTCCATCACTTTATCAGCACTGTTGCTTTCTACTCTCCTTTGGGCCTAAATTTGAAACATTAAAATAGAGATAATGGTACTTGCAAAATGACATTGGGCTTGTAACTTTGGGGCATATTGTTCATTGTTTGGCCCTCATCAAAACCATTTGGTTTGGAGTTGATGACCGATCAATAGGCCCACTAATGTTGGATCAAATTAGTTAGCCAAATTAATGTTGGGAAGATGTTTAAAAAAAAAAAAAAAAAAATTGATAATGGTGGTTGACTCGTTGATGGAAGCTGGGTTATTTGCGGAGTGGGGTTCGGGAGCGCGCGGGATGATGCGGCATGATGAAAATAAGAGATGATGAAAACTTGATTTTTGAAAAATGTGGGGTAGTCACGGTTACCGATGCAAATGTCAAAAATGGTGACGCGACTATTATGGGCCAAAAACAAAACGGTATGTTCACTTCCGCACGTCAATGTTTATGATTGTTATCGGTTATTCGAAAATGTTCGAAAGCATTTTGTTATTTGTCATATTCTCGCATTTGAAGACGAACGTATGAACCTAGAACGTCAATACCGGTCCTAACGAGTTCACAAAGTCTTTGGAGGGATACAAGTCGGATCCTACGGGGTACTAGGCGATATTTCCTTATCAACTAGAATATGCAACGAAGAAATTTGTTTTTGTTTATTGTCATATTCTCGCATTTGGTAACGAATGCATGAACCTAGAATGTCAATACCGGTCCTAACGAGTTCACAAAGTCTTTGGAGGGATACAAGTCGGATCCAACGGGGTACTAGGGGACGTTCTTATTCAACTAGCATATGCAAAGAAGAAATTCGTTTTCGTGATTTTTCGAAAAACCAAGAACATTCAACGGAGATTGATGACAGTTCCGCTTAGTGGAGGGAACTGGTGAACATTTGACGACAGTTTCTTTGAAGTGGAGAGAATCTGTTAAGGTTTAGAAATCTTACCAAAGAAATAGGGGGAATAAAACGTATGTTGAATTTCTTCGGTAAATTTCTAAACGCAATCACAGGTGGTAGAGTTTGTGATTTTCTGGTGATACAAACGGTTCGGCGTGGAATGTTTTGCACATACACATATTTGAGGATTTTAATTAATTCTCCAACCAGCGTGAAGGGTTTTGCACGGAAAAATACAAGTTTCTAAAGTCTACAGTAGTTACAAAAGCGCTATTCACTGAAGACCTGGGGAATCTTTATGAAAGCTGATAGTTCAAGACTGAAGACCTGCAGGATTCGGTTTTGGGTTTGATGTTTCCTTGGGATTTTACAGGGATCTGGGGGTAACTCAATTCGTTGAGTTTGCAAACGATGTACTTGGTCAAGCTGACTTCCTGAGTACTGATGCTGAAGATCCGTAGTGCATTACGTGGTCAACTTCACAAAGGCGAGACAATGAGATCTGGATGTAGTTCAACTAAGCATGCTGGTTGAGCTTGCAAGGGATACACTTGGTCTAGCTGACTTTCCTGAGTGTTGATGCTGAAGATTAAAGTGCATTACTTGGTCGATTCCACAAAGACGGTTTACAGAAGACAGTTCACCAGAAATCTCTATCAATGTAGTATGCTTGTATGAAATAGAGTTCTTATGACAAGATCAAGACTTGATGCAGTTCTTAAAGATTGGAACCCTTATCAAATGCCGGTTGGAGTATTGGAAGATCAGCGGAAGATCGGTCAATTGAGGAAATTGCACAACACCCAACACGGATACGCGTACTTTAAGGGGGAAATATTATACAAGGAGCATCAAGATACTACTTACCTGGATCATCGGTCAAGGGGGAATTTGTTAACACAGAGAAGATGAATACTTGACTGAAGATCGATTGCAGTTGCATTTTCAGCATTCGACAGCAACGGACAAGGGGGAATTTGTTGATGCAGATTTTGTGTCCGATGCTTGTCGAATAGTTTAGTTTTATTTTACGCTGAATTTGTAATAGTTAATGAAACAGTCTATCGAACGTGTATAGACCCGCTCGTTTGAAGTGGTCAAACGAGAGGGTTATTCGGTTGACCGTGTGTGTTTGCAAGACAAGGGGTGTGACTATAAATAGAAAACCCTTGTCATTTGCAACATAAGGAGAGTTTAGGAGGTTTGAGACCTCACCGGGAGAGATCACCACTTGGTCTCTCCCCGGATGTGTACTCCTTTGGTATTAGTTCGGTTATCTTGTAATCGGGCCGATTTGTAATGTTATACTACCGGATTAATACAAAGAAGTTGTTTGTTTATGTCTAATCTCTCCCGTCTTGAACCGATCTCACAAGAATCACGGTTTCGGTCACGAAACTCGGTCCTACAAGTGGTATCAGAGCCTTGGCTCTTCTCCTTGTTAAAACCGAGCGTTTTCGGGTGTTTTCCGGGTGTTTGAAGTTCATATTTTTCGGAAAAATCAGCTCATATCTTCGAAATTTCTGATGTTTGGCTGCTAGTTCATCAACAAACCTTGCTTAAAACTGATTTGTGAATGGTGTGTTAAGGTTTTTAGTGAAGTTTCGGGCAAAATCGGGTTTCGGAAAGTTGTCGGTTAACCGGAAAATTCAAATTTTCTGGGTTGTTCTTCATATCTTCAACACATATTCAAGTGTTCTTCAAAGTTTTATCCTTTTTGATCTTTGAAAGTTATTGGTGAAAGTGTTTGTGTCTTGAAAATTGTTAAAAGGATTATAATATTGGAAAGACATCATCATGTGGTTTGTGTGTTGGAAACAGTAAGCCGAGAGTTGGTGTACTTTGTGTCAGGTGATAAAAGTCAACTGTTTCAATCGCACAACATTTTCAATCACACAAGAAGTTGGAACGTACAAGTTAGTTGAATCACACAACACAGTTCCTCGCACAAGATCTGGATACTCGCACAAGAAGGATTGGGCTTCAATTGGGCCTATGTTGAATTTCTGGTTGGGATCCAGTCGTACAAGAATTGTCCAGTTGCACAAGACCTACAACATTTAAATTTTGTTTGTTTGGGCTGCAATTCTGAGTCGCACAAGACAAGCTAGTGGAACAATTTGGATCGCACAAGAAGTGGGCTTCTATAGTGGGCTTCCATTACAACATTTAAATTCTGTTTGGGCTGCAGATTTGAGTCGCACAAGACAAGCTAGTCGAACAAGTTGTTGGCTCGCACAAGAGTTGTTTAGTTGCACAAGTAATTGGGCTCGCACAACATATATTTGGGCTTATGTTTGGGCTCTGATTTCTTCGACATTCAAATTGTTTCGTCGACTTCAACGATCACCTTTGTTTCGTGGGACTTTGTTAAACATTGTCAAAATTAAAAAAAAAACCAACAGAAAGTGTGCAAAAGTATTTTTAACTGTCTGTTTAAGTTTAACAAGTTTGTGTTTTTCAGGTCTTTCGATCAAGGATCCTTCGGCTGGTTGTTATCATTCGAGATATTAACATAGTTTGTGAAAATTAAATTTTAAAAGGGGAAAACTTGTTTTTCAAATTTTTAAATCATTTTCACTTAATATATTAATTTTTATAAAATGGGAACAAACGGTCAGTGGGATCCAACCGCGTGGACTCAAACAACTTCGACTCCACAATCATCAGCTACGCACGGTCAGTGGGATCCAACCGCGTGGACTCAAACAACTTTGACTCCACAATCATCAGCTACGCAATCTGCGTCAGATTTCAACAAAACTGCATGGATGCAGGCTATTGCCCCACCTCAAGCTGCAATGATAACTGCAAATCAATGGGCATTGGTCACAAATCAAAGCAGCAGCATTCAATCTATGATGCAGAACGACAGCGAAACTGGTACAAGCACAAAACCACCAAAGCTAAATCACATCAATGATTGGGGATGGTGGAAAGAAAGGCTGAGAACTTATGTTCAGGGGCAAGGGCAAGGTCAAGATCTATGGATGTGCTTCTTCACCGCATTTGACAATGATTTGGAAGTTGCAGGATCTAATCCACAGACTTACAGCACTATGTCTGAAGATGATAAGAAGAAATTTGAGTTAGAAAAGAAAGCATTCATGATTCTCACACAAGCTCTTCACAGAGACATTTACCACCAGTTTGTTTACTGCACGACTACTAAAAGCTTGTGGGATATGCTCACGTTACGATGTGAAGGAAATGCTCAATCTAGAAAGATCAAGCAAGAATTACTGAAGAAAGAGTTTGAAGGATTCACGTGTTTGGAGAATGAGACTTTGGCAGAGTTATCTACAAGGTTCCATCACTTGTTGAGCGAGATGTTTGCTTTTAAAGTCACTGCCACTCCACAAGAAATGGTGAAGAGATTCGCTGATAGCTTACCAGCAAAGTGGAGCAGTTATCTTGAAATTCTCAAAGAAAATGGTGTTCTAGACACAATCACCGTTTATGAGTTAATTCAAAAATTGGAGAACAAGGATGTAGAAGAAAAGCTTAAGGCAAAAAGAACACTAACTCCTCAAAACCCAGAGATGTACTATGGGATTGCAGGAGGTATCAGTGGAGAAAAACCAGCCTCTCAACATGCGAAGCTTCAAACAGCCTTCATCTCAAACACCGGACCTTCCACAACAAATCAGTTTGATCCTTCAGCATACACGATGATGTATTCAAGACCAGATTCTTCTTCTCTACAACAGAATGTGCAACCGACAGCTCAGCAATTCACACCACCGCCTTTCTTAGAACCAAGCAGAGCTCAGCAGCAACAACCGCAACAGCAAGGGTTTTATGGAAGCTCTTCAAACTTTCAAGCCACTTCCAATCCGAACACAGTCAGATTAGACACTTCCAACTTTTCCAAAGTCAGTGTCGAAATAGCCAAGGAGCATATGGAGATGTTGAACACCTTGGTTAGTGCTTATTGTGGATTGATCGCAGGTCAGATTGGGAATATCAATCTAACCAATGAAGATTATCAGCAAGTGGATAAAGAAGAGTTTGAAATGATGGATATCAAATGGGCTCTTGCTAGTGCAATTCGAAGAGCAAAGGAGTTTATGGAAAGGACGGGGAGAACCAACTTGGAAAGCAAGAAAGACACCAAGTATGGGTTCGACAAGCAAGCTGTAAAGTGCTTTAACTGTGGTGAACGGGGTCATTTCAAAAGGGAATGCACAAGACCAGCTCAGCATGGAAACCAAAATCCTTTCAGAAATCAAGGCAACCAGCAGAACCAGAACAGGAACAATGTTCGTACGTTGATACCTGTCAACAACCAAAGCCAAACAGGGCCATCAAATGCCAACCAGGCACTTGTGGTTCAAGTTGATGAAGGTTGTGATTGGTCGCTTCAGTTGGGAAATGATGCTCCAGATGGAACAGCATGTTTTGCTGAAGTCGTAAAGGATTTAAAGCACGCCAGTGGTGGAGAATCTTCCACCAATGGTGATGAATCTTCTGAAGATGAAGACAGTTCTGGTTATAGTGGAAGCTCAGATGAAGAAACCTCCACTTCAGGCAATGATCATGTGGATGAGACATCAAGTGCGTCAGTCGATGCAGATATTGATGAGCTTTTGGAAGAAGCTGCAGCAGGAACTGAAAGAAGATCTATTTTGGTGGATCAAGCTGCTTACTCTTCGTCTTCTCTCCATTCAGCCTTTATGGCTAATGTCGACAATTCATCAAGTCAGGTATGTGTCGATGAACCCACTGTAGTTAGTTGTGAAAATTGTGATAGTTTAAAGGTTAAATATGCTGAAAAGGAAAGTCAGTTTGAAATCACACACAAACACAATCAAGAATTGATTGTAGATCTTTCTAAAGCAACTGAAGCTAACTTGTTTTTAACCAGAAATGAAAAGGAATTTAAAGCAACAATTGCGTCATTAAGACATGATGTTTCAGAATTACAAAAGGCTGTTTTGCGAAAACAACATGCTAACAATAATCTTATTGACACAATTGAAAAGCAAATGGTAGAGTTGGCAACAGTTCGATGTGAATGTGAGACAATTAAGCAGAAACTGGAAAGCTATTCCAATTCCCGCTATGTATTGGATCACATCATTGACGTTCAAAAGAAAAAGGGGGATAAAATATGTATTGGATTCAAATCATGTCCTCCCCCAATGAATCACAATTACTCCAAATTGCCTGATGACGAGGATATGCCCCGTTTTGAACCTACTGTGCCACTCGATTTAGATGACTTTGCAGCAGGCCTCGGGTTCACAACTGGTACATCATCCTCGGGTCAATCAGAATTTGAGAATGAGACAGATTCATCGTGTGTTAAGGAACAGAGTCCTCCCATTGTTGAGGATGCTGATTCTTCGGATGATGAATCTGAAGAGATTGTGAAACAACAGTCTAACTCGGTTACAACAGATATTCCAATCGAGAATCACATCCTGTGTGATCCACTAGTGAAACCGAGTAAGACTGAAATGTCAAAAGCAATGGAGTCCCTTGTATCTAGCAGTGAAGAGAATAACTTGTTGTACACGCTCAAAGGAGATAGCAAAATCTACTCTAACAAATATTTTCCAATTAAAAATGTAAATCAAGATTTAATTGAGCAAATTTTTGAAGGATGCACTGATAAGTTTTTGGGGAACAAAAGTGGCAAAGTTACCGTCACTCAATGTGATCCAATTCCGTGTGAACAAATTAGAAAACAATACGGAAACCAAAAACTACCAATTGAGCGAAAACAACAAGTCAACTCCGGAAAGGGTAAGGTACAGGGAAAGAAGGCTCAGAACAAGAATGTTCAAGCACCTAAAGTTCAGCAGCCTAAGACTGAACAACCAAAGGTTCAACAACAAAAGGTGCAAAACAAAAGAGCTCCTGTTAAGAAACGAGAACCGAAAATGAACTTTATTAGATCCACGGGTTCAGACAAACTTGAAACATTTCAGGATAAATCTAACATTGATTTTATAAAACAAGTTAGAATTTTAAAACGAAATGATCAGAATAATTACACCCAACACACCAACGGATGTGATTTAGGTCCAAGCACGTCTAGATCACAAAGTTCATTGTCTGGTTCTCCGTCTGGTCATCAACATGTTTCTCCGAAGTTTGTAGAGCGGAGAACATGTTTTGAATGTGGGACAGTTGGGCATATTGTAAGATATTGCCCACACGTGCAAAAGCTGAAGTAAAAAACGAGTGCTCCCCAAGAAATCGATTACCGAAAACGATCAGTTTCCCCGAAACAAGACCCACGTGTCTTGAAAGAAAGGGAAAAGAAGTTAAAGCAAAAGAATCAAAAGGTAATTGAAAAGGCCTTAAAATCAGAGGTCAAAGAAGAAAAACCTGTACAAGCAAAATCTGAAACTGTAAAACCAGTAAATGCAAAAACAATAAATTCAAATACTGGTAAAGGACAAACAGCTTGGAAGCAAAAGCAGGTAATTCAATCAGGGGGAGCACCACAGGTTCTTTTTCCTAATCATCAAGTGATTGAAATCACTTTCCTTGATGATCAAGGACGACCCAAGTCCACAAAGGCTTGGGTCCCCCTCTCCAACTAATCTCTGAGTGAGTGTGTAGGATATTCCAGGAGGAACTATTGATAGTCCTAGGATTGTTGATAGTGGAGCGTCCATGCACAAGATCAGCGACACCAGACTCCGAAACATCATTATATCTAGGAGTTGTTGCCTTTGATGGAGAGAAATGAGAAAAGAAAGGAAAAAGAAAAGAAGACAAAAATGTCTGATGATAGAATGTTGTTGAATGAAGTTGCAAAATTCGGCCAGATGAAAAATGTGCCAAAATTTGGTTGTTATGGTTTTTGATCGGGTCCTCAGGAAAGATTCCAATGAAAAGTACGCGCCTGTAGCACGTCTGAAACTTTTCGAAGATTCATGGATTTTTCTTCCACAAGAAGTTCAAAGTCCACAAGATGAACGTGTAGGGTACTTTTCTCTATGGTGTGATTGAAGAAAATGTGTTTGTTGAACAAACCAACCGGGTGTGCGGATGCCTTGGCGTGGATTGAACAACCGCACACTACTTCTCAAAGAGGAAGACAAAGACCTTCACTGGTACAATGTGGAAGACCAGCTGGACCCAGAGGTTTCTGATCTTGTTGCTGTGAAGAGATTTCTAAGTAGCTACAAAATCGACTTTGAAATCCACACCGGGTGGATATCCAGTTTGGGAGAGCACTCAGATTCCTTGCAATGCACGAAGCAGTTGCAGGATACGATTTTAAATTTCTAATCTCTCCTATACTTGTCGATATTTAAGCTGCTTTATGAATTATTATCATCTCGTACAGCACTCCTTGACCTGACACATTGATCTCGAATATCACCTCACACGTGATTATTTCATTATGAAACTCATCAATGTTGTCATGGTCCACACCGATGACCAACGTGCCGACCTTTTTACCAAAGCATTTGACAAATCAAGATTTGACTTTTTATTGATGGTAAACGGCATTAAGGTCAAGCAAGAGTAAAACCAACATCGGAAAATCATTTTTGTAAATACCTTTGTGTTTTAAATTTATCTTAGTTTGTTGATTTTAGGGGGAGTAAATCCAAAATTTGAAAATCCAAAAACATCGAAAAATTTCAAAAACACAAAAACAATAGAAAAACAAAAATGAGTTTCCTGGCGACCAAAGAGAAAATGATAGTACATCAGTGGTCTGTTCAAACCTCTTTAAACCTAAACTGAAAAACGATAAGCAGCTCTATATAAGATGTATCGGTAGGCTCACAATCATTTTAAAGTGTGCAGGGTGATATAAATCTTAAATCGACTGAAGACCAGGTGGGAACCATTCATTGGCATATGGTCTTAGTACCGAAATTTCGTTTGAGAGATTGCCGAGGTTCTGAGATATTCGGTCTTTATGCTGCTTATCATCTGGGTATCATGGTTGTATCTTTTACCGAAAAATAACGGGGACGCAAGTCTAGATCTTCCATGATACCATACATACGTGTACATATTGCATTCGACCTCAATAAGTGATCAACAATCACATGTCCAAACAAATAAGTGATAAAATATCACATTTATCCGGGAGTCAAGTTCGTCTCTCTGCTGTACGAAAGTACTGACCTGTTCACGGACTTGCTCCTGTGCCCTTCATGCATATGAAAATCAAGTTCCTCATCAATAAGTGATTATATCACATAGGGCTTGTTTTCAAATCAAAATAAGTGAGAATCTCACATCATATACGGTCAAACAGATGATAATCGGTATACTCACCGGTAAGATGAACCCTCGTGCATACCTTGATACGGGAATGTGTCGGGAAAAAGATGAACACCGGTCGGTAAGTATAAATCATACCTTAACGTATCCCCTCGCCATGATTACATCTGATAAGTTGAGCTTAAGTGGACAACAATACCGATAATTGTTATAGGATGCTTATCTTAATGTTAATTAACTGAACAACAAGAGCGTTTTGGCATGACCGTACACTGATATGATTCTCTTACCCTCGAAACTCGCAAAAAGAATGTCTGTAAATATTTATTTAATGCTTTCAGTTTCTGCATCTTTGTATATATTTATTTACTGCTTTCAGTCTTTAAATTTGAAATATTCAAAAATACCAAAAAGATTTTAGGTGTGTTTTAATGTAAACTTTATAAAAGCCAAAAAGATTTTATTTCTATTTTATTTTCGATCGTACGATGTTGGATCTCGAGTCTTCGTTACCTGAAACCTGAACGAAAACCGAAAATGACTAAATCTTCATAAACGGTCGAAATTTGCAAAGTGTTGAAAGTTAAAATTTGAAATGGATAAAGTATTTTAAACTTTCAAACTGTCGGACGGTGTTTGATTAAACAATGGTCACACGTGTGTCGTTTGTTTATGTTACGATATTCCAAGCAGTTGTTCTCATTACGCGTTTAGATTTCTTGCATGTGCAGATTCTAAAGGCAAGGAGAACATGGTCGATGACAAGCTTCGGAATGAAGACACGACGTGAAGACACTCAAATGATGAAGATGATCGAGTTGCCGCTGATCCATCATCAACACCACAAGGATCTCAAGTACTGTAGATCAAGTCATTCACGAGCATAACTCAAGGGGGAGCTTATGTTAAGGGGGAGTTTGTCAACACACTTCCTACATGAAACGGGGAGTTTGTTGATACACTTTCTGCTTTGAAGACGTGAAGACTTTGAAGATCCTCCGACATGGAAGACATGGAAGTTGAACCTCACGAGTAGCGTCCAAGGGGGAGTTTGTTGATACATATCATGTGGACGCGACTTGGTTCGGTTCAACTCGGTTCGGTTCGACCCGGTTAGGTTCGGCTCAAGCCCGACGTTACGACATTCTTCCGTCGTGCGTCCCAGAGTTCGACACGCGAAGCACGGAGCGGCGCGAGACGGTTCCCGCTGCCACATCACCATGACATCATCATGTTGATGTCATGATGATGTCATGTGGTTGACTAATCTACAATCTGCATATTTGAACGTAAAGAATGCATGTAACATTGAGTTTAGGCCAATCACTTTACTTGGGCTGAAACTATCACATCTGGGCCGAACCCATACCCAATCGCACAAGTGAAGACCTCATATATATATACCGAAATCAAGTGTGATTTCGGTAGAGGAGGCAGACACAAGGACAAGAGGCAGCGCACAAGTGAAAGAACACACACCCGAGAGAATTGATAGAGAGTTTGCAAAGATTATTTTGTAAACATTGATTTGTAACTGTTTTCAAGTATTAATACATTGGTGTTAATCGTTGAGTCTCGGTGTCTTGCATCTTGTGTTCTTGTTCATCTCTATCTCGGTTTGCTATCTCGGTTGGATTCCGCACAACCGGGTTGGTTTGTACACAAGGATTAGGCGACTAGATCCTCCCCTAGCCGGACCTACATTCCCTATACGGGCTTGGGGTACGGTATATAAATACCGCTTGGTCGGGCATTAAATCTTCCATCGTATGGTGGTTAATTGAATATTTGATCGGCCTGTTTAAATTGTTTTGTTTACTTAAAGCCTTTGGGGGGTTAATGACCATGTCCCGGATATCCTTGGCATCATTTTACGAAATGGCCACGACCTAAGCGCGGAGTGTAGGCGTATACTCGTCAGTGCATAAATAGATTATGTGGTGTGTCTATTGATCTTTAACCCGGCACGATCCGGGCTACTGAACGCATAAGGAACATGTAATTCTTTTACGAGATTATATATTTAAATAATTATCCCAAGTTATAAAATGTTTGTGCCATGTGCATCCAAATCAATTTTTAATCATTTTTAAAATGAGTCAGTTGATTGTATTTACCAGTGTAAACTGACGTATTTTCCCAAAAAGATTAAATGCAGGTACTAAGCGTAATAGGCTGGATTCTCTCCTTAGCATCAATAAAGAGTCTCGCAAGCTTAAGATGCCTATCGTCTGTTGAACTACTGTTTCCTATATCCGTCTGTGGATAAACTTTCAACTGTTGTGATACATGATATTACAATATTTTATTCGGTTGAAATATATCTATCATTTGCTTCCGCTGTGCATATTAAATATTGTGTTGTTTGACTATTATGTTGCCAACCACGTCACGATACTCCCCACCGGGCCCACCGGTGACACGTGGAAATCGGGGTGTGACAGGTTGGTATTAGAGCCAACACTGAGTGAATTTAACACTAGCCTTTTGTGTTTAATCTCAGTTACACAATTGCACATTCCAAAAACTTTCGAGTCTAGAAAAATAACATAGGACAAATTCTACTTTGTTTTGTTTTGTTTTGTCTTTTATTTTATATACTCTTGTCGTTATCTCATGTTGTATTGACATGATAAATTATGCCGCCAAGATTCTTTCGACGAAGAGGACGAGGCAAGGGGCCAATCACCGCCCCCAATGACGACGAGGCAGGACCTTCGCACATGCGAACTACTACCACCACTGCGAGTGCTGACCCTAGAGAAAACCGGAGGAACCTTTTTGAACCTGCTAGACGATCTGTCTCGCACAGTTCGACACCTCCCATTCACAACTTATATGGGCCACAGTCGGAAAATGAGCCCGACAACCCTCAACCTTCTTACATACCTCTTCAGCTATCCCTATCGCATAATTCCTTTGGTGACCCTACACCTGTTTTTAGGGGCCGGTTTAACCCGGCAAATTACATACAAGAACCAGTGGGTTTTAACCCATTGGGGCCAGAGGATCATTACTCCGGCGATCATGCAGAGGATATGGACGAGGACACCGATCCCGTCGTGCCCGCAACCTGAACCCCGAACCATCCTATCGAGGTCTCAGATGGTTCATCTTTTCATGGATCACCCTACCATGGTCCGGACAGTTATCAGACACGATTTAATCAACACGAGTGGTATTTTACACCCTCGCATCATTCGTCGCCTCATCAGCAGCAGCAGGATCCCTTTGAGGATTCACGATTCGTGGCAGTCATGCCACCGCCTCCACCGCCGCCAGTTCAGCCGGCACCTCCGCAACCGCCGAGACGTAGGAGAACCGGAGCGCGGATGTCCGCGCGAGGATGAGACTTTCATTTTAGCTCTCCTCGACAATCAAGTGGCAGTCATTATCCGCCACTTCCAGAAGATCCGCAAATGGGTGGACCTTCGAACCCAGTTGCACAGCAACCACCACCGATGGGTTTTGATAACCTGATTCCTGCCTACACTGGTTCTATGACGTACAACCCGTTTGGGCCGCCGGTTCACACCAACTACAATTATGCTGAAGCCGACCCATACTTGGTAGCGTCCAATTACAACGCCTTTAACCCTGAAGGACCGTATGGAGCTCCTTGGGGAGCAGGATACCCAACCCATGGGTACCAGATACCTGCCAGACCTATAATACGGACACAATCGCAGCCGCCACGGTTTTCTCCCCCAGAACGGGAGGAAATTCTCCAGAGACTGGACCAGGTCGAGCGAGACTTTCACTGAGATCGCAGGGAGCGACAGACTTTCTTCCAGGGATTGACAAGCCTGATAAAAGGGAAGAGCAAGAAGGACCATTGAATCCTTCCATTGTTGTTGTAATTTCCTTGTATCATTTGAGCCCCTGCGTGGGCCTGTCTTGCTGTATTAGCCCCTGTGTGGGTATGTTTGTTTGTTTTGACCCCTGCGAGGGTCTATCTTTCTGTTAACCCCTACGAGGGTGTGTTGTTTGTTTAAGTCCCTGCGTGGACTAGTATTTCAATTTGACCCCTGCGTGGGTATGTTACTTTATTAAAAAGCCCCGTTTAGGGCGACGTGTAACCTATTTATAATTAATGGAATGTTTAATTTATAAATTTCATTTTTGCTATTATATGCATAAATATATTATATGGAATAAATAAATCAAAATCATTCCTTTTAATAATAATATGCCTATTTAATATTGAATAAGAATCTTAAGAGTGAAACCTAGCCTGAGTGTCATTGTGAAGACCTGGCCATGATGGTAAGACCTGTTTAAAAGATTCAAATCCCTGTTAACATCTGTAAACATGTTAACGCTCCTGGCAGATGTGATTCGTTAAAATCACACACGCCATTCTTATATAAGGATTCTTCAAAAGATTCCTAACCCAACTTAATGATCTCTGAATCATGGGTTTAAATCATCAATTAAGATGATCATATTTTGACCATACGTTGGTAATATAGTGCCTACGGGCCTTGCTCATTTCTACATGAGCCAAAAGACAGTGGTAGCTATGACTCCCTATCCGAAAAAGGTAATGAACTATGTTCAAGCCTTAAAAGCTTTGATTCTCTGAAATCATAGCTTATGATTTATAAATGTCCTAGTGACTAGGCCTTTTGTGCTACTAATAAAACTATTATTGTTTTTATAATTAGGATAAATTGTAATAAAAATCCTAAATAAATATGATTTATAAATTAACCAAATATGGCTTATATTACCATGGTTAATGAATTGCAAAAAAAAAAAAAAAAAAAAAAACAATTCTATGATAAACTCCCAAATAAGCTATTGTTATTGTCTTATGTAACAGTTTAAATTAAAATGGCTGACTCGGATGAAATTAATAGTCACCCAAGGGAGAACAATGATAACGCCCGAATTAATATAACGGGTGCCGAACTGAAAGCGTTAGTAGACGACGCTGTTACAAAGGCCTTAGAGCGGCAGTATGAAGAATATAGTGGGACTCGAAGCAGGACCCTATCTACGCCGCATTCAAAGCCTAAAACACACTCTGAGGCTCACAGCAAGCCACCTCCCAAGAAGGATGAACCCAAGAAAGGAGATGACGATCGTCACTCCTCAAACCATCATAGTGATCCGTCTCAAAAGATTTTTTGAATCAAGGACCCCGTGACAAGGGTTGCTCCTACAAATATTTTGTCTCATGTAAACCCAGGGATTTCACTGGGGAGAAAGGAGCTGTAGATTGTATAACGTGGTTAGATGAGATGGATACAGTTGTGGATATTAGCGGATGCGCTGAGAGGGATGTGGTCAAGTTTGTGTCGCAATCATTTAAGGGTGAGGCCTTAGCCTGGTGGAGATCGTTGATTCAAGCCACCGGGAAGATCCCATTGTACAACATGACATGGGAGCAATTTGTTGCCCTTATCAGGGAAAACTACTGCCCTCAGCATGAGGTGGAGAAGATAGAGTCAGATTTTCTATCGTTGGTTATGAAGAACCTTGACTGCCAAGCTTACCTCACGAGCTTCAACACAATGACCCAATTGGTTCCGTATCTGGTGACCCCGGAACTAAAAAGAATAGCTCGTTTCATCGGGGGTTTAGCCCCAGAAATAAAGGCAAGCGTGAAGGCATCTCGGCCGACTACTTTCAGGTCGGTAACTGACATATCCCTGTCCCTCACTCTGGACGCGGTCCGACAGAGATCGCTGAGGAACTCAGACACCGAGAAGAGGAAACGTGAAATGACACTTCACGAAGGTTAAACAAGAAGCATCGAGGAAACAATGACCATAAGAAAGGGTCTGAGTCTAGGAAGGATGGGCATCAGTCTGGTGATAAGCCCAAGTGCAAAGTCTGCAAGAAACAGCACTTCGGGAAGTGCCGGTTTGAATCAAACTCGCAGACTCAGTCGAAAACATTTGCATGTGGAATATGCAAGTCCTAGGAGCACAAGACCTTGGATTGCAAGAAGCTGAAAGACGCAACGTGCTATCGTTGCAATGAAAAGGGGCACATTAAGACCAACTGCCCGAAATATGCAAAGAAAGACGACGAAGGAAAGAAGACAAATGCTAGAGTCTTCAGAATGGATGCGAAAGAAGCTGTGCAAGACGATAACGTGATCACAGGTACTTTCCTTGTAAATGATGTCTATGCAAGAGTACTTTTTGATTCAGGCGCTGATAAGTCTTTCGGAGATAATAAGTTTTGCAACCTGCTGAACTTACCTGTTAAAACCTTAAGTGTAAATTATGAGGTGGAGTTAGCAGATGGCACCTTAGAAACCGTCTCAACTGTATTAGATGGGTGTGTGATATCCATTAAGAACCACTCTTTTCCTTTGTCCCTACTTCCCTTCAAGTTAGCCGGTTTTGACATAGTTTTGGGTATGGACTGGTTATCCCATAACCAGGCCCAAATTGTCTGCAACAAAAAGCAAGTGGTGATTAAGACTCCGTCTGGTGAATCACTTACCATTCGGGGAGATACCCAGTATGGACTGCCTGAGCAAGTGACTATGCTCAAGGCCTCCAAGTGTTTAAAGAAGGGTTGTGTCATCTACATGGCACAAGTGATTATTGATGAGCCTAAACCGAAGATAGAAGATATCCCCGTCATTTCTGAATACCCTGGAGTTTTTCCTGAAGAACTACCTGGTTTACCACTAGATAGGCAAGTGGAGTTCAGAATTGACATCATCCCTGGGGCAGCACCTGTTGCTAGAGCACCCTATAGGTTAGCACCAACGGAGATGAAGGAATTAAGAACACAACTAGATGAATTGCTGGCCAAAGATTTCATCAGACCTAGTTCGTCTCCTTGGGGAGCACCAATCTTATTTGTCAAAAAGAAGGATGGATCAATGCGTCTGTGCATCGATTACCGTGAGCTTAATAAGGTTACGATCAAGAATAGGTACCCATTGCCCAGAATCGACGATCTGTTCGATCAACTCCAAGGGGCAAGCTACTTCTTCAAGATTGACTTAAGGTCAGGCTATCACCAATTGAAGGTCAAAGATGAAGATGTACACAAAACTGCATTTAGGACTCGTTATGGTCATTACGAGTTCCTAGTGATGCCTTTTGGGCTCACAAATGCACCTGCCGCATTCATGGATCTCATGAATCGCGTCTGCAAGCCCTACTTGGACAAATTTGTCATCGTCTTCATAGACGACATCCTCATCTATTCGAAGAACAAGGCTGATCATGAGAAGCATCTTCGATGTATTCTTTCACTACTTCAGCAGGAGAAGCTCTATGCCAAATTCTCTAAATGTGAATTTTGGCTTCGAGAAGTCCAATTTCTTGGACATGTGGTTAGCGAACGTGGAATCTAAGTGGATCCCGCTAAGGTTGAAGCTGTCATAAATTGGCAGGAGCCAAAGATGCCTACAGAAATTCGTAGCTTCCTAGGCTTAGCAGGATATTACAGGCGTTTCATTGAAAATTTTTCAAGGATTGCTGCACCCCTAACTTCCTTGACAAGGAAGAAAGTAAAGTTCGTTTGGGGACCTAAGCAGCAAGAATCCTTTGATATCCTTAAGCAAAAGTTGAGCAACGCTCCTGTTTTGACGTTACCTGATGGAATCGAAGAATTTGTAGTTTATTGTGATGCATCGCACACTGGCATGGGATGTGTGCTTATGCAGAAAGGCAAAGTTATTGCCTACGCTTCAAGACAGTTAAAAGTGCACGAAAAGAATTACACCACCCATGACTTGGAGTTGGGTGCCGTTGTATTTGCACTGAAGCTATGGAGGCACTATTTGTATGGGATCAAGTTTGTGATCTATTCTGATCACAAGAGCCTCCAGGACTTGTTTAACCAGAAGGATTTAAACATGAGGCAGCGCCGATCGATGGAGACGTTGAATGATTATGATTGTGAAATCAGATACCATCCAGGGAAAGCAAACGTGGTTGCTGATGCCTTAAGCAGGAAGGAAAGGGTGAAACCCATCCGAATCAATGCCAAGAGCATTGAAATAAAGAACAGTTTGAATGAAAGGTTGTTAGCTGCACAGAAAGAAGCTGTGTTAGAAGCTAACTATCCTAATGAAAAGCTGGGAGTCACTGAAGAGAAATTATCTCAGGGCAATGACGGAATCCTGAGGTTAAATGGAAGAATATGGGTTCCAGTTTATGGAGGACTTCGAGATGTGATCCTCCAGGAAGCCCACAGCTCTAAATATTCCGTTCATCCTGGAGCGGATAAGATGTACCAGGATCTGAAGGCAAACTATTGGTGGATAGGCTTGAAAAAGTCTGTAGCCGCCTATGTAGCTAAATGCTTGACATGTGCGCAAGTCAAGGCAGAACATCAAAAGCCGTCAGGGTTGCTACAACAGCCTGAACTTCCCACATGGAAGTGGGAAATGGTAACTATGGATTTTATCACCAAGTTACCTAAGACAAGGAAAGGAAATGATACCATATGGGTGATCGTAGACAGACTGACTAAGTCAGCACATTTCCTACCCATAAAGGAGACATACAGCTCCGACATGTTAGCCCAATTATACGTAGACAAGATTGTAGCTCTACATGGCGTACCTGTGGCTATTATCTCTGATAGAGATACTAGATACACGTCGCATTTTTGGAAGATTTTCCAACAAGCTTTGGGCACGCGCTTAAATTTCAGTACGGCTTACCACCCTCAGACTGACGGACAGAGTGAGCGTACCATCCAAACATTGGAAGACTTGCTACGTGCATGTGTGATTGATTTAGGTGGTAGTTGGGATAACCACCTACCATTGATTGAGTTCTCATACAACAATAGCTACCATACCAGCATCAAGGCTGCGCCTTTCGAGGCTTTATAGGGTAGAAAGTGTAAAACTCCCATTTGTTGGGCGGAAGTTGGAGATGTCCAACTGTCAGGTCCGGAAATAGTCTTTGAAACGACGGACAAGATTGTCCAGATTCGTGACCGATTGAAAGCTGCCAGAGATAGGCAGAAAAGCTACGCTGATTTAAAGCGTAAATCTTTTCACTTCGAGGTAGGTGACAAGGTGTTGCTTAAAGTATCACCCTGGAAGGGAGTGATGCGATTTGGTAAGAAAGGCAAGCTAAGCCCGAGATACATAGGACCTTTCGAGGTCATCGAACGTGTCGGATCAGTTGCCTATAAGTTAAACTTACCGGAAGAGCTCAGTGGTATTCAAAATGTATTCCACATCTGCAATCTGAAGAAGTGTTTCGCTGATGAATCACTGGTAATACCACATACAGATGTGCACATAGAAGAGAGCTTAAAATTTGTTGAAAAACTTGTGTCGATCGAGGATCGACAGGTCAAGAAGCTTCGAAGGAAGCATGTGCCTATAGTAAAGATAAAATGGGATGCCCGTAGAGGTCCCGAATACACGTGGGAGGTAGAGTCCACAATGAAAGAAAAGTACCCTTATTTGTTTCAGTAAATCTCGAGGTCGGGATTTCTTTTAAGGGGGTGAGGATGTAACACCTCGAAAATTCACGTCCTATAATGTATTGACACGTGTCATAAGTTTGAACGTGTGAAAGAATGTTCTGAAAGGACTAAAGTTGACAAACATGGAAAGTATGTGAATATACGGGTTTAAAATGTCAACAGTGAATAAATATACTTTACAATAACCCTACATGATGCTCATACCTTCAAACGAATAAATCATGGATCATACGAAGCTAAATAAGAAAGAAAGTGAGAGATTACAAACCACAGGGGTTAAATGTGTCAACATGTTTAAAGTATACCTCTGAGTGACCTTTTAGCAAACCCGAAGCTTTGTAACGATTATTTATGCTCACTAGAATGCACGATAAAAATTTCATAAAGTTTCGTTATCGTATGAGAAAGTTATGATCAAATTCGTATGCGAGGGGTTAAAAGCGTCAACGATGAAGTTTATGACTTTTCGGGTGAACACAAAGTTAACCGAGGACTTAACAAAGGGAGTATATGTCTTGAAGCCCTTATAAGTCAATTTGGAGGGTTCAAAATGCAATATATAAAGTCGTAGCAAAGTTTCCAAGAGCCAAGGACCAAAGCCTAAAAAATCAAAAGTTTGGATTTGATCAGAAGGGCTTCGCGTCACGCGAGGGACCCTAGGGGGGGGGCTACGCGTCGCGCGAAGGGTCCTCTGATCCGAATTCTTTGGGTTTTTGTCTGCCATGGCCATTTTAACCGACTTATAATCGATTTTCCACATCTTGCACGACCCCTAAGCAACCCCTAGACACTTAGGGACATCTGGAAGTGATCCATGGCCATTGTTAGGCTTGTGTGTCAACAATCCATGAAGTTTTGAGCACTATATAAAGGGCCAAGGTTGCAACCATTTCTTCACACCTTCCTTCAGCATTTCTGATCAATTCTGGAGCTCCAAAGCAGGCTCAACTGATCACTAATCGTGCATAGGACTTCAGTAAGTATGCTTAACCTTTCTTAGTTAAGTTTTTGCTTAGTTTTAGCTTAAAAGTCAAACCGTCGTAATTAACGGTTGACTTAGCGATTAATCACTAATGGTCCAGTGATTAGTCGAATTGAAAGTAGTTATAAGTTGGTAATTATGTGGGCAATAAACCCTTAAAAAGGCACCCTCTGATTCCCACTCTAACTAGGTCTAATGTCGGGTCAAACTTGTTATTAAAAAGTCAACAGAATGCTTAATTTCTAATTTATGCATAATCAGCAATGTAGGACCCATACAACATGTTTGATCATTAATATAACTTGGTAATTAATGTAAGAACATGTCTAAACATGTTCGACCCGACAATTTTCTGTTTAGACCCGGTTCGGAACCGAAAGTCGCAAAGCTTTGACTTTTGCTTTGACTTCAGTTCTGACCCCCCGTTTTGGCATGTTTTAGAAATTCCTTAGAGCTTTAATTGGACTAGGTTACATGCTAGTATAACCCTCTGTGATTATACACCTTGGTTCATTAGTTATCCAATTAATATGCATGATTCCGTTAATTGCTCATATGTTGACCATTATGCGCTTTTCACCTTAAAACATGATTTTTGAAAATGTAAAAGTGTAGAAACCTTAGTTACTGAATTATAAACTTGCACCCAAAATTTGACATCAGTTTGGGGTGTAGATTAAGAGTTATGCTCGTTAGCGTAATTAGAAAGCTTCTTTAGCGATTAAACGGCATAATTAGCGTATAGCCTATTTAAACCTACTTTTGGATATCAAACTTGTTACCCACTGATGTAATATATTATTTTGGGATTTTTGAAGATTTTTAATTAATTTTAGGCTGAGCATAGCTTATAGTCATAGGCTTAATCCGGTAATTGTCGGTTTTGCCCTTACGGGCTATAAAATGAGTTTTACATATCTTTTTGACCCCAAACCTTTTGCTACTGATTACATATGATAAATAAATTATTTTAAGCCTTCTGGAATAATAAAAATATTAGTTTTCCATATAGAACCCGGTAACGGCTTCTAATCGCCTTATTAAGCGTTTTTAACGCATAGTATGTACTAGAACCATTTTAAACATACAAGGGTTGATACCTACTGATATTTTAGGTAAATTATAATATTTTAATAGTAAGCAAAAGTTGTTAAACTCAGACTTCAGTTTTGAGCTTTACGGCTTATGTGAAATTACCAAAATGCCCCTACGGTGCATAGTTTGGTTATAATTAATAAATTTCACATATATACTTTACCCTACTATTATAACTTATTAAATTGAGTATTTTTGCTGATTACGTCAGACCTGTAACTCAGGTTAATACTCAAACTCTTTTATAACCTTTTAAATGACCAAACTACCCCTACGGGGCATAATTTGTGTTTAAATTCGTTTCGGGCATAATAAAAGACATCTTACTGATGTCACAACATATTTGAAGCATATTAACTTAGGAAACATGTATATGGCTCTTACGTTTACCCGTTACGCTTATTACGCGTTCGGTTCGGTTTATGTAACTAGTTTGCATAAATTAGCCGAAACGGGTCAAACCTTATCGGTTTTATCTCAAAATCCAGAATGTGTATGAAATACCCATATTAAGCAAGTCTTCAAACTTGTCGGGTCTAAATCACATTCTATTCCGGTCTTCGCTTAATCGTGCGTACGAACCGTATCTTTGAAACTAACCGGTCTAAGCTTAAGCTTAACTAAAGACCCGTTAGGATTCTAATAGGTTATTATAAACCTTCGTTCCAGATTAGGAGGACCAGTAAAAGCTACTTGCATTTGCTTATTGTGATTATTACTTTGCTCAGGTAAATACTTTTAACTTATTTTCCCTATACGGGCTTGGGGTACAGTATATAAATACCGCTTGGTCGGGCATTAAATCTTACATCGTATGGTGGTTAATTGAATATTTGATCGGCCCGTTTAAATTGTTTTGTTTACTTAAAGCCTTTGGGGGGTTAATGACCATGTCCCGGATATCCTTGGCATCATTTTACAAAATGGCCACGACCTAAGCGCGGAGTGTAGGCGTACACTCGTCAGTGCATAAATAGATTATGTGGTGTGTCTATTGATCTTTAACCCGGAACGATCTGGGCTACTGAACGCATAAGGAACATGTAATTCTTTTACGAGATTATATATTTAAATAATTATCCCAAGTTATAAAATGTTTGTGCCATGTGCATCCAAATCAATTTTTAATCATTTTTAAAATGAGTCAGTTGATTGTATTTACCAGTGTAAACTGACGTATTTTCCCAAAAAGATTAAATGCAGGTACTAAGCGTAATAGGCTGGATTCTCTCCTTAGCATCAATAAAGAGTCTCGCAAGCTTAAGATGCCTATCGTCTGTTGAACTACTGTTTCCTATTTAATTCGATCCGTCTGTGGATAAACTTTCAACTGTTGTGATACATGATATTACAATATTTTATTCGGTTGAAATATATCTTTCATTTGCTTCCGCTGTGCATATTAAATATTGTGTTGTTTGACTATTATGTTGCCAACCACGTCACGATACTCCCCACCGGGCCCACCGGTGACACGTGGAAATCGGGGTGTGACATCACTGCACCTAAATACCTAGCACCAAAGACAATCCCAACTATCTATCTCCTCTCGGTCTCAAGAATAGGTAGAACACTAAACTCCTCTAAATCACCAAACAACGTTCCTATGGAATACGTGCACCATAAACCATTAACTAGTTACAAACACGAAGTAGGTAACCTAACATGCATCTATACATGAAAGACATTCACAAAGACACATGAGGAACGATTGAACGATAATAAATTAGAATAAAGCATGCACACACATCTAGCCAATTATTATTAGATCTTTTACTTTAATATTTATCCATCACAAAATTACCAAAACCGAGAAATTACCAATTATCAATAAATATTCATCACAAAACCGGGTAGAAAAATAACTAGCCAATAATCATTGTCATAAACAATAAACAAGTCTGAGATATCAAAAACATCATGTTCGCAAGTCTAAAAAAAACACAAAGTCTAATTAAAAACTGTAAAGCTAACTCGTTTGTGAACCCAGACTCGAATCTTGAACCGTGGCTTTAAATCTTGAACCAGCTTCTCCTTCTTGAAATCGGCCCTTTAACCTCCCTCTATGCTTGCTGCCGTCTGATGTTTAATATATCGTAGCCGCCTCTCATATATATGGAATTAATCTCCGTCCAACTATGTAGGTATTATATTATTTTCCTTTACTCCATTAGGGTTTTTCTTTTAAATATCTTCATACGTTGATGTCACGGCCCCCGACCCGGTTTGACACGTTTCAGAAGCCGCGGGACAGAAATACTGCGGTATTTAATTGATTAAGTTTAACAGCGGAAGTTTTCATCAGGATCGTTTAAAGCTAAAATTTTCCCCGATTATTTTATTTCACAATTCGGGATAAAACCCCGATAATTTACAATAGTATGATTTTACTATAAAATTGTTATATTACAAAACTTATTTCTTTATTTTTATAATGAGCCACTATTTTAAGCTTGAAATGCTCCCCAGCACTTTTTCCTGAATTACAACAGATCACCTGAAACATGTTTGAAAAAGGTTTTGTCAGCGGGAAATACTGAGTGAATCATTCTATTTACTAAAATGACACATTTGTTATAATATACAGTATTAAGAGCGATTACAATGTTTCTGATATCAAGCCAACTACCCACGGTATTTGTCACTCGACCCATTGGCCCATTCGTCCAATGGTGTCTGTGACTATGGTCATATCCCCCATTGGCTGCCCCAATGGTGACGATTATCAAGTAATGTATACAAAACCCCACATACCGGCTGTAATTTGGTGATTACAAAGACTTAATCCCCGTAATTATAACTTTGAAAATAAACATGATTTTGTAAATAGATTTGATAAAAAGAGAGAATGACTCACATTGCTGATTTAATACGGACAGAGTCTAATCTATGATTTAGCCTTGTTAACCTAATATAATAACAATGCACACAAAACTGGGTTAGTAATCAATCCAGCAATTACGATAATTTATGAGATCAAATTCTCACAATGAATGACAAAATGCAATACTTCATCCATCGAATTAACGATGATCCGTTGAATTAACAACGAACGACAAAGTATAATACTTTATCTATCGAATTAACGATGATCCGTCAAATTAATGACGAATAATAAAGTATAACCCTAATGTGGGCGGCACTTAAACATTCATTGGATATATTGATCGTCGGATAAATGAATCGTAGCAGCGATTGTGCTAATACCCTGTTTTGCAGCAGAATTTCGAGACCCGTGTGTGTTATTTAGAGTATTCCTGTTATAACTTAGAGTATATTTCGAATTTTTCCGTCGTTTTTGTACCAGAATTCAAGTCCCAAACAACCCTATTTATACTGAAAATTTGACCCAGTCGCGTAGCGCGACTGGGTACCCCTATAGCCGTCGCGCTACGCGACTGCCAACCTATATTCATAGAGTAGCTACGTGCATGGGTAGGTTTGCTGAGTTGACGGTTTTGTGAAATTCAATTTTGACAGATAGTTATGTGGATAATCGTAACTAGGGTTTTACCCCCCCCTGAGTTTTAGGGGCCCTAATCCTGATTCTGAAAATTATGAAAATTTTAGGGTTTGTTCAGAATCACTTGGGTGTCTCAATTAGGGTTTCCTTTTGGACTAATTAACTTAATAATTATGACTTTTGATTAGAGTTGTTACAGTTGAATAATAGAATTCACATGGCCCAATCCCATTATTTACGTACACATGCTTGGAACGTTATGTGGCGACCCACTAATACATTCTTTTCATTTTTTTCTCTTGTTGACCAACAACTCCAATTGAATAATAAACCCCCTTGACGTAAAAATGCTCTGGGCTTCCTTATCTTTCACAGCCCAATGTATTTTCTTTTGCCTCATACATTAATTCGTCCAATAAGATCTGATGTCTACTCCCCTCAATCTCTAGCCTTCTTTTCAATTGTTGTTGCTCCTTTTTTTATTGTCATTCCATATAATTGTTGATGTCCACTTTCTTTGAATGACTTTAAAACATGGATTAATTGTAAGTCCATGATCTTTTCAATTTATTTTATAACCTACGATAATTTCAAAAGAAAATGGAAACAAATAGTTAATGATCATTTAAGCCAATTTAAGTTTCAAGACATGTTATAATTTTCAATTATGACTTTTACTTTCTCATGTCTCAACTTAATTATCACCATTTATCTAATGTTAAACCGTTTTTACTCGTTTTAGCTCATTTCCACTTAAAAACCTTAAAATCCGAATATGAACCAATTAGAAGTGATATTTAATGTTAACCCAAAAATTACTGAAAAGTGTAGGGAATATCTATATAAAAATATGTATAATTTAGACCACATCAACGAGCAACCAAACCTCCTTAGAATTCCCCACACTTGTCCGGTTCATACACAAAAAAAAAAAAAAAAACACAAAAACAAATGAAATAAAAACAAAACTTGGGTTGCCTCCCAAGAAGCGCTAAGTTTTAGATCTTCAGCCAGATCGTACCTGATATGCGCTACGGTGGTCTCAATGCACACTTACCCAATGTATCTCCAATGAATGCCCGAAAATTTACATGCCATCTCCATAAGCTCCCCGGTATAACTTGCATGTTTAGAAAGCACCTGCGGGTTTCGCTGATCCACTTCAGGAGATATATACCGATGTTTTGTAGCTTTGCCCTTTTCATCTTCTTCCTCGAACCCTCTTCCCCACACTTGTTAATTGGAATGATTGATATGGGAAGAGGTTTGGTACACACATTCATCTCATCAGACTGCTCTGCCTCATCATCCTCACACACCATCTGATCCACCAGTGACTCTTCATCAGATAAAGGATTCATTGATGTGGTATTATCCTCCACAACCTCCTCCTCCATGTGAGAATAATCTCTAATATCATCAGGTAACGGTGAGAGACGCTCTTCTATTTCTATCTTCATTTTTAACTTCTGACACTTGGAAACTAGACAGCTGATTCGATCTTCATTGGAAAGGTTGGGTGTTGATAAATACTGCTCGAGTTTGGACAAATTCACTTCCAACATAGTAAGCTTTTTCTCCTCATCGGTCTGATAAGTATAGACACCCTCGGGCTCAGAATATTCCTCGGGATGATATTGTCGGTATCCCTGATACGGTCTTGAGATGTACGCATCCATCAATTTTTTATTCCAATACTTTGGATTTTCCAAATACACCGCGCACACATCATAATCATAAGTATGATCATGACCGCAACCGAAACATCGTCCATCCGTCATTGGCTCATAATAAGCATCCTCGTCCCGATCCCATCCATCAGAGTAATAACCATCCTCCACTGTTGTATCGGAATCATAGAAATATGGTGGATAGGAAGGATTCTCATAGCAAGGCAACGGTTGTTCTTCCAATTTCGCTTTTTCCCGTCTAAATCGGGCCTCGTGGCAACCGATACATGGGTGAAGTGGTTCCCCGCACAACTTGCATGTAGAAGAGCCGCAAAATATAGTAAGATCTATCATCCTGCACAAACACAACTCAACTACCCATGTAAATCACGAACAAACCAGATAAAACAAAAAATATTTTTGCGTTTTTTTAGTTTTTTTTAGAAAGCAAGAACAACTAACTAACTAACTAACTAACTAACACTAAGCGCACTAATTCCCCGGCAACGGCGCCATTTTGATGACTGTCGTAAGGGTCATGCAAAAACCTAATTAAACTACGTAGATAGCGTAAGTAGGGTATCGTATCCACGGGGAATTTGTGGTTAGCGTTAAAGAAATTAATTAAAACTAAATTATCTAGATTGGGGGTTTGTTTGTAGATTTAAAAGAAAACACGATTTGTCACGAAAAGTGTTATCAATATTAAGAAGAAGTAACCTCCACTCGGAATCTCGAATACCCGTTTTAATATAAAAATCCGTTTTGTGATTCAAAACACCACATAGACATGGCCTCGGAATTAATGAATTTGATTAGTTAATAGGGATAGTTTTCAAGATTCACTATGCAACCTAATAACCCATTTGTTTGTATCAACTACCCACCGATTTACTAACCCGCTAACAACGCAAGGAAGTTGCCAATACGCTTAATAAACGACAAGTAATTCAAACACAAGAAACGTTTACCAATAATCCAACACAAGTGGTCAAGCTGTACCAGTTTACAAGAATCAGAAAAACAGAAAATTATTTCAAACCGTGTAAACGTTCATCCGGGCAGAAGTCATGAGAGGCTTAGCCACGCATAATGATCTTCACAGCTTCGGTTGTCATCCCGGGTTGATCAGATTTCATAGAATGGCTGGAGAGGAGTAAAAAGATATTAAATTCGTTCCTAATATTCCCCTATGTGACGGCTGAATCCCTCCAAAATTGCCGTCAAAAGCCTTTATATAATCCTCTTAGATAACGTGCGCTCCAAGACCCAGTTGCCGACTTCCAATTCTCTAAGCAATATGGGCTTTCTCTTTTGCCTTATATCACTAGCATAAATCACTGGCCCATTTAAACATGAATTCTAAATTCATTATTTCTTCATACAAGGGTAGAATCCTACCTGTACGTCTGAACAAATGAATTAATCACATCATATCCCCATATTAAATTACTTCATTAATTTCATTAATTATTTTTCGGAAAAATTACAATTTTCGTCCTTTATGTTTATAGCTAGTTGCAATGGATGACCTTTACCTTTAATAATTATAGCCACAGTCCTTTATTTGGAAAACTTAGTACGTCTTTCGTCCTTTAGCACTAACTTGGTTAAAATTTTCAGTTAAATTTATTTAACTAAGGGCAATTTAGTCTTTCTACTTAATTATTTATAGTATAAATAAAAAAATAAAATCAAATATAAATACCATTTTTTTCCCTTTCACTCACTCTCTCTCACTTTAAACACACACACTCTCTCTCTCTCTAAACAAACAACACAGACACCACCCCTGTCTTCCGATTCAGATCCATCACCATCGCCTCCATCAGATCTATTCATCCATCACCACCACCCCTGTCTTCCGGACACCCCGTCGCCGCCATCGGATCTATTCATCCATCACAGGTGACCTGCAACCTTTTGCTTCTTCTGCACATCATAATCAAATTCAAGAAATTAAAAAACCATGTGCAGCCACCACCAAATATTCATCTCTGCTAGCCTCCAGCAACCATGACTCAGTGCCACCTCCACTGCCAGAAACCACCACAATCTTCTCAACCACCACGCCGGAAACCCACCAAGTTCTAGGGTTTTGGGGTTGTTGCGAGGACTTGTTGCCGCTCTCTATCTCCGACTACCACCAGTCACCACCTCCTCTCTCTGCAACCAAACCCCACCCTATCACCACCAAATCCGCCACTGCCACCACCACCAAAGCTGCGGCCACCACCACCAAATCAGTAACATTAACAACACAACATGAATGACCAACTTAAACCAACAATTAAAACCCAGAAACTCCCAAAACAACAAGATCAAACGAGAACAAAAAAGGGTTTTTATTGATTATTACCAGTTCTCTTTATCCTCCTACCATCACCACCACCAAATCCGCCACCACCACTGTGACAGTCACAGCACCAAATTCAATCATCACCAGCAAACCACAAATATCCCCACCCGATCTGAACCCACAATAAGCAAACCACAACAATCCCCAACCGATCTGAAAACACAATTTAACACCACTGTAACAAATTCCCAATATCTCAGAACTATTCCCATCACTTACCGGAACCCTAGATTGAATCAGAATGGACATCTCGTTCTATCATCATCGTCTTCCTCTGAATCTTGTCACATCATCCACGATCTACTTGATTTGAAACCCACTAACAGTTACCGTAATTGCGATTTTACAGATCTGGGTACGAATTTGAGGAAGAAGAGTAAATACAGGCAGGATTAGGGGGGTTATATGCGAAGATGATGGTGGTTTTCGGAGGTTGGGGAGGTGGTGGTGGTTGCGAAGATGGTGATGGCTCTCGGGTTACCAGAGGTTGGGGAGATGGTGGTTACGAAGATGATGGTGGTTCCCGGTGACGGCGATGATGCCGGATGATGATGGTGGTTCCCGGCGACGGCGATGATGCCAGATGATGATGGTGGTGGTGGTTGTGGGGAAACCTAGAGAGAGAGAGAGAGATATCACTTTTATATACATATATATTATATTTTTAATTTAATTTCAGATTTTTTATTTTATTTATTAAATATATTTCAAATAAATTGTGTAAAATTACCACCTTACCCTCATGTGCAATGCACATGACATATTTGACTGAAAATTTTAACCAGGTTAGGGGCAAAGGATGAAACGTGCAACATGTTTTCCAAATAAAGGACTGTGATTGTAATTATCAAAGTTAAAGGCTATCCACTGCAACCCGCTACATACATAAAGGACGAAAAGTGCAATTTTTCCTTATTTTTCTCTTTGTGTTTGTTCGTAAATTTAATCTTGATTTTCAAAATTCATTTTTATTTATTCATTTCTCATAATTTCATTCACTTAAAGTTGTTTTCTTTAAAACCAACTAAATCCAAAAACTGATCAAACCAATACATTTTCTAACAATATCGATGCCTTTGTAACATAATTAATATTCAATAATGTGTACCTAAAGTGCATCGATCTTGTTTCCACTTCTCTGTTCGATCCCAGACACACACACTTGTGTGTGTTTTAGGTTTCAATAGTTTTAATACTCTTATTTTCAACATTGTTGAAGTTTAACCCTTCTAATGTTTGTGTTTGTTTTATTTAGGCACTTTCCATCATTTAACTAGCATTTTAACATATTCACTAACTAAGTTAAATTTTCTAGTTAATTTAACTTATATGTCTAATAAGTCTTTTTGGGGTGTTACAAGTCTACCCCCCTTAAAAGAGGTTTCGTCCTCGAAACCTGAACAAATATTAAATTAACATTTACATACCGAATAGAGAAGGGTAGTGCTCGCGCATTTCATCTCTTGATTCCCATGTAAGTTCCGATCCCTTCCGGTGTTGCCATTAAACCAAAACTTGTCTAATGACTTTATTGCGAAGATTCTTTACTTTTACGTCTTTTATGGCTATCGATCTCTCGATATAGTTTAATCTCTCATCTACTTCAATGTCATCAAGAGGCACAAACGCTGACTCATCCGCAAGGCACTTTCGCAATTGTGATACATGGAAGGTGTTATGGATCCCGTCTAAAGCAGACGATAATTCTAAACGATATGCAACCTTCCCGACTCGAGCCAAAATCTTAAACGACCCAATATAACGAGGGCCCAATTTTCCTCTTTTGCGAAAACGGATTATACCTTTCCATGGGGATACTTTTAGAAGAACATGATCTCCGACTTGGAACTCAATAGGACGTCTTCTCTTGTCTGCGTATGCCTTTTGTCGATCTAGAGCCGCTTTCAATCGAGCTCTAATTAGATCAATCTTTTCGTTGGTCTTTGCTATTATATCTTTAGGCGTAAGCTCCCTTTGTCCTACTTCCCCCAACATACAAGAGTCCTACACTTCCTCCCGTACAATACCTCATAAGGAGCCATTTGAATGCCACTATGATAACTGTTATTATAAGAAAATTCCACTAGTGGCAAGTGGTCATCCCAATTTCCTCCAAAATCTAAGGCGCATGCCCTTAACATATCTATGGTACATGCCCTTAACATATCTACAAGTGTTTGGATAGTTCTTTCTGATTGAGCGTCAGTCTGAGGGTGATAGGCGGTACTTATGTGTAACTTCGTGCCCATAATTTCATGAATTTTTTGCCAATAACGAGAGGTGAATCTCGTATCCTGATCTGAGACAATTGACACGGTACCCTATGTCAAGATATTATCTCGTTCATATAAACCTCCGCCATCTTTTCTAAGGAGTAGGCCTCTCGAATGGGTAAAAAGTGGGCACTTTTTGTGAGTCGGTCCACGATTACCCATATTGTATCGTGCCCCCTTTTCGTCCTTGGAAGCTTGGTCACCAGGTCCATTGTTATTTCCTCCCATTTCCATATTGGAATTTCCAAGGGTTGTAATTCTTCGTACGGTTTCTGATGTTCCGCCTTCACTTGAGAACACGTTAGACATTTCGCGACATATTTAACAATGTTGCGTTTCATACCTGGCCCCTAATAATTTTCCTTCAAGTCCCGGAACATTTTAGTCGCCCCGGGATGAATGAATACCGTGACTTATGAGCTTCTTCAAGTAGAGAAGTTTTGACTTCACAAAACCACGGTATCCAGATTAGACCGAATCTCGTTTTGAGTCCGATCGAGTTTTCTTCCAACTTTTCTGCTATTCCTGTCGTCCTTTCTTTCTTTGAATCTTTTGCCTTTAGTGATTTTATTTGAGCTTCTCGTATCATTTCAAGAAGGTGAGGTGTAACTATTATCTTCATAGATTTCACTTGGATCGGGGGTGGATACTCCTTTCGACTCAATGCACCTGCTACGACGTTTGCTTTTCCCAGGTGATAAAGGATATCGCAGTCGTAGTCTTTAATGAGTTCCATGTAAGACCCTAATTACGATTTGACCCAAAACGACGCAACAGAAAATGAACCGTAAAATTTCTTTCTTTTAACTACTCTAACATACTGAATACTGTTTAGGACAACCCTTTTAACATAAATACATCATTTATTTAATGTAACTATGTTAACAAATAATTACAAACAACATGACCGTTTTCCCGTACAATCCATGATCTTCAACTCGACCCTCATTCACTTGTCCATCATGAATATTTGACTAACCTGCGTTCACCATATATAACCAACACGTTAGTACATGGTGGTATCATATATAATTTAATACATATACTTAAAAGGCTATATCACATTCTAACTACGTAAGTTATTCCATTGAAACATCATCTCAATTTTATTTACTCGAGTCTGACATCAATTCCTCGAGAGTCCGGCGTTCCCATACCAGCATTCCATTTCATTCTCAATAGTAACATAGTTAGGAATACGTAATCTCAAACATATTGAAAACCCACATCTTTACGTATACGTATACCAGTGATCTACAATCATCAGGTTACAACACGTGTATACACTTTCATATATCTAAGTACATTCATACGTATCCCATTCATATGTGTGTACATACAAGTTCACACTACTTACACGAGCTACAGTTCCATATCTACATACATACAAGTCACATTCACTTATACGTAAATTGAGCCTTACCTACAAACATATCAACACAAATCAATGCAATTACACATAAACATAACCGACTAACTTCCAACAAACATGATGAACATCCCCGTAACATGCTGAACATTCCATTAACATGATGAACATTCCAGTAACATGATAAACATTACATTAACATGATGAACATTCCAATAACATGATGAACATTTCAGTAACATGATGAACATTCCATTAACATAATGAACATTTTAGTATCATGATGAACATTCCAGTAACATGATGAACATTTCAGTAACATGATGAACATTCCATTAACATGATGAACATTTCAGTATCATGATGAACATTCCAGTAACATGATAAACATTACATTAACATGATGAACATTCCAGTAACATGATGAACATTTCAGTAACATGATGAACATTCCATTAACATGATGAACATTTCAGTATCATGATGAACATTCCAGTAACACGATGAACATTCCATTAACATGATGAACATTCCCGTAACATGATGAACACTCCAGTAACATGATGAACATTCCAGTAACATGATGAACATTCCATTAACATGATGAACATTCCATTAACATGATGAGACTATCATCTTAATTTACATTAAGGATGACGAAGTTCTTATGAACTTACCTTGGTACTTACCCTTACTCGTAACTTCTTACATGGTTCCCTATATACAACATACCAAACTTCATTTATAAATAAGAAGAGATTCCGGAAATCACTTACCTTAAGCGTCAGTTTCGTACTTGCTTCCTTGCATCCTTCCCGTTAGCCTTCCACGCTTCCACCCACCTTGACATGATCCTATACTTTCATGTCATTATGGTTACCTCATTATTAGCATACACGCACATTCTAAATTACATTAATTTCACATTCATATTCTATATTGACCTTTACTAGTCAATACCAACCACACAATACATAAGATAACAATCACATCTTTTCATTCTACATAATTCTTTATGTCGTCACATATAACATTTATTGATATAACATGTGCCTTGCGATTTCACTAACATTACGTTTGTGGCCAAATGCCTTACTATGCTATTTATGCACAGTTGACTTTTAGAAAGTCAACTATCCATTATATGAATTATCAACTTAAGCTCATACATTCTCAACATTAATAGATTATACTACGGACATCATACACATTTCATACTCATATAGAAAAACACATATGATCATCTAGTTGTATGCACACAAAACATAATCAATTTCTTCCATACTAGTAATATCATGATTTTACAATTAACAGCATTATCCAAGCTTAGTTAACACACATAGCTTCCCAACCTTACTCCTTACTAATATACGCACATCATACACACTTAACACCAAATCACATATGATTTCATCTAACCATAAGTAAATCAACACATAATGTGCATCATATTACCCAAGCATAGAGTACAACTTCTAATGCGTACTTTTTACCAAATCATATAATTAACCAAAATCCTACATGTATTCCATTCAAAACATATTTCTCATGTTTAATTATCACCCAATTACATCATCTCCACACATTATACATTTTCATCCATCATTTGCATACCATTTCATCTATTAATCTCACCTAGGCATTTCAACAAACACTTGGCGTGCGTACTACTTTCTAAGCACATTGTACATGCATCTTATGCTCATCTTCCTACTTCTTGCCTTCATCAATCAAATACAACTAAAATCAACCAAATTCCATACCATACTCAACCTATCTAACAAGTATTCATCACATACAACATACTACATCAAATTTTGAACAAGGATTGGACATGGATGATATATCCAAGTCACCATCTTCACCATAACAAACGGGTTTCATCTCAAAACATCGAATTAATCAAAATCATGCATAATCCATGTTCTATATGGTGATTCTAACACATATACATGATTAATTTCATACAATTTCGTGGATTAAACATAAACCCACTTCATACAAGATCACCAAATCTCAAATTACAACTTACCACATGTTTGTAAAGTTGAGATGATGATAATTCTTCATTCGTGCTTAAGATTGGATCATAAATTCATCACCAATTTAGTGATTCTTGATGAACAAGGGTTTTGGCTCCCTTTGTGTTTCTCCTGATGTTCTACGCACACACTCACACCTAAAGTGCAGAATTTTTGGCTTCAATTTCCCTTTTATTGACCACTTCCATCAACTTCCAAAAATGTCATAATTGGCCCTTGTACTTTCCATTCACTCTTTTATGTTAACTAAGTTAAACAACCTAGTTAAGTTATTTCATGACATATATCTAGTAAATACCATGTTTATAAAAACTTTGGATTTTGGGGCGTTACATTCCCGCCATCTTCGTTGCCTAATATTCAAATCTTTCTGTTCAAAAATATATTTGAGGCTTTTATGATCCAAGTAGATCGCACATTTCGCCCCGTACATATAGTGCCTCTAAATTTTTAAGGCGAAAACTACCGCTACCAATTCTAAGTCGTGGGTTGGGTAGTTTCCTCCATGTGGTTTAAGTTGTCTTGAAGCATATGCAATAACCTTTCCCCTTTGCATTAAAACACATCCCAAACCCTGATGTGAAGCGTCTGAGTAGACAACCAAATCTTCCATTCCATCTGGTAGTGTTAGCATCGGGGAACATGACAGTTTTTCTTTTAACACTTGAAAGGCTTCTTCTTGTTCTTTACCCCACACAAACTTTTCTTTCTTTCTTGTCAATTTAGTCATGAGTAATGCTATCTTTGGAAAAATATTGAACAGACCTTCTATAATAACCGGCAAGGCCTAGAAAGCTCCTTACTTCGGTTGGGTTTTTCGGGGAAACCCACTTTATTACGGCCTCAATCTTTGCTGGATCTACCAAGACACCTTCTGAGTTTATTACGTGGTCGAGGAACTGCACCTCCCTTGTAATACCCAAAAATTCGGAAACCCTAAACTAATAAATACTGATTCAGTTTCTGGTTTTGAAACGAATTTATTACACTATAAAGATCGACTAAATAAATATTGTTTATGCAGAATCTTTTGTTTAATAAGTACTAATTAATGATTTCGTATTTAACAAACTAATAAGTAAATAATATTAGCGTGTTAATTAAGTTGTAATAGATCAGGGTTGGTTAAAATTCAAACTAACTAAAGGGTTTATTTTGTAACTTGCTGAATACTCTAGGGTTAGAAGTTAAACCCTAATTAAACTTCATCATCCTCATATAAGCACGCTGTTTCCTTCCTTTTGATCGACAACGAACCGCCACACCACCCAATCGGGTCACAACAGTTACCACCGCACACCATCACCGTACCACCGTCAAACGGCCATTCAACCACCACCGTACTATTTCATGGTTGATTGTTGCAATGCGCTTACATTAACCAAGCACCAATACCTTTGTTTTGAAATTTTTCGGCCACCGTTCGTCACCGTAAGGTAACCCTCCGCTAACTAGATCTAATACTCATCTTTATAACTAAGGTGTATTCTAAGTCGACCAACATGCAATGGCTGAATTGGTAGTAGTCACCAGTTTGTTTCAATCTCATGCTCCCACCTGATTCATGGGTTTAATATATTTAAAGGGTTCCCTGTTTAAACCTTCTTGATCTGCCATACATGTGAGCACTAGTAAATTAAAAGAATGTGATATAACTTGGTTAATATTTTATATTATAATAATTCTACAATGGAGTTTGAAAAAAAAATACGAGTTCTATACTCAACTTAAGTTTTATTAATTTAAAAAGTTTTGTAAATTATATTGGTCGTACTTGTAAAGGATTTAATTGTTTTTATCAACAATGATATTTACTAAATATGTTATTTCATGGAAACCGGTGGTGAAGTCGTATTTGGAAACTCGAGCAACACCCTATATTAACGTTTAAATGGAATTTTATATTTAGGTTGTCGTATATGATTCGGGTGAGACATTATAAATTTTGTCAAATTGCGAGCTAAGCTTTTAAGGTACGGATTCTTTGGTCTTTACATCATAGTATTATTTTCTATTCGCTACGTCGTATTACAGATTCTGCATTCTTTCCATCGTAGTACAAATTCTAGCTCTTTATACGAGTACGAATTTTTGGGTCTTGATATCGTAGTATAATCTTATCTTCATTACTCTTTAGTACAGATCCTTGTCCTTGTTTTAAGGTCTGGTTGTCATGGTTTGATACCTTTATTTGTTGATATGTGATACGCTATCTGAGTCAGTATTGTCTTTGTCTGCTTGTTTATTAGTGTGTTGTAGCATGCCATACCTCAGACTTATACTCATGGTCGCATGTTCATGTCGGTAATTAATTTTAGTTATCTGTAAATTATATATATGGCCTTAGTATGTGTACTCTGTCACCCAAGCATGTCTGGCTTGTCGTTTGGGTGACAACGGCATGACACTTATCGTGACAGTGCATAATAAAAGTTCATGGCGTCTCTAGCTCGTGCTTGTGTAGCACCTTGGCTACTAGAGGCGTATAAATCGATCTTAGCTCTGAGTTTGAGTTTATTTGTCTGGAGATGGAATAATGGGTGAACGCCACACTCACCATCTCATAGGTGCATGGACTAGCTAGCTGTGTACCAGTTTGTTCTGTTTATGGCTCTGGGTGCTTCTGTCTTACACGACTTAGTTTGTTGATATATAGCTATCGTGTAAGTTAGTATATGTTTCTGTATGTGAATATGTTCAATATGTGTTCTGATATGTTTGATATGTTTTGTACGTATCTGATTATGTTTCCGATCAATATTGGGTTAAGTACGCTTATGATCATGTTCAGTGTCTGATTCTGTTATGCATTAGTCATGTCTGTTTTGACTCAGCATCTTTACCGATTTGTATCATTTTCGTCTTAGTATCAGTCTTGATTTAGATATAGATTCAGAGTTATACGGTTAGTTTGCATCCGTCAGTACATGTAGTCAGTATTTGATTCAATGTATGTTCTATACTTGTCGCTGAATCTGTCTTTATTTCGTGCCGATTCAATCGTTCGGTTTAAGTAATTTCGTTAGGATTTTATTATTCTACATATAAACTCAGATCATCTAAAGTATTTTGTTTACTAAATATAAATCTCTAAAGTTATAAAAATAGTTATTTTGACTAAATAATAACTTATGAATATTGATTAATTAAAAGATATGAATTTGAATCTAAACGTGTATTTAAAGATAATAGTTCGACAATTCTTTTCTTTAAAGATCATGGGATTTTAAATGGTATTAAAAATATTTTGGCTTAGCTCTTTGTTTTGTTTATGCTTCCCATGTCGTTTTACGGAATGGTCGAAAGTGTTTCATTCAAAAATCTAGATTCTTTAAGTTATTCTATTTCTAAAGTATAACTTTTCAAAGTTAGAAAACTTAGTTATTTTTGTCTAAAGATGATTTGCTATGAACTATGATAAACTATTTTATTTTGATGAAGTTCAAACGTTCAATATAAGAAGATAGTTTTGTCAAGTATCTTGTTTTAAAAATACTAGCATTATTAAATGTCGTTCAAAATATTCAATAGTTATAAGTTTTTGATTTGTTCAAACGTTTCATTTACAAATGATAGGTTGGAATTTTTTTCTTGTTATACGAATACAAGATTATTTAAATGATGTTTTAAAATAAATGTTTTTGTCATCATGGTCAACGATGTATCAGTTTCTACATTGGTTTTGTGTTGGGTTCGGTATTAGTTATGTATATACCTGACTTTTATTTCCGTATCAGTTTCTGTTACAATTTCCAATCAGTTCGTGTATTTGTTTTGTATCAGTCTTGTGTCTGCATTTGTTTTCAGTACTCGTGCCAGTAACCGTTTCGTTTAGTCTCAGTTATGTTATGTTGTGTTTTGCTTCCACTGATATGACTTTACTTGTACTGTTGATTTCTCCGTTACTGAGCAATTTTGTCACACCCTGATATTTCCACATATTACCGGTGGGCCCGGCGGGGAGTATCGTGACGTAGTTGATATCATCATTTTCAATACACACAATATAATAGCACAGCGGAAGGCTTGGTGAATAAACTATTACAAACCATAATGTCTGAGTGTTCGACGAAAGAATATACAGACTGGAATGTAATAAGATCCACAGGCGGATCATAAATAAAATACAAGAAACGGAAAATAACAGACTCCAGGTATCTAGGGATTTGCAAGATCCTCTTATATGACACCTAGTAGCTCCAGCCTATTTACGAGAAGTACCTGTCAATCAATCTTTAGAAAATACGTCAGTTTACACTGGTAAATACAATTAACTGACTCATTTGAAAAGTATTTATGAAAATTGATTTAGGTGCACAAGGCACAAATCATTTATAACTTGGGACAATTATTTAAATATAATCTTGTATACAGATTTACATGTTTGTCTTACAATTGGGGCCGGTTGGAAGCCGGTCATGATTAACCGACTCACCACTTATAGAACCCACAAAGGAGTTATCCCCAACATGTAGGTTTATATTTTAACATTTGCATCTGTCAGGTGTATGCCTACACCCCGTGCATAGGTCGTGGCCATTTTCAAACGAAATGAGCCGAGGATATCCAGGACACGGTCAAATTAACCCCCAAATGTTTATGTTATCAAACAAGACAGATTAAAACAGGTTATGTAAATTTATTAATCACAATCCGATTAAATGATTTCATACCCGACCAAGTGGTATTATTATAATACCATATCCCAAGCCCGTATAAGGGAAAATAAGTTAAAAGTATTTACCTGAGCTTAAAAGTGAAGGTAACTCAGCCGTAAATCCTAAAGCTTTATGATGGTACCTTCTACTGGATGCTACTTAATCTGTATAGAAGGTTTAATAACCTATTAGGATGCTAACGGGTCTTTAGTTAAGTCAAGGACTTAGACCGGCTAGCCAGAAAGAAACTTTATGGTTCTAAACGCTAGATTAAGCAGAGACCGGAATAGAATGTGGTTTAGACCCGACAAGCTTGGATACTTGTATATTATGGGTAAACTAAACACATTTTGGAAATTGATGATTTTATGATAAGGTTTAACCCGTTTCGGCTATTTTACGTAAACTAGTCACATAAACCGATCTGAACGCGTAAACGCGTAACGGGTAACCAAATAAATTATATACAGGTCTTAAATGTTATTATGCTTAAAATATGTTAATACATCAGTAGGATGTTAACATATATGCCCAAAAAGTAATTTAAACCAATTTAAGTCCCATAAGGGTATTTTGGTAATTTTAATGCTTATAAAAGAGATTTTATAACAAACGAAAGTTCTGGTCTTTTGAAATCAGTAAAAATATTTAATTTATCACATTACATCAGTAAGATATCATACATATGTGAAATTTACTATTTATGGCCAAACTATGCCCCGAAAGGGCATTTTGGTCATTTCACATAAGCTTTTAAGGACATTTTTGGAAACCTGAGTTCATAACTTATACCTACTGTAATAATATTTAAATTTGTTTAAAAACTCAATAGCTAACAAGTCTTAGATGTTAAATATGGTTTTAAACCATACTATGCACCTAATTAGTGTAAAACTCGCTAATCGACAATAATCAAGATGTTTATGTAAATCTGAGATTTTTATCGGTTTTAAATGCTCAAAATAATTTATTTAATGTATGAAATCAGTAGGAAAAAGTTTGGCATTCAAATCCTTTGTTAATCTCATTTTATGCCTAAAAAGGGTATTATCGTCATTAACCGAATTACACAAGAACTCTATGTTTAAGACAGATTATAATCTGACCAAAAATCCTAAAATTCCTTAAAAATAATATCTTAACAGTAGGTAATGAGTTTTGGTTCAAAATCAAAGTTTAAAGGTGCATTATGCAAGATATCGCAAATTAATTAATAAAGAGCTTCTAATTACGATATCGAGATAAGTTCTATTTGGGACCAAGATCTGATGTCAAATTTTTGGGACAAGTTTAAATATCAGTAGAAAAGGTTTTTGTCCTCTAGCATTTCTAAAAATCTCATTTATGTGTCAAAAGGGCATTTACGACATGTATAAGCATATTAACAAATACGAACATATAATTCAAACCAATAAGGACCAAGCAATAAAACTTCAGGAGGTTACACTACTATATATTATGGTCCTAATGGAAGCTTAAAACGTGGAAGAATTAAGCTTAAACGGTTCAGAACTGAAAGTCAAAGCAAAAGTCAAGCTTTTGCGACTTTCGGTTATAAACTGACCTTAGACTGATAATTGTCGGGTTAGGCCTGATTAAACATGTTCTAATATTAATTACCAAGTCATTAGAATGTTAAAATATAATTTAGAACATCTGTTTTATTAATTTAAATCATTTTTAAACTTTCTGTCCAGTTTGACTTTTTGTCAAACTAGTTTGACCCGACAATTAACTAGTCAAACGAAATAATTAGAAGGTGCCTTTTTAAGGGTTAATCACCTACCTTAATATGGTTCCATAACCACTTTCGTTTCAGTCAGTGGCTGGACCATTTGTGATTAAACCGAAATTCAAAGCTTAATTACGATATGTTTGACTTTTTGGTTTTTAAGCTAATTAAAAGGACTAAGCAGGGATTAAAACTCTTACTAATGGTCCTTGCTATCTTTTCTACACTCCTAAGTCTTCTCCTATTGCTTGAAAGCTCCAAATGTGTGTCCTTTTGAAGTTGTTGCAAATGAAGTGCATATGAATACAACACTAGTGCTCCTTATATACTAAATTCCAAGCTCATGGATCAATTGCAGCTGTAATGGGACTTCCTAGGATCACCCCAGGTGTCCTAGTGGTTTATCAAGACCGAAAAACAGCCCATAGAATCAATTAGAACCAGTTAAAGTCGGTTTGGAGCTGATAACCTGCACCTGGCAGGTGTTTTCTGCGCTGGGGACTTCTACGCGGCCCGCGTAGGATTGATAAGGGTCTTACGCGGCCCGCCTGAACCTGTTGTTCAAGTTAAAACACTTTCAAACATGGTAGAATCAGTCCCTGGCCATAATAACCCTTATACCACCTTATTTTTGACATGTAAGGCCCTTGTAGTTAGTTTGTAGAGGCTCAAGGATGTATAATCAAACTTCGTTAGGCTCGGTTTTGTTAAATATCATTATAAATGCAAGGTCACTCAGAGGTCAAAATTAACATGTTGACACGTTTAACCCTTGTAGTTTTAAAATCTTTCGATTATTTTCACAAACGGCTTCTTATATCCAATCAATCACTCGTTTAAGAATATATTCATCACGTATGGTCATTCAGAGTCTCAAGTTTGGCATGTTGACACTTTTAGTCCCTTCGCATACATACTTTCACTGTTTGTCAACTTTAGTCCTTCAAACTAAATCTTTCACATATTTAGAGTTTAGGACACGTGTCTTTACATAATTGGACACGTTTTTACGTGGTGTTACATCCACACCCCCTTAAAAGAAATCTCGACCCTGAGATTTACTGGAATAAGTGAGGGTACTTCTGTCGCATAGTGGACTCAACTTCCTACGTATATTCGGGACCTCTACGGGCATCCCATTTGACCTTTACTATAGGCACATGCTTCCTTCGGAGCTTTTTAACCTGACGATCCTCGATCGATATAGGTCTTTCAACAAACCTCAGGCTTTCATCAATCTGTACGTCTTTATGAGACATAGCTAATGATTAATCAGCTAGACATTTCTTGAGATTACAGATGTGGAACACATTATGAATTCCGCTGAGCTCTTCAGGCATGTTTAGCTTATAAGCTACACTGCCGACACATTCGATAATCTCGAATGGTCCTATATATCTAGGGCTTAGTTTGCCCTTTTTACCAAAACGCATCACACCTTTCCAGGGTGACACTTTTAGTAAGACTTTGTCGCTAACCTCAAACTTTAGAGGTTTCCGCCTCTTATCAGCATAACTTTTCTGCCTATCCCTGGCAGCTTTCAAGCGATCACGAATCTGGACAATCTTGTCCGTCGTTTCAAGGACTATATCAGGTCCTGGCAACTGAGCTTCTCCTACTTCTCCCCAACAAACAGGCGTTCTGCATTTCCTACCATACAATGCCTCAAAAGGCGCAGCCTGAATGCTTGTATGGTAGCTATTGATATAGGAGAACTCGATCAAAGGTAGATGGTCATCCCAGCTACCTCCCAAATCAATAACACATGCCCGAAGCATGTCTTCCAAGTTTGAATTGTACGCTCACTCTGTCCATCTATCTGAGGATGGTAAGCCGTACTAAAATTCAAACGAGTGCCCAAAGATTGTTGGAAACTTTTCCAAAAGTGAGAGGTATATCTAGTATCTCTATCGGATATAATAGATACCGGCACTCCGTGGAGAGATACAATCTTATCCACATACAACTGGGCTAACCTGTCGGAGCTATGAGTCTCCTTGATGGGTAAGAAATGTGCTGACTTAGTCAGTCTATCAACTATGACCCATATGGTTTTATTTCCATGCTTTGTTTTAGGTAACTTGGTTATAAAGTCCATAGTTACCATCTCCCACTTCCATGTGGGAAGTTCTGGCTGTTGAAGCAGACCTGATGGCTTTTGATGTTCAGCTTTAATCTGAGCACAAGTCAGGCACTTAGCTACATGTGTGGCAATAGATTTCTTCAATCCTATCCACCAATAATTAGCTTTCAAATCCTGATACATTTTATCTCCCCCAGGGTGAACTGAGTATTTGGAGTTGTGAGCTTCCTGGAGGATTATATCTCGCAGTCCTCTATGAATGGGAACCCAGATTCTTCCATTCAGTCTGAGAATTCCATCTTTTCCGGGTGTTAACTGTTCAGCAGTTACACCTAACTTTTCATCTGGTAGGTTAACTTCCAAAACAACATCTTTCAGTGCAGCTAATAGCCTTTCACTCAGGCTATTCTTCAGTTCAATGCTCTTAGCATTAATCCTGATAGGCTTAACTCTCTCTTTTCGGCTTAAGGCATCGGCGACTACATTTGCCTTGCCCGGATGGTAGCGAATTTCACAATCGTAATCATTTAAAGTCTCCATCCAACGGCGCTGTCTCATATTGAGCTCTTTTTGATTAAATAAGTGTTGAAGACTTTTGTGATCTGAATAGATCACACACTTTGTTCCCTACAAATAGTGTCTCCATAACTTTAGTGCGAATACAACGGCACCCAACTCTAAGTCGTGGGTGGTGTAATTCCTTTCATGCACCTTTAGTTGTCGTGATGCATAGGCAATCACCTTGCCTTTTTGCATAAGTACATAACCCATACCGGTGTGTGATGCATCACAATAAACGACAAACTCTTCGATTCCTTCGGGTAATGTCAACACTGGAGCATTGCTCAATTTCTGCTTAAGAATCTCAAAGGATTCTTGTTGTTTTGGACCCCAATCAAATTTTACATTCTTACGGGTCAAAGAAGTCAATGGTGCAGCTATTCTTGAGAAGTTTTCAATGAATCTTCTATAATATCCAGCTAAACCCAGAAAGCTGCGAATTTCTGTTGGCGTCTTCGGTGCTTCCCAATTTATAATGGCTTCTATCTTGGCGGGATCTACTTGGATGCCACGTTCACTAACAACATGTCCAAGAAATTGGACTTCACGAAGCCAGAACTCGCACTTGGAGAATTTAGCATACAACTTCTCCTGTCGAAGCAATCCTAAGATACATCGAAGGTGCTTCTCGTGATCAACTTGCCTTCAAGAATAGATAAGTATGTCATCTATGAAGACGATGACAAACTTATCTAAGTATGGTTTGCAGACTCTATTCATGAGGTCCATGAATGCTGCTGGTGTATTAGTGAGCCCAAAAGGCATCACTAAAAACTCGTAGTGTCCATACCTTGTTCTGAATGCTGTCTTTGGAACATCTTCAGTTCTAACCTTGAGTTGATGATACCCAGATCTCAAATCAATCTTTGAGAAGAAGCTCGCCCCTTGGAGCTGATCAAATAAGTCGTCGATCCTGGGTAAGGGATAATGATGCTTGATCGTTATCTTGTTTAGTTCACGGTAATCAATGCATAGGCGCATTGATCCATCCTTCTTCTTTACAAACAATATTGGAGCTCCCCAAGGCGAAGAGCTGAGTTGAATGAAACCTTTTTCCAGTAAGTCGTCTAATTGAGTCATGAGCTCTTTCATTTCAGTAGGCGCTAGACGATAAGGAGCTCGTGCAATAGGTGCAGATCCTGGGAGAATGTCTATCCTGAATTCAACTTGCCTCTCCGGAGGTAATCCAGGTAATTCGTCAGGAAAGACATCAGGATACTCGGAGATAATAGGAATATCTTCAATCTTAGGCTTTGGGTCGTTTACTGACACTTGTGCCATATAGACGACACATCCTCTTTTCAGACACTGCGATACTTTGAGAATGGACACATTGTTGGGCAGACCATACAGTGTATCTCCTTGGATGGTGACGGATTCACCAGAAGGGGTTTTGATGATAACTAGCTTTTTATCACAGGCGATTTGGGCTTGGTTATGCGACAACCAATCCATGCCCAAAACTATATCAAACCCAGCCAATTTCATTGGTAGGAGGGATAGCGGGACAGAATGATTCTTAATGGATATGAAACATCCATCAAGAAGAGTTGAGGTTGTTTCTAAGGTACCATCAGCAAGCTCTACCTCATATTTTATGTCTAGAGTCTTAATAGGCAGATTCAGTAACTTACAAAACTTATGGTCTACAAAAGACTTATCAGCACCTGAATCAAATAAGACTCTATCATAATTATTAGAGTAAATTACAAGTTTTGTCCTTTATCTTTACATCAAATTTCAGGCGCTGTCCTTTAGCTAAAAAGTTGACAGGCGGTGTCCTTTATGTTGCCAAATCTTGCAAGTTTTGTCCTTTTAGCCAAACCCAGTTAGATTTTTTGGTTAAATCTGGTCACTCAAGGGCATTTTAGTCTTTCTACCCCATTTATTTAATATTATCTAAAAATAAAACAAAAAAATTAAAGTATTATTATTATTATTATTATATAGAGTAAATTACTGACCACCCTTCATCACCATCACCACCACCCTCCACCACCACTACCGCCACCATCAAACACACCTTAAACCGCCCACCATAACAATCATGACACCCAAAAGATCAAAAAACAAGAAATCATAAGATCACCTGCTGCAACTCCATGTAATCTTGAAAAAGGGTTTGGTGCTTAAATCTTGCCCTAGCATCCTCATAATCCAATTTCATCTTTTTACTCATCATCAGATCTCAATTTCCCAAAAGGGTTTGCAAGAAAAATAATAATAGTAACAAGAAAGATGAGAGGTTGTGGGTATCAAAGACTTTAAATGAAGAAAGATGAACCAGCGGTGGTGGTGGAGATAAGAAGGTTCCTGTGTTTTTCTTGTGTTGTTTGTGATGAAAAGTTGAAATTGTGAGCCAACAGAAAGCCCCCAAAAAAGACCATAATTTAGGGGGGTTGCAGAGGGGCAAAACCGTGAATAAAGTGGATGAAATTTGAAGAAGAAATTTATGCCCCTGCAACCGGAGTTCCCACCACCACATCCACCCCTTCACCTTCACCCATCATCACGAGCACCATCGAATCCAAATCAACTGCTCCACACCTAACCCACCACCACAACCACCCCCTCACCTTCACCCACCACCAAATCACCCACCGCCGCCCCTAACCCACCACAACCACCCTTCACGGCCATCATCCATTCAGATTGTTTTAGAGAGAGAGAGAAGAGAGAGAGGGACCTTCACTGTCCTCGCCACTTCAGATATTGTTAGAGAGAGAGAGAGAAGAGAGAGAGAGGAACCGTAATAAGTTTAGAGAGAGAGAGAGAGAGAGAAGGACTTTCAGTTTGAGAGAGGGAGAGATTATATTTATTTTAATCTTTCATTTCATTGCAACCTAGTCCCTAAACACAAGTTGTTTTACAAAACAGTCCCTAAAGAGGTGAAATGACAATAATAGCCTCATGTGCAAGGCACATGACTAGATTTAACCAAAAAATCTAACTGGGTTTGGCTAAAAGGACAAAACTTGCAAGATTTGGCAACATAAAGGACACCGCCTGTCAACTTTTTGGCTAAAGGACAGCGCCTGAAATTTGATGTAAAGATAAAGGACAAAACTTGTAATTTACTCTAATTATTATTAATGAGGAAGGTACCTGTTATGACATTCTCATCGCTCACCGCTTCCCTTGCATTCATCTGGAAAAATCTTGCGTTGGTTTTCTTCGCCTCTTCGGGCTTCTTAGCATTCTTGGGGTAGTTTGTCTTGATGTGCCTCTTTTCGTTGCAACCATAACAGGTTGCATCCTTAATGTTCTAGCACTCCACCGTTTTGTGCCCCGTCTTCTTGCAAATCCCACATGGTTTAGCTTGTGGGTCTTGGTTGCACTTTCCAAAGTGCCTTTTGTTGCAGGTCTTACACCTGGGTTTGTCATTCGACTGCCCTTTCTTAAAACCAAAGTTCCCTTTGTTCTTTTTGTTTGATTGAGAGGACTTGTCTTCCTCCCTCTTCCTCTTCCCGTCATCGGTAGTTTTCCTTGCCCTACTCCTCACAATATCAAGAGTAAGGGACAGAGATAGATCCACAGCAGATCTATAAGTAGTAGGCTTGGAAGCCTTGACGTTTCCCTTTACTTCAGGGGCTAAACCACCGATGAAACGCGCAATGCGTTTGGGTTCAGGAGTGACTAAATAAGGTACAAGCCTCGACATCGAGTTGAAACTGGTCACATAGGACCTACAGTCTAAATCCTTCATCACCAAGGTGAGGAAGTCAGTTTCAATACCTCTTTCACCTCTTTCTCATTCTTCTCACTCTCCTCTACCGATACAATCGCCTCAACTCTCGCACTTGCCCCTCTCGCATTATTCACCTCAAACACTACCGACTCATCACCCGCTCTAAGTGTAATCGTGCCTAAGAAGACATCTATAAGCGCTTTAGCCGTGTTCAAGAACGGGCGCCCTAAAATCAACGGAACTCTATCATCGGCCTCCATATCTAACACTACAAAATCAGCCGGAAAAACAAACCTATCAACTTTTACCAACAAATTCTCTACTATCCCCCTAGGATACTTAACTGACTTATCCGCTAACGAGAGGGTCATACGAGTTGATTTCAAATCACCAAGGCCTAGTTTTTCGTAAAATGAATATGGCATCAAATTAATACTAGCACCAAGGTCAGCTAATGCGTGGTTTTTAACATCACCACCAAACAAACAGGGAATCGTAAATATGCCCGGATCAGTAAGTTTCTCAGGAAGTTTATTTAGGATCACTGCCGAACACTCTCCACTCACTAACTTACTTGAACACTCTCCTACCCCATCCTTACGCTTGAGAAAATCCTTAAGGAATTTGACGTATTTGGGCATGGATCTCAAGGCCTCTATAAACGGAAGATTCACCTTCAGCTGGGTGAACATCTCAAGAAATTTCTCGTATTCGCTAACATATAGCTGCTGCCTAGCACGAGCGGGAAACGGAAGACGAGAAATATCAATCACTGGCGGTGGCCGAACCTTCTTCGGCTGCTTCTCTACTTTCTTCTCCACTGGAAACTCCTCAGCGTGTGCGGTACTTGCTGGGTCTAGCCTATGTTGCACTTTTCCTGGAGCCTCCATCTCAATCACCTCATCTACTTCATCATCACTCCCTAACTCAACCTTCTCTCTCACAACCTCTCCTAGACTCCTCCCACTGCGAGTAGTGATTGCTTTCACAGAATGATTCACTGGGTGAGTAGTACCTGAAAATGAACCTGAAGGATATTCTCTCAACTGCCTAGATATATCCCCTACTGTCCTCTTGAGATCTAGAAGAGTAGCCTCTTGATTTTTAATCTGAAGATCGTGATTCTTATTAATTTGACCCTGAGTTTGCATAAACTCAGTGAGGGATTTCTGGGTCGCCTGACTCTGTGTAATCATCTGAGCCAACATCTCCTCCATCCTACTCGTACTACCCTGACTCTCCTGATTCGACCCTCCACTCGCCATCTGACCTCCTGAACCACTAAACTGACCACTCTGACCTGAACCACCACTCGTGTAAAGACCCGGCCCCCTATTTTGATACTGACCAGATGGAAAACAAAGGGGATTGCCAGAAAGGCGGAAACTACTACCACTACCCTGCCAGTTGGAGTTATAATTATTATTATTATTACCGAATAAACCCCTAGACTGACCGGCTATGTACTCTACCTGCTCTAACGTAAGTGTGGGACAATCTAGTGTATCGTGGCCTCCCCTACAAACCTCACACCTATTAACTTTCTTCTTAATCTCATCTAACTCTCTCCTCATCTCCTGCCTCAAATCTTTCTTCACACTCTCGACCACAGCAGCTACCGATGGATCCAAGCTAACTTGGTTTACCCCTCGACCGGCCGAGATGGTAGTAACAGGAATGGAAGTCTTGCCAGTAGTGCTGTAATCCATATCAGAATGTGCAAAGCTCTCAAACAAATCATTGCACTCAGTCACCGTCTTCTTACCCATAAGCTGACCTCCTGCTGAAGTATCGAAACGAGCTCTAATCTCAGGAGTAAGACCATTGTAGAATTTCTCAACTAACGCCCAATCCGACAAACCATGCTGCGAACAACGAGAGAGAAGCGTCTGAAAACGCTCCCAAGCTAAGTGGTATGGCTCATCAGGCTCCATACGAAAGGAGTGTATCTGATCACGAAGGCGAGATGCCTTGGCTGGCGGAAAGTATTTTGCTATGAAAGCATCGCGAAGACCAGCCCAAGTAGTGAAAGTGCCTGCGGGCTGAGAATCAAACCAGACGGCTGCGCGTCCAGCCAGTGAAAATGGGAAGACCTGAAGGTACCTAGCATCTAGATTGACACCCTCAATGGAGTAGGTGCCACAGAGACGAGTGATGCGATTTATGTGTGCGGGAGCATCCTCGTCATCACGACCATGGAACTGGCAAGAATTGGTGATGGCGGTCATGATGTAGGAAGGAATCTGCCAGGACCTATCATTCGCAATATTCGGAAGGGTGATGGGTGAAGTCGCACCGGTGAAACCGGTGGTAGCCTGCTGGTAAACTGTGCGGTTCGCCATGACGGGTGGAGGACTAGGCGAACGAGAACGGGAGGGTGGTGGGGAAACGTGTGGTGAAACGTGTGGTGATGGCTTCGGTGTGAAATCGAAGGCGGGGGTGGAATGTTCAACCGAAGAAGACGAAAAAGACGACTCAGAAGACTTGACTGTAAACAAAGGTGGCGGCGGTCCCTGCAAGCGCGTATGGGGCATCCACCAACTACGAACAACGAAAAGACTTTAACAACGACTCACTAACCTAGAAAAGACACTAAAGCAAATATTTTTTTTGATTTTTAAAATTTTTAGACTCCTACGACTCAACGAACACAAATAGCACGTAATATGTCAAACAAGTCCAAACAAAGCAATCAACGCAATTACCTAAGAGTCCCCGGCAACGGCGCCAAAAACTTGATGTGCTCGAAACGGGTTAACTAAATTAACTAAATTTACCCTAAATCTAGACTCTCTAAGTTTTAAATTTATAAAACTAAGACTCTCTAAACCCTAAATCACACGACCGGCAAGTGTACCGATCGATGAAGTATAGCCTAAGGAAGTCCGAGTATCGAACCCAAGAGACTCTACTAAATTACGCTAACGACTCTATCTAGACTTAGACTGACACGACTTAACTAAATGTTTATTAATTGGGGGGGTTTTCTAAAAATCCTAAGAATGCAAATAACGAATACTAACTAGACTAGACGAACTAGACACGAACTCACACGAAGGCTGAACTCAAGGATGATGAAAGAACTACCTAGACATGAATCCTGATTGCTTTTAGTTATGATTATAATTGAAAGTTGTCTGCTATGGAACCGGGATCTTATAATTCTCACCTATCGGGAAATCTAAGGACCCCTAAACCCTCTCAAGAGCACGCTAAGATCCCCTAAAGGTTGTTAATTTACCGGTTATTAGACTCCCTTACGAGACATCTAATTGGGTTTATAAAAGTATCCTACAAGGCTCACTCCCTTACGAGACCTAAACCTAGGATAGGTTTGTTTTCTCATCTAGACTTGCTAGACAGCAGCCAAAAGGTTAACTTCCTAAGAAGGACCCACCTTGCGGTTTAATCACTTAGACCTAGCAATAATCTCGCACCTTACAGCTATTGATGATTAGTAGAACACTTGATTTTATAAGATTACCAATTATTACTTCTAAGGTTACTTACTAGATTTTCACCCTAAAGGATCTAAGGTTTATTATGTGATATAGACACTCACCAAAACCTAAAACCCTAGCCCGATTCTATTCCGTGATAAAGACCGTCACCAAGATTCGAACGAAGCAATAATCAATATTCAAATAACATCAAGCACGTAAACACATCTAACTGATAGAACAAACCGTTTACAATTTATAAACTATCCATAGATTCCATAAATCCAAAAATAATCAAATCATATAGCAATCATTCATCCATGTCTAGGTAGTAACAGAAATTTAGCCAATAATCATGTCTAAAATCAAAGTATCAATCATGGTCAAAACAGAATTCATCATCAAATAACAAGAAACAAACGAAAACGAGAGAAACAAGATTATAAAACCCGTGAACTCCAATCCCGTGTGCTCCCGCGCTTCAACAATGATTCCACAGCAGTCCCGAGCCTTCAAAACCTCTGAAAGCAGACTCTATGATCGTCCAAAGAACTCTAAATTCGTAATTGTGTTGTTCTTCCCCGTCTGATGTCGATTATGATGATATATAACCTCAAAAACCCTAAATCCGATTGCTGTTACGATTCTGTGCGCGTATTACTAGCTCTCGCGGCCCGCATGGAGATTCAATGTAAGTTGTCGCGGGCCGCGCGCCATGTTTATATCGGAAACGTATTTGTAAGTTCATGCGGCCCGCCTTAGACATTCAGACGTGCTTTTTCTCTTCGTTTTCACTCCCAAGCTTTCGGTTCTTGACCCGACACTTTCTCTAGTCATATTTTACTCGTTCTTGCACGTTTCAACTCCAAATACCTGAAAAACACCAACAATCAAGAGCATATACATTCTAATCTAAAAACGACACTAAATCTAACTAAAACCGAACAAACCTAGACGCGAATAAAGATGTATTTTACAATACATCAAATATCCCCACACTTACTCTTTTTTCGTCCTCGAAAAAGAATTATGCAAACGAAATCATAGTCGGAATAATCAAACGGGCCAAAATATTAGTTATTTTATTAAAACTGAAACTCGTGTTAGCCGCGATTGCAAGTATTTTGATCCACTTAAACCCAACCCGGTTCCAAGCCCTTATCATGTAATTTAGTTCAAGTTCGGTCAATCTACCTAGGGTCTCACACTAAGAATCGCAAGTCCACCTAATCCCCCCTCAAGCTTATAGGACAAAAGGAACAACCACTGGGTTATTTCCTAACCGCCTTATACCAAGATCCAAAGAGTTTAAAATCAAATCTATTTTTCCATTTTTTTTCTATTTTTTTTTCTTTTTCGCTTTGCTTTTTGCTCTTTTTTTTTCTTTCGTGAGACTAGACGATGCTTTCCCTAACCAAGAGGTATTCCGGCTGTAGAGTCGCTATCCCCAACCACAGATTACTTAGGTTTCGGTACTTTTATTCGGCAAGGCGATTTCACACATCCCAGAGGCATTCCGGCTGTATTTCATAGGCCTGTGCTACTTTTATTTAGTTTCTAGCTCACTATTTTTTTCATTTTTTTTTCTTTTTCAACGAGATAATGACCAAAAACTCTAACGATCTTAGCTTATAACGGCATCCCTTATACTATTTTTGGCGGTTTCAATTTCCCCACTTTCCCTAGATGAGAACCCACTAGTAGACCGACAATTAGGTATATTTAAGATCAAAGGAACCTAGAACCGAATCGAGCCTACTCGCGCATCCCAAACTAGACACAAGCACGATTATTTTAATTCACATATTATCATTATTTGAACCCGAACAAAAACCCGACTTTTCTATCATTTTCCGCTTTTTAGTTTTGCAAACTTCTTATTTCAAAAGACATTTTCTGATTTTTAAATTTTTTTTTTGATTTTTTTTTTAATTTTTTTATGACTCGACTAACTATACTAACGACACTAAACGATAGTTTCCCATCCCCACACTTAAACTCTACATTGCCCTCAATGTAGGATGGAAACCGACTTAAAAAGACTAAAAATAAATAAGAAATAAAAGACAAAAGGGCAAATCGGAAAGGACTTAGCTGGTTTAATTCGCGTATAAGCTGCAAACACTCTCGTCCAATCCAGCTCGATCGTATAGCATTTCGTTCGCGATCGGCTTGACTCCAACTAACATGCTTGATAAATGCCCGAAATTTGAATAAACAGCTCCAAACTCACCCGAATGGAGATTGATTACGGGTGGTACATATTCGAACCTACATCAACAAAAACAAGCAAAATACCAAAGCAATACCGACTCGAAACACAAAACGACTCAAAACTACTAACTTAGACGCATGGTACAAAATAAAAGACTCAAAATTACACCACCGAATTTCCATCTTACCCCCTCCCGGCACTTTGCTCGCCCTCGAACAACCCTAGTGCCAAACCAAAGTGTGGATGCAACGGATAACGGGATGAAAATTTAGTGAAAAATCACATTTTAATGCCTCAAAAATATGCAACCCGTTTCCCCACACTTAAGATAGAAATAAACCCGGTAACAAACGACTCAAATACAACAACAACAAATGCAGGAAAACATACCTGAACGTCGACTCGAACCAGCCCGAACGATGATGGTGATAAATGGATGAAAACGATGGAAAATATGGAACATGGATCGATCGGCTGAACCTATTGGGCCTGAGCAGCCCATTTTCAATATGTAGTGGGCTCGCGGCCCGCATGAGTGTGATGATAAGTGGAGGCGGGCCGCTTTCACTTAAACTTCCGGCAATATTTTAAAAATCCGCGCGGCCCGCTTTAAATGTGGGTTTAATTGAGGCGGGCCGCCTGGACAGCAGGTAACAGCAGAACAGCATGCAGCAACAGCAGAATTATGCAGAAAAATAATTTCTTTATTCCCAAACTGCCCCTGCACGTATTTCGTCGGTTTTTAACATTCATCAAACCTGGTAAACTACTCGGACGTCTATCTCGCCTTCGTACATGTGATGCAACCTGCAAAATACTTGACAAAACACACAAAAGACGCAAAAACACGAAAAAGACGCAAAAGACGCTAATAACCTAACTAACGACACGAAACGAACTACGACTCAAAGTACAAACTCTACAAGTAATCACAAATGTTCACGCACTTACGGAGGATCGTATATGCGGAGCTCACCTCCACACCAAGTCGTACGGGCCGTAGGACTACAATTCACAAAATCGCCCGAATCTCTCCTAACTTTCTCATACTCTCTCCACTCTTCATCAAACGGTGTGAACCTAAATGTATCATCTTTAAACCTCTCCCCACACTGAGTCTTGCTCAGTTTCTCTATCTTAGATTCTAAACTCGTCACTCTTTCTTCCAGCTCCTCTACTCTCCTATCAGGTGGATCCCCACACTTGGGTTTTGACACCTTTTCTAAACTCGGCTCACTCAACACCTCTTTCACCTCTTTCTCATTCTTCTCACTCTCCTCTACCGATACAATCGCCTCAACTCTCGCACTTGCCCCTCTCGCATTATTCACCTCAAACACTACCGACTCATCACCCGCTCTAAGTGTAATCGTGCCTAAGAAGACATCTATAAGCGCTTTAGCCGTGTTCAAGAACGGGCGCCCTAAAATCAACGGAACTCTATCATCGGCCTCCATATCTAACACTACAAAATCAGCCGGAAAAACAAACCTATCAACTTTTACCAACAAATTCTCTACTATCCCCCTAGGATACTTAACTGACTTATCCGCTAACGAGAGGGTCATACGAGTTGATTTCAAATCACCAAGGCCTAGTTTTTCGTAAAATGAATATGGCATCAAATTAATACTAGCACCAAGGTCAGCTAATGCGTGGTTTTTAACATCACCACCAAACAAACAGGGAATCGTAAATATGCCCGGATCAGTAAGTTTCTCAGGAAGTTTATTTAGGATCACTGCCGAACACTCTCCACTCACTAACTTACTTGAACACTCTCCTACCCCATCCTTACGCTTGAGAAAATCCTTAAGGAATTTGACGTATTTGGGCATGGATCTCAAGGCCTCTATAAACGGAAGATTCACCTTCAGCTGGGTGAACATCTCAAGAAATTTCTCGTATTCGCTAACATATAGCTGCTGCCTAGCACGAGCGGGAAACGGAAGACGAGAAATATCAATCACTGGCGGTGGCCGAACCTTCTTCGGCTGCTTCTCTACTTTCTTCTCCACTGGAAACTCCTCAGCGTGTGCGGTACTTGTTGGGTCTAGCCTATGTTGCACTTTGCCTGGAGCCTCCATCTCAATCACCTCATCTACTTCATCATCACTCCCTAACTCAACCTTCTCTCTCACAACCTCTCCTAGACTCCTCCCACTGCGAGTAGTGATTGCTTTCACAGAATGATTCACTGGGTGAGTAGTACCTGAAAATGAACCCGAAGGATATTCTCTCAACTGCCTAGATATATCCCCTACTGTCCTCTTGAGATCTAGAAGAGTAGCCTCTTGATTTTTAATCTGTAGATCGTGATTCTTATTAATTTGACCCTGAGTTTGCATAAACTCAGTGAGGGATTTCTGGGTCGCCTGACTCTGTGTAATCATCTGAGCCAACATCTCCTCCATCCTACTCGTACTACCCTGACTCTCCTGATTCGACCCTCCACTCGCCATCTGACCTCCTGAACCACTAAACTGACCACTCTGACCTGAACCACCACTCGTGTAAAGACCCGGCCCCCTATTTTGATACTGACCAGATGGAAAACCAGGGGGATTGCCAGAAAGGCGGAAACTACTACCACTACCCTGCCAGTTGGAGTTATAATTATTATTATTATTACCGAATAAACCCCTAGACTGACCGGCTATGTACTCTACCTGCTCTAACGTAAGTGTGGGACAATCTAGTGTATCGTGGCCTCCCCTACAAACCTCACACCTATTAACTTTCTTCTTAATCTCATCTAACTCTCTCCTCATCTCCTGCCTCAAATCTTTCTTCACACTCTCGACCACAGCAGCTACCGATGGATCCAAGCTAACTTGGTTTACCCCTCGACCGGCCGAGGTGGTAGTAACAGGAATGGAAGTCCTGCCAGTAGTGCTGTAATCCATATCAGAATGTGCAAAGCTCTCAAACAAATCATTGCACTCAGTCACCGTCTTCTTACCCATAAGCTGACCTCCTGCTGAAGTATCGAAACGAGCTCTAATCTCAGGAGTAAGACCATTGTAGAATTTCTCAACTAACGCCCAATCCGACAAACCATGCTGCGAACAACGAGAGAGAAGCGTCTGAAAACGCTCCCAAGCAAAGTGGTATGGATCATCAGGCTCCATACGAAAGGAGTGTATCTGATCACGAAGGCGAGATACCTTGGCTGGCGGAAAGTATTTTACTATGAAAGCATCGCGAAGACCAGCCCAAGTAGTGAAAGTGCCTGCGGGCTGAGAATCAAACCAGACGGCTGCGTATCCAGCGAGTGAAAATGGGAAGACCTGAAGGTACCTAGCATCTAGATTGACACCCTCAATGGAGTAGGTGCCACAGAGACGAGTGATGCGATTTATGTGTGCGGGAGCATCCTCGTCATCACGACCATGGAACTGGCAAGAATTGGTGATGGCGGTCATGATGTAGGAAGGAATCTGCCAGGACCTATCATTCGCAATATTCGGAAGGGTGATGGGTGAAGTCGCACCGGTGAAACCGGTGGTAGCCTGCTGGTAAACTGTGCGGTTCGCCATGACGGGTGGAGGACTAGGCGAACGAGAACGGGAGGGTGGTGGGGAAACGTGTGGTGAAACGTGTGGTGATGGCTTCGGTGTGAAATCGAAGGCGGGGGTGGAATGCTCAACCGAAGAAGACGAAAAAGACGACTCAGAAGACTTGACTGTAAACAAAGGTGGCGGCGGTCCCTGCAAGCGCGTATGGGGCATCCACCAACTACGAACAACGAAAAGACTCTAACAACGACTCACTAACCTAGAAAAGACACTAAAGCAAATATTTTTTTTGATTTTTAAAATTTTTAGACTCCTACGACTCAACGAACACAAATAGCACGTAATATGTTAAACAAGTCCAAACAAAGCAATCAACGCAATTACCTAAGAGTCCCCGGCAACGGCGCCAAAAACTTGATGTGCTCGAAACGGGTTAACTAAATTAACTAAATTTACCCTAAATCTAGACTCTCTAAGTTTTAAATTTATAAAACTAAGACTCTCTAAACCCTAAATCACACGACCGGCAAGTGTACCGATCGATGAAGTATAGCCTAAGGAAGTCCGAGTATCGAACCCAAGAGACTCTACTAAATTACGCTAACGACTCTATCTAGACTTAGACTAACACGACTTAACTAAATGTTTATTAATTGGGGGGGTTTTCTAAAAATCCTAAGAATGCAAATAACGAATACTAACTAGACTAGACGAACTAGACACGAACTCACACGAAGGCTGAACTCAAGGATGATGAAAGAACTACCTAGACAGGAATCCTGATTGCTTTTAGTTATGATTATAATTGAAAGTTGTCTGCTATGGAACCGGGATCTTATAATTCTCACCTATCGGGAAATCTAAGGACCCCTAAACCCTCTCAAGAGCACGCTAAGATCCCCTAAAGGTTGTTAATTTACCGGTTATTAGACTCCCTTACGAGACATCTAATTGGGTTTATAAAAGTATCCTACAAGGCTCACTCCCTTACGAGACCTAAACCTAGGATAGGTTTGTTTTCTCAGCTAGACTTGCTAGACAGCAGCCAAAAGGTTAACTTCCTAAGAAGGACCCACCTTGCGGTTTAATCACTTAGACCTAGCAATAATCTCGCACCTTACAGCTATTGATGATTAGTAGAACACTTGATTTTATAAGATTACCAATTATTACTTCTAAGGTTACTTACTAGATTTTCACCCTAAAGGATCTAAGGTTTATTATGTGATATAGACACTCACCAAAACCTAAAACCCTAGCCCGATTCTATTCCGTGATAAAGACTGTCACCAAGATTCGAACGAAGCAATAATCAATATTCAAATAACATCAAGCACGCAAACACATCTAACTGATAGAACAAACCGTTTACAATTTATAAACTATCCATAGCTTCCATAAATCCAAAAATAATCAAATCATATAGCAATCATTCATCCATGTCTAGGTAGTAACAGAAATTTAGCCAATAATCATGTCTAAAATCAAAGTATCAATCATGGTCAAAACAGAATTCATCATCAAATAACAAGAAACAAACGAAAACGAGAGAAACAAGATTATAAAACCCGTGAACTCCAATCCCGTGTGCTCCCGCGCTTCAACAATGATTCCACAGCAGTCCCGAGCCTTCAAAACCTCTGAAAGCAGACTCTATGATCGTCCAACGAACTCTAAATTCGTAATTGTGTTGTTCTTCCCCGTCTGATGTCGATTATGATGATATATAACCTCAAAAACCCTAAATCCGATTGCTGTTACGATTCTGTGCGCGTATTACTAGCTCTCGCGGCCCGCATGGAGATTCAATGTAAGTTGTCGCGGGCCGCGCGCCATGTTTATATCGGAAACGTATTTGTAAGTTCATGCGGCCCGCCTTAGACATTCAGACGTGCTTTTTCTCTTCGTTTTCACTCCCAAGCTTTCGGTTCTTGACCCGACACTTTCTCTAGTCATATTTTACTCGTTCTTGCATGTTTCAACTCCAAATACCTGAAAAACACCAACAATCAAGAGCATATACATTCTAATCTAAAAACGACACTAAATCTAACTAAAACCAAACAAACCTAGACGCGAATAAAGATGTATTTTACAATACATCACCACCTCCGGGTGGATGGTTCATGTATGTGAAACTCAAACCTTGTTTATTTAGTTTTTGGATTGTTTTTCATAACTTGAAGAATACTTGTGGTTTAGTTTTGTTTAAAAGAATTGTGAGTGTTGCAATTATTCATCTTTTACCATTCGCATTCGGTTTTCTTGCATCGTGAGTAGTTTGGTTATTGGGTGGGTTCTTGGCACTTATGATTTGGTAATTAAATTGCATAGGTTATTATTAAAAACTTGTCTTTGATTATCAATCAAACTAAACCGTTAACAAGACCTTTTGGTATCTAACTAATTAAACAGGTTTGGGTGAATCATTGAACCGGAAATCCAGAGGGGGTTGCTTTTCTTTAAAATTGATAACTTTCTTAATTATTCTCGATCAAAAATCTCAAAACGCAATCAAAGCAATAGTTTTTCTTAGTTTTAGTTAATCTAGGTTTCTACAATCAACACTAACCACATATTCCCTGTGGAGACGACCCTACTTACCCTTGCTAGTAAAGGTACTTAGGACCAATTTTTAAACTTGTTTTTGACCGACCTTTCAACATCGATCAAAATGGCGCCGTTGCCGGGGAATCGGTGCGCTTAGTGTTAGTTAGTTGCTTTTATTAAAAAAAAAAATCATAAAAACCTAAAAATTAGAAAAACCAAAAATCCAAAAATATTTCTTTTTGTTTGTCTTTTATTTGTTTTGTTCCGTATTACGCTTCGTTTCTTGTTTGTCTGTGTGCAGGTGATTCTCGTGTTGCATGCATACCAGGTTTTCAAAGAAATCATCACCGCTCTTATTTGATCCAGAAATTGAGAAGACTGCTCGACAGAATCTCGTTCTTCTCCGTTCAGCAGTGAAAACTAAAGCTCAGTCATCAACAGTTGCTCAAGATCTTGAACAAGCAGCTCACGAGATGGCTGATCAAGAGCCACAAAACCAAGCACAAAACGAGCCAATCCCTCCCATTCCAGATCCACCAATCCCTCAAAACCAAAATCAAAATCAAAATCAGAACCAGAACCAAAACCAGCCTAATAACCAAAATCAGAATCAACCACCACCATAACCATTTCCACAATTCAACCCAGGCCCACAAAACCAACCTGGAAATCTAAATCTCCGACATGGGGAAATTATTCGTCTTAACCAACCACAACATTAACACGGGTATGATGTGGATCCCAACCAAAGAGAAGGCAGTGTTCACACGTGGGAATCCGGTTGGGAAGATGATGATTATCAAAACCAGTACGATGGGAGATATGCTGATTACAGATACGACGAAGGGTATAACGTGAATCAAGGGGATCCGGTACAACAACATGTCAACCAAAGAAATCACATCCAGAGGCCGATTCCACAAAATCAAGTTCATAATGGAGTCCCGCAGTTTAATACGGGAAGAGCTAATAATCGGTTTAGGGGTGAACAGATACAGTTTTTGGATGGTGTCCCACAAGTTGTTCAAGGGGCACCAATTCAAGGCGTTGAAGGTCACTGTCGACCCATTATAGTACCCAACTCATCAGCTATAGTTACACCGGTGGGGAATAATGATCGACCCTTCGAGGTGAGGCCTCAATACTTAGGCCATTTACCGGAATTCTATGGAAAAAGAACTGAAGAACCATACTTGCATATTGCAAGCTTCGATTCAATTTGCCAAACTATAGGAGGTTCGGGTTTTACAAAGGATGAGGTTAAGTTGATGTTGTTTCAATTTACCCTAAAAGACAAGGCACGCCAATGGTTCGCAACATTACCTCCTGGGAGTATTTACACTTGGCAAGAGATGCAACAAGTGTTTTTGGAGGAGTACTACACCATGAATAGAACCAATGAAGCTCGGGATGCAATCAGAGCTTTCCATCAACATTCAGGTGAAGCGTTCCATGAGGCGTTCACAAGGTTTAAAGAGTTGCTTAGGAAATGCCCACATCATGAAATTCAGACATGGGAATTAATTAAGGCGTTTTATGATGGGCTACTTCCTGATGATGTAAGAGATCTCATCGCCATTAGTAATGGTACGTTTCTTACAAACACAGAGGCTGCAGATTGGGCATATTTTGAGAGGCAGAGTGCTACTTCTAAGAGACAGGCACAATCTAGCAGGAGAGCGAGACCAGCATCGGCGCAATTGATTAAGATGCTGAAGAACGGGTTGAGAAACTGAAACACCAAAACTTACTATTAGAGCGACAAGTGGCTCAGATGAAGTTGGGAAAGGGAGCAGAAGTTAGGGCAGCTAATGCATTTGCGGTATGTACAGATTGTGGTGAGTTAGGCCACCAGGTTGGAGAGTGTCCCGCAAGGATGGGCTCGTATGAGGAAGTGAACCAAGTATTCGGTGAACGAAAACAATATGATATGAAACCAAATACATATCATCCAGGTTTACGAAATCACCCGAATTTTAGTTATGGAAATACTTCTAATCAAATGAACCCTAATTTTCAGGTACCCATGCAAGGAGGCCAGCAGTATCAGAGTCGCCAAGTTAATTACTCGCAAGGTAATTACCAAACTCAGGGCCCATATAATCAGGGTAATCAGCAAGGGAACTTCTCAAGTGCTAGCAGTGGAACAAGTGATGACAAATTGGATGTTATTATGAAGTTTATGAAGGACATCTAAAAGGATAATGAAGTTCGAGACAAAACTTCCGAAGCAATGCAGAATCAGCTGGGGCAGTTAGCAGAGGATCTAGCCCAGCTGAGAAGAGACCCAGGTAAGTTGCCGAGCACTACCACAGTGAACCCAGCACATCAGTCATCTAGCTCGAAAAATGGAAGAAATGTGCACATCAACGCGGTAAGTATTCTTCCAACTTTTGAAATTGGTAGTGTTGAAGTAACTCCACCATCACAATTAGTTGAGGAGGTGGTGGAGGATGTTGGTAATGGATCGGACTCTCAACATGATCGGGACCCATCAAGGGATAAAAGATGGGAAAATTTTAAACAAGTTAAAATTAATCTACCCTTACTCGATGTGATTAAAGAGAATTCCGATCATGTTGAGTGTTTGAAAGAGTTAAGTACCCAAAAACGACTTCACAAGTTTCCTAATAAACTTGATTTAACTGCAAATGTGAATGCCGTTTTGTTGGGTACTCTTCCCCCGAAACTCCAAGATCCAGGAGCACCCATTATTTCAGTACAAGTGGGTGAATTTAAAATAGAAAGGGCACTGTTGGATCTTGGAGCGTGTGTTAGTATTCTACCAGGGAGTCTGTATGACCAATATGATTTTGGTCCGCTACAAAACGTCAACACCATCATGGTGTTGGCTGATCAGACTCCCATGTGTCCGAGGGGGATTGTAAGAGATGTAATTGTGAAGGTAGAAGAGTGTTACTACCCAGTTGACTTCTTAGTGCTTGACTGCGCCACAAGTTCAAAGAACACACACCCTCCAGTCATTCTGGGTATACTGTTCTTAGCGACTGCTCATGCAATTATAAACTGCGTTGATGGAACGGTAAGTATGAGGTTTGGTGACTGCGAATTGCGGTTAAATATGTTTTCTGTGACACTCCGGGTTTTACCCGCACATCCTACTTCCTTGAAAATCTCATTATTTAATTTATGCGAACTAACTGTTAGATTAGTGTTTATTATATTACAAATATGGCCATTGGTATAAATCACAAAATTACCTACATGAATTTGTTATCAGCGATCTCATGAATATATATTGGTGCGAATTTATTCTAAAGGAATTTAAGGCTAATGGACACATTAACCAAATATTCAAACTTCCACAACACAACCCCTGTTAGTCGGCCCAGGGAAATGCCCAAAATAAAATTTGTGTGCCCTAATCCTGATCGACGTTTAATTGGAGGGTATAACAACTCACAGCCGACGACATAGGACAGCTGCAATCCCAAAAAGAATTCCCCACTGTTCTCTCTCTCTTCCTAATATTCCTTCTTCTCCAAACAAAACCTGCGACCATAACATCGGCGCCTCCGATCAAATTCCGATTATACAATGACGGTGACACCTCTTCTTAACACACTTAACCTCGTCATCTCCGGAAAATCCCACTCCATTCCGATCAGTCTTTGGCAGCTTACGTTCCCGGAACTCGGAACTCCGCTTCGATTTATTTAGCTTACAACCGGTCACAAACTTCGAATCCAGGTTAGTCGCTTTATTGTGCTTGACTAAGTGAGCTCGTTGAATGATTATATGTGAAAAGTATGAAGGTGTGTGAATCGGTTCTTGTCGTGTGCCCAGATCTGAAGTACTGATGGTAATAAATGATAGTTTGCGAACTTGTGTGATAAACATGAAAGAATGGATTCTTGTTAACAAAACAGTGAATGATTAAAGATGAGAAATTATCTGCTGAATCTGTTATTAATGATACTTCTTATATGAACCCGTTTAACATCAGATACTCGATAACTAGCTCTGTTCATGATAATATTCGTTTGGTTCATATGGATATTTCTGTTCATTCAAAAAGATCATGTTTAGGTGATAGTGGTAACCTGTTGCTTAATGTTTGAATCCAAAGACTGTGTAAGTGACGAAAGGTGTCGATTTCTGTTCGAAATAGTTATGATAATATATGATTCGTTGTTCCATGCGATGATGATGAGTGTTGATAAGTCGTTAAGGATGATAATCATGTTGTCAAATAAGAGAGTCCGATGATTCACAAACATGGATATGGGTCATAGTTAGAGATATGGGTTTTTGGAATGATTTAGGGATGATGAAGAAGGAACTTTTGTCTTATCTGTTTTAATTCATATGTGTGTGTCTGCCATTTATAAATTGTATCTGGATTTTCATAAAATGTACAAGTTTATAAGCTTAGAGTACAACCTACCTAAAAATGATTTGAAATTGTGGGAATGCCAGTTGTTTGTCTTTTATGATTTGATTTAGGTAGGAGAATGATATGTGTAGAAGTTGTAGAATGAATTGCACAAACTGACATGAGGACCCACACCCTTTTTGTATTTGGAACCACCATGTCGCACATTTCCACAGATCACACACACTCCAATTAAGTTGGGTTGCAATATGCTGTTGGGCCGCACAATACTTCAGAATCACAAACGACCATGGGCTGGGTTGATTCTATTCTATATACAAGAATTGGGGTTGGTTGATCATGACCCACTTGTAGCTATTAGATATGTAAGGTCTAAATGTGATGTATTAAACATGTAATGTTTAAAGGTGATAAATACGTGATGATATGTATGCCATTGGTTAGAACTGTGGTGATAGGCTAATAAGATTATGTTTAGATGATAAATGTAGTGCCATGCTTTAATAAAACAGTGATGATGTGAAAAATCCTACGTGATTAACTGATTGAAGATCATTGAAAATATTTGAAATTTTGTTGTTTTGATCTGAATTGGAAAGTGTACGGTAGAATAAAACATGATAATGAAATTTGATTGGACAGTACATGTTAATGGATTTTGATTGGTTCGTACAAGTTGGATAAGGGTTCTAGAAGCATCTGCACAGTTTGTGAGTCGAAACCTTATGGTTGCGACTCGAAACCAGACAACACACTCCAGGAGTCGAGACCAGCTTGGTTACGACTCGAGATCTCCTGATCTCGACTCGAGACCTGACTCGAGACCTCTACGGTTGTGACTCAGTTATGCACAACTCGAGACCGTCTGGTTGCAACTCGAAACTTCATGGTTGCGACTCGAGACCTCTTGTTCTCGAGTCGAGACCACCCGGTTTCGACTGGACTACTCTGCTTAGTTGTTGGGCCGCACAAACTGATGTTTTGGACTATGTGCTACTGTTAATGTTTAACTGTTACTGTCGAACTGTTTTTATGATAGGATAGGCCCAATAACGTATATGCTGCTATGCTAGTGTAACTTATGTGCTATGTGCTAAATACGTGTAGTTGTACGTGCCATTACTTGCACACGAACCTAATAAATATTTATAAACCATAATAGGGTATGGTTGACCAATGTAACACAAGTAAATTAACTACCGAGCAAAGCAAAGGTGAGTTCACTACTTTTTACTTAAAGCATGCGTTCCCGGTGGATTGGGAAACGGAACAAAACACTTTTCCTGGTTTGGGATTGCTTACTATCTCCTTGTGCGGGATACGGTATTTCTATCTCCTTGTGTGGGATACGGGTAACAACGCTATCCCCTTGTGAGGGATACAAACTTACTTTTCTTCCCTTGTTACTGGGAACAAACTTACTTTTCTTCCCTTGTTACTGGGAACAAACTTACTTACTTCCCTTGTTACTGGGAACTTTTAGTTAATTACTGTTTATACTGGATGCAACAAGCAACACTAAACAAAACTCTATCACTCAAGTCCTCACTTCTTAATACCGATTAGTCGTCGGGGTCAGGTGAACGGGTTATTAGTTGATAGCGCTATTTAGGTCTCACCAACCTCACACCGTGCCCGCGTATGGGATCGGGCGTGAACTAATGTACTCTGGCAACCGTCAATGATGATAGAACATTGACAAACGGGGCACTCTACGGAAACGTACGGATGAATAGTATTCAGTATTGTAAAAACAGTTTAGGCGCTTACTTATGGGGTAGCTCCCCATCGCATGTATAAACGGATAAATTAACTGGTTAAAACAAGTTTTTGGAAATAAAACTGGAAAACACTAAACTCGTGAACTCGCCAACTTTATGTTGACACTCTACTGCATGCTTTGCAGGTTGCTCGATACAGCTCTGGACAGACGTTGCAATCGGATGGAGTGCGTGGTTCGTAAGTTTCATATGAACAACTTGTGGTTTTAAATTACGATGTGTTCTTCTTTCCTTTCCGCTGCAAACTCAAGCTATGTTTTGAAAAATTTAAACAAAAAAATATTGGTCGCTAATTATACCATTATTTGTAATAATAACTAAACGGTTCAAAATAATTAGTGGCTAAGATCCTGGTCATCACACGCTTCGCGGTAATACTCCGCGTGTGGATTTTGAGGGTGTGACATTTTCGGATGCGACTAATCCTCCCATTTCAGGTGAACGCTCAAAAGCTAAAAATGGTGATGAAAATGTCTCTCCTGCAAAGGAGAGTCAAACCAAACAGGAGTGTTTGTTGGTTGACAGGTTTGAAGGGGCAGGATGCGAAGCGGTAAGGAAAAAGGAAAGTGTGGTGCATGAGGAGTTTAAAACGGACAAGGGGAAGCGACGAGGGAAGAAGAAGAAAAATAAACCGCCAGAATGTGATAATGAAAAACGAAGGTTAAAGTTATTCGGTCCAATGTGGAAGACAGTGGACGACTTACCGGAGCATTGGCGAAGTACATACTTAGAGGCCATGGGACGTAAACATCCCACTCGACCACCATAAGGGCATATCAGGTACGGTCTGGCTGAAGACCTATAAACTTAGCGCTCTCGGGAGGCAGCCCGAGGATGTAGAGTAGTGTATATTTTTTTTGTTTTTGCATGAGTACTTTTGCAGGTTATCAGGTTATTAATCTCTACGGATGCAATGGTCCAAGTGTAGGGATGTTCGGTGAAGTCCTAATACATTCTAGTTGAAATTGCGGAAATTGCATGAATTAGAGTTCAGTCAAAACTGTCCATACTCAATCTCCATTTGGACGGGGATGATCTGCACACTAATTGTAGAGATTGACCCGAGGACTTGTGGACATGGCCACGAATGAAACGCTATACGGTCGTGGTGGAACATGACGTATAAGGATTCTACGCTTTAAACCAGGGGAGTCTATTCCACTTTTATTATTGCATTTTTATTCGTGTTTTTGGTGGTGTTAAACTTTATGTGTTAGGGAATGTGTTAATTTATTTGTTTTAGGAATGGTCGCTCATGATGTTTGTTAGTTGGTATTCCTGGGTTTTGTTTCAAAAACACGATACATTGGGGACAATGTCGCCCAAGTGTGGGGATATGGGAAACCCGGGAAGGGAAAGGCTTGGGACAGGGTTTGAAAGAGGTTGAAACATGATTGAAAACGATGAAAACTGAAAAATTGAAATTTTTGAAAATTTTAAAGAATTTCATCGCCTTAAGTGAACTAAATGGATACAAAAACCGAATGTTTCAATCACTAATGGGTTCCTTGCTGGTAGTAACTAATATAGTCCCTTGTCATGGTCGTTCCTTTAAGTTTCATGAGAGTAGGTCCGACAGGTGTTTTTAGGATAAAAGAATTGAGAAGAGATGTCTATTTAGGGGTAACATGCTTTAGATTGCATATGCTTCATGTCGGCAACCCTTTTACCCTTTCTTGGTGAGATTTTGAGCCTGTAGAATGATAGAATGATTTACTTTATGACTTCATTTGTTGAGAGCAGGCCGCATGTTATTCTGTGTTAGAACTTGTATGATTTGATGCATGCTTAGACTGTGGTTTGACATGTGCACGTGAATGATAAAGGCATTAGGATATCCCGTACACCCGTTGTGTTTGTTTTATGTTTACCGAACCATCACCCTTAGTAGCCCTGTTGAGCCTATTTACCCTTTCGTTTGTCCACCTAACGTGAATTGTTTGATAGCGACCGTGGATGACAGTTTTGAATAATTGAAAAAATAAGAAAAATAAGAAAAAAAAAAGAAAAAAAAAGAAAAAAGAAAAGGACAAAAAGAAAGTGTTGTGAATATTGTCTATGTTCTTGGGTAGAAACCAACCCAAAAGTATGTTACGTTTTGCAAATAAGGTGTCACGGTTTGGTCGTTTGTTTGCCACATAAAAATCTATAAATATAAGCCAAAAATTTACTACCTTTAGCCTAAGCCCAAAACCGAAAGTCCTTTTGATGCGTGCCGTGTTATATGATACAGTGGAGGTGTGATTGTCATACAAGCATATGATTACATGATTTCATGTTTGGCTTTGAGTGTTATACATACTAGCACATTACACGCTAGTTCATATGTCTAAACCGAGAGGAGAGTTTATTGTGAGGGGCGTGTAGCATGTGTATAATCCTAAGCATGTTAGTTCTGAATATACAAGTCTTAAATTTTATAAATCGCATCAATTGTTTGTCGGACTGTCAATCTTGATTGTGTCAGTCTATGGAACGGGTATGACTTGGGACTTAAATTGTTGAACTGGTATAGGGGTTTAGAGGTGTTGTTACTATGGTGAATAGTTCCATATCGGTTTGCTTGAGGGCAAGCAAAGGTGAAGTGTGGGGATGTGATAGAAGGGTAAATAACCGTGTTTTAACATGTGTAAATATAAGGATTTAAGTGTTTATTATCATAAAACATGGTTACTTTGAGTGTGTTTCTATTTGTAGGTACCCAGAGCTTAACGGATGGATTTTGAAGCTAAACGGGAGGTTTTCGGGAAGACTTATGAAGGTTAGAAGTTTACACACAAGTTGGGAGTTGAAAAATGCGAGAAATGGTAAGAAACCAGTACTTGGCGCAAGAAGGAACCAGTTTGGCGCAACCTGGTGTCAGTTTTAACGCAATACAGGTGCTGGTAAGTCAGGGGCGCAACCTTGCGTTGGCAGCAGATAGTTACGCGAAAATTCAGGATTTCACTTTATTTTAAGATATCTTCAACCCCAAAACTAGATATTCACTAACCCTAGCCGTTTTGCATCTTCCAAGGACGAATTTTTGAGTTCCCAACCTCAATTTTCATCAATCTTTCATGCAATCAAACATCCAAGACAACCAAGAAGATCAAATCATGACTATGAGTGGCTAGATTCTTTTGTGACCACCTCCGGGTGGATGGTTCATGTATGTGAAACTCAAACCTTGTTTATTTAGTTTTTTGGATTGTTTTTCATAACTTGAAGAATACTTGTGGTTTAGTTTTGTTTAAAAGAATTGTGAGTGTTATTCATCTTTTACCATTCGCATTCGGTTTTCTTGCATCATGAGTAGTTTGGTTATTGGGTGGGTTCTTGGCACTTATGATTTGGTAATTAAATTGCATAGGTTATTATTAAAAACTTGTCTTTGATTATTAATCAAACTAAACCGTTAACAAGACCTTTTGGTATCTATCTAATTAAACAGGTTTGGGTGAATCATTGAACCGGAAATCCGGAGGGGGTTGATTTTCTTTAAAATTGATAACTTTCTTAATTATTCTCGATCAAAAATCTCAAAACGCAATCAAAGCAATAGTTTTTCTTAGTTTTAGTTAATCTAGGTTTCTACAATCAACACTAACCACATATTCCCTGTGGAGACGACCCTACTTACCCTTGCTAGTAAAGGTACTTAGGACCAATTTTTAAACTTGTTTTTGACGGTTATTGGGTGGGTTCTTGGCACTTATGATTTGGTAATTAAATTGCATTGGTTATTATTAAAAACTTGTCTTTGATTATCAATCAAACTAAACCGTTAACAAGACCTTTTGGTATCTATCTAATTAAACAGGTTTGGGTGAATCATTGAACCGGAAATCCGGAGGGGGTTGCTTTTCTTTAAAATTGATAACTTTCTTAATTATTCTCGATCAAAAATCTCAAAACGCAATCAAAGCAATAGTTTTTCTTAGTTTTAGTTAATCTAGGTTTCTACAATCAACACTAACCACATATTCCCTGTGGAGACGACCCTACTTACCCTTGCTAGTAAAGGTACTTAGGACCAATTTTTAAACTTGTTTTTGACCGACCTTTCGACATCGATCAATATCCAGTTGGGTAAACTGGTGGGTAAGAAGAAGGATAAAGTGCATTATACTGTGCAGCAGTAAGATATGGATCATGGGTTCCATAATCCGTTGGATATCCAGATGGGTTATACCCAGATGAACCTGGGTATGTTGGTATTGGGTTGTCAAAACTCACTGGTGGTGGCGGTGGTGCATAAGAAATTGGCGGAGGATTGTCCTCTAGCACCATATGCGAGGGTCCACCCATTTGGGGGTCCTCGGGAATAGGAGGGTAAGAACTTGAACCATGAGGGGATGCGATTCGTGGTCCCCCACGCACTGACATTCGCGCATTCCTCCTTCGCCTGGGCGGCTCGGGAGGTGGTTGAGGTGGTTGCTGCGGTGGTTCCTTGACTGGAAGAGGTGGAGGAGTGACAGCTTGAAGGTAAGGCCCATTCAAGGGAGGTTGAGACGGGGAGTTGTGATATGAAGGGGTGAATTCCCATTCATAATTTGACCACCGCCCTTGGTACGGCGATCCTTGATATGGAGAACCGCTCGAGATGCTGATAGGGTGGCCCGGTGTTCCGGTTTGCATTTCTGGGTCAGGGTCGTCATCCATTTCCATCTCCTGAGAGAAGTGATCTTCGGGTCCCAAGGGATTGAGATCAAAAAGATTGTTGACATAGTCGTTCGGATTGAACTGACCTGGGGAATAAATGGAATCGGAGTGATGGAAAGAATGGGAGTGAAGGGAGTGGTGAGATTGGTTCGAATGGTGTGACTCCTGAGAGTGTTGGGAATGTTGGGGCTCGTTAGGAATGGGTAGCCCAAAGTATGGATGGTCGGATGGTGAGGATCCTAGCGAAACAGAATGACTCGCCGGCTCGAAGTTATGACCCCAATGGACCCGAGAGTCGGAACTAGAGAAAGTCGCTGACGGGTGTAACACCTCGAAAATTCACGTCCTATAATGTGTTGACACGTGTCATAAAGTTTAAACGTGTGAAAGAAACATTATGGAAGGACTAAAGTTGACAAACATGGAAAGTATGTGAATATACGTATTCTAAGTGTCAACTGTGAATAAATATAACATACATTAACCCTACACGATGCTCATACCTTCAAACGAATAAATCATGGATCATAAGAAGCTAAAAGTGAGTGATTTCAAACTACAGGGACCAAATGTGTCAACATGTTTAATTTATACCTTTGAATGACCTTTTGACAAACCCGAAGCTTTGTAAATATTAATTATGCTCACGAGAAAGCACCATAAAAATTTCATAAAGTTTCGTTAACGTATGAGAAAGTTATGATCAAATTCGTGTGCGGAGCGTTAAAGCGTAAACGTCGAAAGTTAGGACTTTTCGGGTGAAAATAAAGTTACCCGGGGACTTGGCAAAGTGGGTATATGTTTTAAGGCCTTACTAGATCAATTATAAGGGTTTAACATGCAAGAAATCAGTGCCTATTCGAGTTTTGAAGAGCCAAGGACTGAATCGCAAATGAAAAACAAGTTGCTGATCTGCCTGTCGCTCGCGCCACGCGAGGGGCCCCTCGCGCCACGCGAGGGGTGCCCAGAACCATGAAAAAAGGTTGCTGTTCCCTATGGCCTATTATGCGCGACCTTTACCCATTTTTCCACTTCTCCTGGCCCCTAAAACATCCCCTAAGCTCCTAGGACACCTGTTGATCGATTGTGGGCACTAATAGGCTTGGTTGTCAATCAAATGTGGTGGGTGAGTTCACTATATAAGGCCTTCAAGTGCAACATTCTTTCACACACCTTCTCTGCATTATTGGATTGATTCTGGAGCTCAAGCTTGCTTCCTAGTGATCATATCTCGTGCATAGGACCTCAGTAAGTATTCTTATTCTTCTCTAATTGAGTTTAGCTAGGTTAATTAGCTAAAAGTCAAACCGTCGTAATTACGGTTTGACTTCGAGATTAGTCAATAATGGCTCAGTCATATCTCGAATTAAAAGTAGTTATGAGTTGGTATTTATGTGGGTAATAAAACCTCAAAAGGGTTTCCCCTGATCACCACTCTAACCAGGTCTAATGTCGGGTCAAACTTTTAATTAAAAAGTCAACATAATACTTAAAATGTCATTTATGCATAATTAGCTATCTAGAACATATATATCCTGTTTGATCATTGTTATAACTTAGTAATTAGTGTAAGAACCTGTCCAAACCTATTCAACCCGACTATTTCCTGTTTAGACCCGGTTCGGAACCGAAAGTCACATAGTTTGACTTTCACTTTGACTTTCAGTTCTGACCCGTTTAAGCATATTTTAGAAATTCCTTAGAGCTTTAATTGGACTAGGTTACATGTTAGAACAACCCTCTGTGATTATACACTTCGGATCATTAGTTATCCAATTAATATGCATGTTTCCGTTAATTGCTCATATGTTGACCGTTATGCCCTTATTACCGTAAAACGTGATTTATGAAAATGTAAAAGTGTAGAAACCTTTGTTACTGATATATAGACTTGTATGCAAAGTTTGACATCAGTTTGACTTGTAGATTAAGAGTTATGCTCATTATCGCAAAAACTAATGCTTTATGTTAATAAAATGGCGTAATTAGCATATAGCCTAGTTAAACATACTTTTTGGTATAAAATATTTTACCCACTGATGTAATATATTATTTTGTGATTTTTAAAGATTTTTAATTAATTTTAGGCTGAGCATAACTCGTAGTCGTAGGCTTAATCCGGTAATTGTCGGTTTTGCCCTTACGGGCCATAAAATGAGTTTTACACATCTAAACGATTCCAAACCTTTTGCTACTGATTAGTTATGATAAATAAATTATTTTAAGCCTTCTGGAAATATAAAAATATCAGATTTAAGTATCGAACCCGGTAATGGCCTTTAATCGCCTTATTTAGCGTTTTTTAGCGCATAGTATGTTTTAAAATCATATTGGACATACCCGGGTTGATACCTACTGATATAAGAGGAAAATTATCATATTTTAACAGTAAGCAAAGGTTGATAAACTCAGACTTCAGTTTTGAGCTTTTCGGCTTATGTGAAATTACCAAAATACCCCTACGGGGCCTAGTTTGGTTAAAAATGATAAGTTTCACATACATGCTTTAACCTACTGATGTAACTTAGCAAATTGAGTATATTTGCTGATTACATCAGACCTGTAACTCAGGTTGTCACTTAAACTCTTTTATAAACTTTTAAATGACCAAACTACCCCTACGGGGCCTAGTTTGTGTTTAAACACGATTCGGGCATAACGAAAGACACCTTACTGATGTCACAACATATTTGAGACATAATTAACTTAGGAAACCTGTATATAGCTCTCATGAGTACCCGTCACGCTTATTACGCGTACGGTGCGGTTTATGTAACAAGTTTACATAAATTAGCCGAAACGGGTCAAACCTTAACGGTTTTATCTCAAAATCCAGAATGTGAATAATCAACCCATATTAAACAAGTCTTCAAACTTGTCGGGTCTGAATCACATTCTATCCGGTCTTCGCTTAATCGTGCGTACGAACCGTATCTTGAAACTAGCCGGTCTAAGCTTAAGCTTAATAAAAGACCCGTTAGAATTCTAATAGGTTATATTAAACCTTCGTTCCAGATTAGGAGAAACAGTAAAATCTACGTGCATTCTGCTTATTGTGATTTATACTTACATCAGGTAAATACTTTTAACTTATTTTCCCTATACGGGCTTGGGTTACGGTACATAGCGTACCGCTTGATCGGGCATCAAATCTCCACGCTTAGTGGGTAGTTGAATAATTTGATCGGCTCGTTTAAACAGTCTTGTTTACTTTACAGCCTTTGGGGGGTTAATGACCATGTCCCGGATATCCCTGGCATCATCTTACGAGATGGCCACGACCTGAGCACGGGGTGTAGGCGTACTCCCGTGTATAACTCACTTAAAGTGGTGTGTCTATTGATCTTTAACCCGGATTTGATTCGGGCTACTGAACGCATAAGTAACATGTAATTCGTTCACAAGATTATAATATTAAATAATTCTCCCAAGTTAAATAAAAATGTTTATGCCATGTGCATCCAAACCAATTTTTAATCATTTTCCAAAATGAGTCAGTTGAATGTATTTACCAGTGTAAACTGACGTATTTTCCCAAAAAGACTGAATGCAGGTACTAAACGAAATTTGGCTGGATTGTCTCCTAAGCATCAATAAAAGTCTCGCAAGCTTAGGATGCCAGAAGTCTGTTGAACCATAAATGTTATTTTGTTTCGATCCGTTCTGTGGATAAACACCAGATATTGTGACTATGATTACAATAAATAAATTCGGTTGTATCTTATTTTTAAATTGCTTCTGCTGTGCATTATTATATTGTGTTGTTTGACTATTACGTTGCCAACCACGTCACGATACTCCCCCACCGGTGACACATGGAAATCGGGGTGTGACAGGTTGGTATCAGAGCCAACACTGAGTGAATTAAACACTAGCCTTTTGTGTTTAATCTCAGTTACGCAATTGCACTTAACTAAACCTTCGAGTCTAGACTTATAACGTAGGACAAATTCCACCTTATTTGGTTTTGTTTTTGTCCTTTAAATTTTATATTTGTTATTGTTAGCTCATGCTTTATTGACAGGAATAACAAAGATGCCTCCGAGATTCTTGCGTACGCGAGGACGCGGAAAGAGGCCGGTAGCCGCCCCCAACGACCATGAAGCAGGGCCGTCTAATACACGAGCTCCAGCTGCGACGGAAAGCGAGGACCCCCGCCGAAGCAGGCGCAACCAGTTCGAACCAGCAAGGCGATCCGTTTCGCACAGCTCTACCCCTCCGGTCCACAACTCATATGGACCACATTCAGAAGACGAGCCTAACAACCCTCTGCCTTCATACATACCACTTCAGAGATCCCTATCTTATCATTCATACGGAGACCCTACACCTATCTTTTGGGGACAGTTTAACCCGGTAGGATTCATACCAGAACCCGTGGGTTTTAACCCACTGGGTCCAGAGGACCACTTTTTAGAGGACCACGCGGATGATATGGACGAGGATACGGACCCCGTCATGCCGGCGAGTGGTACTCCAAACCATCCGATCGAAATCTCCGACGGATCGTCCTTCCACGGATCACCCTACGGTGGTCCAGATAGTTTCCAAGCCTTCTTTAATCAGCACCAGTGGTATTATACACCATCACACCACTCGTCGTCTCATGGGCAGCATCAGCAGCAGCAGTCTCAGCAGCAGCAGGAGCCACAGCCACAGCCGCATCATCAAGATTCATCCGAGGATCACCGATTCGTGGCAGTTACGCCACCACCTCCACCGCCACCAGTTCAACCGGCACCTCCTCAACCGCCAAGGCGTAGGAGAACCGGTGCCCGCATGTCGGTGCGACCAGGGGACTTTCATTTTAGCTCCCCACGTCAGTCGAGTGCTAGTCACTACCCGCCATACCAGGAGGACCCACAAATGGGTGGACCCTCCAACCCTGCTGTACTACAACCACCGCCGATGGGATTTGATAACCCAATCCCGTCATATACGAGTGGCATGGGATACAACCCGTTTGAACCCCCAACGCATCACGACTATGGGTACGCGGAGGCTGATCCGTACATGTTAGCAGCGAACTACAACACCCAAGGACCCTATGGGGATCCATGGGGGGTGAGTTACCCGACACAGGGATACGCGATACCTCCTAGACCCATCATCCGGACTCAATCGCAGCCACCTAGATTCTCACCTCCCGAACATGAAGAACTCCTGCAAAGGATAAATCAAGTTGAACGGGTAGTTCACGAGGACCGCAGGGAGAGGCAAACATTCTTCCAGGGATTAGTGGGATTGATCAAGGGGAAGAACAAGAAGGATCATTGAATCCTTCCACAGTTATTTTCTCCTGTATTTACTGTTGAGCCCCTGCGTGGGTGTAGTTGGTATGTTTGCTTTGAGCCCCTGCGTGGGCATGCTTGTTTGTTTGAACCCCTACGTGGGTGCATTATTAGTGTGAGTCCCTGCGTGGACATGTGTGATATTTAGCCCCTGCGTGGGCATGTGTGTTAGTTAACCCCTGCGTGGGTATTCTGTTATTTGAAAAGACCCGTTTAGGGCAATATGTAACATATGTATAATTAATGGAATGTTGTTTTTATAAATTTCATGTTGCCATTTTGTGCATAAATAATCTATAAATGAAATAAATTCAAAATCATTCCTCTTAAATTTATCTGCATATGTAATTATTTAATTAAGGATCTTAAAGTGTGAAACCTAGCCTCGTGTCAAATATAAGACCGGGCCAAAATGGTAAGACCTGTTTAAAAGATTCAAATCCCGGTTAACATCTTAAAACATGTTAACACTCCTGGCAGAAGTGATTCGTTAAAATCACGTGTCATTCTTATATGTATAAGGATTCTTTAGAAGATTCCAAACCCAGTTATATGATCTCTGAATCATGGGTTAAGATCATCAATTAAGATGATCATATTTTACCATACGTAGTATTATGATGCCTACGGGCCCAGCTCACTTTTATGAGCCAAAAGACAGAGGTAGCTATGACTCCCTGTCTGATAAGGGTAATGAACTACGTTCAAACCTTAAAAGTCTTGATTCTCTGAAATCATAGCTTATAATTTAAATTGTCCATGTGACTAAGCCTTATGTGCTAATATATATTGTTATTGTTTATGTTTAGGATAAATTTTAATTGAAATCCTAAATTAAATACGATTAATAAGTTAACCACATATGGTCTCTGTTTACCATGGTTAACGAGTTACCCTAAGGGGTAATTCCATAATAAACTCCTAAATAAAACATTGACCTTGTTTTCTGCAACAGTTCAATTCAAATGGCTGAATCAGATGAAATCAATAGCCATCCAGTGGAGCCAAATGTGAATGCCCAGATTACGTTAACGGGTGCCGAATTAAAAGCAATCATAGACGGCGCTGTTACTCAGGCTTTGGATAGACAGTATGAGGATTACAGTGGTACTCGAAGTAGGACCCACTCCGCATCACATTCAAAGCCCAGGACACATTCTGAGGCTCATAACAAGCCTCCTCCCAAAAAGAATGGACCCAAGAAAGACGGTGATGACCGTCAGTCCACCAACAATCAAAGTGTCCCATCTCAGCAATTGGTACTGCATCAGGGACCCCGTAACAAGGGTTGCACTTATAAGTACTTCGTGTCTTGTAAACCCAGGGATTTTACTAGGGAAAAGGGGGCCGTCGACTGTATGACTTGGCTGGACGAAATGGACACGGTGGTGGATATAAGCGGGTGCGCTGAAAGGGATATAGTTAAGTTTGTGTCACAGTCCTTTAAGGGTGAAGCATTGGCATGGTGGAGATCTCTGATGGAGGCCTCCGGAAAGATCCCGTTGTATAGCATGTCGTGGGATCAATTCATTGCCCTGATCAAGGATAATTTCTGCCCTCAACATGAGGTAGAGAAGATAGAATCTGACTTTCTATCGTTGGTGATGAAGAACCTCGACTGTCAAGCTTATCTGACAAGCTTCAATACGCTGTCCCGGTTGGTTCCCTACCTGGTAACCCCGGAGCCAAAGAGAATCGCTCGCTTTATTGGTGGTTTAGAACCCGAGATCAAGGCAAGCGTAAAAGCTTCCCGGCCAGCTACCTTCAGGTCTTTAACTGACATTTCCTTATCCCTCACTCTGGATGCGGTCTGGCAGAGATCGCAGAGGAATAAGGAGGCCGAGAAGAGGAAGCGTGAAGATGATGGTTCGCGAAGGTCGAACAAGAAACACCGTGGGAACGGTGATAACAAGAAGGGATCTGAATCGAGGAAGGATGGGCATAAGTCTGATGAGAAGCCCAAGTGTAAAACTTGCAAGAAGCATCACTATGGAAAGTGCAGGCTAGAGTCGAGCTCTCAGACTCAGTCAAAATCCTTTGCTTGTGGAATTTGCAAGTCCACGGACCATAAAACCCTGGATTGCAAAAAGATAAAAGACGCAACGTGCTACCGTTGCAATGAGAAGGGGCACATCAAGACCAACTGCCCAAAATACAACAAGAAGCCTGAGGAGGCTAAGAAGACTAATGCCAGAGTCTTCAGAATGGACGCGAAAGAAGCTGTGCAGGACGATAATGTCATAACAGGTACTTTCCTTGTAAATCATGTCTTTGCAAGAGTACTTTTTGATTCAGGCGCAGATAAGTCTTTCGTAGATCATAAGTTTTGTAAATTGTTGAATTTACCTGTCAAAACCTTAGACGCAAACTATGAGGTAGAGTTAGCAGATGGTACCATAGAAACCGTCTCTACTGTGTTAGATGGATGTGTTATATCCATTAAGAACCATTCTTTTCCTCTGTCTCTACTTCCGTTTAAGTTAGCCGGTTTTGACATAGTTCTGGGTATGGACTGGTTATCTCATAACCAGGCCCAAATCGTCTGTAACATGAAGCAAGTAGTGATAAAGACTCCGTCTGGTGAGTCACTTACCATTCGGGGAGATACCCAGTATGGACTACCTGAGCACGTGACTATGCTCAAGGCTTCCAAGTGTTTGAAGAAGGGGTGTGTCATCTACATGGCACAGGTGATTATTGATGAACCCAAACCGAAGTTAGAAGACATCCCTGTCATTTCTGAATACCCAGAAGTGTTTCCTGAAGATCTACCTGGTTTACCACCAGATAGACAAGTTGAATTCAGGATAGATATCATCCCCGGAGCGGCACCAGTTGCTAGGGCACCATACAGATTGGCACCCACAGAAATGAAGGAGCTGCGGACGCAGCTAGATGAATTGTTGGCTAAGGGTTTCATTCGACCTAGTTCATCTCCTTAGGGAGCGTCAATCCTGTTTGTCAAGAAGAAGGATGGGTCGATGCGTCTGTGCATCGACTATCGCAAGCTTAATAAAGTCACGATCAAGAATAGATATCCATTGCCCAGGATCGACGATTTGTTTGATCAGCTTCAAGGGGCAAGTTACTTCTCAAAGATTGATCTGAGGTCAGGCTACCATCAGTTGAAGGTTAAGGATGAAGACGTTCACAAGACTGCATTTAGGACTCGTTATGGTCACTACGAGTTCCTAGTGATGCCTTTTGGGCTCACTAATGCACCAGCCGCGTTCATGGATCTCATGAATCGCGTCTGCAAGCCTTACTTAGATAAATTTGTTATCGTCTTCATCAATGACATCCTTATTTATTCTAAGAATCAAGCTGACCACGAGAAACACCTTCGTTGTATTCTCAAACTTCTACGTCAGGAGAAGCTCTACGCCAAATTCTCTAAGTGTGAATTTTGGCTACGAGAAGTCCAATTTCTTGGACACGTGGTTACTGAGCGTGGTATCCAGGTGGATCCCGCTAAAGTTGAAGCTGTTATGAATTGGCAAGAGCCAAAGACGCCTACGGAGATACGTAGTTTCCTGGGATTGGCAGGATATTACAGGCGTTTCATTGAAAATTTTTCAAGGATTGCTGCACCCCTAACCTCCTTAACTAAGAAGAAGGTTAAGTTTGTTTGGGGCCCTAAGCAGCAAGAATCCTTTGATATTTTGAAGCAAAAGTTGAGAAACGCCCCGGTACTGACACTGCCAGATGGAATTGAAGACTTTGTGGTTTATTGTGATGCTTCGCACACTGGCATGGGGTGTGTGCTTATGCAGAAAAGCAAGGTGATTGCCTACGCATCAAGACAATTGAAAGTGCATGAAAAGAATTACACCACCCATGACTTGGAGCTGGGTGCCGTTGTATTCGCACTAAAGCTTTGGAGGCACTATCTTTATGGTATCAAATGTGTGATTTATTCTGATCACAAGAGCCTCCAACATCTGTTTAATCAGAAGGAATTAAACATGAGGCAACGCCGTTGGATGGAAACTTTAAATGATTACGATTGTGAAATCAAGTATCATCCCGGCAAAGCGAATGTAGTCGCTGACGCCTTGAGCAGAAAGGAAAGGGATAAACCCATTCGAATTAACGCCAAGCGTATGGAGATAAAGAATAATTTGATGGAAAGGTTGTTAGCTGCACAGAAAGAAGCTGTGTTGGAAGCAAACTATCATAATGAAAAGCTAGGAGTAACTGAGGAGCAGTTAACTCTCAGCAAGGACGGAATTTTACGGTTAAACGGACGAATATGGGTTCCAATTCATGGAGGACTGCGAGACGTCATCCTCCAGGAAGCCCATAGTTCCAAATACTCCGTTCATCCTGGAGCTGATAAGATGTACCAGGATTTAAAGGCAAATTATTGGTGGATAGGCTTGAAAAAGTCTGTAGCCGCCCATGTAGCAAAATGCTTGACATGTGCGCAAGTCAAAGCCGAGCATCAGAAACCGTCAGGTTTGCTACAACAGCCTGAACTTCCTACGTGGAAGTGGGAAATGGTAACTATGGATTTTATTACCAAGTTACCCAAGACAAGGAAAGGAAATGATACGATATGGGTTATAGTTGACCGACTGACTAAGTCAGCTCATTTCTTACCCATCAAGGAGACTTATAGCTCCGATATGTTAGCCCAGTGATAAGATTGTATCCCTACACGGCATACCTGTAGCTATTATCTCTGACCGGGATACTAGGTACACGTCACATTTTTGGAAGAGTTTCCAACAATCTTTGGGCACACGTTTGAACTTTAGTACGGCTTACCATCCTCAGACTGACGGTCAAAGTGAGCGTACTATTCAAACGTTGGAAGACATGCTGCGTGCATGTGCGATCGATTTGGGAGGTAGCTGGGATAAGAACCCACCATTGATCGAATTCTCCTACAACAATAGCTACCATACCAGCATAAAGGCTGCGCCTTTTGAGGCATTATACGGTAGAAAGTGTAGATCGCCTGTTTGTTGGGCGGAAGTTGGAGAAGTCCAGTTATCAGGACCAGAGATCGTGTTTGAAACGACGGACAAGATTGTCCAGATTCGTAACAATCTCCAAGCTGCCCGGGATAGGCAGAAGAGTTACGCGGATCCAAGTCGTAAGGATTTTCACTTCGAAGTAGGTGACAAAGTCCTACTTAAAGTGTCACCCTGGAAAGGAGTGATGCGATTTGGTAAGAAAGGCAAACTAAGCCCGAGATACATAGGACCTTTCGAGGTTATCGAACGTGTCGGGTCAGTTGCCTATAAGTTGAACTTACCAGAAGAGCTCAGTGGAATTCACAACGTGTTCCACATCTGCAATCTAAAGAAGTGTTCCGCTGACGAATCACATGTCATGCCACATACAGATGTGCATATAGACGCGAGCTTAAAATTTGTGGAAAAACCTTTGTCGATTGAAGATCGACAGGTAAGAAAGCTTCGAAGGAAGCATATACCTTTTGTAAAGGTCAAATGGGATGCCCGTAGAGGTCCCGAATACACGTGGGAGGTTGAATCCACGATGAAGGAAAAGTACCCTTACTTATTTCAGTAAATCTCGGGTCGAGATTTATTTTAAGGGGGTGAGGATGTAACACCTCGAAAATTCACGTCCTATAATGTGTTGACACGTGTCATAAAGTTTAAACGTGTGAAAGAAACATTATGGAAGGACTAAAGTTGACAAACATGGAAAGTATGTGAATATACGTATTCTAAGTGTCAACTGTGAATAAATATAACATACATTAACCCTACACGATGCTCATACCTTCAAACGAATAAATCATGGATCATACGAAGCTAAAAGTGAGTGATTTCAAACTACAGGGACCAAATGTGTCAACATGTTTAATTTATACCTTTGAGTGACCTTTTGACAAACCCGAAGCTTTGTAAATATTAATTATGCTCACAAGAAAGCACCATAAAAATTTCATAAAGTTTTGTTAACGTATGAGAAAGTTATGATCAAATTCGTGTGCGGAGCGTTAAAGCGTAAACGTCGAAAGTTAGGACTTTTCGGGTGAAAATAAAGTTACCCGGGGACTTGGAAAAGTGGGTATATGTTTTAAGGCCTTACTAGATCAATTATAAGGGTTTAACATGCAAGAAATCAGTGCCTATTTGAGTTTTGAAGAGCCAAGGACTGAATCGCAAATGAAAAACAAGTTGCTGATCTGCCTGTCGCTCGCGCCACGCGAGGGGCCCCTCGCGCCACGCGAGGGGTGCCCAGAACCGTGAAAAAAGGTTGCTGTTCCCTATGGCCTATTATGCGCGACCTTTACCCATTTTTCCACTTCTCCTGGCCCCTAAAACATCCCCTAAGCTCCTAGGACACCTGTTGATCGATTGTGGGCACTAATAGGCTTGGTTGTCAATCAAATGTGGTGGGTGAGTTCACTATATAAGGCCTTCAAGTGCAACATTCTTTCACACACCTTCTCTGCATTATTGGATTGATTCTGGAGCTCAAGCTTGCTTCCTAGTGATCATATCTCGTGCATAGGACCTCAGTAAGTATTCTTCTTCTTCTCTAATTGAGTTTAGCTAGGTTAATTAGCTAAAAGTCAAACCGTCGTAATTACGGTTTGACTTCGAGATTAGTCAATAATGGCTCAGTCATATCTCGAATTAAAAGTAGTTATGAGTTGGTATTTATGTGGGTAATAAAACCTCAAAAGGGTTTCCCCTGATCACCACTCTAACCAGGTCTAATGTCGGGTCAAACTTTTAATTAAAAAGTCAACATAATACTTAAAATGTCATTTATGCATAATTAGCTATCTAGAACATATATATCCTGTTTGATCATTGTTATAACTTAGTAATTAGTGTAAGAACCTGTCCAAACCTATTCAACCCAACTATTTCCTGTTTAGACCCGGTTCGGAACCGAAAGTCACATAGTTTGACTTTCACTTTGACTTTCAGTTCTGACCCGTTTAAGCATATTTTAGAAATGCCTCAGAGCTTTAATTGGACTATGTTACATGTTAGAACAACCCTCTGTGATTATACACTTCGGATCATTAGTTATCCAATTAATATGCATGTTTCCGTTAATTGCTCATATGTTGACCGTTATGCCCTTATTACCGTAAAACGTGATTTATGAAAATGTAAAAGTGTAGAAACCTTTGTTACTGATATATAGACTTGTATGCAAAGTTTGACATCAGTTTGACTTGTAGATTAAGAGTTATGCTCATTATCGCAAAAACTAATGCTTTGTGTTAATAAAATGGCGTAATTAGCATATAGCCTAGTTAAACATACTTTTTGGTATCAAATCTTTTACCCACTGATGTAATATATTATTTTGGGATTTTTAAAGATTTTTAATTAATTTTAGGCTGAGCATAACTCGTAGTCGTAGGCTTAATCCGGTAATTGTCGGTTTTGCCCTTACGGGCCATAAAATGAGTTTTACACATCTAAACGATTCCAAACCTTTTACTACTGATTAGTTATGATAAATAAATTATTTTAAGCCTTCTGGAAATATAAAAATATTAGATTTAAGTATCGAACCCGGTAATAGCCTTTAATCGCCTTATTTAGCGTTTTTTAGCGCATAGTATGTTTTAAAATCATATTGGACATACCCGGGTTGATACCTACTGATATAAGAGGAAAATTATCATATTTTAACAGTAAGCAAAGGTTGATAAACTCAGACTTCAGTTTTGAGCTTTTCGGCTTATGTGAAATTACCAAAATACCCCTACGGGGCCTAGTTTGGTTAAAAATGATAAGTTTCACATACATGCTTTAACCTACTGATGTAACTTAGAAAATTGAGTATATTTGCTGATTACATCAGACCTGTAACTCAGGTTGTCACTTAAACTCTTTTATAAACTTTTAAATGACCAAACTACCCCTACGGGGCCTAGTTTGTGTTTAAACACGATTCGGGCATAACGAAAGACACCTTACTGATGTCACAACATATTTGAGACATAATTAACTTAGGAAACCTGTATATAGCTCTCATGAGTACCCGTCACGCTTATTACGCGTACGGTGCGGTTTATGTAACAAGTTTACATAAATTAGCCGAAACGGGTCAAACCTTAACGGTTTTATCTCAAAATCCAGAATGTGAATAATCAACCCATATTAAACAAGTCTTCAAACTTGTCGGGTCTGAATCACATTCTATCCGGTCTTCGCTTAATCGTGCGTACGAACCGTATCTTGAAACTAGCCGGTCTAAGCTTAAGCTTAATAAAAGACCCGTTAGAATTCTAATAGGTTATATTAAACCTTCGTTCCAGATTAGGAGAAACAGTAAAAGCTACGTGCATTCTGCTTATTGTGATTTATACTTACATCAGGTAAATACTTTTAACTTATTTTCCCTATACGGGCTTGGGTTACGGTACATAGCGTACCGCTTGATCGGGCATCAAATCTCCACGCTTAGTGGGTAGTTGAATAATTTGATCGGCTCGTTTAAACAGTCTTGTTTACTTTACAGCCTTTGAGGGGTTAATGACCATGTCCCGGATATCCCTGGCATCATCTTACGAGATGGCCACGACCTGAGCACGGGGTGTAGGCGTACTCCCGTGTATAACTCACTTAAAGTGGTGTGTCTATTGATCTTTAACCCGGATTTGATTCGGGCTACTGAACGCATAAGTAACATGTAATTCGTTCACAAGATTATATTGTGTTGTTTGACTATTACGTTGCCAACCACGTCACGATACTCCCCCACCGGTGACACGTGGAAATCGGGGTGTGACAACGGGGTACGTCGATGGGAGGGTCCCGCGTGGCCCGACTCTCATTGGTCCCTTTCCTTTGCCTCTCACACGTGGCGGCATTTTCCAAGAAGTTAACCTGTCAAAACAAGTAAATATAATATAAACAATAAAAGGAAAGTTAAGAATAAATCCTAGGTCATTAGCCTAGACTCGGAAGTCTAAGGAATGTGCTTATTGTGTCACTGAGATTAAACACAAAAGGTTAGTGTTTAATTCACTCAATGTTGGCTCTGATACCAACCTGTCACACCCCGATATTTCCACATATTACCGGTGGGCCCGACGGAGAGTATCGTGACGTAGTTGATATCATCATTGTCAATACACACAATATAATAGCACAGCAGAAGGCTTGGTGAATAAACTATTACAAACCATAATGTCTGAGTGTTCGACGAAAGAATATACAGACCGGAATGTAATAAGATCCACAGGCGGATCATAAATAAAATACAAGAAACGGAAAATAACAGACTCCAGGTATCTAGGGATTTGCAAGATCCTCTTATATGACACCTAGCAGCTCCAGCCTATTTACGAGAAGTACCTGTCAATCAATTTTTAGAAAATACGTCAGTTTACACTGGTAAATACAATTAACTGACTCATTTGAAAAGTATTTATGAAAATTGATTTAGGTGCACAAGGCACAAATCATTTATAACTTGGGACAATTATTTAAATATAATCTTGTATACAGATTTACATGTTTGTCTTACAATTGGGGCCGGTTGGAAGCCGATCATGATTAACCGACTCACCACTTATAGAACCCACAAAGGAGTTATCCCCAACATGTGGGTTTATATTTTAGCATTTGCATCTGTCAGGTGTATGCCTACACCCCGTGCATAGGTCGTGGCCATTTTCAAACGAAATGAGCCGAGGATATCCAGGGCACGGTCGAATTAACCCCCAAATGTTTATGTTATCAAACAAGACAGATTAAAATGGGTTATGTAAATTTATTAATCACAATCCGATTAAATGATTTCATACCCGACCAAGTGGTATTATTATAATACCATATCCCAAGCCCGTATAAGGGAAAATAAGTTAAAAGTATTTACCTGAGCTTAAAAGTGAAGGTAACTCAGCCGTAAGTCCTAAAGCTTTATGATGGTACCTTCTACTGGATGCTACTTAATCTATATAGAAGGTTTAATAACCTATTAGGATGCTAACGGGTCTTTAGTTAAGTCAAGGACTTAGACCGGCTAGCTAGAAAGAAACTTTATGGTTCTAAACGCTAGATTAAGCGGAGACCGGAATAGAATGTGGTTTTAACCCGACAAGCTTGGATACTTGTATATTATGGGTAAACTAAACACATTCTGGAAATTGAGGATTCAATGATAAGGTTTAACCCGTTTCGGCTATTTTACGTAAACTAGTCACATAAACCGATCCGAACGCGTAAACGCGTAACGGGTAACCAAATAAATTATATACAGGTCTTAAATGTTATTATGCTTAAAATATGTTAATACATCAGTAGGATGTTAACATATATGCCCAAAAAGTAATTTAAACCAATTTAAGTCCCATAAGGGCATTTTGGTAATTTTAATGCTTATAAAAGAGATTTTATAACAAACTGAAGTTCTGGTCTTTTGAAATCAGTAAAAATATTTAATTTATCACATTACATCAGTAAGATATCATACATATGTGAAATTTACTATTTATGGCCAAACTATGCCCCGAAAGGGCATTTTGGTCATTTCACATAGGCTTTTAAGGACATTTTTGGAAACCTGAGTTCATAACTTATACATACTGTAATAATATTTAAATTTGTTTAAAAACTCAGTAGGTAACAAGTCTTAGATGTTAAATATGGTTTTAACAGTTTTAAATGCTCAAAATAATTTATTTAATGTATGAAATCAGTAGGAAAAAGTTTGGCATTCAAATCCTTTGTTAATCTCATTTTATGCCTAAAAAGGGTATTATCGTCATTAAGCGAATTACACAAGAACTCTATGTTTAAGACAAATTATAATCTGACAAAAAATCCTAAAATTCCTTAAAAATAATATCTTAACAGTAGGTAATGAGTTTTGGTTCAAAATCCAAGTTTAAAGGTGCATTATGCAAGATATCGCAAATTAATTAATAAAGAGCTTCTAATTACGATATCGAGCATAACTTCTATTTGGGACCAAGAACTGATGTCAGTAGCAAAGGTTTTTGTCCTCTCACCTTTCTAAAAATCTCATTTATGTGTCAAAAGGGCATTTACGGCATTTATAAGCATATTAACAAATACGAGCATATAATTCAAACCAATAAGGACCAAGCAATATAACTTCAGGAGGTTACACTACTATATATTATGGTCCTAATGGAAGCTTAAAACGTGGAAGAATTAAGCTTAAACGGGTCAGAACTGAAAGTCAAACCAAAAGTCAAGCTTTTGCGACTTTCGGTTATAAACTGACCTTAGACTGATAATTGTCGGGTTAGGCCTAATTAAACATGTTCTAATATTAATTACCAAGTCATTAGAATGTTAAAATATAATTTAGAACCTCTGTTTTATTAATTTATATCATTTTTAAACTTTCTGTCAAGTTTGACTTTTTGTCAAACTAGTTTGACCCGACAATTAACTAGTCAAACGAAATAATTAGAAGGTGTCCTTTTAAGGGTTAATCACCTACCTTAATATGGTTCCATAACCACTTTCGTTTCAGTCAGTGGCTGGACCATTTGTGATTAAACCGAAAGTCAAAGCTTAATTACGATATGTTTGACTTTTCAGTTTTTAAGCTAATTAAAAGGACTAAGCAGGGATTAAAACTCTTACTAATGGTCCTTGCTATCTTTTCTACACTTCTAAGTCTTCTCCTATTGCTTGAAAGCTCCAGATGTGTGTCCTTTTGAAGTTGTTGCAAATGAAGTGCATATGAATATAACACTAGTGCTCCTTATATACTAAATTCCAAGCTGATGGATCAATTGCAGCTGTAATGGGACTTCCTAGGATCACCCCAGGTGTCCTAGTGGTTTATCAAGACCGACAAACAGCCCATAGAATCAATTAGAACAAGTTAAAGTCGGTTTGGAGCTGATAACCTGCACCTGGCAGGTGTTTTCTACGCTGGGGACTTCTACGCGGCCCGCGTAGGATTGATAAGGGTCTTACGCGGCCCGCCTGAACCTGTTGTTCAGGTTAAAACACTTTCAAACATGGCAGAATCAGTCCCTGGCCATAATAACCCTTATACCACCTTATTTTTGACATGTAAGGCCCTTGTAGTTAGTTTGTAGAGGCTCAAGGATGTATAATCAAACTTCGTTAGGCTCGGTTTCGTTAAATATCATTATAAATGCAAGTTTCATCAAATTGACACTTTCCACCCAAAGTCTTGAAAACTTGCTTAACGATCTCGAAACCACGTGAAATTTATACCACTTATTCTTGAGAGTATACTTGAATATTTTGAAGCCTTGGGTTCGTTAGAAGGTCACTCAGAGGTCAGAATTAACATGTTGACACGTTTAACCCTTGTAGTTTTAAAATCTTCCGATTATTTTCACAAACGGATTCTTATATCCAATCAATCACTCGTTTAAGAATATATTCATCACGTATGGTCATTCAGAGTCTCAAGTTTGGCATGTTGACACTTTTAGTCCCTTCGCATACATACCTTCACTGTTTGTCAACTTTAGTCCTTCAAACTAAATCTTTCACATATTTAGAGTTTAGGACACGTGTCTTTACATAATTGGACACGTTTTTACGTGGTGTTACAAATTTTTGGCTCAGCCGAATTTTCTTTTTGTGTTTGTCTTATTTGTTTTACAGGTAATCTGGAGTTTCGGTGTGGAGCGTTTGGAAGTTGCTGATCAAGATTCCTTATTTCAGTAATGTAATAAAATGTAATTAGGATCTTTTATTTAATGTTCTGTATTGGTTTTTAGTTTTGATATCTGTAAGAGTGACACGTCAGCCCTAGCGGGTTTGGGGTCTTACATCCTTGAGCCAAAAGGCACACTTGGAGAATTTTGCATAGAGTTTCTCTTTACGGAGCGTTTCAAGTACTTCCCGTAGGTGTCTTGCATGTTCGGCCTCATTTCGGGAGTAGACCAAAATGTCATCTATGAACACGATTACAAATTTGTCCAACATGGGTCGGCATACTCGGTTCATAAGGTCCATAAACGCGGCTGGCGCCATTGTCAACCCAAAGGACATAACTAAAAATTCATAATGTCCATATCGGGTTCTAAATGCGGTCTTTGCAATGTCTTCCCCTCGCACCCTTACTTGATGATAACCCGAACGTAAATCTATCTTAGAGAACCAACTCGCCCCTTGTAATTGATCAAAGACATCATCAATTCTAGGTAAAGGGTAGCGGTTCTTTTACATTTTTTTTCTTAAATCATATTTACTTTATCAACTAGTTTGATATTTTTTTAATAACTTATGTTCGTAAATTTTTTTTAAGGACCTAGTGATTTTTTTATAATAATATATAACTTTTTAATATTTTTAATTTATGATTATAATAGTTTATTATTATTTTACTTTTAAGTTTTAACGTATTTTTATTATTTTTTTTACCTTTTTGAAAATCATATTTGTAGTCACTTATTTTTTGTTTTTAACAATTCTTTTTTATTTTTTTAAATCATAGTTCCTTTATCACTTAATTTGAAATTTCTCTAATAACCTAAGTTTGTTAATTTTCTTTCTAAAAACCTAAGTATGTAGTTGTGTTTAAGTTTTTTCCCCTCAACATTCCGATAGAAGTTTTGTTAAAAATGAAGTTTTATTCAAAATACATTATTTATCTGGTGTCGTAAAACGGTTTGATTATAAACTAAGCCGATTCTGACAGTTTAGCTTTCTAAACAAATGCTCCATTTTCAAATAACGTTTGTTTTACATTATCATTTGCTCCGTTTTGCCGCAACGCGCGACGTCAACAAACCTAGTAAATTATTAAATTTCATCAAACCACTTCAACCTTTGAATATGTGTTGTGAAGGGGTGAAAGTGATTTCTTTTTGCTGACACCGAGTGGTTTTGCTTTTCACACCCACTAAAATGTGTTATAAAGTGTGAAATGTGGAGTAGTTCTTTTGTTAAAGGGGTGTGAGATGTGTGAATAAGGTTGGTTGGTTGGTTGAAGAAGTGATCTAATGGATTAGCTATCACTCCCACAGAGAAAGCTATAGAAATACGGGCAAAGCCCTTTCGTGCCTGGGTGTTACGCGCCCACGGTCCACCGTGGCACACTTCCGCATCCATCTTTAACCCCCACGATACATAGTCTAACCATGAACGTAACTAGGATATTATATATTTTCTTATAATCAAAGGTCGATGGCTTTTGCCACCGACCCATCACACCCTTATACTTTCAAAATACTCATTTTAACCACTATATTTTCTATAAACTCTAAAAATTGTCATTTTCACCCCTTGCGTTCTAACTTTTCAAATTTACCCCACATATTTTCATTCTTTAGTTTAAAAGAAAAAAAACTATTTTCTCACGTGGTTATTTTTATGTACTTGTCGGTATAAATTCACGTCCGACGCAGTTTTTTTTTTTTTGGAAACGAGTCGAGTCAAATAAAACGCGTTTTCATGTTTATTTTTATGTACGTTTTCAGTTGATATATGTTTTGACGTAAATTAAAAAAGACAATATTTTTACACGTGTTTCTTTTAATATACGTGTCGGTATAAATTCACGCTTCAGCATAAACATCATAAACGATCTAAATTCACGTTTCTACATATATATATATTTTTTTGTAAATGAGTTTGATCAGATATAATATGCTTTCTTGCTTATTTTTGCGTACATTTTCGTTTGGTATACGTTTTGACGTAAACTGTGTTTGGAAACAAGTTAGGTCAAACATAATACGTTTTCATTGGACAATATAAATTCGAGTTACTGTACGTTTTGACACCGCCAAACCCTCATGCAAAGGTAATGGTAGCGTAGTGGTTAGGTGAAACACTCACTAAACAAACCAACCCGGGTTTTAGTCCCTTTCTTTTTCTAGACGCAATGCTTATATAAATTACATTAAGTTAGATCACATGATGCTAGCTATAAAAAATTAAGAAATTGTTGTGAGACACACGAGAACAATCTAGTCATCTACCTATAATTAAATCCTATAACTAATTAAATCCCTCCACTTATGACCTAGTGGTAGGAGGCTTGGGTTTTCCAATGAAGACTCAAGTTCAATTCACACTTGTGTCATATTGGGGTTGAATATTGGCAATGAAGGATTTGGACTAGGCTTTGTGTGAGGTTGTCAGTTTAATTCCCGAGCCCAACCGGGTTTTCGTCACACCGTGTGTTACGCCAGAGAGTTCTGCTCTTGTGGTGGTACAACAACTGTTAAGTGACAGCCGGCGGTATAGTTTTCTGAGAGAACGCTCAAAAAAGCCAAACTTTGAACGCAGCGTGAGCCCGGTTATAATCAAGTTTGACGCCTTTCATATGACCCACCTGGGCTCGTACATGTAACATGTGTACCCCACTCGTGGGTGTCAATTGAAAAACCTTTTGTACATATACTACCCTATTGACCTTTGTTTTACTGATTTTCTGTCAATCATCAGAGAAGATCACGTATGCGATGGTTTTCCGTTTCAATTTTCCGGCACCGTTAATTTCACTTTTGAATTTCATCATCATTTTCTTTCTCTGCATCATGATGCTTCAGAAATCCAGTGCTCAATCTGCTCCTCGAACGGATCCTTCCGAAGGTACTCTCAAATTCTTTCTCAATTCTTACAGTTTGTTTGATTGAATACGCGGTTAAGCTGATTAATATTTGATATGAGTCTAGTATTCAAGTGTTTGGATAATTGGATCTTAATTTTAGCTCATGATGCGTATTGTAATTCAGTCGGTTTTTATTATATGAACAAAAACTTGGTTTGATTAAATGTTCGTGTTTGTTGGGTTTGTTTAGAATAGCCGTCGTTAAAGTTCAGAAATGTTTGGAAACAGTTATGATGTTTCCTTAACAAGATAATACATAAGTTGTCAAAGTTCAGAAATGTTTGCAAACAGTTATCATGTTTCCTTAACCAGATAATACATATCAAAATGTGTAAAACATTCTGAGAAATTTTGAAGGCATTGATTCGTCAAAATTGGGGACTATACTTTTAGCAAGTATATCATAAATTAATTATTTTGGTTTCTTTATTTAATTTAAACTTAAAAGTTAAAACAATTTGTAAAGTAAGAAGTGGACTTGTAGTATATAAATATGGCAAAGTTTGTTATGTATCTACTTTTTAATTATTGTTTTAAATAGTCCAGTGTGAATATTTGAAGATATTTATGATATATATAAATTACATACATGTCCTTACAAAAAAAGAAGAAATTATTGCATGTATTTATGATTATAGGTTTATAGTGTGATGTGACATTCTTACCGATTTATATAACAACTTGTAACATAAATTAACAACTCATTGTATTTTGCTGACTTTATAGTTGACCTGTTGACTATTGTGTGTACCAAATCATTTCAGATTAAATATTGAACTAATAGATATCTTTAGGAGAAAAATCTTCTTCGACATATAAAAATATATAAAAGAATTGTAGCATATGCCAACACCTTCAATGTACTTGTTAAGATGTATCATGCATTGACCTTTGTGATTCATATATTATCAATCTGTATTTTATTTTAATGCTATTATAATTCAAAGTTACTAAATACAAGGGAGACACTGTTTTTGACGTTTTTTTCTTCTTTCCCATTAGCAATGGTTCCCAAAAAAATTGCCCATCTCTTGGTCAAAAATGATTAAATTCTACAAATACCAATTTAAATGCATATCAGACTGGGTATCAACAGTGACACGGAGATTGACCAAAAATTTGGGAGAGGGGGGGGGGGGGGGGGGGGGGTTAGGGACCCAAACTTATATATTGTATAACTATTTAGGCAAAATAATTGAGGAAAGGGGATCCTATATAATTTTAAAATTTTCGGACGAAAAATCGGAAATTTTACACCTCTAACTGAAACATTGGGGGGGGGGGGGGGGGTGTGAGTGCACCCCCCGGTTCCCACTAAGCTGTGACACTTGGTATCAAACCGACAATAGCGGTTCAGTTACACTAAAAATATAAGAGTACATCATAATCAGTTTTAATAGATTAATATATCTTTTAGATTTAAAAGAATAAAAAATATATTTCTTTTAAAAATAATACTTGAAAAAGTTTTAAAAGAGTATTTAACTTTATTATCTAGAAATATAACATCAACTTATAGATTAGTTTATAAACTCTCTTTTATAAACTCTCTTTTGTGAGTATGGAATACCTTACCCATATTAGTTGAAAAACAATTATATACAAGTATTGAAGGATCCAAGTTAAAATGTTATAATCTAAAAAAAATATCATAAATTTTTAATTTGGATCCCAAACCATCAAGTCAACCCATGACAACCGGTTAGTAGTCTCATCCGGTATAGGAGGTGTTGGCGGAAGCCGTTATCATCATCTTCATGTTGGGATTCAAGATGATGTGCAACCGGTTTAAGATGGTTATTTGGATCAGCATTCATGGTTAATGAGAATATGCAGAAACATGTTTGAATGGAGGGAAATAACATGGGTAAGAATGGACAAACAAAACGGAAATTTCTGAATGTCTTGATGCCGGAACATGATGCCGGACATTGCATATTTATACATGAGATTTTGGCGGTTGCTTGTGACGGGAATAACTGCCATAAGCAGTTTAAACGTCCAACACACTTATCTCATCGTTCAAAAGTTTTAGCACATATCGAATATAAGTTACATAAGAAATACTAACATAATTAAGTTTATATATATCTAACAGAACCCCCTAAACTTGATTATGCTTAGAGGCATACATCAGGACACTCCGGTTAGCTTCATCCACGGCTTTCCTTGCTTGCCTGAAATCAAATCTACGGCGTTTCTTTTGTATCTTCATTGCACCTTCCCAGTCATTTCTGGAGAATAAGGCATAGTGTTGAATGGTTTCTTCATCTTGAACATCTCCGTCATTCCTCCTCCTTTCATGGCAGACTTCCGACAGACCTGCGTTGTGTTCAACCACCTCTTTATCAATCACCCTTCCTTGCACCGCCTTGAACTTGTGATAGTAAACTAGAACATCGAGATACACTGCATATATAATCCTCATGAATTCACCATCGTGATATTCATAGCCCATGTCCTTCGTAACAACAGCCCATAGGTTGTTATCGGTCACATTCCGGTACCCTCCATCACGTTTAACCACCATATACAAGCCGAGTAAATCCACTTTCCTGTTATCAGACGCGTATGGTGGAATGGGTCGTGTAGTAATTCCCAAGTTAACATCAATAAACCACGTTAACATTTCTTCGAATTTTCCCTCCAATTCATGTTTATACTTAAACACGAATTCACCATCCTCCATTATTACCAACAGTGACTTGCAGTCGGAAAAATCATGGAATTCCATAGCACGTATAATCATTTGACTCCAACCTGGTTCTTGAGTGGATAAATTCAGATCTTCAAAGTAAGAATTAAGATAATTCTCCTTGGGTTCGTCATTCACAACACTTAAATCGATCACCCTTTGTTTCTCTTTCAAACCAATTTCTTCCTCCTTGGTTAAACCGTTTAAATTATTCACCGAATTAGTGATCGGTGCAGAAAACATTGGATATATCTTGCATGTGTCGCACGGTTTTTTTTACCGTATAACCTTGTAATGTTAACTGATCAAGGCTTAATACGTTTCGATCTAATTCCGGTGCATAAAACACACTTTGTATTCGTAACATGTCATTACCAGATCTGATTTCCACAGCCCCAATTCCTCGAATAAACAGAAAGTTGTTCTCCCCTGATTTCGTTTCCACCCCAACCAAATGTCGGATTCGCTTAAACACATTTAAATTACTGCCAAAATGATGATTAAATGTTGAACTGACATACCAGATATCACCCCACTGCCCTCCTTCCGTTCCGGTAACGATCATCTCTTGATGATCGACGAATTCATCTTCGTGTCTCTGAATTCCAGTGTTGATCGCTTGTTTGATTAGTTGAGTGGCTTCGTCATGTTCCTTCGCTTTCACGAGTAAATTTGATGGCCGGGTTGATGACAGTAATAACACAGTCTTACACGAGGGAATTTCTTCTCTTTTTCGTGTTTTTCATCAAGGCAATGTTGGCAAGGCATCATTGTCGTCGTGGGTTGAATTTCTGCTTTCTTTGAATCCGTGGCTCTGATACCACTTTGTTGGCGGAAGCCGTTATCATCATCTTCATGTTGGGATTCAAGATGATGTGCAACCGGTTTAAGATGGTTATTTGGATCAGCATTCATGGTTAATGAGAATATGCAGAAACAGGTTTGAATGGAGGGAAATAACATGAGTAAGAATGGACAAACAAAACGGAAATTTCTGAATGTCTTGATGCCGGAACATGATGCTGGACATTGCATATTTATACATGAGATTTTGGCGGTTGTTTGTAGCGGGAATAACTGCCATAAGCAGTTTAAACGTCCAACCCGCTTATCTCATCGTTCATAAGTTTTAGCACATATCGAATATAAGTTACATAAGAAATACTAACATAATTAAGTTTATATATATCTAACAGGAGGGTCATGTTCTAACAACATTGTTTGCACTTTGCAGTTACCAAAACAAGAACCTTTTAATTCTATTCTCTCATGTTCACTACTAAGAGTTCAAGGAACATTTTTATGAAAGAAATTCAGATTTTATAAAATGTGTTCCCAGAGTCTAACTTAACGAGCGAAAAGTCGTGTTCCACAGTTTTTTTGATAAAGGTTTAAATAAAAGAGGAGAAATAGAAGAAAGCTTGATGCTTACCTTCTTTCTTCCAAATTGGAGAAGAAAGAAGGTGACCAAATTCCAACTCTTTAACTTATAGTTGGAAAAATGTAATTTTTATTCTTCTCATGTCGGAAACACATAAAATTTAATTTTTAATTATTTTTTCTTGGAAATCTAGAGCATGAAATTACATTATATCTTTCGATTTCCTTCCTTTTCTTTTGTACTCCTTAATTCTCATTCCCTTCTTTTAATGATGGTACAGTTAGCGCGTTAAACTCGATATTTGAAAAATGGGACGTGCAAATACCGAGGGACCTGTGGAACATAAGCGGAGAACCATGCACTGGAACAGCCCTAGGACAAGATTTCGATGAGGATTACAACAATCCATCCATCGAATGTGATTGTACCTTCGACAACAACTCCACTTGTCATATTATCAAACTGTAAGTCTTTTGTTTTCTTGAGGATCATTTTGACATGGAATCACCAGATTTGAAATTACATTTAATATTATTGTGAATTTACATATAAATGCGTGTTCTTTGACCAAATGTGTTGCGTAAAAAAGTTTTAAACTGGTGTTCTAAAACTTCTCATCTTATGCATCCAGCAAAGTTCAACAACTTAACAGGCAAGGGGTCATTCCTGAAGAACTTGCTGCTCTAACTTATCTCACTGTATTGTATGCATTTTTCCTTTTATTTAAATTGTTTTAGTGATGGTATCATTTCTATATGCAATCAATTATATCTTTCACATCTGCAGGAAAATTGATCAGAACTCATTCACTGGTACCTTGCCCGTGTTCCTTGGAAATTTTTCATCCATGATGTACTTGTAAGTGCAGGATGTTTATTAAGTTATTTATTTCAGTTGACATATATTTATAATCACAGTTTTGAATTACTTCATGGTGGTCAACTTTTATTTGATTGATGTTTAACAGGTCGTTAGCCCATAATCAGTTCTCTGGTACGATACCCCGGGAGCTTGGAAATCTTAAAGAACTAATAATGCTGTGAGTAGTTAATGTCATTTTCTACATATTTATTTTTTTTCATTGCATTTCATTATCTTCTTTCTTTGTTTATAAATAAAAGTTGGATACTTACAATACGGTTAACGTTGTCTATTTGTTTCAGGGCTATTAGTTCCAATAAGTTTTCAGGCACTCTTCCCCCAGAACTTGGAAACCTAGTCAATATGCGACTACTGTACGTTTCTTTGAATATATGAATGATATATACACACATAGATAATTTGTTGGCAGCGGAAGTTTGTCTTGAACATCAACATCATATGCAGAACTTGATTCACCATAATCATGTGATGGATTCATCATGAATCAATCGAACAACACAACATACACTCGAAAACGAATAGAAGAATGTTTTGGATATTGTTATAAAATATCTTGGTGCCGGTTATGATCCCGGCAGAATGTTTAAATACATACTCGAAGGGACGGTTAATACTGGTAGTTACTTTTGGCGGGAGTAACCACCATTCAAACCGGTGTGTCATGTGAGACATATCCCTTCACATAAATTCGATACATACACACATATATAAGTATAGTAATTTTATAACACATAATACACATAATAAATATAATATAATCAAGTTTATGTTCTAATACTCCCCCTTAAACTGGATTATATTTACTGGAGTGCATTAAAACGCTCCGATTTGCCTCGTTCACCGCTATCTGACCCTGCCGGAAGTCGAACCTCCTTCTCTTTTGAGCTTTCTTCATTCCCATCCGGTCATTTCCAGCATATAAAGCGTAGTGCTCTCTATCATCTTCTGGAATGCAGCCTGTGCTCATCGTCCTTCTTCCTTCATCGACAGTTCTGTCTTCATTCCCTGCATATGCTTGTGTTTGATCTCCTCTCACATCACTTTGTACAGATTTGAACTTATAATAATATATGATAACATCCAAATACATAGCATATAATATTCTCATGTAATCTCTGTCTTCATAATCATGACCCATATCTTTCGAAACCATTGCCCATAGATTGTTTGAAGTCACTGTTCTATGGCCTCCTTCTCTCTTTACAACCATGTAAAGTTCTAACAGGTTCACCTTCTTGTTGTTACCCATGTACACCGGAATCGGTCTCGTATTAATTCCCATCTTTATTCTTAAAAACGAGTCGATCATCTCCTCAAATTTCACTTCTATCTCATACTTGTATTTCATCACATACTCGCTGTCTTCTAACATGTCTAAGAGGGCCTTACAATCTTGAAATTCTTTGAATTTCATTGCTTGCAGAATCATTAAATTCCAATCGGGTTCGTTGGAAGTTAGATTCAATTTTTCGAAATAATCATTCAAGTAATCAGATTTGAAAGTTTCATGTTCTGATTCTTTATCGATTATACACTGTTTCTCTCTCGAACCGATTACATCTTCTCTAGTTAACCCGGTTATGTTATTTCTCTTATTCATAAGAGGAGTACTGAAAGTAGGGAAAAGTTTGCATCTTTCACCATTAAACTTCACTGTAAAACCTTGAATTACTAGTTGATCAAGGCTGAGAACATTTCTATCCAATTCGGGAGTGTAGTAAACACTTTGGATTCCAAATTTCTCACTTCCAGATATAACATCTATAGCCCCTATGCCTCGTATGAAATAAAAATGATTTTCACCGGTGTTTGTTTCAACACCGAACATATTCTTTATTCTTTTGAAAGAATCTAAGTTACCGGAGTAATGATGTTTGAAATTTGTGTTTACGTACCAAATTTCTGACCAGAGACCACCATCAGTGCCATTGACGATGAATTCTGAATTTCGGACTTCATCTTCTTCATGTTTTTGTATGCCGGTTTCAATGGCTTGCCTGATTAAGAGAGTTGCTTCATCATTTTCTTTGCAGTAGGTAATTTGATGCCCTGGTTGATTGCAGTAGTAGCATCTTCTTGGTATTGTCTTTGCCAACGATTGTTCACGTTGTTCATCGGAACAGTGTTTGCACGGAAGAACCGTTGCAGATGTGTAAATTCTTTCTCCTGCATGATCTGCCGTGGCTCTGATACCACATGATGGCAGCGGAAGTTTGTCTTGAACATCAACATCATATGCAGAACTTGATTCACCATAATCATGTGATGGATTCATCATGAATCAATCGAACAACACAACACACACTCGAAAACGAATCGAAGAATGTTTTGGATATTGTTATAAAATATCTTGGTGCCGGTTATGATCCCGGCAGAATGTTTAAATACATACTCGAAGGGACGGTTAATACCGGTAGTTACTTTTGGCGGGAGTAACCACCATTCGAACCGGTGTGTCATGTGAGACATATCCCTTCACATAAATTCGATACATACACACATATATAAGTATAGTAATGTTATAACACATAATACACATAATAAATATAATATAATCAAGTTTATGTTCTAATATAATTCATACAATCTTAACAAAAATTTGCAGTTACCTCGACAGTTGTGGTGCTGGCGGCGAGATTCCCTCAACATTTGCCCGTCTCACAAATATGCGTGAGATGTACAAATTTTTTTTGTCCCATGAATATTCTTTTATTTTTGAGTAACGTGCAGGTTTGGTGGCGGGAGCGGCTTGCCAACCTCAAACTTAAATTTTGCTGCTTGCAAAATGTAACACTTTGCACCCCTGCCGTCTATTGAAATATAACGTTCAATAGACAACAAGGTTGCAAAGTGTTACATTTCGCAAGTAGAAGGACGCACGCAACAAAAATTAAGTTTGAGGGTGGCAACCTGTTCCTACCACCATAGGAGGCAAATTGCACTTTACTCTTTATTTTGTAAGAATCAGTGAAAACCATGTATATTGTATTCACTTATTTTTTTGCTTTCAGGTGGGCTTCAGACAACCCATTTTCTGGAAAGATACCTTCTTTTATAGGCAACTGGACACAGTTAGAGAAGCTGTGAGTAAGAATGGTTATAATGCACTATTTCTATAGGTACAAAAATGTAATTTCTCATTTTGTAGATGTTTGATTTTATAGAAGACTACAAGGGAATAATTTTGAAGGTCCTATACCAGCTAGTTTTTCAAATTTAACCTTATTGCAATCTTTGTAAGCTACATGTTTTCTCTCTACATTTTCTCTCTTTAGATATCTCCGCCTATGTTTATTCAGTTACGTGAACTTTTGTAGGCGAATAAGTGATTTGCAGAATGTGAGTTCATCTCTTGATTTTATCACAGATTTAAGGAATCTAACTGACTTGTAAGGGACACAAATCTCTTTCAAATGCTATGATATATGCTAGAGGTGGCAGAAGACCGGGTAGAATGGGTAAGGGGTTCGGGTGTACGTGTTGACACGGGTTGGGTTGAGTTCACCCGAAACGCTTTTTGTCTACCTTTTGGATTACCGAGTGTGTTAAATATGATTACAATAACTATATGATTACAAAATTAACTCAATTTTTTGGGTGACATGATATAGGAGGTTGTCTGTATTATAACTAAACTTTTGGTGACTTTCGGTCCATTTAATTCTTTTCCTATATAACTATTTTTTATTTATACGTTTACCCATTAGAGTTAAGAGATACCCGAATCGACCCATTAACTAGTAAATGGGTCAAAATTGCCACCTTTACTATATTTCTATCTTCTTATGGAGTTTTCAGACATATACCAAGTTACTAACTGTTTTACTAATGTTTTGACTAGAATTATAAGAAATGCATTAGTTTCTGGTCCTATTCCAGCAGGCATTATTCAATTGCAAAAACTTGTTACACTGTAAGTTATTATGCTTAAGTTAAGTAAATATACTTTCCAGAATTTTCTAGAAGGCGGACTGTATTTCATGCACTATTCATTCTCTTTGGCAGAGATTTAAGCTTCAACAATTTAAATGGTTCACTTCCACAAACATTAATGAACATGAGTTCCCTAGTTTCTTTGTAAGTTATTACAATATCTGATAAATGTAGCTGTTTCTGTTATAGGAAGTTTTTTTATTTGTTGTAACTTTTATATTATTTTATATACGTAGTTGTTAATGGTTCTTTATGTGGTCAGGTTTCTTGGAAACAATAGCCTGACTGGTTCTCTTCTTCCTGACAAAAGTGAAAATCTTCAGAACATGTAAGTTGATTACAACTACTTGAACATTAATCAATTATTAGTATTTCTTAAGATTTCATTCTCATGGTGTTTTTGAAATTTTAATGTTTCAGCGATTTGTCTTACAATCATCTGTCGGGATCTTTTCCTCGATGGGTGATTCCATCATGGGCAATGGCTAATCTGCAGTTGTATGTTTACTTCTCTGCTTTGTTTTTCAGGAATTTAGTGGCTAAAGACTTTGGTGGCACATAACTTTAAATTTGAAATGTTTGTTTATTATTTCAGGAATTTGGTGGCTAATAACTTCAATTTTGACAGCTCAAACACAAGGTAATCATTTACATACATACCCGTGTTATTTGATATGGTCATTGTTTCGAGCTGTTAGATACCCTACCTATTTAGATTTACTGCATTCAGGTGTTTTATATTATTTTGAATACTTGCATCACCATTTGCAGCATTTTCCTAGGATTAAATTGTCTTCAGCGAGGCTTTCCTTGCCACAGGAACACGACGCCTTGTAAGAATTTTTATCCTCCAAGAATTTTTATTCATTGAACTTAGTCAGAAATGATACGTTGACCTGGCGATTGATGATGATATTTGTTGCTTGCTAAAGATACCAGCTTTGCAATCAAGTGTGGTGGCTCAGAAATGAGGTCCACGAACAACATATTATTCGAGGCTGAGAATGCTACAACCCTTGGACCAGCTTCCTATTACGTACACGAAGAAAAATGGGCAGTTAGCAATGGAGGCATTGTCATTGACCGAATTCAACGCGACCCGTCATTTGTAGCTTCCACCTCAATCCAAGTCAATAACACAAGATATCCGGAACTTTACAGAACTTCTAGAAAGTCTCCAGGCTCTCTTAGATACTATGGTTTAGGGCTGGAAAACGGGCCTTATACTATAACCCTTTTCTTTGCAGAGACCGTTTTCAACCGAACCCCACACACCTGGCAGGGTCATGGGAGACGTGTCTTTGATATTTACATCCAGGTTAGATCTTTAAATATTGTTTTTTTTTCAATTCTGTAAAGTCGACTTAAATACGTTCTTATGTTCTCTAGGGAAATCGTAGACAGAAGGATTTTGATATATCAAAGGAGGCAGGTGGTATTGGAATAGCTCTTGAAAAGAATTTTGACGTTATTGTGACACAAAGTTATCTTGAAATTCATCTGTTTTGGGCTGGCAAGGGGACCTGCTGCATACCTGAACAAGGAGACTATGGACCTTTAATATCTGCCATAAGAGTTTCTGCTGGTATCAAACATTCAATACATACATGTTATTTCTTTCTGTTCTGAATCTAATGATTGTTAACTTTTTTTTTTTATAACAGATTTCAAACTCAAGAGCAATTCAAACAAAACTGGAATGATCATTGGTATTGTAGCTGGCGTGACGTGTGTCGGCCTTCTGCTCTTAGTTTTTGGTGTGTACATGAAAAGGAAAAGGTCAAAACATGCGGAAGAAGATGGTAAGATTTTAATTTCGTAGTACTTTTTTAAAAATCATTTTTGTATCTTGGAGGGAGTCCTTACCCTCTTTTTTCTTTCATTTTTAGCAGAGTTTCATGGGATGGGGCCTAAAGTAAAAACTTATACCTATGCGGAACTGAGAAGTGCAACGGCAGATTTCAGTAGTTCAAATTTGCTCGGAGAGGGTGGTTTTGGACATGTTTACAAGGTTTGATATTAACTGATTTGCGCTCATATGATTGCATTCTATATTTTTTATCCCTATATATTCCAAGTTCAGTTATATCATAACCACCGAATCTCGTATCCCTTTATCTTTATTTTACAAAAAATGTTTTATCGTTTCATGTTTCACAAAAGTTGCATTTGCAAAAACTATTTTGTTCTAAACTGACTTTTTTCATATACTACCCTTTGTTTTCACGACATAACAAATTTTCAGAAGATAAAAATTTGTAAAGAACGGTGCAAGATGTAAATACTTATTATTTTTAATGACAATGGATTACTTCATATCATATTTTATTTATTATTATGAAAATTTACTAGCACCTGCAGAGGTGCTACCAATGAAATTATTTTCTGGATCCGCGGTGGTAGGATACTGTTATACTTGTTTTTTAGGTGTTGTTTTTGCTGCCAATTGTACATTATAAATCTTTGTGACATGTAAAGAGTAGTTCCAGAATTCACCGTTTAAATTGAACGCGCATAATTGTTTTTTTAGTTTTGTTTAGTAACAAGTTATAATATGTCCCAGGGGATACTGAATGATGGAAGTGTGGTAGCCGTGAAGCAACTGTCGGTAGCGTCACACCATGGAAAGAGTCAGTTTATAACAGAAATTTCAACCATTTCAGCTGTCCAACATTGGAACCTTGTGAAGTTGCATGGTTCTTGTATTGAAGGATCTAAAAGACTCCTGGTTTATGAGTATCTTGAAAATAAAAGTCTTGATCAAGCGCTCTTTGGTATGTGAAATATTTATACGCCTTGATCATATTTTAGTAAATATATTTCACATGTTTAGAACAAAATAGGGGAAACATCAATCTCTTCTTCTGTCCCAAAATTATTGTCCACATTTCTATTCTAATTTTTCTGAAAACAATTCCCCAAATTTAAAATTGAAGAGTTATAAATTATTAATATTCCCATTTTACCTTAACTACCCTTATCATCATATATGCATTAAGGGTAACATACACATATTCTGCTAATTAAAAGCTGCATTAGTTGTACATATCTTAAGTCATGTATTTTTGTTCATGGGCAATTATTTAGGGACGGAGGAAATAATAATTATGATCAATCTTCATGGTTTTTTCCATTGTTGATCAATTTGCATATTAATGGGTCCATTTGTGTTATGTTTTATCTTTAATGGGTCAAACATGTAAATAGAAAACCTTAGTTTTACAGGAAACTTAAAAAGTGTAACTTTGATGCATGAACCTCCTAAATCATTTTATTCAACAGTTTAGATTATTACTGAACTTATATGATTTTACTAATCATTTTTGACACTAACTATCTAAGAAATAACAAAACATTATGGGACAAAAATGTTCCCGGTCAATCTTGTGATCTATATCTATATCTAAATATCTTTCTATCTTGATTTATCTTAGGAAAAAACAATCTGCACCTTGACTGGTCAACTCGCTTTAATATATGCTTGGGAACGGCAAGGGGACTGGCTTACCTTCATGAGGAATCAAGGCCTAGAATTGTGCATCGCGATGTGAAATCAAGTAATATTTTGCTTGATGGGGAGTTATGCCCCAAAATATCAGACTTTGGATTAGCAAAATTATACGATGATAAGCGAACCCACATGAGTACCCGTGTTGCAGGAACTATGTGAGTTCTTCTAGACTTGTTTAAGAAATATGTTACTTTCATTTACTAACCAACTAATTATCAATAACATGTATCCTATGTAGTGGCTATCTTGCACCAGAGTATGCAATGCGGGGTCATTTGACATCAAAGGCTGATGTTTTTGGATTTGGAGTTGTTTGTCTGGAGATTCTTAGTGGGAGGCCCAACTCTGAGGAGAATCTGGATCCCGAACGGAAGTATCTGCTACAATGGGTAAGATGATTGGGGATGTATTTGAGTCCAGCCTTGCTAGGCCAAGCCCTCTGATCATTAAAACATAGGTAGTATTGAGCTTGGCCCGTGGCTTGAAAAGCTGATTCTTGATATAGATTGCCTAAATCTTGAGTCTAGTTGGTCTCCTCTGGGTTCATATGAGCTTGAGTTTTGGCTCGGCTCCTATATGCTTGGTTCATACGGCTCATATAAAATCAGAAGTGAACTTTTAAACAAATTTACAAAAGTGGCGTTTAGTAAAGACTAGCGCATGGGCTAAAACAAGCTTTTTGTTAGCCATATCGTATCGACTATGCTCCTACACATGACTCTTAAGAGGTGGCAACATGGGTGGGCCCACTAGTTTCAGTTAACGGGTCAAAATAGATTTGTGTTGAAACAAGTCATATTTTAGTATGGGCATGTGGTTTAAAAAAGAGTTGGGTTAAAACTAGTAATATTTTAGTATGGGTTCGGTGCGTTTGGTTTGCCTTGCCTTGCCCTCATGACACCATTTGTTCATTTTTATTTTCTTAAATAGTTGAGAATTATGATTGCAAACAATATTACTATAGTAATAATCTAAATCTTTAGACAAAATCGATTTAGTCAAAAATAGACTTAAGATGACTTTCAACGCTTTGACCCGTTCCCCTTTTAGCTGATGTTTGAGATAAAACACAACACACCTGAGTAAAGTTGCCACCATGCTAGGTATTTTTTGTGGTGATAGTGAGAACCTGTTACCTGAAAACTCACGGGACTCCATCCATTACCTGGTGGTTGTATTAAGATGAATAACAATTTCCTTAATTTCATATATAATAATAAAAGAACTTATGGTACTTTTCAGGCATGGAGTCTATACGAAAGCAACCGGCACTTGGAACTCATAGATCCATCTTTGTCATCTTTTGACGAACAAGAAGCTACCCGTATGATAGGGGTGGCCCTTTTATGTGTTCAAGCATCGCCAACTTTAAGACCAGCAATGTCACGGGTGATTGCCATGCTTTCGTGTGACGCTGAAATAACCCCAGTCACAACAAAACCAAGTTACTTGACAGATTGGGATTTTAATGATATTACCAACACTTTCGGTGATGAAGAACCTATTTCTTCTGAAAGTACAACCATGCTGACTGCAACTGAAACTGCAACTACAACTACTACTACAACTACAACTACAACTACAAATACAACGACTACAAATACAACGATGTCAACTGGCGTTGAGTCCATGTCATCACCCATAATGCTGTCAGAGTTAATAAACAATGGGAGTCTTAGAGAAGGAAGGTGACACACTATTGTTCATTATTGCTCATATGGTTGCATTGAGTTTGGAGTCGTATCAATGTGGTTCCAGAGCTACGTAGGGTCGTGAGATTCAACTATGGTTTGTATGAGTTTAAAAGAACCACAGAGTACTAATATCGGTATTTGAACCTGTATTGGTATTTGTTTTTATGGGTTTTAAGCGTTGTAAAACACTTGTCGATATCCTATCCTTATGGGCATTCATGATTTTACCTTTTTGGGTAACATGAGAAAATTTTTGTGTAATTAAACCATTGTAAATAACTTTTTTAATATTGTAATGCACATAATTTATTACCGAACCAGTACCACCAGAGCAATATCGGTACTGGTACATGAGACAGTTAATTTGGGTAACATAGGTTGGACCGTTGGACGTCACCCGAAGTCTACTTTTAATGTGTAGAACCTCTTAAATGACTATTATTAAGTAATTCAAATTACTACTATAATAAAATTGTTTTTGTACTCATAATTAGACACAACTATACATAATGCAAAATTATGACATATAAATGGAGTTATGAAAATTGGAAAAAAAAAATCAGAAGCTCAGCTCAACAAAACCTGACCTGCATTTAAAATGATCTATTTTACCCCAAACCTGTTTTGGTCAATCTTCCAACTGGTCTCTATCTTGGAGAAATTAGGAAACCGAAACTGTCCAAATTTAACAGAAGCTTGACTACCTGCCCACAAATCATCTTATGTTTTATTGTTTTTTTTTTCCATTTCTTTGAAGGCGACTTGAATGCGTTCTTATTTTCTCTAGGGAAACCGTAGACAGAAGGATTTAATATATCAAAGGAGGCAGGTGGTAATTGTCCGAACTTCAGGGATTGAATCAACCAAAAATGAAAAACAAATTTATTCAACTTCTTTCTCAAAAACAGTACAAGGAAAATCAGCCAGTCATTACAGATTGTCTGGATAACATATACAACCAAAAAGGTTAACAAAGAACAATCAAACAGCCTCACGAATGAACGTGTGAGGAAAAGAGAGCAGGAGCACAAGTATTCGAGAAGGAGCAGTGTGAGACGGTGTGGCCAGGATCCCAAGGAGGCACATTATATAGCCGGATCATCACGAAACCCTTAAGCCCAAAGCAAACATGGACCAGCCCAATAGAGGAGATAATGAGCCCAAAGCAAACCGGATCAAACCTCAAACACAAACAAGAATAAAAGGCAACGGTTAGAAATGCAAAAAAGGAAAACATTTAAACTGAAATATATGAAATATATAGGATATTTTAACACCCCCCTCAGTTCAAATGTTTAAACAGATTTATCAGACCTAAAGACTTACACATTTCTTCATGATTCCTTGGCATCAAACCTTTTGTGAAGAGGTCAGCGAGTTGAAATTCAGTTTTTATACCAGCTGTCTTGATGATACCTGCAGCTATTTTTTCTCTCAGGAAGAATAGGTCAACCTCAAAGTGTTTCGTTTTATCATCAAACACAGGATTTGCAGCTATAGAGATGGCTGCAGTATTGTCACATCTGAGGGTTACCGGAAGATCAACTTTAACCCCCAATTCCCTTAAGATATTTATTAACCACAGGATTTCACAAGAGGCACTGCACATGGAGCTGTACTCAGCTTCAGCAGAGGAACGAAAAACTACACTTTGTTTCTTGCTTTTCCAAGAAACTAAGGAGTTACCAAGAAAGATACAAAACCATGTGACAGACCTCCTGCTGTCGACACATTTAGCCCAATCGGAATCAGCATAAGCCGTCAATTGAAAAGAGTCACTTTGTTTAAACATGATACTAAGGCCGGGTGCACCTTTTAAGTACCTCAGCAGCCTAAAGGCTATCTGAGAGTGTGACTCGGTTCGGTTGGTTTATGCATATATTGAGATAGGTAATGAACAACATAGGCAATGTCAGGACGAGTGTGGGATAGATAAATAAGTTTCCCAACAAGTTTTTGATACTCAGTGACATTAGCATCCTTTAATTCCTCATTTTTACTTAGTTTGGTTAAAACATAGTTTTGCTCTATGGGACAACTGACAGGTTTGCATCCACTCATCCCATATTCGTTTAAAAGATCCATACAATATTTTCTATGAGTAAGACAAATACCATCACTGTTTTTAATAACTTCAATGCCAAGAAAGTATTTTAATAAACCAAGGTCTTTGATTTGAAATTCTTTTTTAATAGATATTTGATGTTATTAATTTCATCAGAATTGTTTCCCGTTAACACAATGTCATCCACATAGACTATTAAAGCAATAATCACATAGTTATTAGACTTAATGAACATAGAATGGTCACATTTGGACTGAACAAATCCAATTTTAACAAGAACTTGAACAAGTTTTTCATTCCACATGCGAGGAGCCTGTTTTAAACCATACAAGGACCTTTTTAGTCTGCAAACTTTGTTATTTTTATCTATATTTAAACCATCAGGAGGAGTCATATAAGCCTCTTCCTTTAGATTTCCATAAAGGAAGACATTATTGATATCAAGTTGATAAATGGGCCAGTTATTTTGCACAGAAAGACTAATGATGCATCTAACCGTGACCATCTTGACAACAGGAGAAAAGGTTTCCTCAAAGTCTATGCCCTCAACTTGACTAAAGCCTTTGGCAACAAGCCTGGCTTTAAACCTATCAATTTCACCATTTGATTTGTATTTAACTTTGTATACCCATTTGCACCCAATGGGTTTCTTCCCGTTTGGAAGGTCAACTATGTCCCAAGTGTCATTACTATATAAAGCAGAAAGTTCATCGTTCATGGCATCTATCCATCTTTTATCTTTACATGCTTCTATATAATTAACAGGTTCAGCCATTTTATTCAAATTAGCAGCAAAACACACATTTTCACTAGACAGATTTGCATAGCTAACAACTTTATCATAACTGTATTTAGCATTGCCAACAATGAAGTCATTAAACCTTTTAGGGGCAGACACAAGTCTAGTAGATTTTCTAAGATAAGGTTGGTTACCCTCAGGAAGGACTGATTCATCATGATGCTGAACCCTCACAGACTCAGTTTGAGACTCACTATGATGCTGAACATTAGCCATGTCACCTAAAGAAAATGACTGCTGAGCATCAGCAACATCAACTGGCCCATTAGAGCTATTGTGTTGTTGTGTCTCAGGTAGAGAATCAGTAGACTCCTTCTCTTCATCATCGGGATTTATATCACTTGAAGGTTCATAAACATCAAATAAGTTTGAGTGATTCAAAGAATTTGTTTTGTCTAAATCAGTTTCAGAAAATAACTTGGTTTTAAAAGGAAAGACAGTTTCATAAAAGCTGACATCTCTTGAGAAGGAGAATGTCCTTTGATCCAAACTCCAAAGTTTGTATTCTTTTTTAAAATTTGAGTATCCCATAAAGACACATCGTTCAGCTCTTTCTTCAAGTTTATCAGTATTGTTTAAAATAGTAAAGTAACATAGACATCCAAAAACTTTCAAGTGATCAAGAGAAGGTTCAAAACCATAAAGTAACTCATAGGGTGTTCTACCACCTAACACAGAGGAGGGGGTCCTGTTAATCAGATAAGCAGCAGTAAGAACACATTCAGACCAGAATCTTAAAGGAACACCAGATTGAAATAATAAAGCTCTTGTTACATTCAGAAGGTGTCTGTGTTTTCTTTCAGCAATCCCATTTTGTTGGGGAGTGTAAGTACAAGAAGTTTGATGAAGTATTCCATGAGTTTTAACAAATTTTTCCATTTGAGAATTTATGAACTCAGACCCATTATCACTTCTAAAACTTTTGATTTTTGTTTCGAATTGAGTTTTGACCAAATCATAGAAGTTTTTTATATTGTCAAACACCTCAGTTTTGGATTTCATTAGATAGACCCATACTGACCTGGAGTAGTCATCAACAATAGTTAGAAAAATTTATAACCATCAAGGCTGGGCCGTTTATACGGATCCCAAACATCAAGATGAATTAAGTCACCAACACGTTTAGACTTATGGTCACTTAAGGGAAAAGGAATTCTATGCTGTTTCGCTTTGTGACAAGTGTCACAAGGCTCAACTTGTCCTGGTTTGTTTTTAAGGTTTAGAACATGTAGGACTTGGTCTGAGGGATGACCAAGTCTGGAATGCCAGAGCTTTATTGTTTCAGTTTTATTAAAACAAGCAATAATAGGATTACTGGAATTACCACAAAAATAAAGACCATCTGTTTGTCTACCAATCACCAGGTTTTTCCTTAAGGACAGATCCTGAATATAACAATTATGTTCATCAAAAACAACTTTAAGTTTGTTATCTTTAGCTAGTTTGTGAACAGAAATAAGATTCACACAGTATTCAGGGACAACAAAGACATCTTTCAAGATCACATCTTCAGAAAGTTTAAAGCATCCTATTTGTTTAACTCTAGCATCAGTTCCATTTGGATGTTTCACAGTAATATCATAATCAGACACATCTTCCAGGTTAAACATGTTATCATTGTTCATAACCATATGTTGATTAGCCCCCGAATCAATGATCCATTTTAGTCTATTTCGGTGAAAAAAACTAGTGTTAAAACAATAAGTATTTTTATAAGATCCTAGAGAAGAGAAGGCACTATAGCACTTACCACTCATATTAGATTTGGGAGAATCTTCCAGCTTATTTTCATTTAGCAGACCTAACAGCTTGGAGAATTGATCAGCAGTTAAAGCATTCAAGGAAGTACTAGCAGATTGATCATTCATAGTATTGGCAACAGAATTATTAGCAGACACATTTGTTTTTGACTATTGGGGACTGTTTTGACTTGGTTTATTTCTGTAGTTTGAGGGATAACCATGAAGTTCAAAACATTTTTCAATCACATGACCAACCTTATTGCAGTGGGTACATTTTAGGTTGGGATTAGGACCTTTGCTAAAACATTTTTTTATCATTATATTGTGTTGTTTTTGCAACAAAACCAACATTGGGAACCTTTGAGGATTTATTAGAATCTCTGTGTGATTCTTCTCTAGAAATAATGGAAAAAGCAGTTTTAACAGTAGGTAAAGGATCCCTGGTTAACAGATTTGTTCTAACAGGTTGATAAAGGTCATCTAATCCCATCAAGAACTGCATAAGTTTAATCAGTTGACTGAATTCATTGTATTTAGAAGAAGCATCACAAGTACAAGAAGGCAATTGAACCATGGCATCAAATTGTTTCCACATAGTGTTGAGTTTATGATAATATTCAGACACACTTGCCCCATTTTGGCTAACAAAATTAATCTTTTGGTATAACCCAAACATAACCGACCCATCAACCCTGTCATAAGTGTCCTTTAAGTCACTCCAGACTTCACTAGCAAGCCTAGAGTAAACTTGACCAACATATAGTTCTTCAGAATCAGAATTGAGAATCCAAGTTAAAACAACAGAATTGCACCTATCCCGTTGACTAGCCAGAACATCATCTTTAGTTGATTTGGTACAAGTACCATTAATAAAACCTAACTTATTCTTAGAAGTTAAAGCAAGTTTCATAGCATTTGACCAAACCACATAATTTTCAGTTCCTTTTAGTTTGATATTGACAATAGTGAGACTACTGGAGTCACAAGCATGCAGATACAATGGGTTGCTTGCATCTAATTTACTAACCAAAGTAACAGAGGTTTCAACTTGATCATCTGTGTTAGGCATTTTAGCAAAATAACACAATAAAACAGATAATCACAGAGACAGTAATATCAAGCAGTCAGACTGACAGGAACCAACACAGTAGTAAACAATATAGAAAACAAAGCAACGAACACAGGCAGAAACAAAAAAAGGTCAGGGTCAAAAAAGCGAAGCCTAAGCAGAGGTCCGATCAGAGGTTCATCACTCAAAGGTACCTCCGTAGACGGTATTCAGGGAGCTTTAGACACAAACAATATGTAACAGAGTGGACCCTCTCTGTATCCCAAGATCAAACTGGTCTCACCTAAAAACCCGGTATCAAAATGCCTAGACACAACAAAAAAAATGATGCAAGACAGAAAGTAAAAAAAGGAGTAGAATGATCTCACAGTGGGTGTGTGCAAAAACAAAGGATCAAGGCTAGTAACCTTCACTTAGGGTTACAAGACCTTGATCAGAAGACAGAAGACCAGATCTGTTGGTTTGCCCTAAAAGGGACCAACGAGAAATCCTTCAAGATGACCAGATGCGAACAAAACCCTAAAGTTAGGGTTTCGTACTTCCAGCAGCGGCTCAGCAATCACAATCAAGAAAGAGTCAGAAAGATAGTTAGCGGAACACATGACCACCAAGACTTCAAGCACCACCATCACAACCCTAGATCAGAGTCCTTGGACTGATACTCGGAGAAAAAAGCACCGAAGATTGCAGCGGAAGAACACCAGAGCACCAATTTAACCTTGGAGCTCTGATACCATGTCAGAACTTCAGGGATAGAATCAACCAAAAATGAAAAACAAATTTATTCAACTTCTTTCTCAAAAACAGTACTAGGAAATCAACTAGTCATCACAGATTGACTGGTGAACATATGCAACCAAAAAGGTTAACAAAGAACAATCAAACAACCTCACGAATGAACGTGTGAGGAAAAGAGAGCAGGAGCACAAGTATTAGAGAAGGAGCAGTGTGAGACAGTGTGGCCAGGATCCCAAGGAGGCACATTATATAGCCGGATCATCACGAAACCCTTAAGCCCAAAGCAAACATGGACCAGCCCAATAGAGGAGATAATGAGCCCAAATCAAACCGGATCAAACCTCAAACACAAACAAGAATAAAAGGCAACTGTTAGAAATGCAAAAAAGGAAAACATTTAAACTGAAATATATGAAATATATAGGATATTTTAACAGTAATGGAAGAGCTCTTGAAAATAATTTTGATACAACAGTGACATAAAATCATCTTTATATTCATATGTTTGGACCCGGGAAGAGGACCTGCTGCTTACCTGAACAGGGAGATTATGGAACTTTAATTTCTGCCATAAGTGTTTCTCCTGGTACCAAATATGGAATACATACATGTTATTTTGTTTTGTTCTAATTCTAATGACTGACTAGCTTTTTAAATTACAGATATTAAAGTTAAAAGCAGTTCAAACAAAAAGCGGATCATCCAGAATTCGGTTTTCTTCTATTCTCTTGCATTCTGCTTCTTAACCCTATCACGGACATGGAATACATATGTGTTATTTCATAATGTTCTGAATCTAGTGATTTCTAACATTTTTTTGATAATAGATTGCAAAGTTAAGAGCAATTCAAGCAAAATTGGATTGATCATTGGTATTGTAGCTGGTTTGATGTATGTCAGCCTTCTGCTCTTAGTTTTTGATTTGTACATTAAAATGAAAAGGTCAAAACATGGGGAAGAACATGGTAATGAATTTAATATTGATAGATAATAAGAGCTTTAGAATGAAACCAGATGTGAATTCAAAAGATAAAGGCCTGATTTGAGATAAGCAATCTCCAATACAAGAGTTTTAATAGGACACTAACAGGATAAAAAATAGCAAAGGGCTAATCAACAATATATAATGCAAAACCTGAAATAGCAGCTACTCCCATCCATGGAGCTTCCCTACATCCACATCTATCCCCTTTCTATCGCATTGAATGGGTCAAAACACATATTCGAAAACCATATGAAGCAGCTCCATGGACTTGTTGTTGGACACATACCCATCTGCTTACTTCTTGCATCTCGAATAGACCAGTAGGGGTGTTGGGTATGCATCAATACTTCCCTCCCAATAAAAGGACATGTCCTCACCTTGAAAATTGGGAAATTGGCCAACGTAAAGATCATAGTCTTCCTATAAAGCTAATTGTAATCAACCTCAAAAAATAATTGAGGGCTGGTATCTTTTTATAATGAGAGAGTTACATATTTACTCCTGTGATTGAGGAGAATGGAAACAATTTAGGGAAATTACATAAATACAATTATACACAGAATATTACAAATCTTTCTAGTTAATACCCCCTTCAATCAAAATGGTGGCGGTCCAAGACGAAGCATCCAACGGAAAACTTCAAACTGAGCATGTGGATGACTTTTAGCAAAAATATCAGCCACCTGAAGATTGGTTGGAACAAACTTAGTATAAAGTTTCCCAGAAGTGATGTGCTCATGAACAAAGTGATAATCCAGGTCAATGTGCATGGCCCGTTTATGTGAAACGGGATTTTGAGTCATGAATAAAGCACTTTTGTTATCACACAGTAATGTTGGGCGGTCTGGTGGTAATACATTCAGCTCCCGTAATAAGTGAGTTATCCAGACAAGTTCAGCGGCAATGTTTACCATGGCCCGATATTCAGATTCGCAACTAGAACGGGAGACGGTTGGTTGCTTTTTAGCGCTCCAAGATACAAGATTTCCCCCAAGATAAATTGAATAGCCATATGTGGATCGGGGAGTGTCTAAACAATGGGCCCGGTCAGCATTTGGATAGCCAACAATAGAATTCTTGTTTGGGCGACTGTAAGTGAGACCAAAGGAAATGGTGCCTTTAACATACCTTAGAAGGCGTTTGACTGCACAGAAGTGATCAACTGTTGGGTGATGGAGAAACTGAGACAGTTGGTTCACAGCATAGGACAAATCGGGCCGAGTAATTGTTAAGTATTGCAGAGCACCCACTAAGGAGCAATAAAGTGTAGGATCCAAGTAAGGTAAACCAGTAGCAGTAAAGGAATCATGAGGAGCCAGAGGAGTAGCAACCAGTTTGGAGTCATAAAGATTTGCCCGTAGAAGAATCTCTTTGGCATATTTCACTTGAGTTAGAAAGAGACCAGAATCGGTGTTAACAACTTTAAGCCCCAAAAAATAGTTCAAATCGCCAAGATCTTTGATAGCAAACTCATGATTGAGATGCGAAATGAAAGTACGGATGGTGCGTTCATCATTTCCTGTGAGAATAAGATCATCCACATATACTAGAAGATACATGATACAGGAATCGCTGTTTAGGACAAACAGAGAAGTATCTGCACAGCTGCAAGTAAACCCGTAGGAAAGAAGAAACGTGCTTAAACGTTGGAACCATGCACGAGGGGCTTGCTTGAGTCCGTAAAGAGCTTTAGACAATTTGCAAACATGATTTGGATATCGAGGATCAATAAATCCTGGGGGTTGCTCCATGAAAACTGTTTCATTCAAGTTACCATTTAAGAAAACATTTTTTTACATCAAGTTGATGCAATTTCCAGTGGTGAACAACGGCAAGGGAGAGGACTATACGAACCGTAGAGGCTTTGACTATGGGACTAAATGTATGAGAATAGTCCAAGCCTGGAATTTGCGTAAAACCTTGAGCAACTAGGCGTGCCTTGTAACGTTCAATTGTGGTATTTAATTCGATAGACCCACTTAGATCCTACCACATTGCTCGAGGATGGTCTAGGTACCAAAGACCAGGTATGATTTTGTTTTAATGCTTCAACTTCATCAACCATGCCTGCCAGCCACTTAGGATCTTTAGCAGCATATTTAAATCCACGTGGTTTAGTGATACATGACAAGGCAACATGTAAGGCATAGGTGTTTAAGGCTTCAAAATTGGGTTGATATTTAGGTTTATGGATTCCTGCTTTGGCTCGTGTCGTCATTGGGTGAGAGTTCGAGGTGGGATCGGGAATGGGAGGAACTTCTGTTGGGATAGGAGGTGGATCAGTAGGTTCGGTGTTGGGTAAAGTTGAGTATGGGGAAGTAGTAGGAGAGGTAGGGGTATGGTTAGGAAGTGGGTTGGGGTCAACCGTGTAGGTAGGGCTGGCATATCGTGTATACCCGTACACGATAAGACACGACACGACACGACACGATAAGACACGAAACACGAAATCCCATACATGAACACGACACGATAACTTATCGTGTCCTTTTTTTCAAACACGAACACGACACGATATACACGAAAATTACATGTTAATACCTGTTAACATGATTGTTCGACTGTTATACACGAAAATTACCTGTTAACATGAACACGACATGCTATCTGAGAGTTACAAAGGGAGTTTAGGGTTTGTTTTTTTTTGAATTGAATGTGGAATGAAAATAGAAAGGAATTAAGGAACCGACACGCACTTGGATGATGAGTTTTATTTAATTTAATTTCTTATCGTGTACTAACGGGTATTAACAGGTAAACGGGTATTTAACCTGTTTATACACGAAAATTAACAGGTAATCTCGTGTCTACCTGTTTGGTACACGATACCTGTTAAGGCCATACACGATACATGTTAACTTCGTGTGGTTCGTGTCGTGTATTCATGTAAAATTTCCAGCCCTACGTGTAGGTGAGTGGGGAAATTGGGACGGTGGTAATGCGTGAGGGCGGTGGGCCTGATGTAGTCGGTGTAGTGGGAGGTACAAGATTTTCGTGTGAATGGGTGGTGGTTGAAGAGGTTTGTGGGCCATGTAAATTGGATGGAATGCTTGGGCTTGTTTGTGGACCCAAAGCCTGGTCACAAAGAGGACAAGGATCGGTTAATGGTTGGGTGGTTAAAGGATGGGAATGGGGTTTTAAAGTGGTAGAAGAAGCAACAGTGGCGAGTTTTGGTCTTGGAAAACCATCAAGAAATGAAGTGAGCTTGAATGTTTGTAGATCCAAAATGGCAGAGGAGCTTTTAATAGGGAGAGAGGACTCATTAAACCGAGCATGGCGAGTAATAAGTGCCCGAGAAGTAGTAGGATCCAAGCATCGGTATCCTTTATGTTGAGGGCTATAACAAATAAAATCACAAGGTAAGCTTCGAGGTTGAAGCTTGTGTTTATTATAATCTCGTAAATATAGGAACACTTGGCAACCATAAACCCGAAAATTTGAGTAACTAGGTACCTGATTGAAGAGAAGTTGAAACAGCGAGTTGTTGTCAAGAAGAGGAGTTGGAAGCCGATTGATTATAAATGTGGCAGAAGTGAAAGCGTCCACCCAATAGGAAGCCGAAACATGAGCATTAAATATTATGGCAAGCCCCGTTTCAACAATGTGACGGTGCTTACGTTCCGCACGCCCATTTTGTTGAGGCGTATAAGGACATGAAAACGATGAAATGTCCCATTTTCTTCAAAAAATTTCCGAACGGTGTGATTAACAAATTCAATGCCTCCATCACTCTGAAAAGTTTTAATCTTTCTTGAACATTGCGTTTGAACAAATTTGATGAAGGCGGGTAACACCGCATAGAAACCGGTTTTGGTTTTAAAAGGATAAAACCACGTAAACCGGGAATAATCATCAATAAACACAACATAATAACGATAACCATCCGTGGAAGTTATTGGTGAGGGACCCCACAAATCACAATGAACAAGATCCAATGGATAACATGCACGCTTCATGATGTGTGTAAAATGCAACATATAAATTACATCAAATGAGGCATAAAACTAACCCTTTTTAAGTACTAATGTTGGAAAAAGAGTGTTTTTGTCTTCCTTTTGTATTTTCAGGATTAAATGAGCTCAAATTCACAAAAGAAGCAAAAAGACAGCTAAATCTAACATAAATACAAGGAAAGGAACATAAGTGGACTGCCCGACCCCTCAACGGCATCTTCCCAAGCAAAATAGAGAAGGCAGAAGACTGAACACGCCCCGTGCTCAGCCAGCACGGGGCCGTGCCCAAGAAGCAGCAGAAAAGACAAACCTATAGAAGCTTCTATTGCCCACCACGGGGCCGTGTCCAGTGAGCACGGGGGCGTGCCGAAAGTACTGCAGGCGCATTAATTGTAATTGCGAATTACAATTAATGAAGAGAGAGAGTGTCAGACAGGCACGGGGACGTGCCCAGCGGACACGGGGCCGTGCCCAGCCTTCTGTTCAGCCTATAAATAGGAGTGCTTGGTTTCATTTCAACTCATCCCTTGGCACACCACCTCTCTCACACTTCATCCACCACCCACCACCATAACAACACCATCATCCACCACCATCATCCATTGTCCATCGTAGAGTGTGTGAGTCGTCTCGGGATCCAAGATTGATCGTAAGAGTTCTTGACAATCAAGGCCATGTTTGCCTAAGTCTCTTACATCACTTGGTGAAGACAAAGTGTCTAGTATAATACTTTTTATTTCTAATCTTTTGCACTTTTTATTTGGTTTTGTATTAATGACTTTAATAACTAGTTACTTATGTTGAAGGTGATCTTTCCTTATCGTTTGTCCGTGGTGTCTTGGCATTATTTTACTGTCTATATAAAATAAAAGATTTTCACCATTCATATCTCCACGGTCTATATGGAGGTATGTTGGCTACCTGGTCGGGGGTTAAGGGAACGGTTTGGTAAAGGTCTTGCCATTGTTCAGCGTTTAGAGGTCCTGCAATGGACCTGGGTCAAATTTAGTAGGACCTCCTTCAATACTTCACGGTATTGGATGGCGGGGGTCCAAACTCTTTGATCCCCTCATAAGTTAACTACTATTAATACTATAACCCGGCTATTTAGGACTGTATCCCTGCTGACTCAGACTACTTAGCCGAGGGTAACGTCACTGCCAAAAGCGGGGCCTACCATAATATTGCATTAATAACTTAATTCATTATCTTCCAATAATCCACCCTTTTAGGATTGTATCCTTGCTGACTCAAACTACTGGGGTGAGGGTAACGTCACCTTCAAAAGAGGGGCCTACTACAATAACTAAGATAATCTCTTAATTATGTGTAAAAGTGCGGAAATAATCAAAGGTTGTACTAGATACGAGTCGGAACCAAGTGATTCATCTTGTCTATCTGTTTTTATTTTTATTTTTATTTTCAGCATTTTAGTTAGTTCTTATTTTTCTTAGCTTAAAACATTTTTCTAAACTTTTTATCTTGGTTAGACGTTGAGGATAAATCGGTACTAAAAGCTCTTGTGTCCTTGGACGACCTCGGTATCTTACCAACGCTATACTACGCTCACGATGGGTGCACTTGCCCATGTGTGTATTTAGTGTTAGTAAAATATCGTGTTTTATAAATTTAAAACTTGGCTAAAATAAGTGTTAAAGGGGCTTAAAATATACACCTAATATATATAACACTTCACACGCATCAAGTTTTTGGCGCCGTTGCCGGGGACACAAGGATTTTAAGAAAGTTAGGAATCAACGGCCTAATCTTTTTTTTTCCTTTTTCTTTTTTATTTTTTATTTTTTCGGATTTTCTTAGTTTTTCAGCTTCTGCAGAGCTCAGCACGGGCCGTGCCCGCTGAACACGCCCCCGTGCTAAATCATTGTAACTGGCAATCCTGTTTTAAGTCAGACAGTAAGCTGAACACGGGGCCGTGCTCACTCAACACGCTCCCGTGCCCAAGTTTCAGTTACTGAAAACAGAACCGTTAGATCCCGGCGGTTGGTAATTTCTGACATAAACATGAGTGATAGTAATTGTTTTTACTTTCGGCACTCTTATGGTAAGTGGTGTCAATTATGTGGTGGCAAACATGAAGAAGTAAAATGCTACTTTCTAAATTATAGGCCCCACTACATGGACCCACCAACTTCTTACAACCTTAAGAGGGGCGAAAGTAAAAATAAGCACTATTTCTCCCTCGAATGCGCCCAGCCAGATATTCTAGGGGAAATGCTCATTGATGAGTTATTTCAACTAGAAAAGCTAATTCTGAATTGGTTAAAAGAGCTTAGGAAGGATTTTATTGATCCACCCCAAGACGATAACCATGAAGAAATGTTGGAACCGCATTCCGACAACCTCGTTGCTCCCGAAAATACCTTCGTTTCTAGCAAAGACTTGGACGATAGTCGTCCCTGTGTCGATTGTGCCGTGAAGGACTCTCCATCGACTTCGTTCGGTGCATACATAGACCTGAGCGATTCGGCATACACCTTATTTAACAAGAGCCCGGAAAAGGGTTGGACTTGTCCACCTAGAATAAAAATAGGAATTACCCTCACCGACAACCTCTTGCGTTCTCGCCTTAGTCTAGGACAATTAAGGTATCTTAGGCACTTTGGGGTTGTTCCAACCAGTAAGGAACCACCCGATTTCGACGAGATCCTTAGAAGTAGCAAAACTCCATAAAACAGCCTCCAGACACGGGGCCGTGTCCAGGTCAACACGCCCCCGTGCTCACCAAAAAGATTCTCTGCTGATTTGGTCAGAATACGGACAAAATGTGTCAGGATTTCCTCTGAACACGGGGCCGTGTCCAGTCAACACGGGGCCGTGTCCAGTGCACTGTCGTTTTCTTTAAATGCAGCCTGAATCCTGCTCATTTTTGACCACTTCAAAAGACAGAGATTCCTGGGATCTTCACTCATACCATCCTAGGTAAGTGCTAAAAGAAGGTTCCCAAGGACCATCTTGTCCCTTCCACTTTTATTCGTTTCCTCTTCTTTAAAATTTTTTTCAACATTTCCTCCATGGAAGCTTGGAAATCCCATGATTCCAACCCTCTATGTGAAGTTTGTAAGATTATTTGCTAAAGATTCTTGTTTAAAGTTAGTTGTATAACTTTATTTTAAATTATCTGAGCTTAAAACCCAAATAAAAATCATGAAAATAATTTAAAACTCCAAGATTCTTTAGCCAAAAATCCTGCAGACAAATGGACACGGGGCCGTGCTCAACGAGCACGGGGCCGTGTCCGGGGCTCTGTTTTGTGAAAATTTAGCCTTCTTCGGTTTCCTTCACAGAAAATGGGAAGCAGAACAAGCGGATCATCTTCAAGAAGTAACCGACAAGGGAGGAGATCTTCAACAGCAGAAGACTCTCTTGTAAACTATGTTTACGCTCTAAGGGAGGCTATTGATGAAATGACGGGAGTGGAGGAAGCATTGGTCGACCGTATCAACCATCTTACAGTGGGGCTGGAGGGCTGTCTCCATGAAGTAAACCTCTTGCACCAGAGGTTGAACCTTCTCGCCTCCCCGCCTTTGGTACCTATAATAACCCAAAGGGCGTGGAACGTGGTACCCGAAGTTGTCATTCCAGCCGAATGGTACGCCATGCACCAAGAGCCTCCGCGTAGAGTGGTGCAAGGAGTCCCGGTGAATGTTCTCCCTCAACCACCAGCTGCGGAGGAAAATGAAGCCGCATTCTTCCTTCCTAGGGAGATCGAAGAATGGCTTTAAACAACGTTTAGGGAAGAATTCATTCGGCTAAAAGTCCTACTATATCGGGAAACTATTCTCGAAATTTTCTTAAAATAGTAGAACTCCTTATGATAACCTCGTGTACCTGCTGACCTATTTAGTTAAGTTTTAATTTTATCTTAATTTAGGATTATGTAAGTTCTCTCTATGATGAAATGAAATGACGGTTTTGAAGTTTGGATGGTTTTTAATAAATAAAACACACTCATGGTGGTAAAGGATGAAAAGGGGAACGAGAAAAATGACCCCATGCACAAGAACAAGGCAGCCCGACGATTTTCTCCATTACAGAAGGTTCAACACGGGTCGTGCCCAACCAACACAGCCCCGTGCTGAACCACCTGCAGAAAAACGCCCAGTTCAGGTAACTGGACACGGGTCGTGTTCACCCAACACGCCCCCGTGTCCAGACTTCTGTTTCTCTTGTTTTAATTTTGTTACTGGCACTTGAACACGGGGCCGTGCCCGGATAACACGGGGCCGTGTTCAGCGCCCAGTATCACAAAATTTTTGCTTTTTAACACTATTTTACACATCTAATCAACCTAAAAATTTATTTTTGGGACACATTGAGGACAATGTGTAATTTAAGTGTGGGGGGATGCTAAAACCTTGAATTTTGCAAGTCCTAAATACAAGCCTTACACAAAACTCTATTGGAACCGCTAATCACCCCAAATCTTTTCAAAAATTTCATTTTTCTTACTTGTCTAGGTTTAACTCGGGAAATTCAAGTTCTCAAAAAGGTTATATTTTTACAAATTTACAACCGATAGCGTAGTGATAAAAAGAACCAACATAAGAAAATTATGAAAAGGCATGGCAAACTTAGTTAAAATTTAATTATATATACTTGATCACATAAAAAAACCCATTCCCACAAAAGTGAGTTTTGAGCCTTTATTGAGCATACAAATTTACATCTTTAGACTAAATGCTCATTTTTCGTTTCTTGTGTGAATAGCCGCTTGGTTCTTACAACTCTCGAACTTGCCATGACGATACATTCCCGGTCCTTATCAACTTCAACCCGAGTAAGTAAATGATGGAGGCATTAGGACTAACCCTTTTTATTTCTACACCATTATTTTTCTTTTTCTTTTACCACCTACCCAAAAATCCCCCTAGTTAGCCCCTTTGAGCCTAAACCTTTTCATTTCATCACCCAAACCAAAAACCCTTTTACCCACCAAAACCTTTTTTATTTTTAACCCTTTGTTTTAGTAACAAGTTCGGTTTTTCGTATGATAAAAAAAAAATATGTTGATGATGAAGCAAAAAGAAAATAAACAAACAAGTTCATCAAAAATAACTTTGTTTGAATAAAAGCTTCATCAAAATAAAAATAGAAAGTCTTACGAAAACTTACACTTGTTACGCTTTTTCACCCTTTTTCTACTAACCACTAACCACTATCCTAACCACCTACCTTTAACCCAAGCCTAACCCTTAACCCACAAAGTCCTCTTGATATTTACAAAGGTATAAAAGTTAAAAAGGAGGAGGATTGATTGCTTGGCAAGCCTATGGTAGGAATAAGTTCCATGTTGCTCTCGAGTGATTCACTAAAAATACACCTTCGGCCGAGTGTGAGTGATTTCTCCCGTGAGGTATGTGAACTTGTATATAAATAGAATTTTAAAAAAGGTATGTTATGCCCAAATAAGTAATTTCTCCTATGAAACGTTCTAAATAAATCATTACGAATAGGATTGTAAATAGATAAAAATAAAACCCAAAAAGATCTTGGATATCCCGACACTCTACGACAAGCCCAAAACCTTCTCTTCTACCTATTCCATTTGGGAGTGTAAGCCACATATTAAAGAGTTTTGCTTGAGGACAAGCAAAAGTTTAAGTGTGGGGGTATTTGATGTGTGTAAAATGCAACATATAAATTACATCAAATGAGGCATAAAACTAACCCTTTTTAAGTACTAATGTTGGAAAAAGAGTGTTTTTGTCTTCCTTTTGTATTTTCAGGATTAAATGAGCTCAAATTCACAAAAGAAGCAAAAAGACAGATAAATCTAACATAAATACAAGGAAACGAACATAAGTGGACTGCCCGACCCCTCAACGGCATCTTCCCAAGCAAAATAGAGAAGGCAGAAGACTGAACACGCCCCGTGCTCAGCCAGCACGGGGCCGTGCCCAAGAAGCAGCAGAAAAGACAAACCTATAGAAGCTTCTATTGCCCACCACGGGGCCGTGTCCAGTGAGCACGGGGGCGTGCCGAAAGTACTGCAGGCGCATTAATTGTAATTGCGAATTACAATTAATGAAGAGAGAGAGTGTCAGACAGGCACGGGGCCGTGCCCAGCCTTCTGTTCAGCCTATAAATAGGAGTGCTTGGTTTCATTTCAACTCATCCCTTGGCACACCACCTCTCTCACACTTCATCCACCACCCACCACCATAACAACACCATCATCCACCACCATCATCCATTGTCCATCGTAGAGTGTGTGAGTCATCTCGGGATCCAAGATTGATCGTAAGAGTTCTTGACAATCAAGGCCATGTTTGCCTAAGTCTCTTACATCACTTGGTGAAGACAAAGTGTCTAGTATAATACTTTTTATTTATAATCTTTTGCACTTTTTATTTGGTTTTGTATTAATGACTTTAATAACTAGTTACTTATGTTGAAGGTGATCTTTCCTTATCGTTTGTCCGTAGTGTCTTGGCATTATTTTACTGTCTATATAAAATACAAGATTTTCACCATTCATATCTCCACGGTCTATATGGAGGTATGTTGGCTACCTGGTCGGGGGTTAAGGGAACGGTTTGGTAAAGGTCTTGCCATTGTTCAGCGTTTAGAGGTCCTGCAATGGACCTGGGTCAAATTTAGTAGGACCTCCTTCAATACTTCACGGTATTGGATGGCGGGGGTCCAAACTCTTTGATCCCCTCATAAGTTAACTACTATTAATACTATAACCCGGCTATTTAGGACTGTATCCCTGCTGACTCAGACTACTTAGCCGAGGGTAACGTCACTGCCAAAAGCGGGGCCTACCATAATATTGCATTAATAACTTAATTCATTATCTTCCAATAATCCACCCTTTTAGGATTGTATCCTTGCTGACTCAAACTACTGGGGTGAGGGTAACATCACATTCAAAAGAGGGGCCTACTACAATAACTAAGATAATCTCTTAATTATGTGCAAAAGTGCGGAAATAATCAAACGTTATACTAGATACGAGTCGGAACCAAGTGATTCATCTTGTCTATCTGTTTTTATTTTTATTTTTATTTTCAGCATTTTAGTTAGTTCTTATTTTTCTTAGCTTAAAACATTTTTCTAAACTTTTTATCTTGGTTAGACGTTGAGGATAAACCGGTACTAAAAGCTCTTGTGTCCTTGGACGACCTCGGTATCTTACCAACGCTATACTACGCTCACGATGGGTGCACTTGCCCATATGTGTGTTTAGTGTTAGTAAAATATCGTGTTTTATAAATTTAAAACTTGGCTAAAATAAGTGTTAAAGGGGCTTAAAATATACACCTAATATATATAACACTTCACACGCATCAAGTTTTTGGCGCCGTTGCCGGGGACACAAGGATTTTAAGAAAGTTAGGAATCAACGGCCTAATCTTTTTTTTTTTCCTTTTTTTTTTTAGGATTTTCTTAGTTTTTCAGCTTCTGCAGAGCTCAGCACGGGCCGTGCCCGCTGAACACGCCCCCGTGCTAAATCATTGGAACTGGCAATCCTGTTTTAAGTCAGACAGTAAGCTGAACACGGGGCCGTGCTCACTCAACACGCTCCCGTGCCCAAGTTTCAGTTACTGAAAACAGAACCGTTAGATCCCGGCGGTTGGTAATTTCTGACATAAACATGAGTGATAGTAATTGTTTTTACTTTCGGCACTCTTATGGTAAGTGGTGTCAATTATGTGGTGGCAAACATGAAGAAGTAAAATGCTACTTTCTAAATTATAGGCCCCACTACATGGACCCACCAACTTCTTACAACCTTAAGAGGGGCGAAAGTAAAAATAAGCACTATTTCTCCCTCGAATGCGCCCAGCCAGATATTCTAGGGGAAATGCTCCTTGATGAGTTATTTCAACTAGAAAAGCTAATTCTGAATTGGTTAAAAGAGCTTAGGAAGGATTTTATTGATCCACCCCAAGACTCGAGGTTCATCCTTGAGCACATAAAGTCCTTGAGCACATAAAGTCCATTGTCCTTCCAATCCTGAATATGAAAAAAGTGCCATAATTCATAAGAGGCCTTATTAGAAACTTCAGCAGCAAAGGCTCGAGGTTCATCCTTGAGCACATAAAGTCCATTTTTGCAAGTCCCTCTAGCGAGAACCTGTTTTTTTTTCCGATCCTGAATATGAAAAAAGTGTTGAGAAAATAGGACATCAACATCATGGTCATCAGTCAGCATACTGATTGATAATAACTTTTTCGTGAGATTCAGAATGACAAGGACATTACGTAAAGGAATATTAGTAGATATAAAAAATGAACCCGTGTGTGTAGTGGGAAGCTTTTTACCATTCCCAATACATCCTGATGAGTACCTGTATAAGGAGTGGAATGATGAAGAGATTCCTGATTTGGGGCCATGTGAGCCGTTGCCCCTGAATTGTCCTTCCAATCTGGTTCATTTGTTATTACATGACATTGGGCATGAAATGCCTTGGCTAGGTTGTCATCCAAAGTAGTGGACTAAGAAGCATAAGATTGAAGATTTGGTCATGATTAAGCATAATGCCCGTTCGTCCGACACAACTGATAATGAGGTGTACGACGACCCTAACCACGACCATGAACACGAACCTGAGAGCCACGTGAGGAATTTCCACGGGAAAAGGAGCCACGACCCCAGCTTGGCGGTCTCGTCTGTGTTGAACGTGAAACGCAGCCGGCGTCGCATCAGTGGCACGAAGATACTAAAGAAACATTTTGTGGGTCTTCGCCTGAGCAACCAAATACCGGAACAAAGGAGCCGGTTTGGCTGCCCTAATAGCAGTCAAACAAACCTCATACTATGGACCAAGCCCACATAAAAACCAATGAAGCTTATCAATGTCAGCAACCAGATGACCGATTGCAGCAAGTTGTTCACAAATGAGTTGGAATCGACGAGAAAAATCTGTAACAGAAGCCCTACCTTTTTGAAGTTGGCTCAGAGAATCCCTCAAAGATTAGACACGTTCAACAGACACGTTGCTGTACGCATTCTCGAGTGCAAGCCAGATCTGGCGGGCACTTGTGAGACCGAGAACCTCGGCTGCCGCTTCCTCAGTCATAGAAGAAAGGAGGAGAAGAGCAGCCTTTTTATCAGCAGCATCCCAGACGGTGAGATCTGGATTCGGGTTAATCTTGTCATCAATGATGATTGTAGACGATGGTTCAACAGAGGAACCATCAATATGGCTTGATAAATTGTGAAGGGAAACTAGTAAAGACATGTGATTCCGCCGACCAGAAAATTGGATGAAGAAAGTTTGATGGGGGAGATGTGAGGGATGGAATTCATGGTGGTGTTTCTGTCAGCGGAGGCGGCCATAGGGGAAGGTCAGAGAAGGATCGTAAGGAAGGAAGAAGGAAGGTGATTATTTGGGAGAATAGGCTGATACCATATAAAGCTAATTGTAATAAACCTCAAAAAATAATTAAGGGCTGGTATCTTTATATAATGAGAGAGTTACATATTTATTCCTGTGAATGAGGAGAATGGAAACAAATTAGGGAAATCACATAAATACAATTATACACAGAATAATACAAATCTTTCTAGTTAATACTTCCCATCCAGCCTCCTCCGTAGGATGATCATCCTAGGAAACTAGCAGTTCCAAAGTAGGAGTGTGAGGGCTGGGAACCCAACAATGAACTAAGACCTGGTGTGGCGTCAAATCAACTTCCCTATCCCGGGTGATTGGTAAAGGGGTAGCGGGAGTAGAAGGAAGTTGGCCCAGAGCAGGTTTTAGAATCGAAATGTGAAAGACCGGATAAATGTGAGAGCCTAGTGGTAATTCTAGCTCATAAGTGATTGCACCTATCTTCTTGAGCACCCCATAGGGACAAAAAAAACATGAGGAGATTTTTTCAAAACATCTATTGGCTTAGATTTTTGGGCCATAGGGATGGATGCGAAGAAAAACATTATCTCCCAATTGAAATTATAACTCCCGACGCTTCAACTCAGCTTGGGCTTTCATGCGATCTTGAACTTTCTTAAGATTCATAGGTATGATAGATTGATTTTGATACATATGAAACGTATTTGAAACGTATGAAAGATTGATTTTGATACGTATGAAACAGATTTGAAACGTATGAAGAACCTGTTCATGCGTATGAACAGTTTCAAACGTATGAAGAAGTCTAAATCAAGCGTATGAACCTTTAGAATCAAATGTATGAAGATTAACATATATGTATGAAGAGTTTGCTCAATTTCTGGCAAATGGTTACGCTTCCTGCGAACTTTTATGGCAAAAAACTCACTGGAAAATTGACAACTTCATCTTTTTCTTATAACTTTGGTATGAGTAGGATCAGAATAGTGTAGTAATCGATTTTTGAATGTTTAATTTTGGAAACTTTCAAGAACCGTTTGTAGTTTGTAGTGGCAAACATGTTCTCGTGTAAAAAATTGTCCAACTTTTGTTCAAATTTGTGAAATTCTTATTAGTATCAGATTGTTGTATATGATTTTTTATGGTTAAATCGAGCTCCGTAGCTCTGATACCACTTGAAAGCGCACACATTAGATCGAATTATATAAACGAAGACTATGTGACACTATGTATACGTGTGGAATTTGTATATGTAGTATTGATCAACATGTCTTGTACGTGAAATGGTGTAGTATAAACTTGTAGAACACAGACAAACTTGGACATAAAGTTTGGTTTTTAATACATATTTGATCAGATTCAAAATGAACCATGTTACAAATGCGACTCATACGTTTAAATACAAACCTACAAACGCTTAAGGGCTTCATGCATATAAAACCATATGTGCGTGACTCATACTGTCACACCTCCAAAATACCACATGCGGGAACACCGGGGGACGTGTGACGTACCAGGATCCAAGCCACCAATCACATTGAACTATAGTACATATGTAAATGAAAACTTTCATTCATTATCATAAAGTGTTACAAAACATTAAATGTAATTCATTGTATACAGCGGAAGCATAACTCATTTGTTAAGTGTTTCATAAACCATGTGTACATAAACCATTAGGATTGTATTGCGATTCCATGTATCTCGACCCATGACCACTCCAGCATCCCAGACAGCAAGTCCCAATGATATAAACCTATATACCTGCAAGCATGCAGACAAGTGTATCAGACAACGCTGGTGAGTTCAAAGTTTTGTTGACGTGTTTAGTTACCAGATATGTTTATAAAACAGTTCAACAATTTGATTTGATGTTGTTATTAACTCGATTACCGCAAATGGCTACAAGATGTATTTGCCCAACCCCAATGCCTCTATCAAAGCATTGGTCAAGTGGTCAAGGTAATTAGTTCACGCCCGTCCTCCCCGGTATGGTGTGAGGGTGCCAAACCTAATAGCGCTATCAACTAAATACCTCGTTGCCTCCCCGGCAACAATCGGTAGATGTAAGGGGACTTATATGATAGAACTGAGTAATAACAAACATCCCATTAACCCGACGTTCCTCCCCGGAACAATTACCAGATATCCCTCCCCGGGATGCATGCTTGGAAAAAGAGCAGTGAACTCACCTTGGTTTGCTCGCTAAGATTAGTTACTTGATTAACAATTGATCAAATACGTCCTACCAAAGTTTACCAACACAATTAGTTCTATACTTACGTTGCACCACATACATTGTTATACATTACACACGAGTTACGTTCATAAAATACACATATCCTTTACGCGGGTTCTAACAGTTAGCCATGTCACACCTCACATATCAAGCATCTCAGAGACGAATCCCCATGTGTGGCGAAACACTATGTTTCTTCGTGAAGATAGGTGTGGCGAAACTCTAGGTTTCGCCGTGAAGATATGAGTGGCAAAACTCTAAGTTTCGTAGTGAAGATGTGTGTGGCGAAACTCTAGGTTTTGCCATGAAGTAACATCAGATCGTTATGGCACCCCTGCAAACCCTAACCGTCGAGATTTCTGGATCACAAAATAACTATATATTCCTGTTGTCCACTCGCTACCCTTATATTCAACAAGTCGAGTAATCATTATTATTCAACAAGAAATCGTCATCATACATCATAACAGTAACAACATCGGTTCAATACCAACCACTAATCTTTAAATCAGATTGGTTTACTAGTATTCATACAAACAAGACTCTGTATCATGATTTACTTTCATATGCATACAATAACAATATTAACAAGTATCACACAACCAAGATTAACCAGAACAATCAACTCTAAACTGGGATCAACGTACTAACCGAGGGTTCAAATTAAGCGTAAGGACGAAGGAGAGATGATGCTTTGACGAGGGCTCACAACCGTCGCCACCAAGGAGAAGGGGAGGGATCGTCGCTCACATAGAGGGGGTTTAGGGTTGGCCACTGCTAAGGAAATACCCGTACACACCACATATGCGTATAAAAGAGGGGAATTGGGCCAGGCAGTTTGGGCTTACAGGAACTGGGCGACGAATATCCCCCGACGAAACATTCTGGCGACGAAACATCAAGTTTTTTCAACCATTGATGGCGAAACTTATTGATGTCTGTCCACTTAAAAATTCATGATGTTTAGTGATGTATTTTGTGTAACCATGTGCAGCCCAATCAATAAAATCCAAAAGGCCCACTTTCACGTGTTCCCTGACTCCTTTTTAAAACCATAATGATTGATTGTTCTTGTTGACTTTTGTGCTCTCTCCTTCACGTGAGTTTGGCTCCCAAGACATGTCCAACTGCCGTCAATATATGATGGTGAATATGTTGTGTTGATGATGTCGTGAAGTGATGATGATGGAAATTATGTGTTCATGTTTTATTCCCTGCCTTGGTCCATGTGAAAAGAAGTCCCCTCTCATGTGCCGCCAATATATATCATCAACCGTAGCCTTGAAATCTTGGGTTGTCATATCATCCCCAACTTGAAAGAAATTTCTTCCCGAAATTTTATAAGCATTCCAAAACAGCAAGGTGTTAACCTAGGATGACTGTGGATTTTCCGCGGGTACCACACATACACCCATACGAATGAATATATTTGTAATGATACCGATACCGACTACCGAAAGATTAACATGGACCATTGTAACACACTAGGCAAATCCCACATCGGCTATGGCCAGGAGAGATCTCTGGTTCATAAGTAATCCAATGCCTCTTAAATCGCCAACGTATTTTGTGCTTAATGCTAGTGGATGAGAGGAGAACTCCACAGTTAAGCATGCTCAGGTGAGAGTAATACTAAGATGGGTGACCTACTGGGAAGTCTCCATCGGGGCAACCAAAAACAAAGCCACGAGCTCTCGGATGGGCAACCCATCGGGGGCAAAGCGGACAATATTGGTGGTTCGAGGTGCCGGATGTTACAAATGGTATAAGAGCCACTCCTGAGAAGTTCGGGATGGTGGGTCAATCCTCATCGAGGACGATGAGTCCCTAAGGGGGGGGGGTTGATTGTAATGATACCGATACCGATTACTGAAAGATTAACATGTGACAACTGTGCACTGTAAACGATGTACGATGTAAAACAATATCAATTATCAATAAAATGATGTGTTTTGGTGTTAATATTTGTGTATTTGTGTTTGACGATTTTACGATTTGATTCTAGTTCGTTTTCAAGCTTTAAATCGCTTTCTGGAAAGTTATACGCAAACTGATGCGTAAATGTAATCAGTTTAATGCGACAAACACTCCGGAATAGTGATATAGGCTTAACATACCTTAAATAACCTTTACAAAACTTAGAAATAAGTTTTGGAGGGGTTGGTGTGTCGAAAACAAGTTTATTCGATCGCAGGGACTAATTATGTCAAACTGTGAAAGTATGCCGATTTCTACAGTAACGAACATTCCGGAACTTGATCATAAGCTAAACATACCTTAAATATCCTTTACATAGCTTAGAAATAGGTTTTGAGAGGTTTGGTATGCTAAAATATACGTATTTGATCAATAGGGACTAAAAGCGTCAAAAAGTGCATAAGTTTGCATATACCCGCATATCTTACGCTCTGAACGTATCCGGACATCATACAATTTTAGTAATCATTATAATATTTTATTTTAGTCATTGGAATGAAAAATTACGCGACGAATCGCAATTTGGATCATTTTCGCGTCCGTTTGAGTTTTCGTCGTAATTAACCGAATAATGCAACCGTACGACCAAACGAACCGACATCCGAGATGTCTTCAAGCAATTTCATGTTCCCTATGCTTTAACTTCATTGTAGATCCTTGAAATGGGGTTAACGAGGCTTAAACGTGTTGAAAATCAAGTTTTAAGCATGCAGGGACCTGTTCTGCCAATTTGGGAAACTTGGAACTGATCTCCCTCGCGCCACGCGCCAAGACCAGGAAGACCTGGCGCGCCACGCGACAGGGACCAAAACTTAGCAGTCCAGTTTCAGCAACTGGCTTGATTTCCAGGGTTATTTATGCAATTTTCTCAATACCTTGAGCTGGTTTTTGGGTTCCTCATGTTTTAGAAACCATGTTCCACAAGTGTAGGGTCAAGATTGATTCTCATAACACTTGGAATGATCTTGTTGATCCTAACTTCCTATAAATAGAAGTGGGTTCTTCACTTCATTCCTCACACTTGATTCAAATTCTGCTCTAAGTTGAAGTTTAACACTTCATACCTGAGTATTTTGAATCAAATCTTCCTTGCTTGGACCTTTTGTAAGCTTCTTTCATGCTTTTTATGCTTTTCAAGCATGAAAGTCAAACAGTGTTTGACTTTCTGCTTTGACCATGATTTGGTCAACACAAAGTTCGTTTGAACTTTGCAACGTGAGCGTAATCACGATGGTTATAGTCCCTTGTGACTATACCTACTGATTTCCACGTCGATTAGTCGAAGTGACGAGTCAAAGTTTTGGTCAAAATACGTGTTTATGCGTATTTTGAGACGAAGCTATTTTTGGGCATCAAAACACTTTGTTTTGATATCAAACCTGTTTTCTAACTTAGTTAAGCATGTTTTAACATGTTTAACTCGTCACTTTTAGTCTAGTGCTTGTTTAGGGTCGTAAGTCAAACGGTCTTGACAACCGCTTAGACTTTCGAACCCGACCCATTTGGTTGATCGTTAGGATCTGACCAAGCATATATTGTGACCATAGTTTTATAGGGAATAACCTTCCGAGGTTATACCTTATGGTCACTTAGTTTGATTAGTTGTATGATAAGTAGATTATATGCCTTAGGAAAAAGACCAAAGTGCCCTTTTCATGCATAATTGGATTTTAAGCATATGTGACCTAACTATTGTCACCTAAACTGATTATGCAACATATTTAAACATGTTAGGGTATATAATACTTGTCATAGGACTAGTTAGGCGTCTCGAACACGCATTCGCACGAACGAAGCGTTAAAGTAGCGTAAGCTACCTTAATGGGTCGTAACGGGTCGTTAGCACTTAGGATAGGTTCTGATTTAGAATGTAGGCTTTGTTAAACCATATCACATGAGTTCCAATACTCATTTGGTTTACTAGACTTCATTCTACCAGATCTTCCGATTTAGGTGTCGATTTATTAACTTAGCGACTTGATTACTAGGTGCCATTTGATTTCCTTGGTTTGTTCGAGCTTTGTTAGTTCATTAAATCGAGGATACTTTGCACTTCGATGTGAGTACATAGTTCCTCTATTTTACTGTTTTCGATTGTTTTGGGGTGATTCATATGTGTTAAACGATTTTGATGTTTTCAACGATGATTTCAAAAACGAATACTATGGTTTATATTAAACACAACGATTTTCGATAATGTGAACGAACTTGTTGGACGTATTTACATAACGAATAACATTCATTAACAATGATCAAGCCAACCAGTACTAGGTTATGGTACCATATGATCTGACAAATCCCGTTATCGGACTGCCACCATGGTTATGTATGGGGGTTATGTGGGTAACGACTGAACCTGATGATTGATAACTTACCCTTTGGCGGTTTGTTAATACGAGTTGAACGATGGACCAGTTGCGAAGGTTTGAATGTTATAAACGAGACGACCAAAAGTAGTTTTTGTCACACCGCCAAAATCCACATGCGGAGTACCACCGCATGGAGGCATGACTGACCAGGATCTTAGCCACCAATCACATTGAACTCACGAGTATATTTAAAGAAAACTCTCATTTATTAACAATAAGTGTTACAATATATCACAGTTTACACGGAAGCATATTTAATTCGTTAAGTGTTTATAAACCACATGTATTAGCTCTTAGTCTTGTGTTGCGTTTCCACGTAACTCGACCCATGACCACTCCAGCTTCCCAGACAGCAAGTTCCAATGTTATGCACCTAAAGGCCTGCAAGGCATGTAACAACGAATAAACAACAAAGTTGAGCGAGTTCACAGTTGGTTGTTCAGTTATTGAGTTCGTTTCAGAAATAGTAAGTTCGTTTCATAACCATGTGTTACCCAGTATCCTTGATTTCCCAAACCTTTTGACGATATTTAGTTGGGGCTTCCCATGTTGTAATTTACTAGGCCAGTTGTATGTTCAGTTAGTGGGGGCTTCCCATGTTGTATGTTACTAGACTAGTCGTAACCATAAGTGTCCTTCCCAATCCGAGGACAGTAGTAAGTATGAGTTTACGTAGGTTTTACGTAAGTGCCCTTCCCAATCCGAGGACAGTAGTAAGTATGAGTCCCTTCCCAATCCAAGGACAGTAGTAAGTATGAGTTTACGTAGGTTTTACGTAAGTGCCCTTCCCAATCTGAGGGCAGTAGTAAGTAGTCTAGTAGTGTTGATAGTATAAGTAGTTATTCAATCCCATTCCCAAACCCACCGGGAATCCCATGCCTTAGGAGTGTGAACTCACCTTGGTTTGCTCGGTTTGTTAAGTTACTTTACCAGTTCCCAGTTGGTCAACCAAACCCTACTGTGGTTACCAAAGATAAATCAGTTTCGTTTACACACGAATCATGTATCCCATATTCACATTATACACGTAGCGTACACATAATCACACATCATTATACAAGTTGTAACAAGAGTTCACGTAGCACAACAATTCGTAACAGCATACAAATAGCAGAATCTCATGCAAAGTTCACATCACATGTTCATAATCCACCATAGCACATATCGATAGTTCAGTTCTCAATTACAAAATATGTACGTGTGTGTGTGTGACCTAGTTGCACCGGCCCAAGGAAGTGTGCGATCCAGACCTCCTTGTGCGATCTGGGTCGGCTTGTGCGGCCTAATAACTGGACGGCCCTCTAATCTTACCCATTTTTCAGCATCAAGTTTACCCAACATGTTCTCACATAATCACAATTGTTTCTCCAAACTTTACATACCCTAATTCTCAATGACCATAATAACTTCACAGGTTCATGGTGTTGGTAACACTTAGCGAGAAATCACGAATAATCGGGGGATCCTCGATCCTCCTTTCCTTAGCCCTGACATCAGTATCGAGTGCTATCATTGCGGGGTAATCTTTCTGTCGACACTCCTGGCTTTCCTTGCTGAAATGATGCTAACCGTTGAGCTATTCTGGCGCGTTAGAACAGATAACAATCTTCCACAAAGGAGAGGGGTACGTAGAATTGTATCCTCATGGGGTACATCTATCATGAATAACAGAAGAAAGGTCGATGCTGAACACTTGTCCCACAAAGTCATGTTTGCATCCCAACGATCATATGAGGTTTCCATTGTCTAGCCATCGGCCGATTCCACCACATGTTCAAACTCTTAAGAGCATCAGGGTCGAACGAAACAGAGACGAAGCAGATTCGTAACCAAGAACGTGTATGCCACCATGTTATTACAATCCTGGCGTCGCCCACGCCAATCCTAAATTCCCCTCCATGAGCATCATTTCTCGTGTGGTTGTACTCGTTGCGAGGATTTCCAGTACGGCCGTCGTTTCCATGGTTGTTGTCGTTTGAAAAGGAGCTCTATGATCTTTCATCGACAGGGTCCATCTTTTCATATTCCATGCCACGTCCCAAAGTGCTACTCACTGTGCTGGCAGTTACACATTCCACGTTATAGTCGATTGTCATTGCTTATGTCCTGATTGATTCGTAAGAGTTGACTCCCACGATTCGTTGACAAGGGTCAAGGATTCGATTGAAGCCAATTCGCTGGTAGTCATTGCCGGTAATCAGGGTCGTCAAAGTACTGAGGTTGGTAAAGTACTACGCTCATCCTCCTGTCCATCGACGTTGCAAGATGTTTTAGTAATACACGGTATGTTATGAGAGCGTTGCAGAAGTGCTCGCACTTCGGGATCTAAGGCGCCAATACGTTAAGTTAAAGCAAACAAAGAAAGGTGAGAAATATATAGACCAATCATTGTCGTTGCAACTTCCAACTCGGGGGTGTTCGTACAAGCACCTAACATTCTACACAGTTCGCTAGGCGTTCAGATGGGTGTTCAGGTAATACTCGATAGCATCGAGATTCGAAAGGATCTATAAAGGAATAAAAAGTTCACTTTCATGTAGGGGACAATCACTGCTACGACCCCTATAGGTTTGTTATGTTTCACATTGATCATATAACGGAACAGAACCCCTTTTTCATTTGTTAAGCCTCACTGGGACTCACATGCACCCCACATTATTATTATGTGTGCACCCACAATAATATTGTGATTTGCATGCTCATCTCAGCTCCTCTTAACTCATGTCAAATGGTTCCCCAAACTCGAGTAGCAATCAAAGGGTATCACGAAGCGTAGGTCATGAAGGTTTAGGGAATTACCACCCTATCAGTCATATAACACGTGCAAGTATACATGAATTCATATTGTTATGCTAAACGTGCAGTCACATGCAATATTGTATGTAGGTGTTCACTAGTTACGTAGTACAATGAGTATATGAGAGACGAACCTTGCAATCTGGAGCTGAGTGTCATGGTCGTATTCACGTCTTTCAGAACTGTTCGGTTATAGTCTGGTTTTACAAAAAAAACGTTTTTCCCCTTTTTAAAACCAAGTTCACTATAACCAATGGCTCTGATACCAATCTGTCACACCCCCAAAATCCACATGTGGAGTACCACCTCTTGGAGGCGGGACTGACAAGGATCTTAGCCACCAATCACATTGAACTCACGAGTATATTTAAAGAAAACTCTCATTTATTAACAATAAGTGTTACAATATATCACAGTTTACAGCGGAAGCATATTTAATTCGTTAAGTGTTTATAAACCACATGTATTAGCTCTTAGTCTTGTGTTGCGTTTCCACGTAACTTGACCCATGACCACTCCAGCTTCCCAGACAGCAAGTTCCAATGTTATGCACCTAAAGGCCTGCAAGGCATGTAACAATGAATAAACAACAAAGTTGAGCGAGTTCACAGTTGGTTGTTCAGTTATTGAGTTCGTTTCAGAAATCGTAAGTTCGTTTCATAACCATGTATTACCCAGTATCCTTGATTTCCCAAACCTTTTCACGATATTTAGTGGGGGCTTCCCATGTTGTAATTTACTAGGCCAGTTGTATGTTCAGTTAGTGGGGGCTTCCCATGTTGTATGTTACTAGACTAGTCGTAACCATAAGTGTCCTTCCCAATCCGAGGACAGTAGTAAGTATGAGTTTACGTAGGTTTTACGTAAGTGCCCTTCCCAATCCGAGGACAGTAGTAAGTATGAGTCCCTTCCCAATCCGAGGACAGTAGTAAGTATGAGTTTACGTAGGTTTTACGTAAGTGCCCTTCCCAATCCGAGGGCAGTAGTAACTAGTCTAGTAGTGTTGATAGTATAAGTAGTTATTCAATCCCATTCCCAAACCCACCGGGAATCCCATGCCTTAGGAGTGTGAACTCACCTTGGTTTGCTCGGTTTGTTAAGTTACTTTACCAGTTCCCAGTTGGTCAACCAAACCCTACTGTGGTTACCAAAGATAAATCAGTTTCGTTTACACACGAATCATGTATCCCATATTCACATTATACACGTAGCGTACACATAATCACACATCATTATACAAGTTGTAACAAGAGTTCACGTAGCACAACAATTCGTAACAGCATACAAATAGTTGAATCTCATGCAAATTTCACATCACATGTTCATAATCCACCATAGCACATATCGATAGTTCAGTTCTCAATTACAAAATATGTACGTGTGTGTGTGTGACCCAGTTGCACCGGCCTAAGGAAGTGTGCGATACAGACCTCCTTATGCGATCTAGGTCGGCTTGTGCGGCCTAATAACTGGACGGCCCTCTAATCTTACCCATTTTTCAGCATCAAGTTTACCCAACATGTTCTCACATAATCACAATTGTTTCTCCAAACTTTACATACCCTAATTCTCAATGACCATAATAACTACACAGGTTCATGGTGCTGGTAACTATTAGGGAGAAATCACGAATAATCGGGGGATCCTCGATCCTCCTTTCCTTAGCCCTGACATCAGTATCGAGTGCTATCATTGCGGGGTAATCTTTCCGTCGACACTCCTGGCTTTCCTTGCTGAAATGACGCTAACCGTTGTGCTATTCTGGCGCGTTAGAACAGATAACAATCTTCCACAAAGGAGAGGGGTACGTAGAATTGTATCCTCATGGGGTACATCTATCATGAATAACAGAAGAAAGGTCGATGCTGAACACTTGTCCCACAAAGTCATGTTTGCATCCCAACGATCATATGAGGTTTCCATTGTCTAGCCATCGGCCGATTCCACCACATGTTCAAACTCTTAAGAGCATCAGGGTCAAACGAAACAGAGACGAAGCGGATTCGTAACCAAAAACGTGTATGCCACCATGTTATTACAATCCTGGCGTCGCCCACGCCAATCATAAATTCCCCTCCATGAGCACCATTTCTCGTGTGGTTGTACTCGTTGCGAGGATTTCCAGTACGGCCGTTGTTTCCATGGTTGTTGTCGTTTGAAAAGGAGCTCTATGATCTTTCATCGACAGGGTCCATCTTTTCATATTCCATGCCACGTCCCAAAGTGCTACTCACTATGCTGGCAGTTACACATTCCACGTTATAGTCGATTGTCGTTGCTTATGTCCTGATTGATTCGTAAGAGTTGACTCCCACGATTCGTTGACAAGGGTTAAGGATTCGATTGAAGCCAATTCGCTGGTGCTCATTGCCGGTAATCAGGGTCGTCAAAGTACTGAGGTTGGTAAAGTACTACGCTCATCCTCCTGTCCATCGACGTTGCAAGATGTTTTAGTAATACACGGTATGTTATGAGAGCGTTGCAGAAGTGCTCGCACTTCGGGATCTAAGGCGCCAATACGTTAAGTTAAAGCAAACAAAGAAAGGTGAGAAAGATATAGACCAATCATTGTCGTTGCAACTTCCAACTCGGGGGGTGTTCGTACAAGCACCTAACATTCTACACAGTTCGCTAGGCGTTCAGATGTGTGTTCAGGTAATACTCGATAGCATCGAGATTCGAAAGGATCTATAGAGGAATAAAAAGTTCACTTTCATGTAGGGGACAATCACTGCTACGACCCCTATAGGTTTGTTATGTTTCACATTGATCATATAACGGAACGGAACCCCTTTTTCATTTGTTAAGCCTCACTGGGACTCACATGCACCCCACATTATTATTATGTGTGCACCCACAATAATATTGTGATTTGCATGCTCATCTCAGCTCCTCTTAACTCATGTTAAATGGTTCCCCAAACTCGAGTAGCAATCATAGTGTATCACGAAGCGTAGGTCATGAAGGTTTAGGGAATTACCACCCTATCAGTCACATAACACGTGCAAGTATACATGAATTCATATTGTTGTGCTAAACGTGCAGTCACATGCAATATTGTATGTAGGTGTTCACTAGTTACGTAGTACAATGAGTACACGAGACACGAACCTTGCAATCTAGAGCTGAGTGTCATGGTTGTATTCACGTCTTTCAGAACTGTTCGGTTATAGTCTGGTTTTACAAAAAAAACGTTTTTCCCCTTTTTAAAACCAAGTTCACTATAACCAATGGCTCTGATACCAATCTGTCACACCCCCAAAATCCACATGCGGAGTACCACCTCTTGGAGGCGTGACTGACCAGGATCTTAGCCACCAATCACATTGAACTCACGAGTATATTTAAAGAAAACTCTCATTTATTAACAATAAGTGTTACAATATATCACAGTTTACAGCGGAAGCATATTTAATTCGTTAAGTGTTTATAAACCACATGTATTAGCTCTTAGTCTTGTGTTGCGTTTCCACGTAACTTGACCCATGACCACTCCAGCTTCCCAGACAGCAAGTTCCAATGTTATGCACCTAAAGGCCTGCAAGGCATGTAACAATGAATAAACAACAAAGTTGAGCGAGTTCACAGTTGGTTGTTCAGTTATTGAGTTCGTTTCAGAAATCGTAAGTTCGTTTCATAACCATGTATTACCCAGTTAGTGGGGGCTTCCCATGTTGAATGTTACTAGACTAGTCGTAACCATAACTGTCCTTCCCAATCCGAGGACAGTAGTAAGTATGAGTTTACGTAGGTTTTACGTAAGTGCCCTTCCCAATCCGAGGATAGTAGTAAGTATGAGTCCCTTCCCAATCCGAGGAGAGTAGTAAGTATGAGTTTACGTAGGTTTTACGTAAGTGCCCTTCCGAATCCGAGGGCAGTAGTAAGTAGTCTAGTAGTGTTGATAGTATAAGTAGTTATTCAATCCCATTCCCAAACCCACCGGGAATCCCATGCCTTAGGAGTGTGAACTCACCTTGGTTTGCTCGGTTTGTTAAGTTACTTTACCAGTTCCCAGTTGGTCAACCAAACCCTACTGTGGTTACCAAAGATAAATCAGTTTCGTTTACACACGAATCATGTATCCCATATTCACATTATACACGTAGCGTACACATAATCACACATCATTATTGTAATAACCCTAAATTTAAAAATCATTATTCTAGAAAATAAAAGAATAATAATAATATATATTTATATTATGATCTATCTTTTTGTATATCAACCAAAACTATTATTTTATTTATAAATTACCCACTAGGAAACCCTAATTAAAACACCCAAGTAATTTCGTACAAACCCTAAAATTTTCAGAATTTTCAGAATCAGGATTAGGGCCCCTAAAACTCAGGGGGGGTATTCCCTACTTAACGATTATCTTAATAACTTGCGGACGAAGTTGAATTTAATGATTTCGTCGACTCAGCTAGCCTAGTCCCACACGTGGCAACCCTATACATAAAATAAGTTCTCTCGCGGGCCGCCTCAAGTTAGCTTAAAACTCACGCGGGCCGCCTAAGGGTCAAAATTCACCTATAAATAGAGGATGTTGGCACTTGATTCTGGGCACAAAAACGACGATCAAACTCCAAAATTTCGCTGAGTTATCATCCGATTACTACCAAAAACACTAATTAAGTATAGCGGGGTGCTGCAGAACAGGGTAATAACTCGATCGCTATTACGATTCATTGTCCGATCGATCAATATATCCAATGGATGTTTAAATGCTGCCCACATTAGGGTTATACTTTGTCGTTCGTCATTAATTTGACGGATCATCGTTAATTCGATGGATAAAGTATTGTACTTTGTCGTTCGTCATTAATTTGACGGATCATCGTTAATTCGATGGATGAAGTATCGCACTTTGTCGTTTGTTGTGAGAATTTGATCTCGTGAGTTATCGTAAAGGCTGTATTAAGTTACTAACCTAGTTTGTGTGCATGTTATTTAAATTAGGTTAAAAGACTAATCAGTAGTCTAAACTCTGTCCGTATAAATCTGAAATATTATCACAAGGTAGCATCAATTTGGAATTATTAAGGTACGGATCCTTACCCCACTCCTTATTGCTTCATATTCAAATTGTTATAAACCACTAAATTACTATATCTTTAAAACTCCTCACGTCTTTGATTATCGATTCATTTGACAGTCCGTTCGAATTCTATTCTAAATCATTTGATTTAAGCTTTCATATCATGCGATAGTATTATGTTAGTTGTACTCATTATCGCATGTTCCAATATATGTTCCGTTTTGTTATGAAAATAAGTTTTATAAGTTATGTGAATAAGACCATTTGTACTCTGTTACCCTGAGTATCGCTTCTCGTGGAGTATCCCACGAGCATGTTGTTGCGGCATCGACATCATGTGCTCCATCCGTGACGGAGAGATTAGTTCACGACGTCTCTTAAGTACAAGTGTGGTACATATAAGCTATTAGGAGGCGTATGGATCGATCCTAGGATTTAAGTATAAGGAGATGGATAGAGGGTATGCCAACTCGCCATTTCGTGTGATAAGTATGCAGGAGTAGCTACCTGTGTATTGTCACGTTTTCAGTTTGCTCATGGGTACATCCGTAAAATATGATTATGAAATTATGTTCTTGCATTGTATCAGTTTTGCATAAAGCGTTATTTGTTCTTTGAGCCTATAATTCCGTACTGAGCATTTGGCTCATTCCGTATAAATTTTGTATTTACAGGTCAGCAGGTTACTTTGGGCGGGGAAAAGAGAGAAGAGTAAAGCATAGGACTAAATCTGAAGATGTTAGTTAATCATGTCGAATGTCTCCACTTGTATATTAACCTTAAGTTTAATTGTCATGTGGTTATATCCTTATCAAATAAATAAATAAATGGAATTATGACTTTTATTTATGATACTGTTATTGTGACACGTCAACCCTTCCGGGTTGGGGTGTTACAGCTATGGTATCAGAGCAAAGGCTCTTTCCTGTAGAAAACTTGAAGATAGTAATAAAAACCTGTGAGGAATGGGTAGATATCTATGATAGGATTCAACTTGATCTCTTATTTGGTTTAACTCCTATGTCTATAACGTACAGATATGCCTCCTCGTCGTCCGCTACGTAGGAATACTCGTACTAACCCTGTACGTAACAACACTTCTTCGAATGAGACTCCAGTTGATCCAAACGTAATTAATGCTATCAACCAGGCTGTTGCCGGGTTGCTTCCAAACCTGGTTGCTCAAACAGCTGAGGCTGTTATTCAACAAACTCGTCATCCAGCAGGCACTAACAATAATCCAACCTCTGGTGGTGAAACTCGTGAGAATACCACGAACAATACTAATTATAGTATAGACATATGGATTAGTAAATTCCAAAAACAAAAGCCGAAATCCTTTAGTCACGCTAATAATCCAGTCGAAGCAAGAAACTGGATATAGCTCATGTTGAAAAGATCTACGGAGTTCTTGGAGTTCCGGAGCAATACAAAGTTAGACTGGCTACCTACAAATTCGAAGATGACGCACAAACTTGGTGGGAAGGATATAAGCATGTCAAAGGAGGGGATGATTTTGACGCTAATCTTTCATGGGTCGACTTTCGTAACATCTTTTACGATAAGTATTTTTCGACCGCTGATAAAGAAGCTTATATCAGGGAGTATGAAATAATTCGACAGGGAAGTGATGAACCAGCCTCTGAGTTCATTACTCGATTTTCAAGGTTGGCTAGTATTGTAGGAGACGTTGCAGGATCAGCAGAAGTCCAGGCAGAAAAATGCAAGTGGGCAGTCAATGATCGAATTCGGAAGTCGATCATGTATATGAAATTTAAGGATATCACCGAAGTTGCTGATGCAATCAAAACTTTTGAATTCGAAAGGAAAGAATTCTTATCTCGAACTGGGGATAATAAGAAGAGAACTAGGGAAGGACAATTTAAGCAGGAAAACGGCCAATCATCCACTACGCCACAGCATCAAGATCGCAAAGTGCAAGGAAATCAAAACTCTGGAAATCAGGCACGTCCATGGCAACTGAGACTGCAAAACCCGAGACCTGCTCAAAACCAGATTCAGTTGTATGCAGAACCAATTAGAGCTCAACCACTGAATCAACATGTAAACCCAAATCAAATTACATATCCTCTATGTAATATTTGTGGTAAGAGACATCAGGGCGTATGTCACCGAAGTACAGGAGCATGCTTTAGATGTGGCCAAACTGGACACATGATCAAGGAGTGTACCAAGAAAGACACTAGGAAGAATAACCGACCAAACGTTGCACCACCCAATGTTGGAGGAAGAGTTTTCACACTTTCTGCTACTGATGCTGCTAATGTCCCAGGTACTGTGTCGGGAACCCTTCAGCTTGGTAAACATAGTATCTATGTGTTATTCGACACAGGAGCGACTCATTCTTTAGTATCCCATTCGTTTACTAAGTACCTTCCGATAAGACCAACTCTCTTAAATCATACTTTAACCATTTCCACTCCCATGGAAAATTCATCCGTAATCACTTCCGTATATAAAGATTGTCCGATCCGTATTGAATCTATAGTGTGTAAGGCAGACCTATTTCCAATACATATGTGTGATTTTGATGTTATTCTAGGAATAGATTGGTTGTCTCGACATCGAGTAACTATAGATTGTCATTTCCGCCGTGTTATTTTCGGTGATCTTCATCATCCTGATATTATATATCAGGGAACTCAAGCTCATAAATCTCTTAAAATTATCTCTGCGCTCAAAGCTCGAAAATTCTTATCAAACGGCTGTGCTGGATTCTTAGCATCGATTAAGGATACTTCTGCTAGTGTTAAGAGTATCGATAGCCACTCCGTTGTTCGTGAATATCCTGATGTATTTCCGGATGAACTTCTGGGATTACCACCCGACCGTCAGGTAGAATTCACCATCGACTTGATCCCTGGTGCCGAACCTATTTCTAAAGCTCCATACCGTATGGCCCCGATGGAACTGAAGGAGTTGAAGGAACAATTGCAAGAATTGTTAGATTTAGGATTCATAAGACCCAGTGTTTCACCTTGGGGTGCTCCGGTCTTATTTGTGAAGAAGAAAGACGGTAGTATGCGTTTATGTATTGACTACCGAGAACTGAACAAGATTACTATTCGTAATCAGTATCCTCTGCCTCGCATTGATGATCTCTTTGATCAACTTCAGGGGGCTCAGTTCTTCTCAAAAATCGACCTGAGGTCCGGGTACCATCAGCTAAAGATAAAAAATGATGATGTTCCCAAGACCGCCTTTCGTACTCGATATGGTCATTACGAATTTTTGGTTATGCCCTTTGGGCTAACTAATGCACCCGCAGTCTTCATGGATTTGATGAATCGCGTATTTCACAAATTCCTAGACAAATTCGTTATTGTCTTTATCGATGACATTCTAGTGTATTCCAAGAGTCGTGAAGAGCATGAAGCACATCTACATGCAGTTCTTGGAACCTTGCGGCATGAGAAGTTGTACGCGAAGTTTTCCAAATGTGACTTTTGGCTTAGCCAAGTGGCATTTCTAGGTCATATCATATCAGCAGAGGGAATTATGGTAGACCCAACAAAGGTTGAAGCTATTACAAAATGGCCAAGACCTACTTCTGTAACCGAAATACGAAGTTTCTTGGGTCTTGCTGGCTATTACCGAAGATTTGTTGAAGGATTCTCGGAAATTACTTTACCACTCACAAAACTCCTAAGGAAAGGAGTGAAGTACTCATGGAATGAAGAACAAGAGAAAAGTTTTGAAGAATTGAAGAAACGACTCGTATCTTCTCCGATACTCGCTCTCCCTTCTGGATCAGGAGGTTACCAAGTCTACAGTGATGCCTCAAAGAAAGGATTAGGTTGTGTGCTAATGCAACATGGGAAGGTTATCGCTTATGCCTCCCGTCAGTTGAAGCCTTATGAAGTTAATTACCCTACACATGATTTAGAACTAGCCGCAGTTGTCTTTGCACTTAAGATTTGGCGACACTATCTGTATGGTGAAAGTTGTGACATCTTTACCGATCACAAGAGCCTCAAATACATATTTACCCAGAAAGAGCTAAATATGAGGCAAAGAAGGTGGTTAGAACTTTTAAAAGATTACAACGCAAATATTCAATACCATCCAGGCAAAGCCAATGTTGTAGCTGACGCGTTGAGCCGAAAGAATTCCGGGACTATATCTTGCTTACAAATTCAGCCTCGTATTAGGAGGGATCTCGAAAGGATGAACATTTGGCTTCAGGTTAGTAAATCTGATGGATATCTAGCTAGAATGCAGATTGAACCCGACCTCATATCTCGGATCAAAGATGCACAAAAGCAAGATGGAGAACTTTGGGCAATTGTGCAAAATCTTGAGGTGGGTAAGCAATCTGAATTTCGTATAGACCATCATGGGGTGATTTGGTGCGGCAAAAGACTTTGTGTACCCGATGACTCCAGCCTTCGTGAGTCATTGTTAGCAGAAGCTCACAGCTCACCATTTTCGATTCACCCAGGATCTACCAAGATGTATAGAGATTTAAGACAGAACTTCTGGTGGAATGGCATGAAGGAAGACGTTGCTCGATACGTAAGTAAATGCCTCATTTGCCAACAAGTGAAAATTGAACACAAACGAGCAAGCGGTCTGTTGCAGCCATTGGATATTCCCATATGGAAGTGGGATGAGATCACAATGGATTTTGTTACCGGTTTGCCTAAAACTTTCAAGAAGAATGATGTTGTATGGGTTGTTGTCGATAGATTGTCAAAGTCAGCACATTTTCTACCAATTCAGCAAGGATTTTCGGTTAATAAGTTATCCGAAATATTTCTTCAAGAAATTATTCGACTCCATGGCACACCATCTTCCATTGTTTCCGATAGAGACCCACGTTTCACCTCACGATTTTGGAAAGGTTTTCAGGCAGCTTGGGGTACACGACTGAAGTTTATTACGGCTTTCCATCCACAAACAGATGGGCAGTCGGAACGCACGATTCAGACCTTGGAAGACATGCTCCGAGCATGTGCACTTGAATGGTCTGGAAACTGGGATGAATATCTATGTCTTGTTGAGTTCGCTTACAACAATAGTTGGCAAGCAAGTATTGGCATGGCACCTTTTGAGCTTTTATACGGTCGGAAATGTCGTGCACCGATATGCTGGGATGAAGTTGGAGAAAAGATTATTGAAGGGCCAGAACTAGTTCAGATTACAAATGAAAAAGTCACAATGGCCCGAGAAAAACTGAAAGAAGCTCAGAGCAGACAAAAGAGCTATGCAGATCAAGATAGACGACCACTTGAATTTAAAAATGGCGACCACGTTTTCTTAAAAGTATCACCTTGGCGTGGCGTTCGTAGATTTGGAATTAAAGGAAAGCTTAGTCCCCGTTTTATCGGTCCGTTTGAAATCCTTGAAAGAATTGGAGAAGTGTCATATCGACTGGCGTTACCTCCTCAGCTCTCTCACGTTCATAACGTTTTTCATGTCTCCTCGTTAAGAGGATATAATTATCATCCACTCCATGTCATTAGTTATCCGTTACTTACGATTCACAAGGATTTGTCCTACGAAGAGGAGCCAGAAGCCCTCTTAGATCGACAAGAAAAGGTTTTGCGTAGGAAAGTAATTCCGTTTGTTAAAGTCCTTTGGAAAAATCACTCTGAACACGAAGCAACATGGGAATCTGAAGAATCAATTCGTTCTCTATACCCTAATCTATTCGAACAATAGAATTTTAGTCGAATAACGGTAAATCTTGCTCTGTGATATATGTTCAATTGTTTCTGTTTACGGTCATTTATGCTTTACCTTATGTGAATATATCTTAGCTATGATTAAGCATATTTATGTAGGAAAGATCAGTACCAATAGTCACTCTATTATCTATAAGTCTCCATTGACTTATTGTACGGTAAGATATTTTATTAAGATACGTTATAGAAGGACCATTAGGGCACATATATAAGGAAATTGACAAGTATAGTCATGACCTTAGTTATGAATTTCAGATACACATGTGTGGTTAGGAGATTCTGGTTATATAAGTTAGTAACTCTGCTATGAACGTTTCGTTTCTGTTACTTATGCGATATGTTTGAAAAATTTCGAGGATGAAATTTCTTTTAAGGGGGTAATAGTTGTAATAACCCTAAATTTAAAAATCATTATTCTAGAAAATAAAAGAATAATAATAATATATATTTATATTATGATCTATCTTTTTGTATATCAACCAAAACTATTATTTTATTTATAAATTACCCACTAGGAAACCCTAATTAAAACACCCAAGTAATTTCGTACAAACCCTAAAATTTTCAGAATTTTCAGAATCAGGATTAGGGCCCCTAAAACTCAGGGGGGTATTCCCTACTTAACGATTATCTTAATAACTTGCGGACGAAGTTGAATTTAATGATTTCGTCGACTCAGCTAGCCTAGTCCCACACGTGGCAACCTTATACATAAAATAAGTTCTCTCGCGGGCCGCCTCAAGTTAGCTTAAAACTCACGCGGGCCGCCTAAGGGTCAAAATTCACCTATAAATAGAGGATGTTGGCACTTGATTCTGGGCACAAAAACGACGATCAAACTCCAAAATTTCGCTGAGTTATCGTCCGATTACTACCAAAAACACTAATTAAGTATAGCGGGGTGCTGCAGAACAGGGTAATAACTCGATCGCTATTACGATTCATTGTCCGATCGATCAATATATACAATGGATGTTTAAATGCTGCCCACATTAGGGTTATACTTTGTCGTTCGTCATTAATTTGACGGATCATCGTTAATTCGATGGATAAAGTATTGTACTTTGTCGTTCGTCATTAATTTGACGGATCATCGTTAATTCGATGGATGAAGTATCGCACTTTGTCGTTTGTTGTGAGAATTTGATCTCGTGAGTTATCGTAAAGGCTGTATTAAGTTACTAACCTAGTTTGTGTGCATGTTATTTAAATTAGGTTAAAAGACTAATCAGTAGTCTAAACTCTGTCCGTATAAATCTGAAATATTATCACAAGGTAGCATCAATTTGGAATTATTAAGGTACGGATCCTTACCCCACTCCTTATTGCTTCATATTCAAATTGTTATAAACCACTAAATTACTATATCTTTAAAACTCCTCACGTCTTTGATTATCGATTCATTTGACAGTCCGTTCGAATTCTATTCTAAATCATTTGATTTAAGCTTTCATATCATGCGATAGTATTATGTTAGTTGTACTCATTATCGCATGTTCCAATATATGTTCCGTTTTGTTATGAAAATAAGTTTTATAAGTTATGTGAATAAGACCACCTCTTGGAGGCGTGACTGACCAGGATCTTAGCCACCAATCACATTGAACTCACGAGTATATTTAAAGAAAACTCTCATTTATTAACAATAAGTGTTACAATATATCACAGTTTACAGCGGAAGCATATTTAATTCGTTAAGTGTTTATAAACCACATGTATTAGCTCTTAGTCTTGTGTTGCGTTTCCACGTAACTTGACCCATGACAACTCCAGCTTCCCAGACAGCAAGTTCCAATGTTATGCACCTAAAGGCCTGCAAGGCATGTAACAACGAATCAACAACAAAGTTGAGCGAGTTCACAGTTGGTTGTTCAGTTATTGAGTTCGTTTCAGAAATAGTAAGTTCGTTTCATAACCATGTGTTACCCAGTATCCTTGATTTCCCAAACCTTTTCACGATATTTAGTGGGGGCTTCCCATGTTGTAATTTACTAGGCCAGTTGTATGTTCAGTTAGTGGCGGCTTCCCATGTTGTATATTACTAGACTAGTCGTAACCATAAGTGTCCTTCCCAATCCGAGGACAGTAGTAAGTATGAGTTTACGTAGGTTTTATGTAAGTGCCCTTCCCAATCCGAGGACAGTAGTAAGTATGAGTCCCTTCCCAATCCGAGGACAGTAGTAAGTATGAGTTTACGTAGGTTTTACGTAAGTGCCCTTCCCAATCTGAGGGCAGTAGTAAGTAGTCTAGTAGTGTTGATAGTATAAGTAGTTATTCAATCCCATTCCCAAACCCACCGGGAATCCCATGCCTTAGGAGTGTGAACTCACCTTGGTTTGCTCGGTTTGTTAAGTTACTTTACAAGTTCCCAGTTGGTCAACCAAACCCTACTGTGGTTACCAAAGATAAATCAGTTTTGTTTACACACGAATTATGTATCCCATATTCACATTATACACGTAGCGTACACATAATCACACATCATTATACAAGTTGTAACAAGAGTTCACGTAGCACAACAATTCGTAACAGCATACAAATAGTTGAATCTCATGCAAAGTTCACATCACATGTTCATAATCCACCATAGCACATATCGATAGTTCAGTTCTCAATTACAAAATATGTACGTATGTGTGTGTGACCCAGTTGCACCGGCCCAAGGAAGTGTGCGATCCAGACCTCCTTGTGCGATCTGGGTCAGCTTGTGCGGCCTAATAACTGGACGGCCCTTTAATCTTACCCATTTTTTAGCATCAAGTTTACCCAACATGTTCTCACATAATCACAATTGTTTCTCCAAACTTTACATACCCTAATTCTCAATGACCATAATAACTACACAGGTTCATGGTGCTGTTTTCCTTTGCATCACACCATCCTAAGTTACAATTTAGATCAACATACATATCAATCAACACCGATGGGGTTTAATCATTAAAACATCATTTAGACATAACAATCACCCGTTCCACTAGTCTATGTGTAATCTGATCTAGCAAGCCCATTAATCCTATGCGGCCCAACTAACATGGACTTAACCTAATCCCATTCAGCTCATTAAAATGATCATGAATCAGATTATTGATATGGATATTCTAGATTTCATATTGTTCAATCACATGCCCATAATTCTAATTATTTAAACTCACACATAAATACCCATACATCATCGGGTATCCAATCAAGACAAACCATTTGTTACCAGAACCTTATCACATATAATTCATATAAGAGAATAGTGTTTATACAGTTTTCAAGAACAATACTAATCATTAACCTTCTAATCGAATATATGTATTATAACATGGTCATTATCAGAGAATTAGTTAACATAATATCACATGTCATACCTTATTTATTTACAAATCCAAACCTTATTTGTTATATCTACACGAACTCATTGTATTGAATTGCGGATGTTAATAATCATTTAACATATAACACACTTCCCAAACATATATATTATCATCGGCCACTACCAAACTTCATTAATCTTTGTATTACCACAACATATTTATTTAGATTGTAATTCAGTTATAACAAAAGGTGCTCTAAGTTATCACTAGCATCAAGAAAATACAATTAATGATTCATGGTCACAACAAAACAAAAAGCAGTATACGAGAATGAATAATCATACTAACCGAAATATATGGTGCTTAACACGAGACCAGTTTCAAGGAACGTATAAGCTTCGAAAAGGTGAGGGCTGTCGTCGACCTTAATGCACGCAAGAGGATTTTTTAGGGTTTGTTGATGATTGTGAATGTTAACTTAAGAGAATCCCGTACAATTACTTATGTGTGTGCGTGTTATATTATCTCAACAATGGCCCAACACAACAAGTTGTGACACTAAGGGTGGCCCAAATGCATGATAATAATACTTAAGAGAATCACGTACAATCATGTTTCAATTTGGGCTTTGGCTAACCATGTGTACTTATCACATAATAATAAGTGTGGGTGTGTGTGTTCGGGTTTGGTTTCGTGAAATGGGCCGAGAAAACATATGATACATGTAGGCCCAAATACATGCTCGAACATAATCCACCACATTTACGCTTAATAAATTTATCGCAGCAAAGATGTGAAAGAGAATCAATGAGAATCAGAATTATCAGACTAAGCTTGAGAGTTCGGGTTGTCACACTTTTCACAATTAAAACGAGAACGATTGAACGATTTTGAACGTGTCACACCCCGACCGCGTTAAAACAACAAACCGCGGCGGAAACGTCGGGGAGTTTCGTAACAGAATCATTGTTTCACAACACATGGATTGAAGTTCTGTTTTATTGAATTAAGTTTATTACATTGTCTTGGAATCAGAAACAAAACATGAACAATTGTCTTTCATTGTTATTAAGTCACTAAGGCCTCGTCCATTCCTATGTGAGCATGCATATATATGATCATCAAACATCATCAACTATGGTACCTGAAACATATGTGAAAATACGTCAGCATAAAATGCCGGCGAGTACATAGGTTTTGTGTGAGTGTCAGATTCATGGCTCGTTTACATGTTGAAATAACTTGAACAACTTCGTTAATCGATATTAGAAAACCTAGTTTTGTAAAATGTTTGTATTATAAATTGAATAACCAAGTCAAAACATATTAGTTATAGTTTATAAAACCTTGATGCCATGAATCTTAACTCAAAACATTTGTTTATGTAAACCCAGATCGTAAATGGTTTTTGTAATAAAACTCGAATGGTTTATATTGTTAGAAAAACCTTGTAATGTAACTTCGTTTTGAAAACATTTGCCCAAGTGATCTAGATAACGCAACGAAATATAATGTGTTAAAAGCACTTATATATAGGAAGTACCAGCGGCGTATCCACCATGCTTTTATCACATTACACCCGCCCCGTAACCTAATCACTTTCATAACCCAATCGTTTAATAGTTCAAATAGTTCACATAGATCAAATAGTTCCAATGGTTCAAATAGTTCAAATAGTTCACATAGATCAAATAGTTCCAATGGTTCAAAAAGTTCAAATAGTTCACATAGATCAAATAGTTCCAATGGTTCAAATAGTTCAAATAGTTCAGATAGTTTAATATAAACCATAGCATTTGTTTAGAAAACTCGAAATCGTTTAGCACATATGAATCACCCCAAAACAGTTTAAAACGGTAAAAGAGGGGAACTATGTACTCACATAGATTTGGAAGGCATCCTCAATCTAATGAACTTAACGAAGCTCAGGCAAATCAAGGAAATCAAGTGGCACTTAGTAATCGGATTGCTAAGTTAGAGAATAAACACCTAAATCGGAAGATCGGGTAGAATGAGGTCTCGTAAACCAAATGAGTATTGAGACTCATGGGATGTGGTTTAACAAAGCCTACATTCTAAATCGGAACTTATCCTAAGTGCTTACGACCCGTTATGAAAAGGGCATTTTGGTCATTTTCCTAAGGCGTCGTTCGCGCGAATGCGCATTCGAGACGCCTAACTAGTCCTATGACAAGTATTATATGCCTAAACATGTTTAAATATGTTTCATAATCAGTTTAAGTGACAAAAGTTAGGTTACATATGCTTAAAATTCAATTATGCATGAAAAGGGCATTTTGGTCATTTTCCTAAGGCATATAAACTACCTATCACACAACTAATTAAACTAAGTGACCATAAGGTATAACCTCGGAAGGTTATTCCCTATACAACTATGGCCACTAAACATGCTTGGTCGTATCCTAGCGATCGACCAAATGGGTCGGGTTCGAAGGTCTAAGCGGTGGTTTAGACCGCTTGACTTTACGACCCTATATAAGCACTAGACTAAAAGTGACGAGTTAAACATGTTAAAACATGTTTAACTAAGTTTGAAAACAGGTTTTGATATAAAAAAAGTGTTTTGATACCCGAAATTAGCTTCGATGCAAAATACGCATAAACACGTATTTTGACCGAAACTTTGACTCGTCACTTCGACTAATCAACGTGGTAATCAGTAGGTATAGTCACAAGAGACTATAACCATCGTGATTATGCTCACGTTGCAAAGTTCAAACGAACTTTGTGTTGACCAAAGACTGGTCAAAGCAGAAAGTCAAACATTGTTTGACTTTCATGCTTGACAAGCAACAAAAAGCATGAAAGAAGCTTACAAAAGGTCCAAGCAAGGAAGAATTTGATCCAAAATACTCAGGTATTAAGTATTAACTTCAACTTAGAGTAAATTTCAGGTCAAATGTGTAGGATCGTTTTCAGACCCAAACGAGTCGATCAGAAGAGTTTTAATCAGAATGAAAGGCGGAAACAGACATTCTGAGGTCAATTCAGCAAGATATACACTTTAACTGTCGATATTATTGATATAATAACGTTTTACAGTGAGACGAAACTTCGGCATCACTTCGTTGCTTTGACCGGAATTGTTACAAATGAAATCAGGCACAAGGGTATATATAGGGTTCTGATTTCGCTTGAACATGCTTCAAGCGGAATCATGTTCTCAAGCGGAAACAGGTTCAAGCGGAATTAGAAACTTAATTTCGCTTGAATGTGCCATGACACTTTCAAGCGAAATCACATGTTCTAATTTCACTTGAACATGTCATTCACCCTATTTTTGACATTTTTCTCGTATTTCGTGCCCTGATCTATCTAAATACATACAAGAGTCGATACAAGACGAAGTCGACAGACGTATGCACCAACAGACTCCCCCTCGAATGTTGACGAGTCTTAAAGTGTCGAGTCTTCGCATCTTCAGTCTTTATCAGTCCTCTTGAACTCTCTGAAGTATCTTGACACTGTAAAGCATCCTCAAATCTTCTCTCTTCTCTTTATCAGATCTATTGATTCCTTAAGTTCATCAGCATCAGCAGTTCCAGAATCGTAACCTGGCTCAATTCCAATTCAGGATCGAAACCTGACTCTACAATCTTCAGACTCCCCATTTCGATATGATGGGATCGCAGCCTGGCTTGTTAAAATCACAGAGTCCTCAGGTATCGGAACCTGGCTCTATATCATTCAGATATCCTGCACATTCTCTACCCAAAAGTAAATTTTCTGATGACCAATTGTAAAAACAATTTTACCATCTAATAAACACTTGAGGATAAGAAATTTAAACAATGATATTACAATATTAGTCTCTGATGAACCATTTGTAGGAATAACGTTTTTATTTCAACAACTTATCTCATTTCATATCAAAACATCTTAAACAATTTTACCCAAACCATTTGTTCAACATGTCTAGCACTTGAAATTTTGAAAATCAGCTCTTCAACAACAGTTGTCGAAAATCTTTTTGGATTTTTCAAAATTTATGCTAAAACACACTAAAATCTTTTTGGATTTTTGAATGTAATGAAATACAGTAAAGAAATATTCACAAACAATATTTTTGTGAGCTTGTGTAAGAGGATCATATCAGTTTTTGACAAGTCACAAGTACCGTTGATCTTAGTTACACATTAAGAATTAAACAATTCACTTAGATTGCCAATATACTGATCCACTTAAATTTTCGCACAAATTTCAACTGATTCAGGATATGAGTTAGGTATATTAAGAACTTAAACTCATTCATGTGTCCCACCTCTTGAATATACTCCCGTATTCAGATCCCAATATTCAGTCTTACAGGTGAGTATACCACAGATGATATATGTAAGAGGTTAGATTGCGAAACCGTGAGAGCTCAGGTCAGAACTTCCTTTCAGCAGAGAGATCACGACTCGACTTTTGGTGGGTCCCCTTTAGAGGATCTTTTTTTACAACAGCATTGATTAATAATTTTATTGTCTTATCATTTTATGCTGAGGGCGGTGCTATATTTCAAGCAAGCAGTAAAGTATTCTCCGGGGACTAGGCCATTGCTTCCGCATTATCAGAAGTCCCGGGTGTTGATGCAGATTTTGTGTCCGATGCATGTCGAATAGATTAGTTTTATTTTACGCTGAATTTGTAATAGTTAGTGAAACGGTCTATCGAACGTGTATAGACCCGCTCGTTTGAAGTGGTCAAACGAGAGGGTTATTCGGTTGACCGTGTGTGTTTGCAAGACAAGGGGTGTGACTATAAATAGAAAACCCTTGCCATTTGCAACACTTGGAGATTTTAGGAGGTTTGAGACCTCACCGGGAGAGATCACCACTTGGTCTCTCCCCGGATGTGTACTCCTTTGGTATGGTTCGGTTAGCTTGTTAATCGGGCCGATTTGTAATGTTTTACTACCGGATTAATACAAAGTTGTTTGTTTATCATCTCTAATCTCTCCCGTCTTGAACCGATCTCACACGAATCACGGTTTCGGTCACGAAACTCGGTCCTACAATTGGTATCAGAGCCATGGTGCCCGATTTAGTAAATCTAACCGTTTACTAAGTCACATGTGCTCTAGATCTGTGATTTTAGCGATTTTTGTTCAAGAAGAAAAGTTGGGTGAAAATGAGAAAAACTCAGATCTGGACCCGAATATTCAGATCTGTGCGGAAACAAGTGTTCGGTTTTATGTTTTTCACCTATATAATCAAGTTATCATCATCAAAAATCAAATATACAAAGTTTTTGTCAAATCTGCATAAGAACAGTCGCTGTGTTCTTGAGATGTTCTTGGCGGCTACTCCCGAAAGATGAAAAAGGTGAAAGGGTCGAAAGATACCACTCCCGAAAGATACCAGATATTTGTGGGAACCCTCAACAACTTCGAAAGATTATCCTCGAAGGATATCTTTCGACCTGATCCATCTTTCGAAAAGTCTGATCAGCTCGAAGGATATCTTTCGACCAATTCATCTTTCGAGCATCAATCGTCCAGCATATTCTTTGATGGTTTTTGCTGATGTTGAATCGCAGAGAATGAAAGAGACAAAGGGTGATGTCGACTGAAACAGGGTATCGCAGCTGCTGATTGCTAATCGAAGAAGACGAAGACATATGTCTTAACGGCAGCCTGATGTTGAGGCTGGATTATTGTCATTGAAAGTGAAGAATGGTGGTTGGATATGTATCGATAATGGAGATGTTTGCTGTTAATTGGGATTTGAATGTCTGTTTATGTATCGCTGGAAGATGACTGTTGCTGCTAGTGTTCATCGAAGAAGAAGAAAAGGTGGTTGCTGGTCTTGTATCGCAGAGGAAGAGACAAAGATTAGAGTGTCGGCTGTTGTACAATGTTGTGACAACTAGGGTTTCTTACAAGTTGCAAACATCAGCAGCTGATCTACCAACGGTTTCTATTGGGCCCACTTTGAGTGAAATATTGGGCCTTTTTATAACAAACACATTAATTTGTTTTTTTTTGTGGGCCAAAATGGTTCTAATGTGGGCAACCGGCTGCTGTTAACCATCTTTTATCCAAGGGTGAATGTCGACAGGAAAGAATGATGCACATGATGTTTGGTTTGGGCTTCTATATTGGACTCACTAGACATCCAGGTATGAAAAGATGGTTTATATTTATTTAGGATATATTGTTTGGGATTTTGATGGTTGGTATCGAAAAGATAAGAAAGCAAATGATGGTTGGTATCGAGTAATTAGTAGAGGATTTTGCAAAAAAAAAAAAAAAAAAAAAATTTAAGTATTGGGTACGAGTTCGAGAGCGCGCCAAACCAGTTCAGGATCATTTTAGCATGATGAAAACAAAAGATGAAAACTTGATTATTTGAAAAATGTGGGGTAGTCACGGTTACCGATGCAAATGTCAAAAATGGTGACGCGACTACAATGGGCCAAAAACCAAAAACGGAACGGTATGTTCACTTCCGCACGTCAATATTTGTGATTGTTATCGGTTATTCGTAAATGTTCGAAAGCATTTTGTTTATTGTCATATTCTCGCATTTGAAAAAGAACGTATGAACCTAGAATGTCAATACCGGTCCTAACGAGTTCACAAAGTCTTTGGAGGGATACAAGTCGGATCCTACGGGGTACTAGGCGAAATTTCTTTATCAACTAGAATATGCAACTGTAACGCCCCAAAATCTGAATGTTAATGTTTGTTGGATGTTATTATGTGACACGTCAGGAAATAAATAACTAGGCTATTTAACCTAGTTAAGGGTATGGTCAAAAGTCTTAAATGATTAAGGTAGTGTCAATTATGTTTTAAAAGTAAACCCGAGGGGCTAAAATGGAACAAATGAAAGTTAAGTTATAAAATATCTAACACACACAAACACACACATACGTGTGTTCGAGAAAGAGAGCAGGAGGCTCCCATGGAGCTTCAAACCCTAGTTCCATCTTTATGCTCAAATCGGAAGGCAAGATGAAGCTCAAATCCATAACCGAGCATGGATTAATGATCTCCAACACGAGGGGATCATAAGGTATGTCGAAAATCTAAGATTGGTGATCAAGTGTAAAGTGGGTTACGTTTTAATCCATGAGTTTAAGTGAAATTGAGCATTGGTATGTGTTATAATCATCATATAGAACATGGGTTATGAATGGTTTGCGTTAATTTGATGTTTAGAGGTGACACCCGTTAGTTAGGGTGAAGATGATGACTAGAATCACCTCCTATGTTCAAGTCTTGTTAAAAGATTGATGTATTATGTGGGTATGATGAATTATTGTTAGATGAAAGTATAGGAATATGATGATGTTATGTTTAATGTTCATTTGGAATGATACATGATGATTAGTAGTTGGTTTTGATGGGTTATGTATGAGTTTAGAAGAATCGTGCATGAAATAGTTGTACGTTATGCTTAAAAGGTAGTACTCACATCAAGTGTATGATGAAATGTATATAGTGTCGTACGTATAGTCAATTATGATGTTACGGGTATTCGATGATAAGTCGATAGTTGAGTATGGTTAATAGTTGACTTTTGAAAGTCAACTAAGTATAAGAAACATGATTTGACTCATTGTCGTAAATGTAGGTTGATGGGAAGTCATATGGTACATGTTATAGCAATCCGTGTTAAATGTAATGACATGAGGAGTTATATGAGTTTAACGTATACGGATATGATTATATGAAGTTGATTATGTATTTTAATGCTTGTTAGAAATGACTAAGGCAAGTTAAGTGTGAATTATGCGAATGATATGAATGTTACATGTACAAATGAGTATGCTAATAAGAGCGTGGTTTCGATGAAATGAAAGTATAGGAATCACGTCGCGACGGACTCAAGTAGGAGGTGTTAACGGGTCAAGATGAGGCAAGGAATCGGATACGAGCGCGGACGCATAAGGTAAGTGATTTCTATAATCACTTCTTATGTTCGGATAGGTGATATGGTGTTTTAATTTACTAAACATGATGGTTGAGGTCAAATATGTGACGTAATCTTATGTCGTAAAGGATGGAATTTAAAGTTGACCAAAATGCCCTTGATGGGTATTTTGGGCAAACGATCTTAACAAGTAGTTTAGGAACAAGTTTTCGATTAGTGTAACGTTTTGGACAAGTATGGTAGTAGGGATGATGGTTTGGTTAGTCATAGACCAAATTAATGCGTGAATACCCTTAACGGGTCGAAATGAGCATATGAATGATAATGTATTAAAAGGATGCAAGATATCCAAGAGTTCAGTAATTTATGATAGACGTCATGGATATCATTATGTGTATAAGAGGATATGGTAAAACGAACAAGTTACGTTGACGAATGCATGAACGGGTCAAGGTTGGGAAAAAGGGTAATAAGCCGAAGAGATAAAAGTCTGAGATTTTGTTAATCCGGATGTCGGTCCTTAACTCCAAAAGATGGAGAATTAAATTACGGACGCGTAGGAAAAAGAATCGGGTAAAACGGACCAATAACGAAGAAGTTATGACCGTTTCCGTGAAACGCGGACGTGCTGAAATCTGCAGCACTGCAGCAACAAACATTCTGTTTGTTTGATGGCGTCGCGCTACGCGACGGCCCGTCGCGCTACGCGACGGGGTGGCTGTTTGTCGAAAGTTTCTTGTTAGCTCCGTTTTGTATCGGGAACTCGTTTAAACGCGTTTTAAGTCGCGTATAACTAGTTTAACTCATGTTTTATGACCATTAGGGTAAGCGTATGTGTGAATGTGTAAAGGTGGGATGACATGATCGTGCGTGACGATATAGGTATGTTGGTTTCCCTTGGGATCCCATAGCCCAGGTAAGAATCCCACCTTAGGTTCCATTTAGGAACCTTAAAGCGGGATCCCATAGCCCAGGTAAGAATCCCACCTTAGGTTCCATTTAGGAACCTTAAAGCGTGATCCCATAGCCCAGGTAAGAATCCCACCTTAGGTTCCATTTAGGAACCTTAAAGCGGGATCCCATAGCCCATTTAGGAACCTTAAAGCGTGATCCCATAGCCCAGGTAAGAATCCCACCTTAGGTTCCATTTAGGAACCTTAAAGCGGGATCCCATAGCCCATTTAGGAACCTTAAAGCGTGATCCCATAGCCCAGGTAAGAATCCCACCTTAGGTTCCATTTAGGAACCTTAAAGCGGGATCCCATAGCCCATTTAGGAACCTTAAAGCGGGATCCCATAGCCCAGGTAAGAATCCCACCTTAGGTTCCATTTATGAACCTTAAAGTGGGATCCCGTACCCCAGGTAAGAATTATTAATTTAATTCTCATTGGCAAATATGCAAAGATGTGGGAAAGGTTTGTATGCATGTAGATGTGTATGTATGTATGTGTAAAGATATGTACGAGGGTATGTATGTATGCAATGATGTGGGAAAGGTTTGTATGCATGTAGATGTGTATGTATGTATGCGTAAAGATATGTACGAGGGTATGTATGTATGCAATGATGTGGGAAAGGTTTGTATGCATGAAGATGTGTATGTATGTATGTGTAAAGATATGTACGAGGGTATGTATGTGTGTAATGATGTAGGAAAGGTTTGTATGTATGTAGATGTATGTATGTATGTATGTATAAAGGCATGTATGAGTGTATGCACGTATGTAAAGTTGTAGGGAAAAGATGTACGTATGTAGATATGTATGTGAGTACGTATGTAAGCATGATTTAGAGACGATGAGGGTTAACGTTATTAATGGTGTACCTCGAGAATGAAAAGTAATGCAGGTACATTATTGAAGCCTCACCAGGAAATGGATATGCAGATGAAATGCTTAAAGCTTAAAAGATGACGAAGTGTGAAGTGTACGCGAATGAACTTTGTTTCTTTAATGTGTGCTAATGTTATGAATGTGTGTGGTAAATGCAGGTTGTACGGATAATGAGCGATTATCAGAAGGATTAGGGATTGAAGACCGAGCCACTAGAGAGATTGTACGGGGACGTTGAATGTAAAATGTAGTAAACGTAAGCTATGTTTTTAATTAGTAAATAAGAGGATGACGGATTTATGAATAAGAATTATGTTAAAGTTAAATTTTAAATAAGTTGAGGTATTTATAATGAAAGAAATTTTATGGTTCGTGTTTCCGCTGCGACTTTTTGTCAAATACGAATTAGGGTGTAACAAGTTGGTATCAGAGCCCTGGTTTGAGAGAATCAAGTGTAAGAAGGTAAGTGCTTGAACTCAAACCTGTGTGCTCTTGTGATAAGAAACCCGTACAATCCAAGACTCGGTCAAGATCCAAAGGTAAAAGAGAATGTAAGTATGTACTTATGTATACGTATAAAGAAACTGACGGTTTTGTATATGCAAGGTAAGTATAAGTGTTTGAAGAGGATGATCCGCGAATGCGGTCAAGTACCGACACCAAGGCATGAAATAAGATAAAGTTTAACCCAGGTATGTAAATTCAATGTGTGGATATATGAAATGGTAAAATGCATTAAGGAAAGAAAAATGCTAAATGAAGGACCATAATGGTATAGTAAACATGTTTTGAAAATGATACACGTGCCGAAACCTAATTCTTTGGACATAAGGTGACAATTACACGAAGACACGAAACTAGTATGTGGATGGTGTACCTGGCCAGTACACGTGAAGCATATGACGTTCGTGGGACCGTGATAATTGATACAGGTATGTCCGTTAGAATTAAGTAGTAGGTGGACGTGAGGGTGAAGAGAAATGTAAGACTCTCAGGAATGAAAGTATGAATGCTATGTTAGAATCCGCGAGACGGATTCGAAACATGAAAGAAGTTAAAGTATGAATGCAATGCTTGAATCCGCGAGACGGATTCAAGGGATGAAAAGCGTAAAGGCAATGTTTGAATCCGCGAGACGGATTCAAAGAATGAAAGATATGAATGCAATGCTTGAACCCGCGAGACGGATTCAAGGGATGAAATGTATGAATGAAATGATTGAATCCGCGAGACGGATTCAAGAAGGAAAGGTATGAATGAAATGTTTGAATCCGTGAGATGGATTCAAGGATGAAAGGCATGAATGGTATGTTTGAATCCGTGAGATGGATTCAAGGTATGAAAGGCATGAATGGAATGTTTGAACCCGCGAGGTGTTAGATGTGTTAGTAATCGACGCATGGGAGTCATAATGTAGGGCGGGCTACGACCCGGGCAATAAGTTAAGTATGAATAGGAAGGGTAAGTTTGGTCATGAGTACCGGAATAATGTAATGAATGTCTGTGCAAGTAAGCTTGAATGGAAAGAAGCACGAACGTGTACCTCGATGCATCTCTGTTAAGTAAGAAATGTCAGTTGGACTTGAAAGGCCAAACCGCAAGGGTGACGAAATAAGTAACTAGAGTAAAAGAATTGTATGTAAGGAATGAAGTATGGAATGTGTTATAGCATGTACGTAGGAAGTTGTAGAAGAATTATGGGTGCGTAATCACCTAGTAAAATAAATGTTGGAATGAAATGTGCACGAGCGGAAGCTCATTATAAGGATGAATGAACCATGGCCGGGTACGATTAGTACTCGTGAAGAGGTGGATCGATCTGGCTTACGGATCGTTGAGTTATGAAATGAAACCGAGGTCAGTGAAATGTTCAACTTATGCTGAATGTGTTCGAATTCGCGAAACATATTTAAGATATAAAAGACGAAACTAGTCTACGTAAGAAGAAATCAATAGCTTGACCATGTATGCGCCAAACAAGTCATATAAGTAAATGTAAGGCAAATGAACAAAAGAATGATAGGAATGAAAATATCCGAATGTGCAAGTAACGTGAGGATATGTATGGTACAAAAGATTATAGAAATGTAGAATGATGTTAGCTACGGAGTTAAGCACGTAGGTATGACGATGACATAACAGTTTTGTTGTGATAACAAAACAAGAGTTAAATGTTATACAATGTGTCTATAGAATGGAATCTTAAAGGATGAGATGGAAGTACTAAACCCGTTATAAAAGGATCATATGAGTGTAAGCCTTATTATAAGTTTGAATAAGTATGTATATAAACCTGTAATAACGGGTCAAAGGAAATGAGAATGTTATGTGAAAGTATGCCATGGAAAGTATAGACTCGTTAAGGGGAAAAAGCCAATTGTATGAATAATTACGAAGTGAGATAGGATGATTAATTATAATTATGATGTGACTATGAAGTCAAACATTGATGTGTGTGTGTAAGAGGAAATAAGAAAGGTTTCGGGGACGAAACCTCATTTAAGGGGGGTAGACTTGTAACGCCCCAAAATCTGAATGTTAATGTTTGTTGGATGTTATTATGTGACACGTCAGGAAATAAATAACTAGGCTATTTAACCTAGTTAAGGGTATGGTCAAAAGTCTTAAATGATTAAGGTAGTGTCAATTATGTTTTAAAAGTAAACCCGAGGGGCTAAAATGGAACAAATGAAAGTTAAGTTATAAAATATCTAACACACACAAACACACACATACGTGTGTTCGAGAAAGAGAGCAGGAGGCTCCCATGGAGCCTCAAACCCTAGTTCCATCTTTATGCTCAAATCGGAAGGCAAGATGAAGCTCAAATCCATAACCGAGCATGGATTAATGATCTCCAACACGAGGGGATCATAAGGTATGTCGAAAATCTAAGATTGGTGATCAAGTGTAAAGTGGGTTACGTTTTAATCCATGAGTTTAAGTGAAATTGAGCATTGGTATGTGTTATAATCATCATATAGAACATGGGTTATGAATGGTTTGCGTTAATTTGATGTTTAGAGGTGACACCCGTTAGTTAGGGTGAAGATGATGACTAGAATCACCTCCTATGTTCAAGTCTTGTTGAAAGATTGATGTATTATGTGGGTATGATGAATTATTGTTAGATGAAAGTATAGGAATATGATGATGTTATGTTTAATGTTCATTTGGAATGATACATGATGATTAGTAGTTGGTTTTGATGGGTTATGTATGAGTTTAGAAGAATCGTGCATGAAATAGTTGTACGTTATGCTTAAAAGGTAGTACTCACATCAAGTGTATGATGAAATGTATATAGTGTCGTACGTATAGTCGATTATGATGTTACGGGTATTCGATGATAAGTCGATAGTTGAGTATGGTTAATAGTTGACTTTTGAAAGTCAACTAAGTATAAGAAACATGATTTGACTCATTGTCGTAAATGTAGGTTGATGGGAAGTCATATGGTACATGTTATAGCAATCCGTGTTAAATGTAATGACATGAGGAGTTATATGAGTTTAACGTATACGGATATGATTATATGAAGTTGATTATGTATTTTAATGCTTGTTAGAAATGACTAAGGCAAGTTAAGTGTGAATTATGCGAATGATATGAATGTTACATGTACAAATGAGTATGCTAATAAGAGCGTGGTTTCGATGAAATGAAAGTATAGGAATCACGTCGCGACGGACTCAAGTAGGAGGTGTTAACGGGTCAAGATGAGGCAAGGAATCGGATACGAGCGCGGACGCATAAGGTAAGTGATTTCTATAATCACTTCTTATGTTCGGATAGGTGATATGGTGTTTTAATTTACTAAACATGATGGTTGAGGTCAAATATGTGACGTAATCTTATGTCGTAAAGGATGGAATTTAAAGTTGACCAAAATGCCCTTGATGGGTATTTTGGGCAAACGATCTTAACAAGTAGTTTAGGAACAAGTTTTCGATTAGTGTAACGTTTTGGACAAGTATGGTAGTAGGGATGATGGTTTGGTTAGTCATAGACCAAATTAATGCGTGAATACCCTTAACGGGTCGAAATGAGCATATGAATGATAATGTATTAAAAGGATGCAAGATATCCAAGAGTTCAGTAATTTATGATAGACGTCATGGATATCATTATGTGTATAAGAGGATATGGTAAAACGAACAAGTTACGTTGACGAATGCATGAACGGGTCAAGGTTGGGAAAAAGGGTAATAAGCCGAAGAGATAAAAGTCTGAGATTTTGTTAATCCGGATGTCGGTCCTTAACTCCAAAAGATGGAGAATTAAATTACGGACGCGTAGGAAAAAGAATCGGGTAAAACGGACCAATAACGAAGAAGTTATGACCGTTTCCGTGAAACACGGACGTGCTGAAATCTGCAGCACTGCAGCAACAAACATTCTGTTTGTTTGATGGCGTCGCGCTACGCGACGGCCCGTCGCGCTACGCGACGGGGTGGCTGTTTGTCGAAAGTTGCTTGTTAGCTCCGTTTTGTATCGGGAACTCGTTTAAACGCGTTTTAAGTCGCGTATAACTAGTTTAACTCATGTTTTATGACCATTAGGGTAAGCGTATGTGTGAATGTGTAAAGGTGGGATGACATGATCGTGCGTGACGATATAGGTATGTTGGTTTCCTTTGGGATCCCATAGCCCAGGTAAGAATCCCACCTTAGGTTCCATTTAGGAACCTTAAAGCGGGATCCCATAGCCCAGGTAAGAATCCCACCTTAGGTTCCATTTAGGAACCTTAAAGCGTGATCCCATAGCCCAGGTAAGAATCCCACCTTAGGTTCCATTTAGGAACCTTAAAGCGGGATCCCATAGCCCATTTAGGAACCTTAAAGCGTGATCCCATAGCCCAGGTAAGAATCCCACCTTAGGTTCCATTTAGGAACCTTAAAGCGGGATCCCATAGCCCATTTAGGAACCTTAAAGCGTGATCCCATAGCCCAGGTAAGAATCCCACCTTAGGTTCCATTTAGGAACCTTAAAGCGGGATCCCATAGCCCATTTAGGAACCTTAAAGCGGGATCCCATAGCCCAGGTAAGAATCCCACCTTAGGTTCTATTTATGAACCTTAAAGTGGGATCCCGTACCCCAGGTAAGAATTATTAATTTAATTCTCATTGGCAAATATGCAAAGATGTGGGAAAGGTTTGTATGCATGTAGATGTGTATGTATGTATGTGTAAAGATATGTACGAGGGTATGTATGTATGCAATGATGTGGGAAAGGTTTGTATGCATGTAGATGTGTATGTATGTATGCGTAAAGATATGTACGAGGGTATGTATGTATGCAATGATGTGGGAAAGGTTTGTATGCATGAAGATGTGTATGTGTAAAGATATGTACGAGGGTATGTATGTGTGTAATGATGTAGGAAAGGTTTGTATGTATGTAGATGTATGTATGTATGTATGTATAAAGGCATGTATGAGTGTATGCACGTATGTAAAGTTGTAGGGAAAAGATGTACGTATGTAGATATGTATGTGAGTACGTATGTAAGCATGATTTAGAGACGATGAGGGTTAACGTTATTAATGGTGTACCTCGAGAATGAAAAGTAATGCAGGTACATTATTGAAGCCTCACCAGGAAATGGATATGCAGATGAAATGCTTAAAGCTTAAAAGATGACGAAGTGTGAAGTGTACGCGAATGAACTTTGTTTCTTTAATGTGTGCTAATGTTATGAATGTGTGTGGTAAATGCAGGTTGTACGGATAATGAGCGATTATCAGAAGGATTAGGGATTGAAGACCGAGCCACTAGAGAGATTGTACGGGGACGTTGAATGTAAAATGTAGTAAACGTAAGCTATGTTTTTAATTAGTAAATAAGAGGATGACGGATTTATGAATAAGAATTATGTTAAAGTTAAATTTTAAATAAGTTGAGGTATTTATAATGAAAGAAATTTTATGGTTCGTGTTTCCGCTGCGACTTTTTGTCAAATACGAATTAGGGTGTAACAGCAACGAAGAAATCTTTTTGTTTATTGTCATATTCTCGCATTTGGTAACGAATGAATGAACCTAGAATGTCAATACCGGTCCTAACGAGTTCACAAAGTCTTTGGAGGGATACAAGTCGGATCCTACGGGGTACTAGGGGACGTTCTTATTCAACTAGAATATGCAAAGAAGAAAGTCGTTTTCGTGATTTTTCGGAACCGAGAACATTCAATGAAGATTGACGATAGTTCCGCTTAGTGGAGGGAATTGGTGAACATTTGACGACAGTTTCTTTGATGTGGAGAGAATCTGTTAAGGTTTAGAGATCTTACCAAAGAAATGGGGGGATAAAAATTTTCGTATGTTGAATTTCTTCGGTAAATTTCTAAACTCAATCACAGGTGGTAGAGTTTGTGATTTTCTGGTGATACAAACGGTTCGACGTGGAATGTTTTGCACATACACATATTTGAGGATTTTAATTAATTCTCCAGCCAGCGTGAAGGGTTTTGCACGGAAAAATACAGGTTTCTAAAGTCTACAGTAGTTACAAAAGCGCTGTTCACTGAAGACCTGGGGAATCTTTATGAAAGCTGATAGTTCAAGACTGAAGACCTGCAGGATTCGGTTTTGGGTTTGATGTTTCTTTGGGATTTTACAGGGATCTGGGGGTAACTCAATTCGTTGAGTTTGTAAACGATGTACTTGGTCTAGCTGACTTCCTGAGTACTGATGCTGAAGATCCGTAGTGCATTACGTGGTCAACTTCACAAAGGCGACACAATGAGATCTGGATGTAGTTCAACTAAGCATGATGGTTGAGCTTGCAAGGGATACACTTGGTCTAGCTAACTTTCCTGAGTGTTGATGCTGAAGATTAAAGTGCATTACTTGGTCGATTCCACAAAGACGGTTTACAGAAGACAGTTCACCAGAAATCTCTATCGATGTAGTATGCTTGTATGAAACAGAGTTCTTATGACAAGATCAAGACTTGATGCAGTTCTTAAAGATTGGAACCCTTATCAAATGCCGTTTGGAGTATTGGAAGATCAGCGGAAGATCGGTCAATTGAGGAAATTGCACAACACCTAACACGGATACGCGTACTTAAGGGGAAATATTATACAAGGAGCATCAAGATACTACTTACCTGGATCATCGGTCAAGGGGAATTTGTTAACACAGAGAATATGAATACTTGACTGAAGATCGATTGCAGTTTCATTTTCGGCATTCGACAGCAACGGACAAGGGGGAATTTGTTGATGCAGATTTTGTGTCCGATGCTTGTCGAATAGATTAGTTTTATTTTACGCTGAATTTGTAATAGTTAGTGAAACGGTCTATCGAACGTGTATAGACCCGCTCGTTTGAAGTGGTCAAACGAGAGGGTTATTCGGTTGACCGTGTGTGTTTGCAAGACAAGGGGTGTGACTATAAATAGAAAACCCTTGCCATTTGCAACACTTGGAGATTTTAGGAGGTTTGAGACCTCACCGGGAGAGATCACCACTTGGTCTCTCCCCGGATGTGTACTCCTTTGGTATGGTTCGGTTAGCTTGTTAATCGGGCCGATTTGTAATGTTTTACTACCGGATTAATACAAAGTTGTTTGTTTATCATCTCTAATCTCTCCCGTCTTGAACCGATCTCACACGAATCACGGTTTCGGTCACGAAACTCGGTCCTACACCGGGATAATACCCCAGATATCACTGAGCATAAAGACCTAGTATCTCAGAAAGAGGGATCCTTTAAACGAAATTTCTGGGGTTACCTATATATCCAAATAGTGTTTCCCACGAAATAAGCAAGTTTGAATTTAAGTTTATATCCCGAAAAAGCTTACTAAATGTGTAAAAACCTATCGGCATATCATCAGTGAGACCGTTTAACACTATTTATACATTACATTTCTTTATCATACTGTAACTATCAACTGATGTACTATCATTTCCTCTTTTTGACAACAAAACTCATTTTGCATTTTATCATCTTTTTTTGCCCTTTTCAAATTTTCAAATGTTTTTGGATTTTCTGAAAAAAAAATACTCCCCCTAAAATGCAAACACATTTAAAGAAATTTGAAAACAAACTATACAAGTAACATGACAACCGATATCGAATCGCTTCAATTCGCCATCCACTTGGCATAAACAATCAGAACTCCCCCTCACAACAAACTATTTTCCCATTGAATTCAAAACACTTAAGTTTGTTTTAATCAAATGGTTTTTCCGGAAAATAAGTTTTGTTGATTGATTTTACCATTTGTAGGTTAGGGGTTTGGTTCATCACATTGTCTTTCAACCACTTGTAAAAATGATCCAATCAAGTTCAACCTAATGACCTTGATTAACCATTTGTAGATAAAAACCTTTTTCAACCACATGGCTTACCAACTAATATCACATGTAGGTTGAATTCTCAAGATGCCGATACCTACTCCTCACTTACCAACCTGGGAGTTCCGGCAAGTCATACCATTTTCAAAAACAATATAAGAATGATGCCGATTCATGCTCCATGATTACCAACTTGGGAGCTCCGGCAAGTTCAGAATTTTACTGTTCGTAGTAGGTACCATCCCAGTCACAAACCAGGGATGATACTTTACCTTGTTTCTTTGTTTTCTTCTCGTAAAATTCCTTGACTCCCTTGACCTTCCTGTAAACCATTTTTCCAAAAATATGTTTAACTTTGGAATTAAAGGTTTTCTCAATATCAAACTCTTTCTTTTCAGAGAAAAATTGGTTTGAAATCTCAACTTTACCAATTTTCTTCTTAAAATTTTCAGCCCGAAGTGGTGGAAAATTTTCATCATCCACAATCGGCACTGATTTTTCACATTTAACCTCAACCTGTGGCTCCTCTGACTTTGTGGAATCAGATTCATCGCCAGAAGATAGCTCCTCTGATTTTGACAAATCAGAATCATTGCTAGAACTACCATAAGACTTCTTAACAACCCATTTTTGGTTGTCAAATTTTGCTCGTTTCTTATAAAACCTATTTGAACATTCACCAATCTCAAAAATTGAATTTTTGAAAAGTTTTGTTCTATCAATTGGTGGTTCAAACACAACTTCTTTATCTTTCAGTTTACGAGAAACTCCCTGTTTTGATTGTTTTGCCTTGAAACAATTCTTGGCAATATGACCAACAATGTTGCATTGGAAACAGGTTCTCGTTTCTTTCATCTGATCAGCCATCTTCATCTCTTCTTGCTTCTTTACAAGGAATTCTTTGTTTGACTGATTTCTGAACATATTTTCTTTTTCTTTTTCAGAAGATGTACCTGAAACAAATATCATTTTTGATTTAAAATCACGAACATATTTTTCATTTTTATGATTTTCTGGAAGAATAAAACCCAGACCTTTCTTTTTGAAATTACCGTTATGGTTTGGTTTCTTATGAAAACCAGAACCAGAACTGTAACCCTTTTTCTTGTTTTCTCTTTGTTGAACTCTTGAGGTGTATTTTTTAGGTTTATCATTAAGATTTACATCTTTTATTTCAGAAATTTTAATTTCTGTTAGTTTGAAAACCTTTTTGATCATATTAGTTTTTACACCTCTTATTGGAAATTCCTCATCAAAATATAATTTGTCAGAATCATTCAAAGTATATGCAACTTTAAAAGTTTCATCATTCAAATTAGATTTTGATAACAGGAATTCTTTATTGTAAACCCTTTTGCTCTGTTTGTCGGTTTGATTAGAAATACTCGACTCAGACTCTGACTTTGTCATAGACTCCGACTTTGACTCCTCGGATTCATCTTTATCCAACACCTGATCGACCACTTTCTTTATTAACTCAGATTCATGATCAGTGTCAGATGATGTAAACATGACATCAATGTTATCTGGCAATTTAACTGTAGAATCCGACTCCCACTGTAAATTTGTTGCCTTTTCGACTCTTTCTGAATTTGGATTTCTCGGAGAATATCCATTTTCAAGCGGGGGTGGACACTTATTGTAACTGAAACCTTGTTTCTTACCAGAATCATTCTCTTTAGTATTCTTCTTCTTTTCTTTCTTCTTTTCAGAAGTCTTTTCTTCAGAAGCCTTTTGTTCTTCAGTTACTTCATCATCTTCAAATGCCTTCATGCCTTCAACAGTTGGATAAATCCTGTCAATGACATAAGAAGTACATGAGTAACTTTTCAACAAACGATTAACTCTTTCAGTTTCAATTCTTTGTGTTTCAAGTTTCTGTTCTAGCACAGCACACTTCTCGATGTAGTTGTTCACAACTTTCTGCTTTATTATGAAAGCTCCCTGAAGTGTCTTCATGGCTGTTGCTTGTTCTTCACTTGATTGATTGTATTGATTCATGGCTTTATTCAAGATATCATAAGATTCCTTCAGCCTATTCATGTTGTTCATCAACTCACTGTTTTTCTTCTTGATAATCTCACAATTCTCACACATCACCGGAACGTTCTTAGCATTAGATTCTGCATCAACTTCGAACTTTGGAACTACCACCTTTTTCTTTATCACTGGAACATCTTCATCATCACTGCTGACCGGTGTTTTAATCTTTTTCTTTTTGGCTTTTTCATCTTCACTATCACTTTCTGCCATCATTTTAAAATGAGCTGCCAAACTTCTTGCATGATACTCTTTATCATCATCACTATCTTCTTCAACTCGAGCAACAAACGCTTTTTGATGTGAAGTTTTGTTTGGATCATAATCATCCCAATTAAAACCTTCCCAGTTAAATCCTTTTGGTAACTTTTCATCATCTTGATTTATCAGGCATGCTTTGTTATCAGCTGAAATATATTTGTCCCAACTGAATCCTTTGGTTGGCTCTTTGTCATCCTGATTCACCATACAAGCTCTCTTTGAAGATTCCCCGATTACTTTTCTACCATGTGCCACTTGTGGTTCTTGTTGTTGTTAAGCAACTTGATGATAGATCGATTTCCGATAGTAATCATTGTTGTTGAACGGATTTTGAGCTCCACTTGCTTCGCGATTAGTGCACTCCCTCTTGAAGTGTCCTTTTTCCCTGCAACGAAAACAAGTGACTTTAGATTTATCAAAACCTAAAGTAGAAACATTAGCTTCACGCAAATCATCTCTTCCTGTGATCTGCTTAAATTTTTCAGCTCGTCTCAACACACTTGCCAAACACCACTTTATGTCCATCAATTCCATCTCTTCAGCATCAATCTGATCGTAATCCTCTTTTGTAAGCATTGGATTCCCGATCCTTCCTGCAACAAAACTACCATAAGATTCCAACAGAGTTCCCAACAAAGACATATGACTCTTAGCAATTTCTGCTGAATAATCTTCATCATTCTCCAGATTCAGTACAATATTGCACTGTAACTTCATGCCATTCTTTGTTGTTGAAATGTTTGGATCAAATGATGGATATGATGAAAAACTTGTGTTGCCGTTTGATCCTTTGGAAGAACCTTCCGATGAATTCTTTGCATTGAATGCAGTTTGAATCTTCGGTGACATGTTGGTGGTTTTATCACTGACGCCACCTTTGTAATAGAGACTAATGTCTTGTTCACCGTCGAAATCTTTCATTCTTGAAATCTTTCTTTGTTCCATCTCCTGAGCCTCAATCTTTTCGATGAACTTGCTAATTGTAAGATTGTTAAAACCTTTCTTGTTCCTCAACATCATAAGATATGTGCCCCAAGTCTCATATGGAAATGCATCAACTAGTTTTTCGATTAACTCTTCATTAGTTTTCTAGATGCTCAATCTCTTTATGTTGGCTAACAAATTGCAATATCGTTCAATGATTTGCTTTGTATTTTCATTATTCAATCCACGAAACAGATCAAACTCTTTCTTCAGAAGTGACTTTTTGTTTTTGACCATTTCTTCGCTTCCATGAAACTTCGATCTTAATGCTTTCCAGATTGAATAAGAAGTTCCATTGTGTTGCAATAGAACCAATATGTCTTCTTTCACAGCTTGTTGTAATAGACTCAACATCATTTTCTCATCTTTGTATTTCTTTCTATCTACAGCACTCAGATCTTTAATAGCAATCTTTTCCTCATCATCATTCATCGGTCGAACATATTTCGTCTCAACACATTCCCAAGCATCTAAGTAGTTTGCTTGTACCCAATTCTCAAAACGTACTTCCCAACCCTTATACTCCTCGATGTTCATGAGCTTAGGCGGTTTTTGCATCGTCCCTGTTTCATTTTCCAACATCGTGTTCTGTGCAAGAGTAATCGGGGTAACTGGAGTAGCGAATGCGTTATAAAATTCCTCGTCCATGTTTCGGTTTTTCAATTTTTACAAAAACAGTCTGTTCAGGCGAAATAATACTTCAAACGACACTACGCCAAAACAGGGCTTTAGCCACACTTTTTCTAAAACAGCTCTGCCACTTTTTTATTAAATGTGTGACTAAAGGTCATTCACAACATTTCAAAATACTTTTAGCCGCATATTTTATTATTTAATGTGACCATTGTATACCAGTTCAAAACCATTAGCCACACTTTTAGAAAATAATGTGACATTTATTAGCCACAACTCGAAAAGTGTGGCAAAATTTGATATACAGTCACATATTTTTGTTTCATGTGACCAAAAAAACATATATTTGAAACTTTTAGCCACACTTTAGGAAAAAAAATGTGACATTTATTAGCCACACTAGAAAACTGTGGCCAAATGTGATCTACGGCCACAATATTTGTTTCATGTGACCAATAACACATCTGTTGGAACCTTTAGCCACACTTTAAGAAAAAAAATTGTGATATTTATTAGCCATGGTCGAAAAGTGTGGCCAAATGTAATCTATGACCACAATATTTGTTTCATGTGACCAAAAACAGATGTATTCGAAACCTTTAGCAAACACTTTGAGAAAAAATAGCCACACTAGAAAAGTGTGGCCATATGGTATCTACAACCATTGTAAATGTTTGATAATGTGGCTATAATCTAATACATATGGCCACATATATTATTTTGTGTGCCCAAAGGTTAGACAATAACCACACTTAAAATTACAATAATTTATGTGGCTTTACATAAATATTTGTCATACCATCGTCACTTTTTTTTTGTGTAACGGAATGATATCTGATGTCATGGGCAAAATGTGTGCCCAAAGGTTAAACATACTATATCTTTAAAAATTCCCTCCAAAATATTTGATTCTACGCCATAAGTTCCCCCCAAAATATATCATCCTAAAACTTCTCACTCAAATAATATTCTCATTTATAAATTACAATATTTAATAAAAAAAATAAACTATTATTAAATATTATATTATCTAAACCATTTTTGTTATTACTCATGTTTTTCTAAATAATAAGTCAATGTATGCATATGAGATACGCTTATATACATTTTTTGTAATATATTTTTAATTTTGTAGACAACATTTTTTTAATAATCATATGTTTTTAAGATATTTTGAATGGTACCGTACCGTTAAAATTTCCGTACCCACCTTTTAGCATTTTCGGGATCGTAACTTACAGTTCATCATTATGGAACCAGTATTTTATCAACTTTTACCTTCAAAAACCGTACCGTCCCATACCGAGTGTTTTTTCTATGCCGCTACTAGCACCAAATTTTGGCAATTTTTGGGATCGGTATGTTCGGTACTGGTACATTCGGTACCAAACTAATCCCTATTATATCATATATGTCTTAATGATCCATATTAGGCCTTAATGGATCACAATGGGCGATAGTAAATTATATATGTCTTAATAGGCCATATTGGGTCTTAATGGATCAGGATCGCCAACAGTTGATTATATATGTTTTAATGGACCATATTGGGCATTAATGAGTCACAATGGACAATAGTGGATCATATATGTCTTAATGAACTATATTGGACCTTAATGGATCACAATGACCAATAGTTAAACATATATGTCTTAATGAACCATATTAGGCCTTAATGGATCATAATGAACAATAGTAGATCATATATGTCTTAATGGACCATATTGGGCCTTAATGGATGACAATGAACAATAATAGATCACATATGTCTTAAATGGACCATATTGGGCATCAGTGGATCGCAATGGCTAATAGCAGATCATATAATTCTTAAAAGGGCATATTGGGCCTTAATGAATCATGATGGGCAATATTAGATCATATATGTCTTAATGAACCATATCGGGTCTTAATAGACCACCACGTTGAATAGTTGATCATACATGTCTTAATGGATCATGGTTCAGCACTTACTGGTTCAGACCTTTTACTGTTTCAGCACTTAACCATTCAGAAGTTGCCAAACAGCCCCTTAATGGACCATAACAAAGTATAGTTGATCTTATTAATGTAACATACTAGGATTAATAGTCACAATAACTCTTGATAAACCATGATAGGCTTTAGGATTTCATGTTAGATTTTAAATGGTTACGTCTTATTTAATGTTAGTTGTTTCAATAAGTTTTTCTGTATGGTTCAAATTAAAATTTTGAATTTACTTTTTTAAAACATGTAATTTATATATTTTTACAAATATATACACACACACACACACACACTAACATATATCTATACTATATATAATATACATATCCAAAGGACTTCTTAAAGTCATTGAAATTTCCTTAAAACACCCCTAAAGCATAATGTACAAGTCTTTTAAGCACCAGAAAACTTCACTTTCCACTTATACCCTTTCCCCTAAACTTAACACGCGGACACACAAAAACTAGGGTTTCTCTCATCTCTCATTTGGTCCGCCGCTCATCCTCTCATCCTCTGCTCTCTCTCTCTCTCTATATGGCGACTTCATCAGGCCTCTCTCGGATCTCGCCAGATCTGTGAGGATTTCACCATGTTCCTCTGCTCTCTCTCCCACCGCTTCCATGTTCCTCTCTCTCTAGCGATTCGGGATATCTTTGTTCACCAGATCTATGAAGTTTCAACAGATCGATGAAGATGGTGATGGTGGTGTTGGTCTGAAGCGGAACGATGACGGAGAAAGGGGTTGATTTAGGGTTTATCCTATGGTGGTTCAAGGTGACGACGGTAGTCTTAGCAGAGGCTAAGATTCTAGCAACATTCAAGGTGAAAAACAAAGATCCAGGTATGTTTTCTTTTTACTGATTTTGGTCAGTACTGGTCGAATTTCTAACGAAACAATTCAGGCGATTCAAGAAGACCAAGGCAATTCCAACCACTCGACAACCCTAAGGTATGAATATTCAAGATTTGATTCAAGTTAACTGATTTTATATGGTTTTTTAGGGGTCTTTTGCTAAATCTTGATGTAGGTTGAATTCGGTATACTATATACTTAGCATTTAGTTTGAATATTTAAGATTTGCTCTAAATCAATTGATTTTATATGGGTTTTTAAATGTTTTTTTGTTAAATCTTGTTGCAGGTTGAAAAAGATATTCTGTATGCTTAGCCTTTGGTTTGCATATTCAAGATTTGCTTCAAATGAACTCATTCCTGATGGCTTTTTAACGGTTTTTTTTTTGTTTGAATCTTGTTCAATATATGGCTGTTAAAAAGATCTATACTTTACTTGTTGTTTGTGGGGTTTATATTGATCTTTGTTGGCCCAATTTCTCTTGCTACCAAAGCTGGTGATGGTAGTTGTTTGTGTAAACTCAATTTGAGTACTTTTTAGTTTGTTTAATTTCTTAATCTCAGATCTACCAATGATTTTTAACTTTTTAGTATGTTTAATCTCTTAATGGTGTTTTATGGTGTAGATGAAGATGGGGGGCTGAAGGTCGAGACAGAAATCTGCCACATTCAAGATCCAACTTTACAGACTTGAAAAATCATGAAACAACAAACATTATTGCAGAAAGATGACACACTAGGAGAATGAATTTGTAACACCTCGAAAATTCACGTCCTATAATGTGTTGACACGTGTCATAAAGTCTGAACGTGTGAAAGAATGTTATAAAAGGACTAAAGTTGACAAACATGGAAAGTATGTGATTTTACGGGTTCTGAATGTCAACAGTGAATAAATATAATGTACATTAACCCTACACGATGCTCATACCTTCAAACGAATAAATCATGGATCATACGAAGCTAAAGGTGAGAGATTACAAACTACAGGGGTTAAATGTGTCAACATGTCTAAAGATATACCTCTGAGTGGCCTTTTGACAAACCCGAAGCTTTGTAAATGTTAATTATGCTCACTAGAATGCACGATTTAAATTTCGTAAAGTTTCGTTAACGTATGAGAAAGTTATGATCGAATTCGTGTGCGAGGGGTTAAAGCGTCAACGTTGAAAATTAGGCCTTTTCGGGTAACAATAAAGTTACCCGGGGACTTAACGAAGTGGGTATATATCTTGAGGCCCTTATAGATCAATATTGAGGGTCCATATCGCAATAAACAAGTGTCTGTACAAAGTTTGAAGAGACAGGGACTGAAACTGCAATTTAACAAAAATATGTTGGAAGACTCTGAGGGCTCGCGTAGCGCGAGCACCTGATACACATGCAGTGGCGCTACGCCACTGCCACATCTGGACAGAATTGTTTATTCTTTGATCCTTTGTCTGCACATTGAACTTGGATGCAACTTTGATCGATCTTGCTCTTTCATTTGGCCCCTAAAACACCCCTAGAACATGTAGGACACTTGTGGTGTGTGCTAGACTTATTTGTCAATCAATTGTGGTGCCTTGAACACTATATAAAGCACACAAGGTGCAACACTTGATCATACACACTTCAAACTCATCCCTGGCCATTTGAGGAGCTTCCAAGCTAATCCCAAGCCTTCCTAATCATCCATTAAGCACTTGTAAGTATGCCTAACCTTCTCTAATTATGTTTAGCTTAGTATTTAGCTTAAAAGTCAAAATATCGTAGTTAACGTTTGACTTTGAGATTAGTTATAAACGGCTCAGTCATATCTCAAATTGAAAGTTGTTATGAGTTGGTAATTATGTGGGTAATAAACCCTCAAAAGGGTTCCCCCTGATTTCCACTCTAACTAGGTCGTTTGTCGAGTCAAAGATGATTAGAAAAAGTCAACAGAAATGTAATCTTTCGTTTAACGCATAATTAACAAGGTAAAAGGCGTGTAACCTATTTTATCATTCATATAACTTGATAATAAGCATAAGAACTTGTCTAAGCTTGTTTGATTCGACAACTTTCCATTGTGAACCGATTCGGAACCGAAAGTCGCAAAGCTTTGACTTTTGCTTTGACTTCAGTTCTGACCCGCTTTAGTATGATTTGGAAATGCCTTAGGGTTTCCTTAGGACCAGGCTACATGTTAGCATAACCCTCTGTGGTTGGTTCATTGATTGACCCATTCGTTTACGCGTTTCCGTTAATTGCTCATATGTTGACCATTATGCCCTTATTACCTTAGAACGTGATTTATGAAAATGTAAAAGTGTAGAAACCTTAATTACTGATATATAAACTTGTATGCAAAGTTTGACATCAGTTTGACTTGTAGATTAAGAGTTATGCTCATTATCGCAAAACTAATGCTTTATGTTAATAAAACAGCGTAATTAGCGTATAGCCTAGTTAAGCCGACTTTCTGGTATCAAACTTAATACCCACTGATGTAATATATTATTTTGGAATTTTTAAAGATTTTAATTAATTTTAGGCTGAGCATAACTCATAGTCGTAGGCTTAATTCGGTAATTGTCGGTTTTGCCCTTACGGGCCATAAAATGAATACTTGATGATTTCGTGCTGTTTATGGTCATCAAGTAATTGATGATTGCATTTGCAGAATAAGGGTAAACTAAAATTACTTAGAAAACATACCTGTATGTAGGCCTTAGAAAACACATTAAAGAAAAGTGAGTCATCAAGCGTCCTTATCTAAAACAAAAAGTACAGATACATTACAAAATTGCAAAAGATTCACACAACTGTACCATTCAACATCACACTCAAACCAGTAAAGAGAATATTCAGTCTTTATGTAATGTAAAACTATTATCTGAAACTGACCGCATGTTTCATATCATCATAGTTTGTGTGGTCCACAATCCCTCTCATCAGAACTTACAATATTATTGTGGTTTATTTGCTTATGTAATTGGTGACTTATGGTTATTCTTTTGTTTTTGTGCTAGATGATGAAGTTTTAGACGTCTTATGTGTGAAGTATAAGGTATGCTGGTAATTTTGATAGTTTTGAGAACGCCTTATGCAAGGCGCTTAAGAAGCAAGGGCCTTTTTTTAACAAGGGGTAGAGTATAAATGAACTGTTTTTAGGGGGTAAGACATGTTTTAAGTTGGTTTAGGCTGGTTCCAAGCCATTTTTAGATGTTTCATACCAGTTTCAGCCTTGTTCAGGCCTGTTTTTAATTCGCCGGAAGGTGTTATTGTTGCGTTAGGTTGCGTTGCAGATAATGTCGCTGGATTACCTCGTTCTGCTTCATGGCAGGATCTGAAGGTCTGTTTCTTTTTTTTAAGCACACAGAAATGTTAGAGAAGATGGTTCATAGACTTCAAAAGCAGTTTTTCAAGGGCTCAATCTGGCTTGCTAAGTAAACTAGCCGGACTCAAATAGGATCATTAGAGATTGAGGTCATCTGATGTGTATTCAAATGCGTTAAACCTTCTAAAGCGCCTTATTTAGGATACAAGTTGCATTGTTATTATAGTAATAATAATAATTTTAGTAGTCATATCTAACATGCTAATTAAATATTGTGTACATAATGTTTGTCAGTTTGTGAACCATTTTTATATGCACTAAAGCTTTATCTGTTTTGACCCGTACCTGTGTCAACTGTCGACTCGTTAGTTGTGACACTTATGACTTAACCACACATTTTGTCGTCTCTAATTTGATAGCAAGCTGAGCTCCACGAAATTAGTTTTAATCCCAAAGAACGTTGCTAGTTATATTTTATATAGTTTTAAGCATTAAAGTAAATAAGCTAATAAAGTATACCTATCGAATGATTTACAAATCTAGAGTTGAAGAGTTAAGCTTGTACACTTGCGAGGGTCTTAGATTGTCAATAAGTTCTGTCTAAACTCATTATGTGGACACAATCTGAGCCACTAGACATAAATACAGCTTTTTAAGTAACTTATTTTTTTAGTTAACTGTTTGATTTGCGTTCTTATTGCTAAGCACACAATGATCGTCTCAAAAACTGATATAATTTTGTTTTTGGCTTTTTTAATTGGATTATTAACTGGTCAATGCTAGGATCACATGCATCAAGCGAGTGTTGTTTGTTACTCTCAAGTTTTCTATGATCGCGAAGGTGAGATGTACTTACCATGTATTCTATTCATTTTATTTTTAGAAACTTAAACTTTTTGACAAATTAAGATCAACCCACCCGATAACTAGGCTCACTTATATTTCTTTCCAGGAATGAGAGGGATTGTGGACTACACAAACTATGATGATATGAAACATGCGGTCAGTTTCAGATAATAGTTTTACATTAGACTATGGGGTATGGGGCGGGGGTTGGGGTGTGGGTTGGGTACAAACACCCAAGTCACCATCCCGGGTGGGCTTGGGTTTCGGCGTGGCCCCTTGGGCGGGGGTTTCAGCTCGGGCGTGGGCGGGCCTAGCGGTCTTCCGTGGCCGGCTCTCATTGGCTGGGTTGGCTAGGCTATAGGTGGCTAGGCTTTTTTTTTTTTTTAATTTTGTGTGTATTTTTATAATAATTGAAAAAAAAATTATAACACGTGGCCAACCCATGCGGGCTAACCACGCCCCGCCATACCGACCCAACATGCAACTGACCAGCGGTGCCCCTCGAAGTCCACGTGTCAACCCATGCCCCAAACCCCCGCCCCACCATACCTCACGGTCTTACATAAAGACTGTATATTCTCTTTACTGGTTTGAGTGTGATGTTGAATGGTACAGTTGTGTGAAACTTTTGCAATTTTTTAATGTATCTGTGCCTTTTGTTTTAGATAAGGAAGCTTGATGACTCACTTTTCTTTAATGTGTTTTCTAAGGCCAACATACAGGTATGTTTTCTAAGTAATTTTAGTTTACCCTTATTCTGCAAATCGCCAAAGTGGCCAAACCTCAGGGACGGAATGGCATTTTACTCCAAAAAAAACAACTCTTTTTCACATTTGTAGAACTGTTAATTCATACCAAAAGATAACATAGTTCCATATTTAGTTGTAGGTTAATGCCATATACATTAAAATAGCATATGTTGATTTCTGCGCATAAATATCTTTTTATTGTTTAGGTTGGAATCTCCATGGTCTAAACTTTTAGGCAATATGTTGATAATATATGCTGGAGTTTTATTAACAGGTAAGATGTTCTATTAGTCTTGTAATTATATCTTATTTAATATAGTCTAACCCATATCTTGATAATCAATATTCGTAAGTTACATGCTACGTTTCGTATAACTTATTTAATTCATTGCTTGCTATGATTCAGTTAGATTCTAATTACAATTTTTAATCACATTTGGATTTTATTGTCATAAATCTATAATTACAGCTGCAACAAATTTGTTGGATTTTGCAGGAAGTTGCATTGTTAACTGATGGGAAATTTTCAGGTGGTTCCCATGGATATGTTGTTGGAAACATTTGCCCTAAAGCACAGGTTTCATCATTTTCTAATGTTTTGAATACCTTCAATAGTAACGGAGTAGCTTGTGATAATGATATTGGATTTCTTATTTTGCACCTAAATAAAAGTAAAAAAAAAGAGCAAAGGATGAATGTTTTATGGATCATTAGTAATAATGCACATTTATTTCACATGATTTTGAGTCTAGTTCATTGAACAAATTTTTGTTCACAAATCTGTTTTTAAGAGAAAAAGAACAACCTATTGAGATTTCATTTATTCTATCATTGTAAATACAAGATTCTGTTCCATGATGTTAGGTGTGCAAGCTGGTTATGTGTTGTGAAGGGATGTGGCTTGACCCGTTCGAAATAAGGCTTCAAATGGAGGAGGCTTTACTGTCATGGTACTATATTTATCCGTTTAGTGTAAAAGAAAACTTTATGTGGATTGGTGAATGTATCGGAAATAAGGGAAAGTAGTGCCAAAACAAAAGGATAGATTTTGGATTCATTATTTGCAAACATGAAGGAGCAAAGGATGAATGTTTTATCTCAGCAACAACACAACAATAATGTGGGGAGAAGAAATGGACCTGGACAACCAAGGCATATGTTTTCTTCTAAATGGCTATTGAAGACCTTGAGAGGGATCCACATGAAGTAGTTGTTGCATTATTTTTAGATAGCTTATGATCAAAAGTTTATGTAATATATTATTTAAATTTAAAACTTATGTATGGATTTTGGTTTATTATTATTATTAATATCATTAGTTTTGTTTTTAGGTTTGCTCATGTTTACTACTTTACTTTTGTTTTAATTTTACAAAAAAAAAAATGAAAATAAAATTGATAATTACGCAAAAATGGCCATATAGAACCACAACAAATATATGTGGCTAAAGGTTGGACAATAGCCACACTTAGAATCTACAAAATTTGGTGTGGCTATAAATAATCGTTAGCCACAACATAGTCACTTTGTTTCTTGTTTATGTGACCGAATGATACCAAACATCATGGGAAAAAAGTTATGTGTGACTAAAGATTAGAAAATAGCCACACTTAAAATTACAAAATTTAATGTGGCTGTAAATAACCATTAGTCACACCATAGTCACTTTGTTTTTTGTTTATGTGACGAAATGATACCAAATGTCATGGGAAAACAAAGTTGTGTGACCAAATGTTATACAATAGCCACACTTACAATTACAAAAATGTTTTATGTGTCTAATAAAAGTTTTTAGCCACACTTACAATAAATTTATGTGACTATATAATAGAATCGACGACATTTATAGTAAATTCATGTGGCCGTTGCTACAATTTAGCCACACTTAATAAACACAGTGCTTGATTACAACCTTTTTTTGCCACACTCTTTTTTAACTAATGTGGCTAAAATAGACTTTTTACTAAATTTATATGACCATATAATAGAACCAGTCACACATAAAGTACATTAGTGTGACCATTGCTACCATTTAGCCACACTTATGCTTGATTCCAGCAAGAAATTTTTAGTACCCTTTAGCCACACTTTTAAGTTGCAACGACCACTAAAAAGTGAATGTGGCCGTATGATACCTACGATGACTGGACCTTTGGTCACACTTGAGTTGAAAAAAATTTGTGTGGCGAAACACATATAGTCACACTTTTTTAGTGTGGCCGTAGCCCTTTTTTGACGTAGTGCGAGATACCCTTCAAGCGAAATAACCAATTTCAAACGGACACACTCCTTTCAAGCGAAATAAGCACTTTCAAACGGAATCCCTTTTGACCTTTTCAAGCGAAATACCTATTGAAGCGGAATCACTAGAACTTTCAAGCGAAATTATGTTTTCAAGCGGAAACAACCCAAATTTCAAGCGAAATCACTGGTTTCAAGCGGAATAAGAGACTAATTCCGTTTGAAAAGCTGCTGATGTCATCAATCTCGCATTGATTTCAAGCGGAATTACGAAATTTCTCAGATTTAGATCGATTTTAGGTCCAAAACTTTCAAGATTTTATTAAAACAGTATTACACACAACATATGAGAAATTTAGCCGATTTTAACCGTGAAAAGTTGTATATTTTGAAAACGAAGGTGTAGAAATCAGAATTTGCAGCTGAATTGGTAAGAACTCTTCTTCCTGAGCTCTGATACCACTTGTAGGATCGTTTTCAGACCCAAACGAGTCGATCAGAAGAGTTTTAACCAGAATGAAAGGCGGAAACAGACATTCCGAGGTCAATTCAGCAAGATATACACTTTAACTGTCGATATTATTGATATAATAACGTTTTACAGCAAGACGACACTTCGGCAGCACTTCGTTGCTTTGACCGGAATCGTTACAAATGAAATCAGGCACAAGGGTATATATAGGGTTCTGATTTCGCTTGAACATGCTTCAAGAGGAATCATGTTCTCAAGCGGAAACAGGTTCAAGCGGAATTAGAAACTTAATTTCGCTTGAATGTGCCATGACACTTTCAAGAGAAATCACATGTTCTAATTTCGCTTGAACATGTCATTCACCCTATTTTTGACATTTTTCTCGTATTTCGTGCCCTGATCTATCTAAATACATACAAGACTCGATACAAGACGAAGTCGACAGACGCATGCACCAACAAAATGTGTGAGGAATTGTGAATGATTAAGTGGGTATTTATAGGGGAGCTTGATTTCATAGGATTTTGACTTGTGTTATTGCAAGATTCAAAGCTCTAATCTCACTTTACACTTGTGCCCATGGTTTATAATACAAGGGGAACATCAAAACAAGTCCATTATATTCAAAATCAGAGGTTAAAACCACCAAAATCAGCTGAATGGACCGACTTCATTGTTGTTGTCTGGCAGGATATCGTGCCCCGTGTAGACATGCCCTTTAGCTTATGCGCCCCGCCAGAGAAACTTTGACAGTTTGTCAAGTTTAGTCCCTGCAAGTGTAAAACTTGGTTTTTGATGCATTTTTGACACATTTAAGCCCCATTAACCCCATTTCAAGGCTCAAAAATGAAGTAAAAGTATAGGGAACATGAAATATGATCAAAACATCTTGGATGACAGTTCGTTTGGTCGTACGGTCGCGTTGTTCTGTTAATCACGATGAAAACTCAAACGGACGCGAAAACGATCCAAATTGCGCGACGAATGGTATTTTTCATTCCAATCACTAAAATAAAATATTTTAATGATTACAAAAATTTTTGGATGTTCGGATATGTTCAGAACGTAAGATATGCGTGAAAATGCAAACTTATGCACTTTTTGACGCCTTTAGTACCTATTGATCAAATAAGTTTATTTTCGCATACCGAACCCCTCAAAGCCTATTTCTAAGCTATGTAAAAGATATTTAAGGTATTTTTAGCTTATGATAAAGTTCCGGAATGTTCGTTACTATACAAATCGGCATAGTTTCGCAGTTTGACGCAAATAGTTCCTGCGATCGAATAGACTTGTTTTCGACACACCAAACCATCCAAAACTTATTTCTAAGTCATGTAAGGGTTATTTAAGGTATGTTAAGCCTATGTCACTGTTCCAGAGTGTTTGTTGCATTAAACTGATTATGTTTACGCATCAGTTCGCGTATAATTTTCTAGGAAGCGATTTAAAGCTCGAAATTGAACAAGAATTGATATGTGCAATTGATGCACACATTTATACAAATCCCAAGTAAGAAACACAATATTTCATTGGTTTTGTATTCTTATGATGGTCGAAAAGGCACAGATGTCACAGTCTCCCCTACTTTAGGAAATTTCGTCCCGAAATTTATTCGTAGGAGTCTGTTTGTAACATTGTGTTAAACAATCGTCTTGTAGGGAATCTAGGGCATCATCTATTTGCGTAGAGTAACCCATCAAAGATTTCCATGCAAGGCATAACCTTGTCATTCCCCAGGGGATATACTTTGAAGCGAAAATGAATGGATGATTCATTTTCTCCAATGGATTCTTCGTCAGATGTGAAAATGAAAGAATAATCGAAAAGATATTCATTTCCCCCGATGGATATTTCTTCTGAAGCGAAAATGAATGGATGATTCATTTTTCCTCAAAGGGTACTTCTTCAGAAGTGGAAATGAAGGTATAATCGAAAGGATATTCATTTCCCCCGATGGATATTTCTTCAGAAGAGAAAATGAATGGATGATTCATTTTCCTCAATGGATTCTTCGTCAGAAGTGGAAATGAAGGAATAATCGAAAGGATATTCATTTCCCCCGATGGATATTTCTTCAGAAGCGAAAATGAATGGATGATTCATTTTCCTCAATGGATTCTTCGTCAGAAGTGGAAATGAAGGAATAATCAAAAGGATATTTATTTCTCCCGATGGATATTTCTTCAGAAGAGAAAATGAATGGATGATTCATTTTCCTCAATGGATTCTTCGTCAGAAGTGGAAATGAAGGAATAATCGAAAGGATATTCATTTCCCCCGATGGATATTTCTTCAGAAGCGAAAATGAATAGATGATTCATTTTCCTCAATGGATTCTTCGTCAGAAGTGGAAATGAAGGAATAATCGAAAGGATATTCATTTCCCCCGATGGATGTTTCTTCAGAAGCGAAAATGAATGGATGATTCGTTTTCCTCAATGGATTCTTCATCAGAAGTGGAAATGAAGGAATAATCGAAAGGATATTCATTTCCCCCGATGAACATTTCTTCAGAAGCGAAAATGAATGGATGATTCATTTTCCTCAATGGATTCTTCGTCAGAAGTGGAAATGAAGGAATAATCGAAAGGATATTCATTTCCCCCGATGGATATTTCTTCAGAAGAGAAAATGAATGGATGATTCATTTTCCTCAATGGATTCTTCGTTAGAAGTGGAAATGAAGGAATAACCGAAAGGATATTCATTTCCCCCGATGGAAATTTCTTTAGAAGCGAAAATGAATGGATGATTCATTTTCCTTAATGGACTCTTCGTCAGAAGTGGAAATGAAGGATTATAGAATAAGATATTCATTTCTCTGATGGATATTTCTTCAGAAGCGAAAATGAATGGATGATTCATTTTCCTCAATGGGTTCTTCGTCAGGAGTGGAAATGAACTTAATTCAACCTTTCGCTCGTTTGGACACTGAACATGTCTGAAGGTGCTTTCTAGACTCTCGAACCATTGCAGGAGTGCAGTTTCTCCTTGAGACCCTGAAAATTTTTATGGCTTAGCTGAGTTGAATGTGTTGAAGTTACATGGAGCATTATTGTTGTTATTATTGGCTTGGTTAACTTGAGCAATGATGTTTGGGAGTGCAGCAGCCATTTGCTGCGTAATGATGGCTGCCAGTTCGACATTAGGTATCTGATAGCTACGTCGAGGAGGCATTCTAACAGAGGAAACATGAGAGAAAACGAGTGAGATGACATTGGGTACGAATAGAATGTTACAATTACCGACCAAAAAGCATAGATGATGGTCATTTGTTCATACCACGAAGCAAACAAACGACGAACAAAAGCTGAACAAAGTAAATAGGTCCTCATAATGTATCGCGAAGACATGCTTTGGCCTATAAGTGGACACTCACCCCAAGAGTTCCCAGGTAAGAGTGACTGGTCCGATTATGTGGATTTGTACGAACACTCTAGCCTTAGACAGAAAACTCGGGATATAGGCACCCACCCTTCCAGATTGCACGTGTTCACATTAATAAGACCCAAACTTTGATGAAATTTTGAAAACTTTGAAGGTTCAAAACCTTATAACAAATCTTCTAAGAAGAGATGATTAGTTTTCAAGTCGGATTCGTAATTTGTGTTCTTGTTTTGGTTGTCACCTAAAGATAGGCGACGTTATTGTTTTAAGACTAAACATAAGATAACTTGTGTTAGGGTCCTAGGAAGGTTATAGTCTAGGTCAAAGCATTATTAATAACCTAATTCCCTATAACCATGAGCTCTGATACCAAATTTTCTGTCACACCCCGACCGCGTTAAAACAACAAACCGCGGCGGAAACGTCGGGGAGTGTTGTAATAGATTCATTGTTTCACAACACATGGATTGAAGTTCTGTTTTATTGAATTAAGTTTATTACATTATCTTGAAATCCGAAACAAAACATGAACAATTGTCTTTCATTGTTATTAAGTCACTAAGGCCTCGTCCATTCCTATGTGAGCATGCACCAATATCATCATCAAACATCATCAACTATGGTACCTGAAACATATGTGAAAATACGTCAGCATAAAAATGCCGGCGAGTACATAGGTTTTGTGTGAGTGTCAGATTCATGGCACGCTTACATGTTGAAATAACTTGAACAACTTCGTTAATCGATATTAGAAAACCTAGTTTTGTAAAATGTTTGTATTGTAAATTGAATAACCAAGTCAAAACTGATTAGTTATAGTTTATAAAACCTTGATGCCATGAATCTTAACTCAAAACATTTGTTTATGTAAACCCAGATCGTAAATCGTTTTTGTAATAAACCTCGAATGGTTTATATTGTTAGAAAAACCTTGTAATGTAACTTTGTTTTGAAAACATTTGCCCAAGTGATCTAGATAACGCAACGAAATATAATGTGTTAAAAGCACTTATATATAGGAAGTACCAGCGGCGTATCTACCATGATTTTATCACATTACACCCACCCCGTTACCTAATCACTTCCATAACCCAGACGTTTAATAGTTCAAATAGTTCACATAGATCAAATAGTTCCAATGGTTCAAATAGTTCAAATAGTTCACATAGATCAAATAGTTCCAATGGTTCAAAAAGTTCAAATAGTTCACATAGATCAAATAGTTCCAATGGTTCAAATAGTTCAGATAGTTTAATATAAACCATAGCATTTGTTTACAAAACTCGAAATTGTTTAGCACATATGAATCACCCCAAAACAGTTTAAAATGGTAAAAGAGGGGAACTATGTACATACATTAATTTGGAAGGTATCCTCAATCTAATGAACTTAACGAAGCTCAGGCAAATCAAGGAAATCAAGTGGCACCTAGTAATCGGATTGCTAAGTTAGAGAATAAACACCTAAATCGGAAGATCGGGTAGAATGAGGTCACGTAAACCAAATGAGTATTGAGACTCATGGGATATGGTTTAACAAAGCCTACATTCTAAATCAGAACCTATCCTAAGTGCTTACGACCCGTTATGACCCATTAAGGTAGCTTACGCTACTTTAACGCGTCGTTCGCGCGAATGCGCGTTCGAGATGCCTAACTAGTCCTATGACAAGCATTATATGCTTAAACATGTTTAAATATGTTGCATAATCAGTTTAAGTGACAAAAGTTAGGTTACATATGCTTAAAATTCAATTATGCATGAAAAGGGCATTTTGGTCATTTTCCTAAGGCATATAAACTACCTATCATACAACTAATTAAACTAAGTGACCATAAGGTATAACGTCGGAAGGTTATTCCCTATACAACTATGGCCACTAAACATGCTTGGTCGGATCCTAGCGATCGACCAAATGGGTCGGGTTCGAAGGTCTAAGCGGTGGTTTAGACTGCTTGACTTTACGACCCTATATAAGCACTAGACTAAAAGTGACGAGTTAAACATGTTAAAACATGTTTAACTAAGTTAGAAAATAGGTTTTGATAAACAAAGTGTTTTGATACCCGAAAATAGCTTCGATGCAAAATACGCATAAACACGTATTTTGACCGAAACTTGGACTCGTCACTTCGACTAATCAACGTGGTAATCAGTAGGTATAGTCACAAGGGACTATAACCATCGTGATTATGCTCACGTTGCAAAGTTCGAACGAACTTTGTGTTGACCAAAGACTGGTCAAAGCAGAAAGTCAAACATTGTTTGACTTTCATGCTTGAAAAGCAATAAAAAGCATGAAAGAAGATTACAAAAGGTTTAAGCAAGGAAGAATTTGATCCAAAATACTCAGGTATGAAGTATTAACTTCAACTTAGAGTAAATTTCAGATCAAATGTGTGAGGAATTGATGATCTAAGTCATGTAAGGGTTATTTAAGGTATGTTAAGCCTATGTCACTGTTCCGGAGTGTTTGTTGCGTTAAACTAATTATGTTTACGCATCTATTCACGTATAACTTTCCAGGAAGCGATTTAAAGCTCGAAATTGAACAAGAATTGATATGTGCAATTGATGCACACATTTATACAAATCCCAAGTAAGAAACACAATATTTCATTGGTTTTGTATTCTTATGATGGTCGAAAAGTCACAGATGTCACAGAACGATTGAACGATTTTGAACGATTGGACGATTTTGAACGATTGAACGATTTGAAAAATTTAAGCAAGTTAAATGAATTGAACGAACGATTGGTTTTTGGTTAGTGTTTAGATAACGGGACGGGTGTAATGTGATAAAAGCATGGTAGATACGTCGTTGGTACTTCTTATATATAAGTGTTTTTATCATATTACGTTCCGTAGCATTATTTAGTTCACTTGGACGAACGATTTTCAAACGATACACGCAACGATGTTTACTATACGATATAAACCATATGAGTTATTTTACGAGAACGATTTACGATTTGGTTTACATAAACAAATGTTTTGGGTTAAGATTCATGGCATCGATGCTTTATAAACTATAACCAATCTGTTTTGGTTATTCATTTTACAATAAAAATGTTTTACAAAACAAGGTTTTCTAATATCGATTAATGAAGTTGTACGAGTTATTTCAACATGTAAACGAGCCATGAATCTAACACTCTCACAAAACCTATGTGCTCGCCGGAATTTCTTTGCTGACTTTATTTTTACATATGTTTCAGGTGATGTCGAATGATGTTGATTGAGACTAGGATGCATGCTCACTTAGGACTGGACAAGGCTTTAGTGACCTAATAAACGATGATAGACGATGTGGTTGTGTTTTAACCTTAAGTTCAAGACAATGTAAATAATTAATAATTCAATGAAACGAAACTTTTGAATCCATGGTTGTGAAACAATAATTATGTCGCTCCACTCCCCGACGTTTCCGCCGCAGTTTCGTTGTTTTACGCGGTCGGGGTGTGACAGAAGAGTTGGTATCAGAGCCCATGGTTATAGGGAATTAGGTTATTAGTAATGCTTTGACCTAGACTATAACTTTTCTAGGACCCTAACGCAAGTAAATTTGCGTTTAGATTCTAAAACAATACCGTCACCTATCTTTAGGTGATAACCACAAAGAGAACACGAATAACAAATCCGATTTAAAAACCAATCATCTCTTCGTAGATGATTTATTATAAGGTTTTGAACCTTCAAAGTTTTCAAAAATCTCGTCAAAGTTTGGGTCTTATAATGTGAACACGTGCAATCTGGAAGGGTGGATGCCTGTATCCTGAGTTTTCTGTCTAAGGCTAGAGTGTTCGTACAAATCCACATAATCGGACCAGTCACTCTTACCTGGGAACTCTTGGGATGAGTGTCCATTTATAGGCTAAAGCATGTCTTCGCGATACATTATATTGACCCATTTACTTTGATTAGTCACTGTGTATCGTTTGTTTGTTTGAGGTAACGAATGAATGATCACCTTCTTTATGTTTTGTCGATGTTTTCAATACCTCTTTTGTTTATTCAATTGTCGATCTCACTCATTTCTCATGTTTCCTTGTTCTTTTTAGAATATGCCTCCTCGACGAGATGCACAACCTCAAACTAACGCCGAAATCGCAGCCCTTGTCGCTCAGCAAATGGCTGCTGTGATTCTGAACCTAATTACTCAGATTAATCAAGCGAACAACAACAATAACAATAATGCTCAGTGTAGTTTCAAGATTTTCAATTCGGCTAAACCACTAAAGTTTTCTGGGTCTCAAGGAGCAACTGCGCTCCTACAATGGTTCGAGAGTCTTGAGAGCACCTTTAGACATATGCAATGTCCGAATGAGCGTAAGGTTGAGTTTGCGTCAAGTGTTTTTGAGAAGCGTGCTCTTACATGGTGGAACGGTGTGATGCGTGATAGGGGTGCCGATGTGGCAATGTCACAAACTTGGGAAGAGCTTCGAGCTCTTATGATGAAAGAGTTCTGTCCCCGTCATGAGATTAGGGCTTTGGAATGAGAATTCGATGATCTGAAACAAGATGGGGCAGAACACCGTGCGTACACGGATCATTATGAGGAACTGAGTTTGTTGTGTCCTACTATGGTTATCCCGTTGGAGAAAGCGATTGAGAGGTATATCGATGGTCTGCCTGATTCTGTGTAAGACGTTGTAACTGGTAGTAATCCTACCACTATTCATCAGGTAATCGAATTGGTCGCAACACAGACTGAGTCTCAAGTCAGAAAAGGTAAACTGGCCCGCAAAGGTGATAAGAAGCAGTCGACCGATTCCGTTCAAGATAAGGGTAAGGGAAAGAAAAAGGGCGAGTCTTCAAGGAGGTCGAGGAAGCGAAAGGCTTCCCAAAATTTTGCTGTCACTAATCAGAATGCTCAGAACCCACCAGCACAACCTTCTGCCAAGAAACCGTATGCTGGTAATGCACCTCACTGCAATAGGTGCAATAGCCATCATGCGACCCAACAGGCTTGTAAACAGTGTACTACTTGTGGTAAACTTGGGCATACAACCAACATTTTTCGTTTGGGTCAAAATCAAGCTTCTCAGAATCCAGCACAGGTTCAGGGAAACGCTGCTAGATTCCCACCTGGTTCATGTCACAACTACGGTGAAATGGGTCATTTCCGCAACAATTGTCCGAAGCTTGCGAATCCGAATGCCAACGTGAATCCCGCTCGTGGACGAGCATATAATTTGAACGCTAACGAGGCACGGGCTGACAACGAGGTTGTTAATGGTACGTTCCTTGTTAACCATTAACCTGCATCTGTTCTTTTCGATTTTGGTGCCGATAGAAGTTTTGTTTCGTTATCATTTGAGCCTTTACTTGCGATGCCTAGAACTAAACTGAGGAAACCCTTATCTGTCGAAGATGCTACTGGTAAACCTCTTGTACTCGATTTTGTTATTCGCGATTGTCAATTGAACCTCGATAACCATATTTTTCCTATTGACCTCACACCGATGCAACTTGGGAGTTTCGATATTATCGTTGGGATGGATTGGTTAACTAAGTTTCATGCTGAGGTGGTTTGTTTCGATAAGATTGTTCGTATTCCCCTTTCGTCTGGTGAAGTTTTAGAAGTTCATGGCAAAAAACCATCTTGTTGTTTGAAACTCATGTCGTGTACGAAAGCCCAAAGCAATTTACGAAAAGGATATGTTGCCTTTCTGGCACATGTCACAGAGGAGAAAGGAAAGAGCAAGTGTATTCAAGATATTCCGATTATTCGAGATTATCCAGAGGTGTTTCCTGATGAACTGCCTGGTTTGCCTCCAGTTCGTCAAGTCGAGTTTCATATTGAACTTGTTCCTAATGCCAACCCGATTGCGAAAGCACCTTATCGTCTTGCACCGTCTGAGATGCAAGAGCTATCTAAACAGCTTCAAGAATTATCTGACAAAGGATTCATCCGACCAAGTTATTCACCTTGGGGCGCTCCAGTCCTGTTTGTGAAAAAGAAAGATGGATCTTTTCTAATGTGTATCGATTATCGTGAGCTCAATAAGCTTACCATTAAGAATCGATATCCCCTACCTTGAATTGATGATCTCTTCGATCAGTTGCAAGGTGCTACATGTTTTTCCAAGATCGATCTACGTTTTGGGTATCATCAGCTTCGTGTACTCGAAGAAGATATTCCCAAAACTGCTTTCCGCATGAGATATGGTTACTACGAGTTCACAGTCATGCCTTTTGGTTTGACGAATGCCCCAGCTATTTTCATGGATTTAATGAATAGGGTTTGTAAACCTTATTTAGACAAGTTCATCATTGTGTTTATTGACGATATTCTCATTTATTCAAAGTCTCGAGCCGATCACGAACAACACCTTCGTTTGATAATGGAACTCCTGAAGAAGGAACAGTTTGCCAAATTCTCCAAGTGCGAATTCTGGCTTAAGGAAGTTCAGTTTTTGGGTCATATTGTTAACGAGCAGGGTATTTATGTGGATCCTTCGAAAATAGCTGCTATTAAGGATTGGAATACACCTATGACACCTACAGAAGTTCGTTCTTTTCTTGGTCTTGCTGGTTATTATCGACGATTTATTTCGAACTTCTCGAAGATCGCGGTTCCTCTCACTGCTTTGACTTAGAAGAATAAGCCTTTTGAGTGGGGACCCAAACAAGAGGAAGCTTTCTAAACGCTGAAACGAAAACTCTGTGATGCTCATGTTTTATCTTTGCCTGAAGGAAATGACGATTTTGTTGTCTATTGCGACGCGTCGAACCTAGGCCTTGGTTGTGTTCTTATGCAACGAGGTAAAGTTATAGCTTATGCGTCAAGACAATTGAAAATTCACGAGAAAAACTACACGACTCATGATCTTAAGTTGGGAGCTGTGGTTTTTGCACTCAAAATCTGGAGACACTATTGCTGTGGCACGAAATGTGTGGTTTTCACAGATCACAAAAGTCTCCAACATATTCTTAATCAGAAGGAGCTGAACATGAGGCAACGACGCTGGGTTAAAGTCTTGAACGATTACGATTGCGAGATTCGCTATCATCCTGGTAAGGCGAATGTCGTAGCCGATGCGCTAAGTCGAAAGGAACAAGTAAAGCTTAATTTTGTTCACACTCTATCCGATATCCAAACTCGCATCTCTCAAGCTCAACATACTTGTGTTTCACAAAATTTGACAGGTAAGGAATTACCACGTCAACTAGAGCTTAAACTCGAAACGAAAGACGATGGGTTACTCTATTTCAAGAATCGTTTGTGGATTCCGAAACAAGACGATCTTCGCACTTTTGTGATGGATGAATCTCACAAGTCTCGATATTCTATCCATCCTGGTGCTGACAAATTGTACAAGGATCTTCGTAATCAGTACTGGTGGCCTGGTATGAAGAAAGATATTGCCTTGTATGTATCTAAATGCCTAACTTGTCTCAAAGTCAAGGCTGAACATCAACGACCATCTGGTTTGCTTGTACAACCAGAAATACCGGTATGGAAGTGGGAGAACATTGCGATGGATCTCATTACTAAGTTACCGCGCACATCTAGAGGTCACGATGCTATTTGGATCGTTATTGATCGATTAACAAAGTCAGCTCACTTTATACCGATTCGTGAGGATATATCTGCTGATAAACTTGCCAAGATTTATGTTAATGAGATTGTATCTCGACATGGTGTTCCTTTGGATATCATATCTGATCGTGATGCACGATTTTCATCTCACTTTTGGAAGACCATGCAATCTGCTATGGGAACCCAACTAAATCTAAGCACTGCTTATCATCCCCAAACTGATGAATAATCTGAGAGGACGATACAAATATTGGAGGATATGCTTAGAGCATGCATGATAGACTTTGGTGGTAATTGGGATTCTCATCTACCATTGATCGAGTTCTCTTATAACAACAGTTATCATGCTAGCATTAGTATGGCACCGTTCGAAGCTTTATACGGTCATAAATGTTGTTCATATGTCTGTTGGAATGAGATTGGTGAAGCTCAGCTTACTAGATCTGAGCTCATTATGAAAACAACAGGTAAAATCAAGAAAATTCATGATAATCTTCTGACAGCTAGAAGCCGTCAAAAGAGTTATGCGGATATGCGACGCAAGCACTTGGAATTTCAAGTCAGAGACCGTGTCCTACTCAAGGTATCACCTTGGAAGGGAGTGGTGAGATTTGGAAAGAAAGGAAAACTTGCACCTCGATATGTTGGACCATTTAAGATTGTTGAAAGAATCAGAAAGGTTTCCTATCGACTAGAGCTACCTCCTGAACTTGGGAATATTCACCCAACATTCCACGTGTCCAATTTGCGAAAGTGTTTAGCCGATACTAATCTTCATATTCCACTTGACGAAATTCAAGTTGATGAAATAATGCACTTTATCGAAAAACCTGTGGAGATAATGTACCGTACAGTCAAGCAGTTGAAGAACAAACAAATACGATTGGTCAAATTTCGCTGGGGGTCCAAACGTGACCCAGAGTTTACTTGGGAGCGTGAAGACCAAATGAAAGCGAAATATTCACATTTGTTTTCACAAGTTTCCACTTATTAAAATTTCGGGACGAAATTTCCTAAAGTAGGGGAGACTGTGAAAACTGTGCTCTGTAAACGATGTACGATGTAAAACAATATCAATTTTAAATAAAACGATGTGTTTTGGTGTTAATATTTATGTATTTGTGTTTGACGATTTTACGATTTGATTCTAGTTCGATTTCAAGCTTTAAATCGCTTTCTGGAAAGTTATACGCAAACTGATACGTAAATCTAATTAGTTTAACGCGAAAAACACTCCGGAATAGTGATATAGGCTTAACATACCATAAATAACCTTTACATAAGTTAGAAATAAGTTTTGGAGGGTTTGGTGTGTCGAAAACAAGTTTATTCGATCGCAGGGACTAATTACGTCAAACTGCGAAAGTATGCCGATTTGTACAGTAACAAACATTCCGGAACTTGATCATAAGCTAAACATACCTTAAATATCCTTTACATAGCTTAGAAATAGGCTTTGAGAGGTTTGGTATGCTAAAGTATACTCATTTGATCAATAGGGACTAAAAGAGTCAAAAAGTGCACTAGTTTGCATATACACGTATATCTTACGCTCTGAACGTATCCGGACATCCAAAAAATTTTGTAATTATTAAAATATTTTATTTTAGTGATTGGAATGAAAAATTACGCGACGAATCGCAATTTGGATCGTTTTCGCGTCCGTTTGAGTTTTCGTCGTAATTAACAGAATAATGCAACCGTACAACCAAACGAACCGACATGCAAGATGTTTTCAAGCATATTTCCTGTTCCCTATGCTTTAACTTCATTGTAGAGCCTTGAAATGGGGTTAACGGGGCTTAAACGTGTCAAAAATCAAGTTTTAAGCATGCAGGGACCTGTTCTGCCAATTTGGGAAACTTGGAACTGATCTCCCCCCGCGCCACGCGCCAAGACCAGGAAGACCTGGTGCGCCATGTGACAGGGACCAAAACTTAGCAGTCCAGTTTCAGCAACTGGCTGGATTTCCAAGGTTATTTATGCAATTTTCTCAATACCTTGAGCTGGTTTTTGGGTTCCTCCTGTTTTAGAAACCATGTTCCACAAGTGTAGGGTCAAGATTGATTCTCATAACACTTGGAATGATCTTGTTGATCCTAACTTCCTATAAGTAGAAGTGGGTTCTTCACTTCATTCCTCACACTTGATTCAAATTTTGCTCTAAGTTGAAGTTTAACACTTCATACCTGAGTATTTTGAATCAAATCTTCCTTGCTTGGACCTTTTGTAAGCTTCTTTCATGCTTATTATTCTTTTCAAGCATGAAAGTCAAACATTGTTTTACTTTCTGCTTTGACCATGATTTGGTCAACACAAAGTTCGTTTGAACTTTGCAACGTGAGCGTAATCACGATGGTTATAGTCCCTTGTGACTATACCTACTGATTTCCACGTCGATTAGTCGAAGTGACGAATTAAAGTTTCGGTCAAAATACGTGTTTATGCGTATTTTGAGACGAAGCTATTTTTGGGTACCAAAACACTTTGTTTTGATATCAAACCTGTTTTCTAACTTAGTTAAGCATGTTTTAACATGTTTAACTCGTCACTTTTAGTCTAGTGCTTGTTTAGGGTCGTAAGTCAAGCGGTCTTGACAACCGCTTAGACTTTCGAACCCGACCCGTTTGGTTGATCGTTAGGATCCGACCAAGCATATATTGTGACCATAGTTGTATAGGGAATAACCTTCCGAGGTTATACCTTATGGTTACTTAGTTTGATTAGTTGTATGATAAGTAGATTATATGCCTTAGGAAAATGACTAAAATGCCCTTTTCATGCATAATTGGATTTTAAGCATATGTAACCTAACTATTGTTACCTAAACTGATTATGCAACATATTTAAACATATTAGGGCATATAATACTTTTCATAGGACTAGTTAGGCGTCTCGAACGCGCATTCACGCGAATGACGCGTTAAAGTAGCGTAAGCTACCTTAATGGGTCGTAACGGGTCGTTAGCACTTAGGATAGGTTTCGATTTAGAATGCAGGCTTTGTTAAACCATATCACATGAGTTCCAATACTCATTTGGTTTACGAGACCTCATTCTACCTGATCTTCCGATTTAGGTGTCGATTTATTAACTTAGCGACTCGATTACTAGGTGCTATTTGATTTCCTTGGTTTGCTCGAGCTTTGTTAATTCATTAAATCGAGGATACTTTGCACTTCGATGTGAGTACGTAGTTCCCCTATTTTACTGTTTTCGATTATTTTAGGGTGATTCATATGTGTTAAATGATTTTGATGTTTTCAACGATGATTTCAAAAACGAATGCTATGGTTTATATTAAACACAACGATTTTCGATAATGTGAACGAACTTGTTGGATGTATTTACATAATGAATAACATTTATTAACAATGATCAAGCCATCCAGTACTAGGTTATGGTACCATAGGATCTGACAAATCCCGTTATCGGACTGCCACCATGGTTATGTATGGGGGTTATGTGGGTAACAACTGAACCTGATGATTGTTAACTTACCCTTTGGTGGTTTGTTAATACGAGTTGAACGATGGACGAGTTACGAAGGTTTGAATGTTATAAAAGAGACGACCAAAAGTAGTTTTCTCAATTAAAACGAGAACGATTTGAACGATTTTGAACGATTTGAACGATTGAACGATTGAACGATTTTGAACGATTGAACGATTGGACGATTTTGAACGATTGAACGATTTTGAACGATTGAACGGTTGAAACGATTGAACGATTTGAACGATTTAAACAAGTTAAACGAATTGAACGAATGATTGGTTTTTGGTTAGTGTTTAGATAACGGGACGGGTGTAATGTGATAAAAGCATGGTAGATACGCCGCTGGTACTTCTTATATATAAGTGTTTTTATCATATTAAGTTCCGTAGCGTTATTTAGTTCACTTGGACGAACGATTTTCAAATGATACATGATGTGCGTGAGTGTGTTATATAATTTTAAGTATATTTTAAGCCCTTTTTACACGTTAGTCAAGTTTTAAATTTATAAAACACGATATTTTACTAACACCAAACACACATATGGGCAAGTGCACCCATCGTGAGCGTAGTATAGTGTTGGCAAGATACCGAGGTCGTCCAAGGACACAAGAGCTTTTAGTACCGGTTTATCCTCAACGTCTAATCAAATCAAAAGCTTAGAAAAAGGTTTTAAACAAGAAAAATAAAACTAACTAAAATGCTGAAAAATAAAATGAAAATAAAAACAGATAGACAAGATGAATCACTTGGCTCCGACTCGTGTTTAGTGTAACCTTTGATTATTTCCGCACTTTTTCACTTTTTAAGAGATTATCTTAGTTATTATAGTAGGCCCCTCTTTTGAAGGTGACGTTACCCTCAACCCAGTAGTTTGAGTCAGCAAGGATACAATCCTAAAGGGTCGGATTATTGAAAGATAATTAATTAAGTTATTAATGCATATTATGGTAGGCCCCTCTTTTGAAGGTGACGTTACCCTCGGCTAAGTAGTCTGAGTCAGCAGGGATACAGTCCTAAGTAGCCAGGTTAAAGTATTAATAGTAGCTTACATATGAGAGGATAAAAGAGTTTGGACCCCCGCCATCCAATACCGGTGGGTATTGAAGGAGGTCCTACTAAATTTGACCCAGGTCCTTGCAGGATCTATACACTGAACAAGGCAAGACTCTTGCCAAACCGTTCCCTTAACCCCCGACTAGGTAGCCAACATACCTCCATATAGACCGTGGAGATATGAATGGTGAAAATCTTTTATTTTATATAGACAGTAAAATAATGCCAAGACACCACGGACAAACGATAAGGAAGAATCACCTTCAACATAAGAAACTAGTTATTAAAGTCATTAATACATAAACAAGTAAAAAGTGCGAAAAGATTAAAAATAAAAAGTATTACACTAGACACTTTGTCTTCACCAAGTGATGTAAGAGACTTAGGCAAACATGGCCTTGATTGTCAAGAACTCTTACGATCAATCTTGGATCCCGAGATGACTCACACACTCTATGATGGACAATGGATGTTGGTGGTGGATGATGGTGTTGTGATGGTGGTGGGTGGTGGATGAAGTGTGAGAGAGGTGGTGTGCCAAGGGATGGTTTGCAAATGAGCCAATCACCCCTATTTATAGCCTGAACAGTAGCTCGGGCACGGCCACGTGTCCAGTGGGCACGGCCCCGTGTCCATCCTCCTTCTCTGTCTTCTTTAATTGCTCTTGTCTGCATTAGTTGACCACGGCCCCGTGTCCGCTGGGCACGACCCCGTATGCAGAAGCCTATCTGTACTCTCAAGATTTGCCTGGATTCTGCGAATCTTATAGTTGACCACGGCCCCGTGTCCGCTGAGCACAGCCACGTGGTGGGTGATAGAAGCTTCTACAGCTTTGTCTTTTATGCTGACACTTGGGCACGCCCCCGTGTTCACTGAGCACGGGGCGTGTTCAGCCTTCTGTTCTCTTGTTTTGCTTGGGAAGATGCTGTCGGGGAGGTCGGGCATGCCACGTTTGTTCCTTTTCTTGTATTTATGTTAGATTTAGATGCCGTTTTGCTTCTTTTGTTAATTTGAGCTCATTTAATTCTGAAAATACAAAAGGAAGACAAAAGCACACTTTTTCCAACATTAGTACTAAAAAAAGGATTAGTTTTATGCCACAATTGATGTAATTTATATGTTGCATTTTGCACACAACAATACACGCAACAATGTTTACTATACGATATAAACCATATGAGTTATTTTACGAGAACGATTTATGATTTGGTTTACATAAACAAATGTTTTGGGTTAAGATTCATGGCATCGAGGCTTTATAAACTATAACCAATTTGTTTTGACTTGGTTATTCATTTTACAATACAAATGTTTTACAAAACAAGGTTTTCTAATATCGATTAACTAAGTTGTATGAGTTATTTCAACATGTAAACGAGCCATGAATCTGACACTCTCATAAAACCTATGTGCTCGCCGGCATTTCTTTGCTGACTTTATTTTTACATATGTTTCAGGTGGTGTCGAATAATGTTGATTGAGACTAGGATGCATGCTCACTTAAGACTGGACAAGGCTTTAGTGACTTAATAAACGATGATAGACGATGTGGTTGTGTTTTAACCTAAAGTTTAAGACAATGTAAATGTTTAATAATTCAATAAAACGAAACTTTTGAATCCATGGTTGTGAAACAATAATTCTGTCGCTCCACTCCCCGACGTTTCCGCCGTGGTTTCGTTGTTTTACGTGGTTGGGGTGTGACAGAAGAGTTGGTATCAGAGCTCATGGTTTAGGGAATTAGGTTATTAGTAATGCTTTGACCTAGACTATAACTTTTCTAGGACCCTAACACAAGTAAATTTGCGTTTAGATTCTAAAACAATACCGTCACCTATCTTTAGGTGATAACCACAACGAGAACACGAATAACAAATCCGATTTGAAAACCAATCATCTCTTAGTAGATGATTTGTTATAAGGTTTTGAACCTTCAAAGTTTTCAAAAATCTCGTCAAAGTTTGGGTCTTATAATGTGAACACGTGCAATCTGGAAGGGTGGATGCCTGTATCCTGAGTTTTCTGTCTAAGGCTAGAGTGTTCGTACAAATTCACATAATCGGACCAGTCATGAAACACTCAGGTTTGGGGCATTTTAATTGGTATGAGAGCAGTAGTTTGAGAGATTCTAGAGTTCCAAGATGCCTGAACTCAAACTGTAAATGGGATTGAAGAAACACGGAACTAATTTTAGGTTTATTAGTTGGGTTTATGTTTCAAACGTGAGGGTTAATCTTCTTAAACCTTCCTGAGCTCGAGTGTGATCCTTCCTGCAAAACAGTAACACCCCGTTAAGCACGTTAAGAGGGTAATATGGGGGTTTCCCTCTTAACCACTCTCCGGCGTGAGAATAAGTAACTGCTTTGAGGAAAATAAGTGTGTGTTAAGAGTGAGAGAGTAGAGAACATAATGTTTAACCTGTGTATGAAGGTCCCTATTTATAGCCGGAGTGGTGTAGGAGGAGATGGGTTGACGGGCATTGGGCTGGAAGGCGACAACAAGGAATATCCTCTTTGTCTCTCAGGTGTCGACCGTTAGTGACTTCTAGAAGATCTTCGGTGCTTGCGCACCTTGATAGGAGCCACATGTCCGGGCTGTCGACCCTGTTGCCCTTCTGACATCAGCAGGTGAGTGGAGATCGTGGGCCAGTTGTCGTCGCCCCGTGATTGGTGCAACGTAGGCGCCCTTGTATACCTTTTGTCTCCTGCACGATCGTTAATCATGGAGCAGGATAGGGTACAGCCTGCTGGAAGCTGATTGGCTCATTCTTCTGCCACTTGTACGTTTGATGCTTCCTGAAATGGCCCTGCGCCGCTACCCTTGTGCGACCTTTGGTGTGTGCCCAAGTGGTCGGCGCAAGGTTCACGGGTTGAGGGCTCTTATCCAGGATGCTAAGTGTGAAACCTGATGTTATATCTTGCTTTGACCTCGCGTGCGGCTTAGGTATTGACTAAGTAGCTCACGCGGGGTCTGCAGAATAATCGGGTTAGTGAATAAGGAGTATGGTTCAGCGCACGACCTGATTAGTCTGCCCGGCTTTTTGGGACCATACCCCTTCAAGTCCCCCCAGTCCAGTGCTGCTTCCATGCGCGTAGTAAATGGTTGGAGCTCTAGACTTAAAAAAGTGTGTTGGTCTTTAAAGCATTTGCTTAGTCGTGGTAGCCGGCGCATGTGTAAGGGTTTGTCAATTACTACGGCGAGGCTATTATGACTGCTTCTTGTAAATATGCTTTTTTAAGGGTTGGCACGCATGATTATTGGCTAGTGATGCATGCCCGCAGCCCTTGTTATTTTTTATTTCAAGTTTCCTCTAGTTTTGGGCGTGAAAATCTTCGATATTTGAATTCTGACAGGTTGGTGCAAATGTCGTTGATGGCGACGGTTGAGTTGACTACTGACACGGCGATCATCATGCTGTCACTGACGGTTCTCCTTTTTGTCAGGCGAGTGAGGCCCACGCGCGCGTGGTTACCGTCACCCCAGAAATCCTGCCTTAACTGGCGGTTGCTGGTTGGCCATGCACGCGGTGATCTCGGCACGTTTACCCATCGCATTAAATGCGATGGGTATATATATCCGACGATAAGAGAGAGAATTTCACAATCTTTCATCTGCATTCTCTCTATTCTCTCTATATTCTTCAAACTTCTTATTGCTTCAAACTTCTTCAAACTGTTAGCTCTTTTTCCTCTTGTATTGCTTTATTTGTCGAAATATTTCTAACTTCTTATTTCCACACTTGCAGGTTGAGCTGAATGCACGAGTTGAGAACAGGGATAAGGATTTGGCTGCGAAGGACGTGGAGATTGCGGAGCTAAAGCGTCGATTGTTTGAGGCTCATGAGAAGAACGAATCGTTAGAGATAGATCTTGAAGCTGAAAGGGTGAAGACTGAAACCGTCGAAGAAGCGAAGAACGCGGCCGTGGAGGCGCGTGACATCAGTACTTCCGCCCTGAATGTGGCTTAAAATAATTATGTTGAGGCCCAAACAATCGTGGATACGCTTGTTTCTGAGTCCGAATGGATGCGCAGTAGAGGGGTAGCTGCGGTGAGTTTCTCCTATTTTGCCTGAGGTTTTTATTTATTGTTGACTTGTTTTCATGATTTCCTTCTTTTGTATAGATTACCAATTCCATATTAAACGCTACTGAGCTAGATGAAGCTGTTGCCGCACTAACAGATGCCGTGCGTGCCGTGGGGCATCGCGGCGGCTATCTGTAGTGTGCTCAGCATGTCGAAGAGGCACTTGGCCAGTAGTTCGATACTCGTCAATGCTCGGTGTCTGATCAAGCTGACTCTATGCTTTCTCGCGTCGAAGAAGTTTATGACCATCTTTCATTACCTGTTGTGGAGCTGGTCATCGATGCGTTAAAGCATGATGATTGGAGTGCACGGCTGAAGTCCATTCTTGATCCTCCAGAGACTGTGGAGTTGACAGATGAAGAGGAGGAAGCCGATGATGATGGTGACGGTGGTCATGAATAGGTGGTAGTATTTATAGGCTTTTGCCTTGTAATGTTTTTCGTTTTTAACCTATGTAAACGTTGCGCGGTTGCGCTTTTTGAATGGAATATTAAGTTTGCTTTTTATTCTTGTCAAGTTACAATTATTTTATTGTTGTTAGAAACTTTGGTTAAATTAGCTCGAATAAATGTAAGCGTGGCTCGTTTATAAGTATTATTGCCCTGTCTCACGCTTTGTTCGCAGAGGACCTTGCGCAGTTGTTGCGCGTTCCATGTGCGCAGGATGATATGGCCATCTAAAGTGTGCAGTTTGTACGCCCCTTTTCCTAGCACTTCATGAACCAAGTATGGGCCTTCCCATTTTGGTGCTAGTTTTCCAGGGCGCTCGGCATTAGAGGCTTCGTTGTCCCTGAACACATATTCTCCTGGGGTATATGTACAGATGCGCACCCTTGCATTGTAGTATCGCTCCAGCTGGGTCTTGTACTTGGCCTCTTTGATTCGTGCGATCTCGCGCCTCTCTTCGAGTAGGTCCAAGTCTAAACGGCGCTCTGCCTCGTTATCAATCTTGTTGACTGCTGATAAGCGCTGTGAGGGGAGGCCTATTTCTGCTGAGATAACCGCCTCTGAGCCGTAAACAAGGCTAAAGGGGGTTTCGCAATTGCTTGTTTTTGGCATGGTTCGATGAGCCCACAAAATGCTAGGAAGCTCATCGACCCAGCCTCTTCTTTTGGTGCCCAGACGGGCCTTTATCCCTTCAACAATGCTTTTGTTGACACTTTCTACTTGACCGTTGCCTTGAGGGTGCGCAACGGAAGAGAAAATGTGCTCAATGTTTAGCTCCTTCATACATTTCTAAAGATCTTCGGATGCAAAATTAGTGCCATTGTCGGTCACTATTTTGAGTGGGAGGCCGAATCTGCAAATGATGTGCTCCCAGATGAATTTTCGCACCATCATTGCGGAGGTTGAAGCAAGGGCCTTTGCCTCCACCCACTTAGTGAAGTAGTCAACAACAACTATTATAAACTTCACTGTGCCGGGAGCTTCAGGGAAGGGTCCCACCATGTCAATCCCCCACTGTTGGAAGGGCCAGGCTGTAGATATTGGAATCAGGTCATTTTTTGGGCGCAGGGTCTTCGGCGCATGCCTCTGGCAGGCATCACATTTGCGCAGCTCATTCAAAGCATCAACATGCATCGCTGGCCAATAATAACCTGCGTTCATTATCTTTGTAACAACCATGCACGAACCCGCATGTATTCCACAGATGCCTTCATGAATTTTTCTTATCAAATAGCTTGCATCCTGGGGGTATACACAACGTAGCAGTGGGCCCAAAAAAGATCTCCTGTAAAGAATGCCCTCGTTCATCTCGTAAAACAGTGCTTTGTTTTGTATTTTCCTGGCTTCCTCCTTGTTTTCCGGGAGAATCCCCTCATGAAGATACTGAATGATAGGGGTCATCCAAGAAGGTGGCCCTATCTCTATGACGTTCACCTGGCGCGGGAGCACTGACGGGTTTTTCAAAACTTCTATTCTTACATCTTTGGCGAGGTGTTCAAATGCTGTTGAAGCAAGCTTGCTTAGCGCGTCAGCGGGTTTGTTTTCTGATCGGTTGATATGAACAACCTTGTATGACTTGAACTTTTGGAGTAGCTCTTTTGCTTGTTCCAAGTATAAAGCCATGACCTCGCCTTTTGCATCATACACACCATTGATTTGACTCGCGATCAGGAGAGACTCTACATGCGCTTGTAAATTTGTGCTCCCATCTTGATGGCCAGGCACAAGCCTACCAAGAACGCTTCATATTCTGCCTCATTGTTGGTATTTTTGAAATCCAACTTCATAGCATAGGTGAACTCATGCTTCTCTGGGCTGACGAGGCGCAAACCAGCTCCTACGCCGTCTTCATTTGAGGCTCCATCGGTAAATAACAACCATAATTCATCCGATGTATCTTTGATGGGAGTATCTACTGCTTCACATTCCTTGATCTTGTCCTCTGGAACTTCAGTGATGAAGTCTGCTAATACTTGGCCTTTGATAGTTGGGCGTGGCTTATACAGGATGTTGTGGCCCCTAGTTCAATTGCCCATTTCGCCAAATGGCCTGATGTCTCCGGTTTTTGCAAGATGGTGCCAATATGGAAGTTAGTGAATACAGTGATGATATGCCCAGTGAAATACCTGCGCAACCTCCTGGAGGCATGTAGTAGCGCGAGCACTAACTTTTCTATAGTTGAGTAGCGTGTTTCCGGATCGGTGAGCACCCTACTAACATAGTAGATCGGAGTTTGGAATCCATCCCTTTCTACCAACAATACCGACCAAATTGCCATGTCTGAAGATGACAAGTACAAAATGAGTGGTTCTTTCTCGAATGGTGCTGTTAGAGTAGGGAGGTTAATCAAGCACTCTTTCATCTGTTGGAAGGTTGCTTCCGCATTCTTGCTTTTTTACGCAGTTGCGCAACGTACTGATGAAAGGATAAGATTTTGCTGCGTGATTTGACAAAAAAAGATTGAGTGCAGCTAAGCGTCCGGCTAATCTTTGCATTTCTTTGATTGTGGGCGGTGATGGCATCAGCTCAATGGCTTGAACCTTTACAGGGTTTACTTTGAAACCTCCGTTTGTAACCACAAAACCCAGAAACTTGCCTTCCTCCATACCAAAAGAACATTTCGCTGGGTTCAGCTTCATGTTCACGCTTCTTAGAGAATTGAACGTCTTCTCTATATCTTTCAGCATCTGGTCCTCTTCGGGAATCTTGGTCACAAGATCGTCAATGTATACTTCGATATGCTTTCCAATGTCATCACCAAATATTTTGTCCATTAATCGCTGGTAGGTTGCACCAGCATTTTTTAGCCCGAAGGGCATCTTTGTGTAACAGAAGATTCCAATGTCAGTGCGGAAGGCTATTTTATCTTCGTCTTCCAGCTTCATCTGGACTTGGTGATATCCCTTGTGACAATCTAAAAAACATTTCCACCTGAAAGGTGCGAGAGAGTCTATCTTCTTATCGATCTCAGACAATGAATAGAATCTTTGGGACACGCCTTGTTGAGATCTGTGTTGTCAACACACATGTGCCATCCTCCTATAGACTTCTCGACCATTACAGGGTTTGCAACCCAACTTTGGTAGCGCACCTCACTCAGTATACCTGCCTTCAGCAATTCACAAACTTGTTCATTCATGGCCTTTGTCTTGTCTGATCCTAGACTGTGCTTTCTCTGGACCTTAGGCTCAACAGATGGATAAGTATTCAAACAATGCTAGGTGATGTCGCGCGGGATGCCTGTCATGTCAGGCAGGGTCCAGGCGAATATATCCATGTTTCTGAACAGTAATTGCTTGAGTGCGACCTGATACCTGGTGAGATTATGTGGCCAATCCTCACCGTTTGTTAGGGGTACTTGTGATTCAAGACCCATTTTTCTGATTCAGTTGGTGAGACCTTAGTTGCTTTGACTGGGCGCGCGTCCTCTGTCGCCATTACTTCCTTCTTTGAATAGATAATCGCCACCCCCGTTTCAGTTGGAAAGCCAATGGCTGAATGGGGTGTGGAGGTTACCATGTTCATCTCTCCTTGGGTTTCTCTTCCAATTAGAACATCATGCCTTGACTTGACTGGCATCACAATGAAGTTGACGTTTGTAGTTCTTGAATGCTTCCCGTCAGACAGCGTGACGGGGAAGCTGATCTGTCCCAATGGGAAGACTGACTCATTGCAAAATCCAGATAGAGGATAATCAACAGGCTCGAGGCGCTCTTTGTCTTCTTGGTCAAACTGTTTAAACATTGTTCGTAAATGATATCAGTTGTGCTTCCTGGATCGATGAAGACGTACTCTGTTTCATAGTGGCATATGGTGGAAGTAATGACAACGGGGCGCGTGGCGCGTGGTCCCTCGCGCACCACTGGAAAAATGACTTATTGTTCTTGCCATGCTGGTTCGAATGGGCGCTTGCCCTTGTTCCTCACATTGTGTCTTGGTCCATTGACCATGTGAGTTTCCAGGCGCCTAACCTTCTTCTGGTTTCCATCATCATTCCTTTGAATCTGGCGCGTTTCCTTGCGCACGTTCTTAACTAGATGGCTTAACTTGCCGCTCTTCAAAGCCTTCTCGATCTCTTTCCTTAAACTGATGCAGTCGTCTGTCAAATGACCTGTATCTTTGTGAAAATCGCAGTAAAGATTGGGGTCTTACCCCTTATTGTTGGTCATTGGCTTTGGCGCTTTAAAATCATGGTTCTCCGTCATAAGCACCTCCTTCGGTGTCTTAGTGAGCGGAGTCCAATGTTTCTCTCGGTTCTCATTCTTGATGGCCTTACGGTAGCCGATATGATCAATTGTGTCTCGCGCATCCTCTTTGAAGCGAGGTCTTTCATCATAGCCGTTGGACTGACAATGATTCTTCAGTCTGCGCAACGATCTTTGCTGCTGCCATGAGTTTATCCCATTCTTTCGGCATACCGTCTTTTCCTGTGATAGTCCTGATTAGACTATCACAACGGATGGCCTTTTTGAAGTGGGCGCGCATTAAGTCTTCGCTTACACCTCCAATCTCTAAACACTCCTTGTTGAAGCGTGTGATGAAATCTTCTAACCCTTCATTTTCTCTCCGCCAGATGTCTGTTACTTCTGACGTATCGCGCTGATAACGTCTCTGCTGGCTGAAATGGGTTACAAATTGGTCTCTGAAGTCGACCCATGACTTGATTTTTCCAGATGGGAGGCTGTCGAACCAAGCGTGAGTAGCCCCTGTGAGAGTTTGGATGAACAGATGGCACCACATTGGCATGGTCCATTGTTCTAAAACACCAAGGCTTATAAACACTCGAACATGATCATCAGGGTCAGTGAGACCGTTGAACTTTCCCACTGTTGGAGGTAGCTTTGCTTTTTCTAGCGGGGCTAGAGCGATGCTTCGGATAAACTTCAAGTGTTCAGCAGCTTCTGTTGGTCTGTAAACAAGGCTGACATCACGCTCTGCTTCTTCATTGTAGACGGCGCGCGGCCTTGGTCTGTAAGATTCGTGATTTCTTTGCTAACGGTTGAAAACTGAGGAACCTTCATCATCTTGCCAAGTAGGATCATCCGGATCTGTGTTGTCCCATTCGTTTTTCATGTTGCGCGGCCCTAGCTGGCTGTGAACTGGGCGCCTGTATTGCACATTAGATAGATGGTCGTAGTAACTGCCTGTCTCCCAGTATGTGTCGCGCGTGTCGTGCACGCTCGGTCTTCTTTGGGGAGGAGGCCTGTTGAATTGCCCTTTTATGTTTTGTTGAGGGAGTGTCTGGCGCGCCCCCTACGTTGGACCCGGAGGTGTAACCAAGGATTGTTCCGCTTGCAGAATCGCTTGTTGTGCGCTCAAAGACTGGTAAGCAGCATTTATAGTAGCAATCTGCTTGGCATACCAGGAATCTAAGGTTTCGCCTTCTGGTAGCCCTAATAACGCCGAAATGTTCAGGTTTGGAGTTGAGTTTCACGGACCCCCGATATTGCTTGCTGGGGTACCCGTTTGAGTGATGCGAGTGATACTCGCACGGGGTCCCGCAGTGTTTGTCCCTTCGCCTTCGACTAACTCGTCAGTAGGTTGGAGTTGGACGTGTGAGTTGTCCTCCCCCTCTCCTACGTTAGAGTGTGTACCGAAACCGAAATCGGGTATTCCCTGACCAGCCATGATCGAGAGAACAGAAAAAGCTCAGAAAAAAGAAGATGAAGTGATTGTAAAAAATCGGTGGGCGCCAATGAAGAAACACGGAACTAATTTTAGGTTTATTAGTTGGGTTTATGTTTCAAACATGAGGGTTAATCTTCTTAAACCTTCCTTGAGCTCGAGTGTGATCCTTCCTGCAAAATAGTAACACCCCGTTAAGCTCGTTAACAGGGGAATATAGGGGTTTCCCTCTTAACCACTCTCCGGCGTGAGAATAAGTAACTGCTTTGAGGAAAATAAGTGTGTGTTAAGAGTGAGAGAGTAGAGAACAGAATGTTTAACCTGTGTATTAAGGTCCCTATTTATATCCGGAGTGGTGTAGGAGGAGATGGGCTGATTGGCATTAGGCCAGAAGGCGACAACAAGGAATATCCTCTTTGTCTCTCAGGTGTCGACCGTTAGTGACTTCTAGAAGATCTTCGGTGCTGGCGCACCTTGATTGGAGCCACGTGTCTGGGCTATCAACCCTGTTGTCCTTCTGACATCAGCAAGTGAGTGGAGATCGTGGGGCAGTTGTCGCCGCCCCCTGATTGGTGCCATTTAGGCGTCCTTGTGTACCTTTTGTCTCCTGCACGATCGTTAATCATGGAGCACGATAGGGTACAGCCTGCTGGACGCTGATTGGCTCATTCTTCTGCCACTTGTACCTTTGATGCTTCCTGAAATGGTCCTGCACCGCTACCCTCGCGTGACCTTTGGTGTGTGCCCAAGTGGTCGACGCAAGGTTCAGTGGTTGAGGGCTCTTATCCAGGATGCTAAGTGTGAAACCTGATGTTATATCTTGTTTTGACCTCGCGCGCGGCTTAGGTATTGACTAAGTAGATCGCGCAGGGTCTGCAGAATAATCAGGTTAGTGAATAAGGAGTTTGGTTCAGCGCGCGACCTGATTGGTCTGAGCAGATTTTTGGGACCATACTCCTTTAGGGATAGAGAAAAGGATGCCAATATGGGATGACAATGCCTCCAGCACAAGGATAGTGATATGACTTGGTGTGCATGTTAAGATACTATAGTCGCATGGGCACTAAGATCATTATAACGAGAAGTGTTGAGAAGAGTAAGGGTAATATGGATAGTTAATTGCATCCGGCCATTGTCAATTGCCATTCGCCCTACTTGTAGCTTCTGAATATTTCCCTAAGTGATGGCACTGGTGTTCCACCCTTTCATGCACGATAGAACGAAAAAAGCTAAAGGTGGTAAACTGGGTGGTGGTTGTATGGGTCATCGTGGCAGGCCACCAGCCAACAAGGGACCAGTGGAGGAGACCCACGCCAGTGTTGAGAATAACAAGGGTCCAATCGTGAAAGGGAACAATGAGAGTATCTATTTGGAAGCGGTAGTTCGAAAGGCGATCGGCCGATCGCTAATGAAGTCCTTAATGCCAAAATAAAAATATACTATTCGTAAAGTTGTTTTTTTAAATAAGTTAAATTAAATAATAATAATATATGTTAATAAAAAAATCATTTGAAATTTAAATAAAAAATAAGATATTAATAATATATATTATTAGATAGAAACCATTTAATTTTATTTTGATAAAAAACAAAAATCTTATATTAAGAAAAAAAATAGATAACTTTTAATATTAACTAGTACTAGTATTAAGCCCCCCGCGTTGCGGTAGGGGCGTAAAACCTGACAAATAGCACCAAGGTCACAGCACCGCTAGCGATCACCAACACTGAAGTTGCGACGTGTTAATGCGGAGAAATTAGACCGAAACATAAAACACAGAAAATAATAGCTAAGTCGATTTAGGACCCGTGTGTCACGATGAACCTATCAAACGGGGAAAAATAGACGACCATAAAAACGATGAACCACACACACATGTTGCGTAATGTTAACTCGCAAAATTTAGAACGAAGTGTAAAACAAAACGTAAAAACGTTGAACCACACATGAACGCTGCGTCGTGTTAACTAGCAAAATTTAGAACAAAACGTAAAACAATTTTTTTGCCAAATATGAAAAGTATAGGGTACCAAAGTTGAAAGTAAAAAAGTTCTTAGGTTAAATTGACTAAGATAAAAAGCTTTGGGGGTTAAAACTAAAAATCCAAAATAGTTTTAAGTTAAAAGTGTAATTATATTAAAAAAAATTTAAATCTCCCTAAACATAGAGTACAGCTACTCTATGCATCAACATGTTGATACTTTATAATGGATAAATATATATGTTGCTACAAAGAAATTAAGTAAAACGAAAAGAATGCGTAATATTTTTTTTACAATTCATCGTACGTTTTTTTAATTTTAATTAATAATAAATAAATAAATAAATATAAATATAACAATAATAATATAATATAAGGTAGAGGATCAAATAAAAAGTATGGTTTGGGTAGTAAGGGTAGAAAGCAATAATAGGAGGACATGTGACAAAGTTGAAAAAACAAAAGGAGGGGTATTTTAGTAAAAAACCCAACATCTTCAAAATAAACACAACATCTACAATTCATTTATCTTTCTCATATACCCAGATCCACCATTTTCAAAACCACAAACTACTTCATCACAACCAACACCACCACCACCACCTCCACTACCACCCACGATCGTCACCATCTTGCCGGAAACCAGATCTGAAACCACCACCACCTTCAACCACTTGTTGCATTTTTTTAGATCAGAAACCACCATTCCACCATCCACCGCCACCGCTCCACCGCCCATCGCAACTAGTTTCTCCACAGTGTGTCGAAGTTCTTTCTTCGTCCACCTTCGTTAATCGGAGTTCTTTCATAAGTTGTGTTTTTTTTTTTCATTGCATTAGGTTATCAAACTTCAATTGTGTTCATTATTTTTTAGTTAAAGTTCTTCTTTTCATTTTGTTCTTCGGGATATTAAAACAGAGGATTGACCATGTTAAAAATGAAAACATAACCATGTGAAACCCGTTGTATTTTAGACATAGAGTGTACGCTTTAGAACCTGGAGTGCAAAGAACATGATCATGCTAAGATAGAAGCATCATGTTGGAACAAAGGCATGACCATGTTAAAACATAAACATGACCATGTTAAAACTCCAGTGCGTTATAGAACATGCAGTGCAAATTCTTGATTTTGGGTTTATTTGCGTTTTAAAACATGGATTGCAAAGAACATGATCATGCTAAAATAGAAGCATGATCAAGTTGAAGCAAAGGCATGCCCACGTTAAAACCCCTTGCGTTTTAGAACCTGCAGTGCAAAGAGCATGACCATGCTAAGACAGAAGCATGATCATGTTGGAACTAAGACATACCCATGTTAATACTCCATTGCTTTTTAGAACCTGCAGTGCAAAATATTTGATTTTGGGTTTCATTGCGTTAGTTCAAAGAACATGATCATGCTAAAATAGAAGCATGGTCATGTTGGAACAAAAGCATAACCATGTTAAAACATAAACATGTGCAAAATCTTGATTTTGTGTTCATTGCGTTTTAGAACTGGAGTGTAAAAGAACATCAAAGAACATGATAATGTTAAAATAGAAGCATGATCATGTTGGAACAAAGACATGACCATGTTAAAACCCCAATTGCGTTAGAACCTGGAGTGAAATAAGTGATCATGCTAAAACAGAAGCATTATCATGTTGGAACATAGGCATGACCATGTTAAAACAAAGGTATGACCATGTTAAAACATAAACATGACCATGTGAAACCCATTGCGTTTTAGACTTGGAGTGTAAGTTTTAGAACTTGAGTGCAAAGAACATGATCATTCTAAAATAGAAACATGGTCACGTTAGAATAGAGGCATGATCATGTTAAAACATAAATATGACTATGAGAAACCCCATTGGGTATTAGAACATGGGTTATAGTGTGTTATTCTATCCATTGCGTTTTACGCATCTGGGTTTTTGAAAAATTTTCTCAAAAGTATAGCAATAGTATACTCCTTTTAAAGATAAAAATGCTTGTTTTAAAAACGAGGGTGAATTAGAGGATAGAGAAACTATTGACTTGGAAGGAATAGAATACCCTTTAGTGAAACTAACGAGCCTCCCATTTTGATCAATTCAACCCATTTACTCTAAACCCTTAATTACTTAATGGATGATCAAGATTACTTCCTAACCTTTCTACTCAAATAAACTTCGTAATACATCCTGAACCTATAATAATATAATATAACGTAAAGTTTTTTCGGAACACTGCGGCAAAGCAAGGACCAATTTACTAGTTTAATACATTTGGCAATTATAATTGTAAATCTTCAATAGTAACTTTTTGTTAGAGAAACTTACATACCATTTAATATATATATATATATATAGCGTCTTCAAGGTCCTTCCCGACACGTTGCTTGTTAATTCATTGCGTTGTAACGGATGCGCATTTGTTATATGATTATTTTGTCATTAGTTAGTCTTATGATTAATGAATTGAAGTAAGATTTTGTAAACTCATTAACTGTTGATAGACTTAACATTTGCACTCTCACATTTGACGAAACATTGGACACACCCCCCCCCCCCCATTGCAAACTTGAACTTGACGAAACATTAGTGTTTCGTCATTACCGTTAGTCGACGAAACTTAGGGAGTTTCGTAGCCCATGGATATTTCGCCAAGATGGGCTTTCGGCCCAGTTGAAGCCCAACATCATCTAAGTCAAATCTTTTATATTTCCTCATTGTACGTAAAACGTTAGTTATCGAAGCCTAGCACTCTCTTGACAACCGACGGCAAACCCTATCTCTACCCAAGCTATCCTTCGATTCCGTCTTGCTTAAGGTTAGCATATGTTGCCCTGAACGTTCTGTTTATCTATTGGTCCTACATGATTATGTGATTTATTGGTGTGATTGGAACAGTATTCTTATTTACGATTGTATGTGGATGTGAATGGTAGCAAACACCTTTTGATTAGACTGTGGTTAATTGTTTTGATGATCTCCTGTGAATGTAGGGTGTTACTAGAAACTGTAATCTTATGTTGTGATTGATTAGGGTTTGGGTATTTTGTGTTGATCAAATAGATTTGATCATGTGGAAAGAGATTTCGGTGTCTCGTGTTTATTCTTGATTCTCTATATGGATCTGATGATTCGGTTTGCAGTATGTGTATTATGTTATCTATTGTGCATAATCTTGGTTTGATCTGAATAGAAACTGTCAAATTGTTAATGGTGGTGATCGGTTGATTATGGTTTTCAGTAACATGTTTAGGGCTGTGAAACTTGGAACTGTTATGCTTGTCGACGAATGTCCATTCCCCACGAAAATCATTGGACTTTCGTCACACACACATGGTCGACGAAACACCTTGGTGTTTCGCCATCTGAGATTTCGTCGCCAGTGAATGGTTTATGATAGTCTGAGGTGGGAACTTGGGTTATATGCATGACTTTGTTGATGAATGATTATATTATTATAAATCATATTACTTACCATTAATGATGATTAACTATGTTCAAGGAAACATGATTTGGTTGCAATGTATAACACACTTAACTGTTAGGCACAATTACGATACATGCATGAGAATTGAGGATTTGAATGAGTTTGTGTAACTGCTGTGTGCTAGTTGGTGATCGCTGATTGAATGAACACTATGACTTTTAATTGTACGTAAACCTTGCATATGTGAAACTGATCACGCATACATGAATACCGTAGGCTTTGACTGTTTAAGTGTGAACAAGTAACTAATCATACCGAGTAAACCAAGGTGAGTTCACTTCTCTCAAAACAAGCATGCGTCCAGTGGGGACAATCAAACAAACAAAACAGTAAACGAGTTTTCATAAACCCACATCCTTGCAGGGGATGTGAGGCAGTTTTCAGTAACCCATATCCTCGTACGGGATATGAGGCCGTTTTCAGTAAAGGTTAACATTGGATAATACACTCATTTTCTATCAAGTCCCATCCTACCATTGATAAGTTGCTTGTAGGCCAACGGGTTATTAGTTGATAGCGCTATTAGGTTTGGCACCCTCACGACGTACCTGGATTGGACAGGCGTGAACTAATAACTTAAAACTGACCAATGTTGATAGAGCATTGGAGAAGGGCAAAACGGGCCGTCTGCGGTATCGAGTTATTATCAATATAACAGTCATAACAAACCATAATACACTACTTGGTATGAATCGGTTAAAGCAAACTGTGAACTCACCAGCCTGTCTGATACACTTTTTCTGCATGCTTGCAGGTCCTTAGGTACTTGGATTGGAACTTGCTATCTGGGAGTGCTAGAGTGGTCATGGGTCGTAGCTCTTGGATACAAGTTTTAAGATTATCGTACTCTCGTGTTGAAACACTTGAAAACATTGTTTACATTATGCTTCCGCTGAACAAAATGGTTTTAATTGTGTTTGGATTTACTTTATGAAATAAATGGAAACTTTTATTAAATTCTACGTTATGGTTCAATGTGATTAGTGGCTAGATCCTGGTACGTCACACGTCCCGCGGCATTTCCACATGTGGTATTTTGGGGGTGTGACAGTTTGGTATCAGAGCCACTGGTTATAGTGAACTAGGTTTTAAAACGTTTTCATAAAACCAGACTATAACCAAACAGTATCGAAAGAGACCATGACACTCAGCTCCAGATTGCAAGGTTCGTCCTCTGTTTACTTTATGCATTACTTGTTTAGTAATCACACACTCACGACTTGCTTGAAACTACATACTAGATACCATGATGCGATTACCTGTGCTGCATGTTTTAGAGAAATCCGATAGTGTGACACTACTCTTCGACTATTGTGATTCTTAACCTTGTAATGCCTTTCTTGTTGTTATTGGAATGTGGGGGAACTTTTAGCGCAAGTTAAGAGATAATGAGATAAGCATGCAAATTGCCTTATTATTATGGGTGCATACATAATAATAATATGGGGTGCATGTGAGTCCCAGTGAGGCTTAACGAGTGTGAGAAGGGTTCTGTCCTATTGTTTGGTGTAAACCTTGTAGTTGTAAGTGTCAACGTGAGATTTGATTCCTACCTTATCTCGATTCTTAAATTGTTCCCTCTCCTTATATAGAATCATGAGTGGACGAGGCCATGGACGTGGACACATCGCTATGACTCAAGCTGAGTTGACGAATCTGATTAACACCCGTGTGGCTGAGGCATTAGCAGCCTACCAAGCTGGTATGATATGTGCCAATTACCCCTTTATTCTTGTGTCGCGTGCACAACTCTTACCCTGTGTTGTATTTTCTTTCATCCATTAGGTCAGCAAGCGCAACAAAATCAAAACAATCAACCTGCTTGTACGTTCATGGCGTTCATGGACTGTAAGCCACAGACCTTCAATGGGACTGAAGGGGCTGTAGGACTCCTGTGTTGGTTTGAGAAGGCAGAATCGGTATTTGCGATGTGTAACTGTCCTGTTGGGGACAGAGTGAAGTATGCTATAGGCACACTCGAGGATGGTGCCCTGACATGGTGGAATGCCCAGGTTCAGATGTTTGGCATCGAGATGGCAAATGCCACTACTTGGGATGATTTCAAAGAGTTAATGCGGGAGGAGTACTGTCCTCGTGATGAGATTCAGAAATTGGAGAATGAGTATTATGATCTGAAGATGGTGTGGTCGGAGATTGATGCTTTCACGAAACGATCTCATGAATTAGCAATCTTGTGCCCTAACCTGTCTCGACCTCCACATTGACGAATTGAGTTGTATCTCAAGGGCCTAGCACCAGCTGTAAAGGGTTATGTCACTGCTGCGAACCTTAACAATCTGCCTCAGATCATCAGGTTGGCACACAAGATCACGGACCAGGAGGTGGAGCGTGGCTCGCTACCACTGCGTGTCTCTGCTACTACTGCTATTACTGCTACCGCTACTGCACCTGCCAATGACAACAATCGTAAGTGGGGTGACACAGATAAGGCGACCAATTCAAATCAGTCGCAGAAGAAGTTTGACAGCAACCCAAGTCGTAGCTTTAGCCAATTATCATCAGTCAACCAGAACCAAAGTCACAGCCAAACTTCGGGCTCTTATGCGGGAAAACAACCCAAATGTAACAAGTGCGGCCTCCATCATTATGGCCCGTGTGGCCGAGCAAGTCAACGGTGTGACAGGGTGCATGGCGAAAGATTGTAGAGCTCCACACCCTGCTAATCAACAACAACAGTCCCAGCACCAGTAGCAGAGGCAGCAACCCCAGCAAAACCGGGGTAATCAAAAGGGATGCTATCAGTGTGGCGGAGAAGGGCATTTCAAGAAGGATTGCCCGCAATTGAACCAGAACGCCAACAACAATGGGGGTAACCGCCAGAACAACAACAACAATGCTGGGAATAACAACAATGGGAATAACGGTGGGAATGGTGCTCGCGGTAGGGCGTTTACTATTGGGGCAGGCGATGCAAGGAACGATGGCAATGTCGTGACCGGTACGTTCTCTGTTAATGGTACTATTGCTTCGGTGTTATTTGACTCTGGTGCCGACTGGAGTTATGTGTCTTTGGGGTTCAGTCGTCATCTAGGGTTGACTCATGTATCTCTCGTGAATAAGCATGTAGTGGAAATAGCTGATGGTAAGTCGATAGAAGCCACACATGTGTTCTTAGGGTGTAAACTCAAACTTTTAGGTCAAGTGTTTGACATTGACCTTCTTCCCATCACTCTTGGTAGCTTTGATATAGTCATTGGTATGGACTGGTTGTCCAAACACAGAGCAGACATACTTTGCAAGGAGAAGATCGTACGTGTACCTCTCCCTAGCGGGGAATCATTATCTGTCCAGGGTCATCGAAGCGGTGCAACCGTCAACATCATTTCATCTATGAAAGCCCAGAAGTGTTTACGAAAGGGCTACCCTGCTATTCTTGCACTTGTCACTGATACTCAGCATAAAGAGAAATAAATCGATGATTAACTAGTCGTACGGGAGTTTCCTGACGTTTTTCTAGAGGAACTTCCAGGTTTGCCTCCACATCGTCAGGTGGAGTTCCACATTGATCTTACACCAGGAGCAGCTCCGATTGCTCGCGCACCATATCGTCTTGCACTAGGGGAGTTGCAAGAATTATCGAATCAACTTCAGGAACTGTTGGATAAGGGCTTTATCCGACCCAGTTCTTCACCTTGGGGAGCCCCAGTTTTGTTTGTAAAGAAGAAAGACGGGTCCTTTCACATGTGTATTGATTATCGCGAACTCAACAAGGTGACGATCAAGAATCGTTACCCTTTACCTCGCATCGACGACCTGTTCGACCAGTTGCAAGGGTCGAGCTTTTACTCGAAGATTGATTTAAGATCGGGCTATCATCAGATGAGAGTTCGAGAAGAGGATGTTCCAAAGACCGCTTTTCGCACACGGTATGGCCATTACGAGTTCTTGGTCATGCCATTCGGGTTAACTAACGCACCAGCGGTATTTATGGATCTTATGAACCGCGTATGTAAACCTTACCTTGACGATTTTGTTATCGTGTTTATCGACGACATTCTGATCTATTCTAAGAGCAAAGAGGACCACGAGCGGCACCTACGTCTTATTTTGGAGCTCCTGAGGAAGGAACAGCTTTACGCGAAGTTTTCTAAGTGTGACTTCTGGATTCGAGAAGTACACTTCCTCGGCCACATTGTTAACGAAATGGGAATACACGTGGATCCTACCAAGATCGACTAAATCAGGAATTGGGCAGCACCAAAGAATCCTTCGGAGGTGCGATAATTTCTTGGTCTCGCAGGTTACTATGGAAGATTCATTGAGGGTTTTTCAAAGATCGCTCAACCTCTCACCGCTCTGACTCAGAAGGGTGTAGTGTATACCTGGGGAACGAGGCAGGAAGATGCCTTTCAGCTTCTAAAGCAAAAACTTTGCAGTGCACCGATTTTGTCTCTACCTGAGGGAACCGAAGATTTTGTAGTGTATTGTGACACCTCCATTCAAGGTCTCGGTTGTGTGTTGATGCAACGTGAGAAAGTTATAGCCTATGCCTCTCGACAGTTGAAGACCCATGAAAAGAATTATACGACCCACGACTTGGAGTTGAGGGCCGTGGTGTTCGCGCTCAAAATCTGGAGGCATTACTTGTACGTTACTAAATGTACTATTTATACCGACCACAAGAGCCTTCAGCATATATTTGACCAGAAGGAATTGAACATGCGACAGCGTCGCTGGGTAGAACTCTTAAACGACTACGATTGCGCCATCAAGTATCATCCGGGTAAGGCTAACGTTGTAGCTGATGCCCTTAGTCAGAAGGAAACGAAACTAAAGCGTGTTCGTGCCTTGCAGCTCACCATTCACTCAAACCTCCCTGACCAGATCCGTTCGGCTCAGACCGAAGCATTGAAGGAAGAAAACTATGAAGTTGAGTATTTACGGGGCATGGAGAAACGACTCGAGAAGAGATCAAATGGCATTTACTATTTTATGGAGCGGATATGGATTCTGTTGTTTGGCAACCTTAGAGATCTTGTGATGGACGAAGCGCACAAGTCTCAATACTCTGTTCACCCAGGTTCGGATAAGATGTATCAGGATCTCAAATTCATGTATTGGTGGCCTAAAATGAAAGCTCACATTGCGACTTATGTGAGTAAATGTTTAACCTGCTCGAAAGTTAAAGTGCAATACTAGAAACCGTCTGGATTGATGCAACAACCAGAGATATCCATGTGGAAATGCGAACAAATCGCAATGGATATTGTCACTGGGCTACCTAGAACTCAAAGCGGGAACGATACCATTTGGGTGATCGTTGATCGTCTTATGAAGTCAGCGCATTTTCTTACAATCAAGGAAACGGATAAGTTCTCACAGCTAGCTGCTGTCTATATTAAGGAAGTGGTTTCTAGGAACAGGGTGCCAACCTCTATTATTTCTGACTATGACCCACGTTTCATTTCGGATTTGTGGCAGTCGATGCACAAATCGTTCGGCTCGCGTCTCGACATGAGCACTGCCTATCACCCACAGACGGATGGTCAAAGTGAGCGAACCATCCAGACACTAGAGGATATGTTACGAGCATGCGTAATTGATTTTGGCAAGGGTTGGGAGAAACACCTGCCGTTGATAGAGTTCTCTTACAACAACAGTTACCATACCAGCATTCAGGCAGCTTCATTCGAAGCATTGTACAGCCGCAAATGTCGTTCACCTCTCTGCTGGGCTGAAGTGGGTGACAGCCAAGTCACAGGCCCGGAGCTTGTGCTCGAAACTTCTGAGAAGATTGTGCAAATCAGAAATCGTATGGCGGCAGCGCATGATCGTCAGAAAAGCTACGCCGATAAGCGTAGAAAACCTCTGGAGTTCGAAGTTAATGATCGTGTTATGTTGAAGGTCTCACCCTGGAAAGGGGTGGTACGTTTTGGGAAACGCGGCAAGCTTAATCCGCGTTATGTCGGACCATTCAAAATCCTGGAACGAATTGGTAAGGTGGCATACAAGCTCGAGTTACCTGCTGAGTTGGGTAACGTCAACGATGTTTTCCATGTTTCGCAATTGAAGAAGTGTTTGTCGGATGAAACACTTATAGTACCGTTTCAGGAGCTCAAAATTGACGACAAGTTGCAGTTTATCGAAGAACCGATTGAAATTATGGACCGGGAAGACAAGGTTCGTAAGCACAGCCGTATTCTGATCGTGAGAGTTCGTTGGAACTCAAGACGTGGACCGGAGTTCACGTGGGAGCGCGAGGATCAGATGAAGCTCAAGTACCCACATTTATTCCCATATGACAAGTCCAAGTCTGGCAAATCTAAATCTAATGCAACTAGCGAATTTCGGGACGAAATTCCCATTCAAGTTGGGGATGATGTGGCACCAGGGGAAAATCCACAGTCATCCTGATTTGACACTTTGCCGCTTTCAGAGTACTTATAAAATTTCGGGACGAAATTTCTTTCAAGTTGGGGATGATGTGACAACCCGAGTCTTCAAGGTCCTTCCCGACACGTTGCTTGTTAATTTTTTGCGTTGTAACGGATGCGCGTTTGTTATATGATTATTTTGTCATTAGTTAGTCTTATGATTAATGAATTGAAGTAAGATTTTGTAAACTCATTAACTGTTGATAGACTTAATATTTGCACTCTCACATTTGACGAAACATTGGACACCCCCCATTGCAAACTTGAACTTGACGAAACATTAGTGTTTCGTCATTACCGTTAGTCGACGAAACTTAGGGAGTTTCGTAGCCCATGGATGTTTCGCCAAGATGGGCTTTCGGCCCAGTTGAAGCCCAACATCATGTAAGTCAAATCTGTTATATTTCCTCATTGTACGTAAAACGTCAGTTATCGAACCCTAGCACTCTCTTGAAAACCGACGGCAAACCCTATCTCGACCCAAGCTATCCTTCGATTCCGTCTTGCTTAAGGTTAGCATATGTTGCCCCGAACGTTCTGTTTATCTATTGGTCCTACATGATTATGTGATTTATTGGTGTGATTGGAACGGTATTCTTATTTACGATTGTATGTGGATGTGAATGGTAGCAAACACCTTTTGATTAGACTGTGGTTAATTGTTTTGATGATCTCCTGTGAATGTAGGGTGTTACTAGAAACTGTAATCTTATGTTGTGATTGATTAGGGTTTGGGTATTTTGTGTTGATCAAATAGATTTGATCCTGTGGAAGGAGATTTCGGTGTCTCGTGTTTATTCTTGATTCACTATATGGATCTGATGATTCGGTTTGCAGTATGTATATTATGTTATCTATTGTGCATAATCTTGGTTTGATCTGAATAGAAACTGTCAAATTGTTAATGGTGGCGATCGGTTGATTATGGTTTTCAGTAACATGTTTAGGGCTGTGAAACTTGGAACTGTTATGCTTGTCGACGAATGTCCATTCCCCACGAAACTCATTGGACTTTCGTCACACACACATGGTCGACGAAACTCATTGGACTTTCGTCACACACACATGGTCGACAAAACACCTTGGTGTTTCGCCATCTGAGATTTCATCGCCAGTGAATGGTTTATGATAGTCAGAGGTGGGAACTTGAGTTATATGCATGACTTTGTTGATGAATGATTATATTATTATAAATCATATTACTTACCATTAATGATGATTAACTATGATCAAGGAAACATGATTTGGTTGCAATGTATAACACACTTAACTGTTAGGCACAATTACGATACATGCATGAGAATTGAAGATTTGAATGAGTTTGTGTAACTATTGTGTGCTAGTTGGTGATCACTGATTGAATGAACACTATGACTTTTAATTGTACGTAAACCTTGCATATGTGAAACTGATCACGCATACATGAATACCGTAGGCTTTGACTGTTTAAGTGTGAACAAGTAACTAATCATACCGAGCAAACCAAGGTGAGTTCACTTCTCTCAAAACAAGCATGCGTCCAGTGGGGACAATCAAACAAACAAAACAGTAAACGAGTTTTCATAAACCCACATCCTTGCAGGGGATGTGAGGCAGTTTTCAATAACCCATATCCTCGTAGGGGATATGAGGCCGTTTTCAGTAAAGGTTAACGTTTTCCGTAAGCAAAAAATGCAAAAAAAGGTAAAAAAAAATGCAATTTTTTTTTTTTTTTTTTTTGGAAAAATCTCAGCTTTTTCTTTAAGGATTAAATTTTTTATTTTTATTTAAAAAAAAATTGGGATTTATACACATGTGTATATTGTTAATCTTTTAACTATACATATATGTATATTGTCAATTATACACATATGTATATTGTCAATTATACATATATGTATATACATGTTTAAAATTAAAAAAATATGTGTTATAAATCTTAAACCTTATACCATAAACACTAAAGTTAAACCTTAATGCTAAACCCTAAACCCTAAAGCTAAACCCTAATTCTAAACCCTAATGCTAAACCCTAACACTAAACCCTAATTCTAAACCCTAAAGTTAAACCCTAATGCTAAACCCTAAAGCTAAAACTAAACCCTAAAGCTAAACCCTTAAAGCTAAACCCTATTGCAAACCCTAAAGATAAAGCTAAACCCAAAAGTTAAAGCTAAACCCTAATGCTAAACCCAAAAGCTAAACCCTAAATACTATTACTAAACCCTAATGTTAAACCCTAATGCTAAACACTAAAGCTAAACCCTAAACCATAAAGCTAAACCTAATGCTAAACCCTAAATACTAATGCTAAACCCTAAATAACACTTATTTTTCAATTTTAAACATGTATATACATATATGTATAATTGACAATATACATATATGTATTGTTAAAAGATTAACAATATACACATGTGTATAAATCCCAAAAAATAATTTTTTTTTTAAAAAAAAATTAAAAATTAAATCCTTAAAGAAAAAGCTGCGATTTTTCCAAAAAAAAAATTGTTTTGCTTTTTTTTTTACAAATTTTTTGCATTTTTTTGCTTAGGGAAAATGTGTGGTCCAGAATGTTTCTCAAGTTTCTCAAATAGTCTACTACTTCTCACATGATCCTTATCCTATATATATATATATATATATCTATAACTCTGTTTAAAAGAATTAACAAACTAACTCATGTAGATAAAATTTCAAAATAAGTGAAATATATGTCTAAGATCAAGGCAAGCAAGCAGATGCCATGGGTGGGGAATACATAATTGTTGAGAAGTTGGAATAAATAGATCCAAATTATAGTTAGTTTCGTGTATAAAACCAGGGTAAGCTTTAAATTTCTAATTTAAAATGATGGGTTACAGTACAGACTTAGAAGATTAGGCCATGTGTACTGCCCCATAACCTCCTAAGTGGGGTTATATCACAAATGGCAAAAAATTAAATTGTGTGGGTTATGGAGGGTTATATAACATGGGTGTGTAGTGGATGGAGCCCCATAACCCTTTACCAATCATTACTCAATTACTTTTTTAGTTTTTTTAAATCTCTAATTTTATAAAATTAAAAAAGAAATAACATTTCATTAAATTAAAAAAAGATTACAATAATTAAAAAATACAACAAAACATATTTAATACTACTCGTCTTCATCGCCGTTGTCGCCTCCTTCTTCATGATCTCCGTCATTCAAACCTCCGTCTTCATAGCCTCCAACTTCGAAATTTTCTTCTTCTTCTTCGTCGCCTTCGGAGTTCTTTTCGTCGTCGTCATCGTGTCGAATTCGGCGAATCGCCCAAGCATACTCGACCAAATCTGCCTTTAACGCGTTATGTAATTCTGAGGAACGCAAGAGTTGAGCGTTTAAGATTCTCTCCTCCATTGTTGCTTGTGTCCAACGACATCTTCCGGAAAATAGTTTTAACATATTGTTTTTCCTTCGTCTTCTATAATCATATTATGCAATATGATACAAGCATACATCACCATTCTAATTTTTTCTTTATCCCATATACGACAAGAATTTCTAACAAAATGCCATCGTTGTTGAAGAACTCCAAAACACCTCTCGATGTCCTTTCGCAAAGAATCTTGCAATTTCTTAAAATATTGTCTTTTTATATCGAGCGTTTCAGAAAATGTTTTGACAATATTTGAATACCTCGGGTATATACAATCAGCCAAATAGTATCCATGCGCGTGGTCATTTCCATTTGCATGAAACCCGGCTTTCGGTATCGTACCCTAAATGTAACCCTCTAGCAATGGTGAAAACTCGAAAGTATTTATGTCGTTCATACACCCGACTAGACAAAAGAAGGCCGACCAAACCCAAAGGTCGTATGAGGCAACCGCTTGTAAAACCAACGTTGGTCCTTTTTGGTCACCGCATGTATGTTGACCTCGCCATGCGGTTGGACAATTATACCACCGCCATTGACGACACTCTAAACTACCAATCATACCAGGTATTCCATTTTTTTCTAAATGCACTTCGTATATCTGTCGAAGGTCGTTCCAGGTCGGGTTTCTCAAGTAACGTTTTCAATATAATTGGCACATACCTAAATATTAAAATTGGATGTATAAGAGTATTTATTTTTTGTAACTTTATTATACTTTAAATTAAAATTATATATATATATATATATATATATATAAGCGTAATTAAATATACCGTAGCAGAAATGTTCCAAGATATCGTGTGTTGTTTTCTCCGCCATCTTCAAATACAAGTCATTGATGTGGTACGTGTTTTTGTAGGCGAATACACGTAACGCGGAAGTTAACTTTTAAATTGATGTGAATCTAGACATCATCTCGCGTTGATTTTTTTGCTTAAATCAGTCATACTTATCCTCTAAATATTCATTAACGCGCAAAAATAACCTTTTGCTCATCCGAAATCGGCGCCTAAAAACATCGGGGCTATGAACCGGTGTAGGATCAAAATAATCTTTCATTAAACGATCATTTGCGGCTTCACGATCTCGCACAACATATTCCCTCCTCAAGATCGGGCGCGAGGGAGGACGGTTAACATGTTGCAAGGCGTAATCGCGAGGGTACACGCACTCGTAACCGCTTTTTCCTCCTTTGCGGCTTCTTTGTAAGAAAAAAATATTTGGTATAGATCGATGAACGAATCTTCCAATGGAGGCGAAAGCATTGTAAAGAGTAGTTTTGGTGAGTTGATTGGATGTAGAATGGGTTTTGTGTGGGGTTTATTTATTTTAAAGGTTATGTATAAAATGGTATGTATATACATATAGATTTAGGAAATTAATTTTTTTATTCTTTTTTATCGTTGTCCAACGGTCAATTTTCTTGAATCGTTCACCATGGGCCCGTTATGGTCTTCGCAAGGATCTGGAATTTGAATCCATAGTACCTCGAGGGCGGTGTGCACGGGCGCTATGGGGCGTTTTGTATGGTTTTGGCGCTATATGGAGCCCGACTACAGAAGGTCTTAAGACTAGGAACTATCCACCAGAATCCTTTGCTATATTTGTTTAAGGGAGATTGGGCACTCAAAGGTACTACTGCAGCCCCGACTAATTCGTGTTGCCATGTCAATCATACACCAAAGTACCATAGAAGCACAAAACATTGGCGGCACCTACCCACAAATACCCTAGAACTATGGACTCCATCCTTTTACTCCACCCACCAATCACACACTTGATATCCATCTTTAAGTCAAACAGTCACATTTCCAAACCTTTACCATGCAGCAAAGGTAACTCGGACAAACTACCCTTAATGCCTACCTGTCACACCCCGATATTTACAGCTCAGCCCGGTGGGGAGTATCGTGATGTAAGATTGGTATCATCATGGTCAATCATACACAGAATAGCACCTCGGAAGTCTTGGAATATAAAATATTATTCCAAACCAAAATGTCTGAAAATACCAAAGTATTAATTATGGACGAGCTTGTAATATCAAATCCACAGGCGGATCATTACAGTATTACCTGTCACTTAGTCTTTTGAAAATACGTCAGTTTACACTGGTAAATACAATTAACTGACTCATTTGAAAAATGTTTATGAAAATCGGTTTAGGTGCACCAGGCACAAAAATCTGTTATAACTTGGGATAATTACATTTATAATCTTGTATCCAGAATTACATGTTTGTCACACTTATGGGGCCCAGTACAGAGACTGAGACATGATTAATCGACACACCACTTAAACCCATAAAGGAGTGATCCCCAACCTTGTGGGTAATTAATATTCTAGTATATTGCATCTTTCAGGTGTATGCTTACACCTTATGCATAGGTCGTGGCCATTAGCAGTTTTAATGAGCCGAGGATATATCCAGGACACGGCTGTTAACCCCCAATGTTTATGTTATCAAACAAAACGGATTAAAACGGGTTATGAAGACTTATTAATCACAATCCGACCAAATGATCCCATACCCGACCAAGTGGTAAAAATTTACCGTATCCCAAGCCAGTATAAGGGAAAATAAGTTAAAATTATTTACCTGAGCTAATACTCGATTCACAGCAAGATTTAAATAACTCATTCGTATCTAATCTAACTAAATGCAGGTGGCTTTTACCGGGTGGCTCTAGTCTGGAATGATGGTAATATATAACCAATTCAGAATGCTAACGGGTCTTAATTAATTCATAGACTTAGACCGGCTAGCGTAAAGTATTAAAAACAGTACGATACGCTAGATTAAGCGATGATCGGAATAGAATATAATTTAGACCCAACAAGTATGAAGACTTGTATAATATGGGTAAACTAAATACATTCTGGATTTTGAAGTAAAAACGATAAGGTTAAACCCGTTTCGGCAAACTTACGTAAATTAGTTACGTAAGTCTAATTGTACACGTATAAGCAATAACGAGTAATCGGACGAGTTATGAACAAGTCCCATATGCCAATATACTTTAAACAAGTTATAATTTCACTGGGATATCAACTTGTATGCCCGTTTAGGTTTTAAAATCAAACTATGCCTCGTAAGGGCGTTTTGGTCATTTTACGACGTATAAAAGGAAATTGAGTACAATCTGATGTTACGATCATAAACATTCTGTGAAAACACTTTATTTATGATATAATATCAGTATGATATCAGATATATGTGTGTTTTATAGTTTAAAACCCAACTATGCTCCGTAGGGGCATTTTGGTAATTTCACACATAGTTTTGAAGGCTAATTTGGGAATCTGAGTTTATAACATGTACCTACTATAAAAATACTTTAAATGAGTTATAATATCAGTAGGTAACAAGTCTTGGTTGGTAGTTATGGTTTAAAACCATGCTACGCGCCGAACGGCTTTAAAATCGTTAAATGACGATATGTGCGATGTTTAAGGAAAACTGATGTTATGACCAGGTCTATATGATCCAAATATGTTAATTAATATAACATATCAGTAGTAAAAAGTTTTTGTATGAAAATTATGCTTTTAAATCATTTTAGGTGCAAAAATGGCATTATCGTCATTTAAGGACATAATTCAAGAAAGTATGCGTAAACTCAGTTTGTAAACTGAATGGACATCCCAAATTATTCTAATTATGATATGTAAGTAGGCAATGATTTTTTTATGAAAAATTATGCTTAAAACCGATCTATGTGCCAAAAGGGCATTTTGGTCAATTTTAAAGCATAAATTACGACATTATACGCAAAGTCAGTTTATGATCAGGTTCGTAATTTCGAAATATGTTAAAAATGTTAACATATCAGTACCTAAGTTGTTTGAAAGCTTATTGGTGTCTAAAACCTTATTTTTGCTAAAAAGGGCATAATAGTCAAAGTACGACATATTAACGGAACATGCGCAAAAACTCAGATTTCAAGTATGATCGTGTAACATAACCTTATAGGGTTATGATACATTATATTAAGATCATAAAGGAACCTAAAATCAGTAGCAAACTAATCTAATTCGGTTCATAATCGAAAGTCAACGCAGAAGTCAAACTTCACGACTTTCGGTTGCGAACCGACCCTAAAACTGGAATTGACGAGCCGAACATGTTTATACATGTTCTAATAATTATTACTAAGTTGTTTAAATGATAAAACGTACTTTAGAACACTTCTAAACTCATATTGCAATTATTTCAAAAACTGACCCGTTGACTTTTTAAAACAATATTATGTTGACTCGTCAATTGACCAAGCAAACGTGATTCTTAGGAGGTGCCCTTATGAGGGATTAACACCTACCTAATTACTATCATGTAGCCATGTTCGTTGCGAACAATGGCTTGACCGTTTAAGGTGTAACTAAAAGTCAAAGCGTTTATCGTAAACGCTTGACTTTTCGGCTTTAAAAGCCAAATAAAAGAACTAGTCATGAAAGGAACACTCACAAGTGGTCCTAGGGACTGAAGAGAACTCAAAGGGTGCTCCCAATATGCTCAGGAACTCCGAATATGAGAAGATAGGAAGAAAGAAAGGAAAGGTGCAAGTTGTTCAATGAGTTCTAAGGCCTTTATATAGTTTTTGAGAATTGCTAGGATGGTGCCATGTGTTTTAGGGATATCCTAGGATGATAACATGTGTCTTACCAGCTATAGAATTTAGTTAACATGCCCATTGATTTGTTTAAATGGTTTTAAAAGTTAGCATTGGGCTCCAAGCAAAAACAAAAACAACAAAACAATTAAAATAAAAAGTTGTTGCTGCTGTAGCGGCCCGCGAGAGCAGACCCAAGCCGGGTTTGCGGCCCGCGAGGGTGTCCGGCCCAGCTTTACAGATTTGGCAGATTGACAATTCTGGTCCCTGTTGTCTTTTGTTCATTTTTAACTTTCATAAATTACACTTTTGGCACCATATTTCCATATCTAATATGTTAGGTTAGTGTAAGGTATGAAACCTCTAACGGCCAACCTTAGGCACATCCGGGAGTATAACCAAGCATCATAAACTTCTCAGTTCATATAAAAGGTCACTTCGAGGTGTAGTTTTGTTCGTTGACGCTTTTAACCCCTTAATTTGCGAACTTGCGCATATTATCGCGAAATGGCATAAAAGCCTTACATGGCCAATATTAGGCATTCCCGAGGGTATGACTGAACATCACGGAGTTTCCAGTTCGCTTAAATGGTCACTCAAAGGTGTAGTTTTAGACGTTGACGCTTTTGTCCCCTTTAACGCACAAACTTGCGCGTATTATCGTTTAATGGCATCAAAGCCCTATGTAGCCCGTATTAGGCATTCCCGAGATTATGATCGAACACCATGATGCTCCGGGTTCGTTAAAAGGTCACTCAGAGGTAAGAATTAACATATTGACACTTTTAACCCTTTGAATGCACAAACTTGTGCGCATTATCGTATAGCGGCATCAAAGCCCTAAACGGCCAATATTATGTATTCCCAAAGTATGATCAAACATTGTAACAATCCGGGTTCATTAAAAGGTCACTCAGAGGTAAGAATTAACATGTTGACGCTTTTAACCCTTCGTTACACTAACTTTTGAATTTATATCAAATGGTTTCGTTTATCCAAGAAGTAGCCTAATATGGAATACGAATACCGTGTAAGGTCATTCAGAGGCTTAGTTTAAGCATGTTGACACTTTCAGTCCCTCCATATTCAAAGTTTTTGATTTTTCGCAAAAAAATTAGTCCCTCAGAGTCAACGTTTGACTTCATTAGGGTATAGTACACGTGTCAACACATCATTGGACGTGCTTTTACGAGGTGTTACACTACCTAGGCGTGGCGACGATGTTACCGCAAAGGTTACCGCAAAGGTTAGAACCCTCTAACCTAATCCGTGCCAGTGCCCCATCCATCCAATAACCCATAGTTTAAATGCAAGCGGTGTCACTTCCATTCTATATCATTAGAAACGACCTACTATACATGTCTTTGGAAATTGTATGTTTATAGAATTGAACAGAATGTATATCTATCTCTCATAAACTGAGATTGAAATATATTTTCAAATCATTTAATATCACTTTTCTTTGGAAAGAAATACTTTTTTTGAACTGGGTACGGTTAGGATGTCGCTAACCAGGTTAGTAGTTAGTATATTAGTATCACCAAGTTAGTATTAAAACCCCCCTTTCCTGAATTTGAACCAAGGACCTACAAGAGAAGCAAAGCTCCTTATATTACATGCCCCTCGTCCTTTGAGAACATATTGTGCAATATGATACACACGTACACCAAGCTCCTCATTTTCAATTACTTCATATGCGTATAATCGATGCTACCAAGCATCCGTGGAAGGTGCTATCTAGCTTCAGGTGCGACGTACAATCGTCTTATGCCGTATCTAGTCATTCTTCGTAGAAGCTATGTACCGTATAACTTAATAATCGCATTACAAAAAACAATCAAGAGATTCACTTGGAGTCCTATCGGACATAGCTAAATATTCATCATATTTGTCAGGTACGTTACCAGTTGCTTGCTGACGAATCGCGGATGTGCATTCTTATAGCGTTGTGAAACTCTTTTTTCCCCTACAGTCGCAACCTTTTTGAAACCATTCAAATTGAGCTTCGATATCTCGTATAATCTTTAAAAATAACTCTTTCGATAAACGGAATCTCGCTCTAAACGTCTCAGCATTGTACTTTGGTTTTCGACGAAGTATCATTTATTAGAACTTCATAAACAACTTCCTGATTACGACACACAACTTTTTTTCTTTAATCGCCCGGTATCTTCAAGTTCGTCAATTGCTTTGGCAACCATTGGAAAAAAACGAATAGTAGAACCCATAGAGTCAGACGAATAAGATAAGTCGGGTGTAAATTAACTTTAACCCTCCATAAATATTTTTATTTTTTTAAGTTTTAGAGTGTAGGTAAGAATTTTTTTTTTGGAAAATAGTAAAAAGTTGGATTATTTAAAGGGGCGAAAAACATTTTTTGAAGTCTAATGGTAATAGCAGGGGCGGACCTACCTCTTTGGTAGGGGTAACCCTCACTACCCCTTAACTTTCTACCGAAGTGCAAAAATTATATGTATATTGACGTTTTTTATATTCCGTTATCCCTAAAATAATATTATGCTACCCACTCTCAATTTATTTTGTTGGTGATGAACTCTTACCTAGTGTTTTTGTGAAGAGAGGAATACCTGCAATTTTTGTTTTGAAGTTAAGTACAGTTTTGTATAAAGAAGAAAACCTATTAATATGAGTTAAATGCTTGGTTGGTCCCTGAGGTTTGCAAAAATTGCAGACTTGGTTCTAGTGGTTTACTAATTACACGTGTGGTACCAAAACTTGTCAAAAATGAACTCGCTTGGTCCCCAGCCCTAACATCAGTTAAATATCTCTGATAAAACAACCCATGTGCTTGACACATGAGGGTAATTTGGTCCTTTCAGTCCAACCCTTTATAAAAAGAGTTAAATACCTGGTTCTCCCACCCCACCCCACCCACCCCATCCCCTTCTTCTTCCCCAAACCACCACCACCATCTCATCTCCTCCTCTGAATAACCATAAAATGACAACAAATATATCAAATTAATCTGTTTATATGAACATCAAATAGATCAAAAGTAGATAAAAAACAAACAAACAGTTTCTGCCAAAATACATGTCCCATATGCACCGAACACAACAATCTCCCGGCAACGGTTTCTCCGGAGGCGGAGGGAACTCCGACAGCTTCTGCTTTTCCGATTAAATCCTTTTCAACGCTCGAACGAACAACCGCTTGATTTGATTTCCTTCTTAGAACTAGAATCACCAATTGTGCTGTAGAATTTTGAATCAATTCTTAGATCAATATAACTCATGTTTGTGAGAGAAAACTGAACGATTGCGAAGAGATCGATTAAGTGCGATATGTTCGATTTACGCCTGCAAAATCACGAGGAGGGGAGGGTGTGGATGAGGTAGGAGTTGAATCAGTTCTTAGATCAAATAACTCATGTTTGTGAGAGAACTAAACGATTGCGAAGAGATCGATTACTAATACGGTTGACAACGTTCCAAACAACTGTAACATCCCAAAACGCGAATTTTAAAATTCGTTAGAACGACACCATGTTTAATTAAATAAATAAATATAATAACCAAGTTATTAAACTTGGTTAAATGTCTAACAAAACAACCAAAGGAAGGAAATTTCTACAATTGTGATCAAGTAACAACTAGAGGGGCCAAGGTCGTTAAAAAGGGGAAAGTTTATGTTAATTAAAAGCAAAATTAAAACCCAAAAACACACACTGAGTGTGTGTGGGTGTCGATGTGCGACCAGGAGAGGAGAAGAAAGGGGGTCAAACCCTAGATCACAAAATCCATCAAATTGAAAGGGGATTTAAGGGCTAAATGAATGCATGAACCAAGAAATTCGATCACCTAAGTGTTTCTAACATCAAGTAAGTCGAATTTGGTGTTTTGATGATGTTTGATTAAGTGGGTTTTGTGTAATCCGAAAATATAGTGTAAGATTAAACATGAATGTGTAGATGCTAAAATATGTTTAATTTTGACTATGATGATGATTTGGGAAAAAACCCACTTGTAGTAGTAGTGAAGATGATGATAAAAATGATTATTCATGTTCAATAGACGTGTATTGTTGATGAATGATGTTGTATGTAATGAGTAATTTTAGTTAATTTGAATATAGTATGAAGGTTATATGATCCTAGTTGAATTTGATGATCTATTCTATGAATTAGGAGGATTATGCAATAAAATACTTGTACATTGAGCTTTGCATGTTGTATGCACACCAAGTGTTTGATAAAATGTCCTAGTGACCAAAAATAGTAGGAATTGTATGCACATGATGGATATTATATGTAGAATGTGATAATGATGTAATTTGTAGTAGATTAGCATAAAGAATGTGTTTTACACGGAGTACACGTGGGAAATTAGTTTGATGTGTATGCACATGATGGATATTATATGTAGAATGTGATAATGATGTAATTTGTAGTAGATTAGCATAAAGAATGTGTTTTACACGGAGTACACGTGGGAAATTAGTTTGATAAAAGGTAGTACCATATGCTAGTTGAAATGTTAATGAAGCCGAATGTGAAATGTAAATTGACATGATCATTCATATGTATAATTTTATATGCTTACAAGAATGTGGATGCAATGAAATGAAAGTTTAGGGATCATGTCAAGATGGATGGAAGCATAAAGGGCTAACGGGTCATGAGGACATGAAGAAACGAGAGCGAATATGGATGCGTAAGGTAAGTAAATTCCCGGACTTCCTCCTTAGTAGTAAATGAAATTATTGGAATGATATCGATAATTGTTAGTCATTATGTTGAGATGTGTTTTTAATGATGATATCAAGTAAGGGTATTAAGTAAGTGATTTCCGGAATCACTTCTTAGTTGTTGAAGTAAGGTAGCGACTAGTTAAATAAGCATGATGACGATTGAAGTTGAGTATGGTTTTGGTTGTATGAAATCGGTGATTTTTAGTAAGTAGACCGAACGGGTCAAAACAAGGTAGTATTGATATGATGGAATGATGCTTAAATAATGGCTACGGTATTGTAACCGGGTAATGGGTAGAATTTCATATAAGAATGCTAATCGAGAAACGGAGACGCAAATTATAGACAAAAGACTCGGTTGTGAGTTATAACTAATGAATAAACCAATTTGTGAATGTAATTTTATTAACAAAGTTTGATTTCGTAGGATTGAATGAAGTGAATGAGTTTAGTGCATACCGAGTATCAGGTGAGTTATTCCCAAGTACCATACTCCAAATAATGTAAAAGTGTTATAGCTATAACGTTCATGTGAACCTTAAGTTTAAACATATGAGTTGTTTACTAAAAACATGAACGGGTCGAATAATTCGTAAATGAATATTAAGTTGAAAGCATATAAGTTAAGAAATTCCTTAGTTCGGATGTTAGATTTTGAGTTCATTTGATAGAGGACCAAAATATGGTCATGTAGGAAGAAACGGGAGGTTAAACGGGTGAACGGTTTGAAAGTTACGGCCGTTTTCGTAAAAAAAAAAGACAAAGTTGGAAAAGCTGCAGAGCAGCCAAATCGTAGGCTACAGAATGTAGCTGCTGTTTGGATCAGAACAGCCAAATCGTAAGCTACGGCTCAGCTGTAAGCTACGGAACGTAGCTGCTGTTTGGACCAGAACAACTGAATCGTAAGCTACGGCTGAGCCGTAGCTTACGACGGGCAACTTTTGCAAAATGTTGATTGTTTTGTTATTTTGGCCTTCGGTCATAAATAGATACGTTATAAACTCCTCATAACTAACGTTTTTGGATTATAAATGTGTCTGGGAACGAGTAAGTATGTATGTTAATATATACAACACCTATTTTATGAAAGTTGTGAACATGACATGTTAGAATAAGTTTATGTGTATAAAAGAAATAAACAAGTACTTGTATGCATGTATGTGTATATGAATGAAGCATGTATATAGGTGTATATGATTGCATAAACGTAGGTATGAAGGTAAGTATGTATGAATGTAAGATGCTATGAATGTAAGATGCTATGTATGTACGTAGGAATGGTTTCAAGATGTCTGGGTATTGACTATTACTAATGATGTGCCTTGAGTTTGGAATGAAATGCAGGTATGAAATCGTCGGGTACATGAGGAATTGAGGCCGGACTTGGATTAAGAGTATTTAAGAGAATCCTTGGATAATTCCATGTTTACTTATGGAATGCTATGCGAATTTCAATTATATAGTATAATGTTGTATGGTGAGATAATGACTAATGGTTAAGTTGTATATGATGTCCACATGTATCACACGAATTTCCTCTACCACTAACGAAGATAAGCGGGCGTAGATCGAGTCAAAGAACAAGGATTGTACGGAAGAATAGTCATACAGTTTGAATTATGTATCGCCTTGAAGTATTAATTTAAGTATGAATGTTGTGAATTCCTTTTATAAAACGTATGACATTTTGTAATTTAGCCCTCACGTAATTAATGTCGTTAATAAAGAAAGAAATTTTTAAGCTCATATTTCCGCTGCATTGTTTTTAAGATATTACGTGTTAGGGTGTTACAACAACCCACCACCACTGTGAAAGCCTCCCATCAAAAATCTCAAACTTTGCCACTAACCATACGGTCGTGTGATCACAATCATCACACCACCACGATGGTGCCCCCCCCCCCCCCCCCCCCCCAAAACCTACATGAGTTTGAGCCCACCTGTCAATCAATACCAATCTTAATGATATGCGAGATAACAAAAATGGGTGGTTTGATAGCTATGATAATTAATGTAACTCGGAGAATAATAAAAAAAATCCGAAGTCGTTCAATCGATAGATGAATATTTTGATGATGATGTTGCCGAACGTGACGTTCCTAAACAATAAAATTATGGATTTTTCCAAAATCCTCCTTCGAAAACGTGTATAATTCTTATGAATCCTCAAGAATTAGAAGATTTGAAGTTCCTGATTTTTTGTGAAGACGAACACATGGATATATAAGGTGAAGAATTAAAAGAAATCCGTGTTGATATATACTTTTAAACGAAAGATGAACCAATTGGCGATGATCTAACATGAAAACATAATATTTATTCAACTTAATTAACATATTAGAAACATATTTTACTAGTAACTAAGCCAAAATAAATTATATCAATATATTTGTATTATTTTTTTTGAACGGCAAATTTATGTACTCTTGTCGTCTGAGATTAGACCCAAGACCTCCCCCTCCCAATGTGTTTAAATGCATTGCATTTGCCAATGGACCACCACCCCATTGGTATATATTGTATTATTTGATAAATTATCTCTTGAGATATGAAGCATCATCACTCAATAATGAATAACGCACTAGAGATCAAGAGGCATCGTCAATGTGTTCAATAATCAGTGGCGGATCCAAGTTTTTTTTTTTTTTTTTTCCATTAGGTCCATTTTTTGTGTAAGAATTTTTAACAGCCAAACATTAAAATTTTCGGGTTGAGACTAAGAAATAATGTAGAAGCATTTAGTGGACATGAAACCACTACATTATTAAGAACCATTTTTAAGTATCAAGTTATCAAATAGTGGTGATTAATAAGTTGCTTGGAACGGACAACTACCTAAACATAACAATTAGTTCACATAACTTCTAAATTTTGTTTAAGTATTCAATTTATCATTTTAAAGAAACAAATTAGAGAGTCAATTGGTGGTTATGCGGTCTTAAAACACTAGTTTAATTTCGATGGAAAAAATAGACTAAAAAACAAGACATGTAAAACTTGAACTTGGGATCAATTTGTTGGAACACAAGCGGATTTACCACCACACCATCTTTGCTTTTAGAGTTAATTGTCAAAATCGTCCCTGAGGTTTGGGTAGGTTTGTCATTTTCGTCCAAAATGACACTTTTGTACCAAATTGCCCCAAACGTTTGTAACTTTTTGCCATTTTCATCCAAACCACTAACTTAGTTTATTTTTTCTGCTAAGTTGAGGATATTTAGATGAAACTGGCAAATATAAAACCACAGGGACGATTTTGGCAATTTACTCAAACTCTTTTAAATTTCTTTTATTTAATTAATTTTGTTACATATATAACAAAAAAGAATATACATGCAATTTTTATATGAAAAAAAAATAATAGCTTTGTCACTTAATTTTTATAAATTTTCATCCAACCACTAACTAAGTTAATTTTTCTATTAAAGCGAAGGATGTTTATAAACTAAGACAAAAATTAATTTCTAATTTTTTATATAGATCAGTTTTATAAAAATAAAATCTACTTAAACCACTAAAATTTATAAAACTAAAATGCTGGTGACCTTATTGAAAAAGGTCAAATAAAAAAATCTTATCATATGTACCAAGTTTGTAATTTATCTTCTACTCTTTTAAATTCGCTCTTAAGGAAAAACAGAAGGCAGTGCCCCCCCCCCCCCCCTCTATCAAACAACGTATCGTTACCAAATCTTAAAATTACCCACCAAATTGTAATTATAATGTTATGAACCAAAAGTTTCTTTACTCAAGCCACTCAGAATAAGTATTAGTTAGTTACCCTCATAATCTTAATTAAATAAATATTTTATTTCTACCAACATATTTCCTAGGTGCTCAACACATTTAAAAAATATATAACGTTTTACAATTTTTTTCTATCTCTACAACTGATAAATACTAAGGTAGCGTTTGGTATGAAAGAATGAGGGGTGGAATGGAATAGACCATTACGAGGGAATGAAAAAAAGTGTGTTTGGTTGGTCGATGGAATGGAATCGCTCATTCCAAAATGCATTCCATTCCCTCAAAATCATTCCATCCGTACCCTCTGTTTTTTTTTCCATTCCATTCCCACTTCATCCTTCATTAAATATACCACAACCCACCATCGTTGCCACCACCCACCATCACCACCGCCGTCCACCACCGCCGTCTGCCGTCGTCACCCACCTCCTCCACCACCCACCCACTGCCGCCAGCCAGCTCCGACCACCACCACCACCCTTTTCTGACGAATCATATGTTGCGTTTAGGGCACTTTGGTCAGTGTAGTATATTGGAATATTGTAGTCAGGGATGGTTGCTTTTGTTATTTGAGATAGGCTTGTAGAAAATTGGTAAATACAAGGAGTATACTAGTCATAAGATACGTTTCTGTGCTATCTAGAGAAGGAGATGAAGTAAGAGGAGTTTTATCTAATAACTTACTTTTTTCTGATGACCGTATGTTTCGTTCATTACAAGTTAACGTGTCCGCCATCTTCGTCAACCACCACCATTGCCACCCACCCCCACCCCCACCACCGCTGCCGCTACCACCCACCGTCGTCACTGCCGCCACCCAACTCTACCGTCACCCACACCCGCCGCTATTACCACCCGCCGCCACCCGCTGCCGCCGGTACAACGGCCACCTATCACCACCCACCATCATCGCCCACCACTGACCACCGCCATCCGATTTTATTCCTTCGTCTTTTCTTGCCAACCAAACAACCAAAAGTAATGATTCATTCCATTCTCACATGGTAACCAAACAAGACATGGAATGGTAATGATCAATTCCATTACCTCATCCATTCCATTACCTCGTCGATTCCATTCCACCGTCCATTCCATTACCCCATACCAAACATACCCTAAAAGTTGTAATCGATTGTTATGTGTTGCACACCAATGACGTTTTCTCTTTATAAAACTGATTTATATAAAGAAGCTGTAAATTAATTTCTGTCTTAATTTATAAAATTTAAAACATCCTTCACCATAACAGAAAAAATAAACTGAGTTAGTGATTTGGATGAAAATTATCAAAATTATGCGACAAAACTATTAATTTTTTTTTCTAAAAACTCCACGTATATTCTTTTTAATTATATATGTAACAAAAATAATTAAATAAAAGAAATTAAAAAGGGTTTGAGTAAATTGCCAAAATCGTCCCTGTGGTTTTATATTTGCAAGTTTCATCCAAATATCCTTAACTTAACAGAAAAATAAACTAAGTTAGTGGTTTGGATGAAAATGGCAAAAAGTTACAAACGTTGGGGGCAATTTGGTACAAAAGTGTTATTTTGGACGAAAATAGCAAACTTGCCCAAACCTCAGGGACGATTTTGGCAATTAACTCTTGTTTTTAATACTATAAAGTCCAACTAATTTGTTTTATGGGGTCTTTAAAAAATTTAATATACCGGTTCTATTATTTTTTTTTTAAACATTGAGATCCATGGATCCCGACCCGCACCATATGAGTCCGCCCTTGTCAATAATAGTTGATAACATAATACTGCATTAGTAAAACTTCATTATAATGTTTAGCATTTTCGCACTTCCTCACATCTTACAAAATATACCCGCTTCAAATATAATCCCATTTTTCCTGAAAAAATAAACCAGACTCAATTTGCCCTATCCAAAAATTATAGGTGCCATAATAATATATTAAAACCCGAGTTTTAGGTAAATAGGCAAGTTTTTTTTTTTCATGGAAGTTTATCTACATATCTGATTTCTTCTTTCTACAATCCTCGTACTTGGTTCAATGACAAGTAGGGCTTTAAATGAACCGAACGTTCAGCGAACAGTTCGTGAACCGTTCGGCGGGAAGTTCGTTTATGTTCGTTCGATTAGCTTAACAAACGAACACGAACAAAAAATTTCGTTCGGTTAGCTTAGCGAACGAACACGAACACAGGTTTCGTTCGTTCGATTACGTTCGGTAATATGTTTGTTTACGTTTGTTCATGTTTGTTTGTTCGTGTTCGTTTAATTATATTAAAAATAATAAATAATAAATAATAAATCTTTTATCTAAACATATTGAAAACTTGAAACCATATCTTTCTCTAAGTTAGCTAAAATTTGGACACTCGAAGACATTTTTTGGGATAATTATGTCTAGGTTAGTTAGCCTTGATTTATCATTTAGTGGTGTAGTAGACTTCTTGTGTTTTGATTTATCATTTGATGGTTGTATTTAACTACTTATATTAAATGTTTAAGGATAACAATGTTTGTTTATTTTTATTTTCAAGTTAAATGTTTGTTTACATTCGTTGTTATTTGTTTGCGTTCGTTTGTGTTCGAGACCAGTGTTCACGAACTGTTCGTGAACAACTGAATTTCCTTAACGAACGAACACGAACATAAACTTATGTTCGGTATGCGTTCGTGAACAGTTCACGAACATGTTAATTTCCTTAACGAACGAACACGAACATGGCCTTGTTCGTGTTCGTTCGGTTCGTTTACAGCCCTAATGACAAGTAACGAAATATCTTGCTTTCTTGTACATATTTTTCACGATAACTTTAAAGTGTGTTATCTATTTTTATAAGCATTTTTAATATAAAATTATACATTGTAAAAACAATATATTAGATAACGTTTGATTGATGTGTATAGATTCACTTGTCAATTCCACCAAATGTTGTGAGTAGAGTTTTTATAGTATAAAGAGTATAAAAAGTGGTTGTGAGTGGAGGTAAGAGAAAATGTTAGTGTTTATCTGTGTATTTGAGGGGCACTATTCTTCATCTATAATTTTTTAATATATTTTGAAAGTGGTTGTGAGTGGAGTAGAGAGAAAGGGTAATGATAAAGGTATAAAAAATATTATTTAATTAAAAAGGAGAGAGAAAATATAGTGTTTTTTAGTGTAATTTAGGGTGAAAATAAATGGAATGGATATGAATGCTCTTATGAGTTAGGTCGTCTGTGATATAAACAAACGTAATAATGTCACAAGTTATTTCGCCACTTGCACTAGTGCTTTCATTATGAATCTTCTTTCCACGTGGGGTTGTGGCAGACTGGCAGGTTCCAAAAGACTTTCCAATTTGCAATCGGTGTAGGCATCAGGAAAGTGCTTGCAAATAGACTCAAAAAAAGTGGTAGGGTATGTGGATTTTGAGTTTCAAAGGGGGTTCTTAGCGAATAGAAACATCATGGACAGTCCTTTAATTTTAAATGAAACTAGTGGACTTTCCCCCACGCGTTGCGGTGGGAAGTCAGTTGGTATCATTGGTTCGATTAGATAAAGCATTTAGACTGTGGGGTATGGGGCGGGGGTTTGGGCGTGGGTTGGCTGAAAACGCCCAAGCCACCACCCCGGGTGGGCTTGGGTTTGGGCATGGCCCCTTTGGCGTGGGATTCAGCCCGGGCGTGGAGCGGGCTAGTAAGTGACATGGCAGGCTCTCAATGGCCAAACTAAATTCATGCCCCCAACCCAAGCCCCCAACTCAAGCCCCACCATACCCCATGGGCGTGGGTTTTGGTGGTGGGGGGGGGGGGGGGGGTCCCATTCCACGTGTCAACAAATGCCCCAACCCAAGCCCCCCATACCCCACGGTCTTATACCGTGATCAGCACTTAGCGACCGAAAGATAAACCCTAAAAAATAAAGTCATGATGTGCCCATTAGAAAATCGACACATATTTTACATCGATAAAAAACTATAAGAATGAATATCGATTAAGGTTTCAAAAGTACAAACACCGGTACCGAGGTTCGATTAAAATTGACATGGTACCAATGTTGATCGGATGATATCAATTTTGTTCATCATCGACACTCGCTTATAGCTTATGATATAAAAGGTACTCTACACCGCTACCGAGGTATTCGGACAATATCGATTTGGTTTTTCATGGTAAAGAACAAAAAAAATTATAATTGACTCGTTTGGTTTTGAACAAAGCTTTTATTGAAATGTAGATAAAGTAAGCATGTCGCAACGTATATTCAAAGTTTTATAAGGCATTATACTATATTGTTAGAATAATGAAAAAAGGGTAAACAACGTTAATTTATAAAACATCGCATCTCATCTTAAAAGTTATTAAAAAACAATATATATTGAAAAATAATCATAATATTAATATAATTATAACTACTAAAAATAAAATAATAATATAATTATAATTAATAAAAATAAAATGTATATAATCTTTTTGATAGTTCTTTACGATTGGAAACCAAAATCACATTATCGATTAGGTGTTTGTCACCCATTTCCTATGGAATAAAGTATGGCTTTCTTTAGTGATTGTAATAAAAAAAATCAAAATTTTTGTTACTGTTCATGAAGAGATTGAATTCATATGTATAGTAGGTTTTCTTCTGCGCTATGCGGCTGTAACTCAGTTATTATCAGTTCGGTTGGGTCCGTTTCAATACCAACACTCGCTATAGTAACTGAAAGAGAAAACTAAAGAAATAAAGTCGCAATATGCTCAAAAGGATATCGACACATCTTTTATATCAATCAAAAACCTTAAAAATGAATACTAGTTTCTACTATTGCCGCTATCGGTACCAATGTTATTTGGTCGAAATCGATTAAATGTGTCACATATCGAGACTCGTATAGTTTACAATAAAAAATACATTTTTAATATTGTTATCGGCACTCGTATAATATACAATACAAAAAAATATGTTGTTTTGAATACAAAAAAAGTAAATACTATACATCGTCGGTTTCGGTTCTACTTGGTATGATAGCGGCACGATATCCATTTTCATGAAAAACTGTACCACAATGTTCAAAAAATATAGTTACATAGTTAGATTAAAAAAACTAACATGAGTAAGGTATTAAAAAAATATACTAAATGATAAATAAACTTTTATTAAAAAAACTCAAAAAGAATATTTAAAAAATTCAAAACACTGTTCATCACCAATTTAAATTAATATGTATAATATAATAATGGTGTTTTCAATAAAAAAAATGATAAAACAAGTTTCATCATTTAAACAAGAGTAGGTTTGGTCACTTTTGCCATTTTAGTCCAAAATTCAAACCTTTTGCATCTGGATCCCTGTGGTTTTAGTTTTATTGCCATTTTGGTCCAAAAATGAAATCAGATCATATTTGTCTTATAAAATCCTGCTATTTTGTCTTTTTCCGCAGGGGCAAAATAGTCATTTCTTTTTTATAAATAAATACCAAATTTTATAAGACAAATATGACCTGATTTGCTCATGAGGAAAATGACAAAATTGCAGGATTTTATAAGACAAATATGATATTTTTTCATTTTTTGACCAAAATGACAATAAAACTGAAACCACGGAGACCCAGATGCAAAAGTTTTGAGTTTTGGACTAAAGCGGCAAAAGTGACCAAACCTCAGGGACCAAAATGGCAGTTTACTCTTTAAACAAAGATGTCAACATGGTATAGCCCAGTTGGTCAGGGGAGTTTTACGTAAGGTTTCTCCTCTGGGGAGGTCCCAGGTTCAACTCCTGCTGTGTACATACTGGGATTTCAGTATGAAGTTGGGCCTGGGCAGGCAAGAGCTTGTCTCGCCCTATGGAGTAGTGGGTCCTTTGGCCCCTACAACTGCCGTTCGAAAAAAAAAATCTAAAAAAGATATTGAAAATGCTTATGATACAATCAATTGGAATTTTATTGATTTCATTCTTCATCAAATGGGATTTCCCTAGTTTATGGAGGAAATGGGTATGGGGGATTTTGATTTCATCCCAAGCTTTGATTTTAATAAACGACTCACCAACTCTATAATTTCAATGCTATCGATGGCTCGGCAAGGTGACCCATTGTCTCCCTTTATTTATATTATCGCAATGGAAGCCTTGACTGGTTTTTTTTAAGAAAAAACATTATCGATTGGTAGTATTAAAGGGATTCAATTAGCAAACGGTGGCCCAAGTTTGACCCACTTGATGTATGCGGGCGATGTCGTTTTTATGGGAAAATGGGGTGAGAGCAACATACGAAACATCACAAGACTTATGAGGTGTTTCCACTTCATCTCGAGCCTAAAACTTAATCACAAAAAATCTTGTCTCACTACAAGAAATTGAGGCAACAGCGGCGACACTAATGGCGGTGACGGGCCATATGTCGTTGCTCTTGGTCGATCTGGACCACGGTGTCCCACAACTAACCCCAGCCACTCATTCCTTATAAAGATCCAACGGCTGGGGTAAGTTATAAGCAATAGCGGCGACATGGACTATTAGCAGCAACATGTTGGTCAATAGCGTCCAATCAATAGTGGTGACATGTCGCTGCTATTACCAACAACGACGACAATCTGGATCATTAGCGGTGACATCCGTCGCCTTTATTGCCCCGTTTTCTAGTAGTGTCTCTTCTGCCACGGTGTGTAAGGGTCAAGGGTTATGGGAGTGGCGAACATACTAAAATGTAATATGGGGAAGTTGCCTTGTAAATACCTTGGTTTATTGGTCGGTGCAAACATGGGCCAAGCTAAACACTAAAGAAGTGTTGTTGATGACATTATGTTATTTAGTGGAGGTATGATGACATTATTGAAATCGGTCTTTGATAGCCTTCTATTTACTTTTCTCTTTACAAAACGTCAAAATGTGTTTTGAATACTTTGGAAATTCTTAGAAGACGATTTTTTGTTTTGGGTGACAATGAAGATAAATCAAAGATGGCGTGGGTTTGCTGGGAAAGGGTTATTAGGACTACAGATGAAGGACGACTAGGCCTGGGTTTGCTAAAGGATATGAATGTAAGTTTAGGCCTGGGTTTGCTAAAGGGTTATTAGGACTACAGATGAAGGACGACTAGGCCTCGTTTTTTTGAACGGCAAATTTGGATCACTGATGGACTACTGGAGTAACATCGTGTCACCAGCGGAACCACCCGATCATATCCATCTCCACTAGGCATAATGCCTATACACCAATTCAGGAGAAAACCCAATAAATATGGGAAAAATCCCCTTGTGAGAATCGAACTCAGGACTTATTAGTCACAAAGTCTTATCCTACCCCTAAGATGTCACTAGGCTATGAAGCCATGGACGATGTCGGCTCGTTTTTAGCTAGATAAATGGATCGGTGATAAGCTTCTTAAAGATCGTTTTTATCGTTCCGTTAAGGTGACAAGAAGCCCGGTGTGAGACTACGCAGTTGAGGTGCTACAAGCGTGAGAAATGGATGGACACAAAAGTCAATTTCTTCAACTAATAACAAAGCCACTCATCATCATCACTTTTTTTTTTTATTTAAATATTTTTTTAATATGATGGGTTGTAAAACTATTAGGCTGGAGGGTGTGGGGGCGCCACCCTCGCCAGCTGGACGCCTATAGCGCCCCCCCTCCGCCATCCACCACACCCCCGGCGCTATGCTGGGGCGCCATTGAAGGCCCGCCATGGTGGTAACGAGCTGAAATGCCATTCAGGTGGGGCCCACTAGTTCGACAACCAATCAAATGTTTTTTTTAATTTTGTTTAATAGGGGCTCCATCCACACCCTCTAAATTAAAGGGGGGCTCCATCGCTGACGTGGATCCTATGTGGACTTGATAAAGCCCCATGGGGCTCCATCCACACCCCATAGTCTTACAGATAAAAATGAAACTAACAAAAACTAGAAAAAATAAAAATAAGTGAGAGTTCAAGTTTACGTGACGGTAATATGACATACACTTTTTGACATGACAACGAATAAAAATAAACCATCAACAAATAGTCTTACCCGATAACTTTTATCAAAACAAGTACTTTCGAACCTTAACACCCGTTCGGGTCAAGAATCGAGTCAACGGCATGATTTGGAATGGGAAAATTGGCTTATGTTTAATATTCTAACTGTATAAATAGCAACTAACTATGGTTAAGTTTGACAAATTTCTGAAGTACTTCCAATGCCCCTTCAATAAGTTGAAAATCCTTTTGTACGTATAAATAATAGATACCCATTGTTCAACTGTATCCTTGTCTCAATCATCGGAGAAGATACTTATGCAATGTTTTTCCGGTTCAGTTTTCCGGCGCTTTCGAACTTCATCATCATCTTCCTTCTCTGCATCATCACGTTTCAGAAATCCGGTGCTCAACCGGCTCCTCGAACTGATCCTACCGAAGGTACGTACTCTCTCGATTTCTTTCTTAATTCTCAAAGTTTATTAGAACGAATACGCGATTAAGCTGATTATTAATATTTGATATTCGAGTTTAGTATTCAACTGTTTGGTTATTTATTTTAGCTCATGATTTTGTATGGAAATCAATCGGTAACAATTCGAACACGGCTGTCGTTTCATTGCATAAATCGATTCATTTAATATGAAAACTGAAAATTGACATGTTATTCGTCAGAGTTGATCAACATGAATTAGTATCTGGAGGATTTGAGAATGAGAAATCTTCAAATTACAATAAGAAAGGTTTGTGGGCGTTGTGAAAAGAGTGTTGATAATTATCAAAAGAGTTAAATTTCATTTTAGCCCCTGTGTCTGAGTTTTGGGTCATTTTGTCACTTTAGTTCAAAGGTTTTATTTTTCATCTGTGAATTCAAAAATGTTTTACCATTGCCATTTTAGTCCACTGGGTTAACTTCATCCATTTTTACTGTTTACGAGAAAGGCAATTCGGTTATTTTATATGGCCGAATTGCCCTTTTAGTTCACACAATTACATATAAAATGACTGAATTGCCCTCTCGTAAACAGAAAAAATGGATGAAGTTAACCAAGTGAACTAAAATGGCAACAATGAAACCTTTTTGGACCTACAGACAAAGAATGAAACCTTTGGACTAAACTTATAAAATAATCCAAACCATAGGGATTAAAGTGTCATTTAACTCTATTCAAAACTTTTTGTAGAAGAATGACATTTGTATGACTTGACCCAAAAAATAAAGACATGTTTTACATCGATTGAAATCCATAAAACTAAAAGTAAATACCGGTACCGATGTTGTTCAGTTGATATCGGTTTGTTTCGTGATGGTACCGGTTCTTGCTATCGATTACTATTGAAAAGAAAATATTCTTTTTTGAATATAACTTTGTTTTCAACAAAATATGATTAAAAAAAATAATAATAATAATTAAACACAAACACGTCTTTAATCTTTTTTTAAGTTAACGAAAATTATTAAAAATAATCAAATAACAAAAAAAATTATTAAATCTGTATGAATATAAAGTGTAAGGGGAGTAAAAAATAAATTTAATTTTTTTTTTAAAACTAAATCACTTTTCCTTAGTACAGTGATTTGTGAGTGAATATCTTAAATTTGTGTATTATTAAAAGTGTATTTTAATATGTAGTTATGATGATAGTATGATAACTTTATTGTTCTTATATATATATGTGTGTCAAAAGTTTGTGTTATTTTTTAGACTATACCATATATTTATATATACGAAGACATTTATATTAATATAGCTAAACATAAATATATAAAACATTTAAGAGTAATTATTTCACGTATATATATATTTTATATTTATAATTTGATATGACATTCTTACTGATTTACGAACATTGACGGATCTAGAAAAAATGTCAATGGGCAACGTTTTAAAATTTTCTTTTCTATAGGGGCAACGAAATCGAAAAAACGTCAAAATTTTCCAAACTTTACATTACCGTCGAAGCGTCAAGGGGTAGCGGGGGCTACCCCTTGTCTCAAGCTATATCCGCCCCTGTTTACGAAGGTTGACATTTTAACAACTTGTACGATAAATGAACAACTCTGTATTAAATATATTCAACTAATTAATATCTTTAGGAGAAAAAATCTTTGTCGATACATAAAAAAATAGCATATGTCACACCTTCTCTGTATTTGTTAAAGATGCATGTATTGACCTCTGTTAATTTATTATCAACTTGTATTTTAGTACTAGAGATTCAAATTTATGAAACTTGGACTGGGTTCCAGTTCGATCAACTCATCAAGATCACAATAGCAGTCACGGGAAAAAAGAGAATGAGAAATAAATGAAAAACACATTTATCAGAGTAGATGACCTATCGGGTTTCCAAATATATTTCTTCCTATTTTAGTTTTATAGAATAGTAACCAAATTTTAAAAATGTTTCAATTAGGTCACTAAAGTTTCAAAAGTGTTCCAATCAGATCACTCAATATTCATTCTTCATTGAAATTAATGGTTTTTTCATTCATTTCATAGGTAACCGTGGTGATGTGGATTTTTGTTTCTTTTTTCTCTTTTATTTAATGGTAACGTCGAATGATGACGTGAATTGTAACTTGTTTTTTTAATTTTTAATGAAATTAAATGGTTCCTATTTTTTATAAATATAATTTCATATATTAAAATAATTCGACCCCAGCATCTTATGCTCCATTTTTTTCTTGACACATGGAAAACAAGACATGACTCGATTTGAATGTTAAGTTATCTAATTGGGACAAAAACAACACCAGTGACCTAATTAGAACATTTTTAAAACTTGGTTACTATTATGTGAAATTTTCCCTTTAGGTTTTGAGTAAACCCTAATTTTCGTCTATGTGGTTTGATGATTTTAATCCTCTAAGTCCAATAGTTTAAAAATTGCATTTATCGTCCATTAGTTTGTTGATTTTAACAGTCTCAGTCCATTAGTTTGTTGATTTTAATAGTTTCAGTCCACACCAGTGTTAATGGTGTGGACTGAAACTATTAAAATCTAACACTAGTGTGGACTAAAACTGTTAAAATTAGCAAATTAATGGATGATTAATGCAATTTTTAAACTATTGGACTGAAAGTGTTAAAATTAGCAAACCACAAGGACGAAAATTGAGGTTTACTATTTAGTTTTATATACTTTAATCATCTCAAAAATTAAAACTACAAAAGCAAACCATGGATTAGTAGACTATTATATTCTCAAGGACAATGAAAAATAGTAATATAAAAATATAATTAGGTGTACTTAGGGTACAACTAACCATGGTGAATTAGTAGACTATTATATTCCTCAAAGACAATGAAAATAGTAATATAAAAATATATATGAGGTGTAGCTAGACTATACATGTATGTATGTATATTATTTGATATATAACATATATATATATATATATATATATATATATATTTATATAATAACAGTATGTTTATTTAACATTGTGAAAAGATGATTAAATAATATATATTTTATGTAAAATTATAACAATGAATATATATGTAAATAATAATTAAAAAATATAGATAAAACAACTTAATAATAAACAAGTCTAGCCTGAATCAAACTTAAACTTAAAAAACTACTCGTAAGTCAAATTTAAGCTTCAAAAACAAAACTCAAAACAAATGAAACTTGAGCATATATGAGCTTGCTCAATCTGGCAAGTTTATACCCCTTTTGAATATGCAATAATTGGTCAAATTTGGGGACTTTATTTTAAGCAATTATTGACTTCCAAGAGGATTAAGAGAAATCATAAAATAATCATTTTAATTTTCTTTATTTAACCTAATTTTTAAAGTAATAATATTTAAGTATTTATTCTATGTTGGTGTATTATTAAAGTAGCTTGTAAGATATCGATATGATATGATGGTGGTGGTGGTAGTGGTAGATCAATGGTTGGCCTTTTAACAACTTGTAACATGAATTAGTTGTTGAGAGGTTATTGTGTTTACAATTTGAGATGCATGCATTGACCTTTCTGGTTTATTTATTATCAGTTTGAAATATTTAAAGTTACGAAAGCGATACATGCCTTTTTTTCGACTTTTTTTTTCTTGTTCCCATATAGCAATTAAATCAAACCAAAATCTAAAAGTCCAAGGCATCATAATCAATATAAAAATAAAAAATATATATTTATTACATTAATATTATATTATATTTAAAAGAGTAAAAAATTATATTTATTTTCTAAAAGGAAGATACTAAAATACTATTTTTTTAAAGGCAAATTGGAAAATAATAATCCCATCTCTCTGAAATTGGCCGATGATAATCCCAAGTCAGTTATTAGCCAATAATAATTCGATGTCGTCCATTTTTTTTTTTGTAAAATAGTCTGCCGTTAAAATAAGCTTAACGAAGTTAAGTGTTTTTCCGAATTACAAACCGATGTTTTAGGGTTTTTGATCAGAACGAAGTTATGAGTCGATTGATGTAAAACTTATCTCGAAATTGTGTTCGAAATGGCTTGAATTTTGTTAACTGGAAGTTAAACACCCGAATTGAAGCACTGTTTTCGTGGGTTGGGGGCAGTATTTTGAGGTAAGTTTTACATCAATCGACTCGTATCTTCGTTCTGATCAAAAGCCCTAAAACATCGGTTTGTAATTCGAAAAAACACTTAACTCCGTTAAGCTATTTTAACGGCGGAGTATTTTACAAAAAAATTGGACGAGGTCGGATTATTATTGGCTAATAACTGACTTGTGATTATTATCGGCCAATTTCAGAAAGAAGGGATTATTATTTTTCCAATTTGCCTTTTTTAAAAGAAGGGTATTTTATTTAACCATCTAGAAATATAACGACAATAATAATCTCTTTGTGAGCATTAGAAATATATAACGCCAATAATAATCTCTTTGTGAGCATGGAATAACATTCCTATATTAGTTGGAAAACAATTTAATAGAAGTACTGAAGGACCGTTAGACTAAAGGGAGTGGGGCATCCTTTTGAGAGGGCGTCTTGCGACACGTGGCGCCACGTCAGATTATAGGATTTTGGGCAAAAAAAGGGGAGTGGAGCAACTTGGCTGGCTAGGGCGTCTTGCGACACGTGACATTGATTTATTTTGTCTTTTTTTATGTAAAAGATATAAAAAAATTCCAATTTTTTTTATAAAAGTATTTATCAAAGTAAATAAAAACTAATACTTCAACAAAAAAAATTACTTCAACAAAATAAAAAATACATCAACCGAAAAAAAAATACATCAACAAAAAAAAAATACATCAACCGAAAAAAAAATACATCAACAAAAAAAAAAAAAATACAATCAACAAAGGTTATATTTTTCTCGAATTTCTTGCTTTATTTGTTCGGCTAAAGCGAGCTCGGCTCCAGAAAGGTTTGTCGTGTCGAATGTTAATATTTGCAAATCAAGTGTTTTTTGACGACTTTCTTTCAGCTTTAGCTTTCGGTCACCGTGTTCTTTTTTTAAGTTGATCCGTTGTTGGCTCGTTTGCAACAAGCCGTCTAACTTATTGGTGACTTTTTCGAACGTTTCGGTGTAGTCGATTCGTACACCGCTAGAAGACGTTTGAGCGGCTTTTTTGGCCCTATCTCGGAATACAAACAAAGTTAAAAAAAAAACATATTCTTTACAAAAAAATATATAAAAAATTTATACCATTTTGTTGGCTCGATCCTCCAACGTTTTGAAAACCACCGGGTTGTTGTGTGTTCCAAGTGGTGAACCCCATATTTTGCGGTATCGTCGTATTGTTGTAGTATACTTGCGGTGTAGGGCTAGAAACGTGCATATTATTGGTATAAATTTTGATGAGTTGAGAGAAGATTGTGGTAAAAATGTGTTTGATATGTGGTATTATTTATAAAGGATGGGTGCATTTAAAAAAAAAATAAAAAAATTTGGCCAAACTATCCGTTGGCAACGGATATATGTATGGGGAAATGGAAAAAATGGGCGATCGCTTGGAGACGGGCTGGCTTGGGACGCCAGCCGAGACGCCAAGGGGGGCGGTGTTCCAGGCGACTTAGGGCGACTTGGGAGGGGGAGTCGCCCCACTCCCCTAAGTCTTATAATCTTAAAAAGATATCTCATGAATTTTTAATGTGATTCCAAAGGTACCGGTTCCACTTCCACACTATGAAAAACCATATATCCCATCAAGAGGGCGCTGTTTTAACAATATTTTATATTTATTTTTACTTTTTTAACAGCTAAAATCCCACAATACATGTCTTTTACATAATTTAAATCCACAATCATTCAACTAAAGAATACACCACTTTATCATCATATTTTCCCTTGAAATAATATTCTATATTTGTAATAATAATAATAATAATAATAATAATAATAATAATAATAATAATAATAATAATAATAATAATAATAATATAATATCGGTGATTGAGTAATAAGTTACTATTCAATGAACAATGAAGGGTCACTCTCATTTTTATTATTATATTTTATGATTATAATATAATTCTTTTAAGTTTTTTTATAAATATTTTTAACATATCATATGATTGCTAAAAAGCTTTTAGTATGCTATTAAAACGTGTTTTTATTTTAATCTATGTATGACATAAATTTTGTTTAAAACTGAGCTGTGAATAAAACATACAAATAAACGACAAACGTACATATGATCAAAGTTGCTTAATGTTTTATTTATTTATTTATAAAGTGACATGTTTTACAGGAAACGTACCTAAGGTGCGGTTTTATTTTGCATAGGTTGTTGTACAGCATGCTTTTTAGGTTGTACATGTGTGTAAGTTAAATATCAAAACATATATAAAGTTTATTTATGTCTAAATTTTGGTTAAATGATGATAGAAACATGCTATAGGAAACATTCAAAAGTTATATATTATTATTTTTTGTGCATTGGGTAAGAAAAGTGTTAGTGCTTAGTGTTTCGTGTCTTGGTTTTAGACTTTGTCATTTTTGTGCGTTTCTTGCTTTTTAAAACAAAAAGCTATACCAAGTGCTGATATCTATAGATATTGTAAGGAGCCGAACCGAACCAGACATATACCTTCTAAAAGCCTGTCGCGTAGCGAAAATCTCACTGGTTGTTTATATAATTGATATATTTTGTACATCATATATATTTTGATTTTGGCAAATGAACAGTGAGGGCGTTAAACTCAATATTCCAACAATGGGACGTTCAGATTCCGGGGAACTTATGGAACATAAGTGGAGAACCATGCACTGGAACGGCACTCGGACCAGATTTTGATGTGGATTACAACAACCCATCCATTGAATGTAATTGTACCTTCGACAACAACTCCACTTGCCATATTACTAAATTGTAAGTTGTTTGTTTGTTTGTTTTTTTTTTTTCCAGTCAATCGATTATGAAACTGCCATTCTGTCTTTTTGTTTTTTCTTGAGGTTTTTATGTTCAACATTGTTGTGAATTTACATATAAAGGTCAAAAGTTTTTATGGTATGTAATTTCCTTGAATGCTTATTAAATATATACCTTTTAAACATACAACCACAAATTCCTGTAAATATGACTAGAGATATATCGAATTCTGAAAAGATATCTCTTTACTCATATTTTCTTACATTTCGTAGCGGGCAAAGCTCAAACTAGTCCGAAATGTTTGAAACAAATGTCGTAGAGACGTTTGGTGAAAATGTCTGCGTACTGAGAAAATAAAGGTACACGGGGAACTCGGATATGACCAATTTGAACTTTTTCCCGGACAAAGTGTATGTCAATCGCTACATTTTATGTCCATTGATGTTGGACGGGATTCTCGGAGAGATAGAATATTGAAACATTGTCATAGTAAACAAGCGATAGTTGCCTTGCGAATAAGGACATGCAATTTAAGCATTAGATTACGCAACCATCAGGTTGGGTAATTGCGTTTGCCACCAACTAGAATTCGGCTTTAGGACTAGAGTGGGAGATCGTGTGCTGGCGTTTAGAAGACCAAGAATACAAGTTATCCCCAAGATAAACGCGATCACCTGAGGTGGAGTGGCATGAGTCTGGTCACCCACGCTAGTCGGCATCAGAGTATGAGTATGCTATGAGATTGTGACGGGAGAAGTTGTGATCCGTAGTCTGTACTCCATTTAGTGTACCGAATTATGTTCTTGGAACTGAAAATGTGGCTCACGGGGAGCATGCATGAAGGGGCAAACCTACTGAACCATATACGGTACGTCAGACCGCGTAAAAGTGAATTATTGAAGTGTCCCGGCCAAACTGCTGTATAACAATGTCAAGAAATAGGTCAGCACAATTGGCAGTAGGATTCATGGCGCATCCACGGGCATAGTGCATGGATTGCAAGAGGTTAGGGAAGCACGATGAAGAGTGTCATGCTCATAATGGGGTCTGAGACAAAAATAAGTCGGTTTGTCACCTGTAGCCGAAGACCCAAAAAATGGTGCAAGGATTCAAGATCCAACATGGCAAATTCCCATGGGAGAGTAGCGATAATGTTTTTAAATAAACGGGTTGGGGGTGGTGAGAATAAAATCATCATCCCAAGTAGATCTAGTGTTTGAGCCCTTGGCATAAACAAGTAACGAGTCGTCACACACACACACACACACACTAGTACGAAACTTGTGAATGGTAATATAAGATGAGAACATAGTTGTCAAAGGTGCAAGGCGTAAAGGGTTAGCCCTGTGCCTGTAGTATAAAAATACCTTTTTAGGGGTCTTAGACATGTTTTAGGCTAACTTAGGTTAATTGTAAGCTTGTTTAGGGCCAGTGTAATTGTTTTACACATTTTGAGATAAATTTTGGCTAAATATTGGCCAAAACTTGGCCGAATATGCGCCTCAAAGCCTGAAAATTGAGCTTTTGGGGAAAGGCGACAAGGCAGCGTTGGGTTGTGCCAGTGGGCCTAGTCGCGCGCCTTGAATGCTTTTGACAACAGAGGATGAGAACCGATTATACCACACCCTTGGAGCTTCTTTGAGACCGTATAAAGACAGGTGCAAGTGAAATCTATGATACAGGGGCATTTTGATCAATGAACCCTGATGGGCGGTCACCATATAAAAAGATATGCTTTACATCAAGTTGGTGAATTGGCCATGAACGGGACACAACATGGCCGAGAGCTATCTGAATGGTGGCTAGTTTTACAAGTGAGCTTAAGGTATCATAACAATCAATGTTGACACTTTGGGCTACCATTTTCTACCAATCGGGCATTCTATCATTGGAGGGTTTCGCCTGCCTAAAATTTGTGGCGAAGTAGCCACCACGTACATTTGATGATAGATCGATTAGGTGGAAACTCCTAAGTATATTTTACTGCAAAGAACTTAATTTATTTTTCATTGCAACAACTAATTAGGATCTGTGCAGACCTGGATATGGGTGGTTTGAATGGATGAAATGGGAGGGGTGGAGGTGGTGTGGAGGTTGAGTCATTGTTGGGTTTGGAGATGTCGTCTTTGGCATAGGTGGTCGTTGGATGGTGATTTGTGGATGGAGTAGTTGGTTGCGGCACGAGCTAAGGGTGGTACTTACGGTGAGTTGGTGTGGCTGACGTAGGAGGGGGCAATGGGTTCGTAGTGTGCGACAGTTGAGCTAGGGGTGGGAGAATGTAAATGGAGGGCACAGGCAGGTCATCGAGGAATTGGTAGAATACGAACGGTTGAGGGTCAATGAAAAGGAAAGAGTTCTCATCAAATATGTCTTGATGAGAGAGAAGGACTTTACTTGTAGATGAATCAAAATACCCAAAACGTCGAAGTTAGTGGGGGTAGCCGAGAAAAATGCAAGGAAAAATCATTAGTGATCGTGTATGTTCGGTGTCATTGCTAAAGTGTAAATTTAGGTGTTGAAAAGATTAGTGGTTTGGTGGAAATTTGTTATGGAGATAGGAGGCCTATGGAAAGTCTTGACTAAGTGGGAGGATGTTGGGCATGGTTTTGGAGTGCACGGATGATATCAAGGTCTAATCATGCTCTCGGCTATCTTGTTTATAGGCGAGCTTTAGGAGAATGGTCGGTGTTATGGGTGTGATGAGTGTTGATTGATGTTGATTTTGGCGGGCCGATAATCGGCGTTAGTCAAGTTGAAGCATACTGATGTGCTGTGTCAAAAGTAGGCAAGCTTTGATTGATGAAAGAAGACACCGTGTCAAACTAAGTAAGGAGGCCCCCAGAAAGTTGAAGAATAAGACAAGATTCGGTGACTGGGTTGTTCGCATCGAGGAGTTGTTGGACACGATTTTTGAGCTTTTGATAATATTCATCCATGGAAGAACACGTAGTAAAGATCAAATTGGTGAATTCATTTTCAAGTTTAGTGGTTCGAGACGACCCTTGGTTATTGACGAAGATTGCTTGAATCTTGATCCAGACATCTATGGTAGTAGTGTCGGTATTGAGAATGCACACCTATAGGTAGCCGAACAAGGTGCTAAATATTCATTCTGAAATGACTGTGTCGTTTTCGTTCCATGAATCGTAAGTTGCCATCGGGTGGTGGGGTGCCATCGATATGGTCAAGGACTTTGTAACCACGTGCATGGGGCTTGTATAGTTTGACCTAGGATGAGTACGTAACTTTTGTGTCATCCAGGATACAAGTTGTTTTGGATGTTTGTAATTGTTTAGACATGATGGAAATTTGTTAGTTTTGCGATGACAATTGCAGTGTTGGTGGTTGACGTGGTTACTTGCGAGCCTTCTACCGTGGCCGTAAGGGTTTAATTGGTGTATTCATGTTCAAGTGTAGCGGTTTGAGACGACCCTTTGTTGTTGACGAAGATTGCTTGAATCTAGATCCAGGCATCTATGGTAGTAGTGTCGGTATTGAGAACACACACCAAGTAGTCAAACAAGATGCCATATATTCATTCTAAAACGACTGTGTCGTTTCGTTCCATAAATCTTAAGTCACTTTAGTTCCAACGGGTGGTGGGGTGCCATCGATATGATCAAGGACTATGTAACCACGTGCATAGGGCTTGTAAAGTTTGACCTAGGATGAGTACGTAACTTTGGTGTCATTCTGGATACAAATTGTTTTGGAAGTTCGTAAATGTTTAGACATGATGGAGATTTGTTGGTTTTGCGATGACAATTGCAGTGTCGATGGCAGGCATGGTTACTAGCAACTCTTCTACCGTGACAGTAGTTGGCAGTTTTGGCAACAAGGCAAGCTTGGACATGCGACCTTTAGCGGCGGTGTCAAGGTGATTTTAGGATTGTTAACTTCATACCATTAAAGGGTTATGGTATATAATTTAACTGAATTATTATTGAAGACAAACCGCTTAGATTTTGTGTAAGCTTACAACCCTAAATCCCTATAAATATGACTAGAGATATATACCTAGAAATCTAGAATACAAGATAATTACAATCTTTTAAATATATCTATAATTGTTTAAATATTTCTCTATGTGCTAATAAAGGTGTGTCTTTGATAAACAAAATATCTGAATCAGATTTGCTAGACACCTAACTAATTATTGTGACTCAACATTTGCTACACATCAACTATATTTGAACTAAAAAGGTTAAACGCTATTCCAATTTCTGAGGAGTAGCTGATCACCAAATCTTAAAATGCGAAAATTGAATAAATGACCAACTTGAAAGAAGGGTTATTGGCGGTTATTGGTGTTTTCTTCAAGAAAACAAGGTTTATGATTTTTTTCTGAGGCATTGCTGTAAATATAAGGTTCATGACTGGTTTGGATATTACATATATTATTAAGTGGTATCCTAAAACTTCTCATCTTATGCATCCAGGAAGGTCCGTCAACTTAACAGGAAAGGGGTTATTCCTGAAGAACTTACTGCTCTAACCTATCTCACCATGCTGTATGGATTTTTCCTTTTCTTTTCTTTAAAATTTTGTTAATCAAATTCCAACTTTAGTTTTAGAAATGTTTAGAGATGATCGTTTATCTATCCACAATGACGGTTTCATTTCTATATGCAATCAATTATATCTTCATCTATGCAGTAAAATTGATCAGAACATACTCACTGGTCCCTTGCCCGCGTTCCTTGGAAATTTTTCTCACATGATAGCGATGTAAGTGTAAGATGTGTGTTAATTATTTATTTCAGTTGACAAGTAAGTCACAATCTTGGATTACTTCATGGTGGTTCTGGTATTATCCTTTCAATATGATGCTTTCAGCAATATATTTTGTGTTATTATACCATCCTTTGCTGATACTTTCTCTTAATGCTTCCATCAAGGTCAACTTTTATACCATCTTGTGTGAAGGATAAATTTTCAAAATTGCTGATACTTTCTCTTAATACTTCCATCTTGGTCAACTTTTATTTGATTGATCTTAACAGGAATTTAGACCACAATCAGTTCTCTGGTACGATACCTAAGGAGCTTGGAAATCTTAAACAACTAATCATGTTGTGAGTTAATCTGAAATGCTTATAGTTCTTCTATGTCATTGCATCCCTTTAGCTTCCTTCTTTTTTTTTATTTTTTTTTTTTATTATTGGGCAGTTTCAGAATAATGAATATGCTTGCAAGATGAATATGAATAGACTCTAGGTTACATTAATAAAGTTATCATCACTACCGGATTTAGTTGGAGAACAAGAAATAAATTGTCTTTCTGGTTTTGACATTGCGAACTTAATCTCTCCCGCGCTTAGCTTGCGGGAGGAGCTTAGAGGTTGATTTCCATTTTGTTAGAGAAAAGGTAGCTGAATGGAAGCTTTTGGTACAATTCATTTCTATTAATGATCAAAGCTACACGTCGTTTCCCGGCCTAGCTAGCGGGGGAATATGAGAGTTTCATAATATGAATAGACTTGGAGTATGGATAGGCTTGGAAGATGAATATGAATAAACACTAGGTTATTTTAATCATGTTATGTGTATATATATCCTTGTAACTCTCATATTCATATACAGAAAACAATTTACTATTACCAAGTTTATCATTTATAAATTGAAGTTGGATACGCATTTTAATATGGTTAAACTCTTCTACTTGTTTCAGGGCTATTAGTACCAATAATTTTTCGGGCACTCTTCCCCCAGAACTTGGAAACCTATCAAACTTGGAACTACTGTACGTTTACTATATGAATCGTATAAGCACACACATATATATTATCTTATAAGAAGCTAATTCATACAATCTTAACTAAAATTTGCAGGTACCTCGACAGTTGTGGTGCTAGCGGCGAGATTCCATCAACATTTGCCCGGTTAACAAAAATGCGTGAGATGTACTTTTCTTTTGTCCCGTGAATATACTTTTATTGTTTGAAATAAGTGAAAACCGGATATTTTATGATCACGCACTTTTGCTCTCCAGGTGGGCTTCAGACAATGCATTTTCTGGAAAGATACCTCCTTTTATAAGCAACTGGACAAAGTTAGAGAAGCTGTGAGTAAGAATGGTTATAGTGCACTATTTCTATATGTACACAAATGTAAATTACTCATTTTGTGGATGTTTGATTTTGTAGGAGACTACAAGGGAATAATTTTGAAGGTCCTATACCAGCTAATTTTTCAAATTTAATCTCATTGAAATCTTTGTAAGCTACATGTTTTCTCTCTTTCTACATTTTCTCTCTCTAGATATCTCCGCCTATGTTTATTCAGTTACGCGAACTTTTGTAGGCGAATAAGTGATTTGCAGAATGTGAGTTCATCTCTTGATTTTATCACCAGTTTAAGGAATCTAACTGACTTGTAAGGCACACAAATCTCTGAGACAAAGAGTGAGATATATATATAAGAGGTGGCAGAATGGGAGATTGAGTGGATTGGGTAACGGGTCGAAATGGGTTGCGTTGAGTTCACTTTTTGTCTACCTTTTGGATTAACAAGTGTGTTAAGTATTATTACAATAATTACAAATATTAATCCAATTTTTGTGTGATGTGATTAAAACTACACTGTTGGTAACTCTCGATCCATTTGATTTATTTGACCCATTTGACCCATTAGCGGAAAGGCATACTTGCAAATGGGTCGAAATTGCCCCTTTATTGTATTTCTATCATTCTTCGTATGTTTTCAGATATATACCAAATTACTAACCATTCTTCGTATGTTTTGACTAGAATTATAAGAAACGCATTAGTTTCTGGTCCTATTCCGACAGGCATTATTCAATTGCAAAACCTAGTTACACTGTAAGTTATTAATTATGCAAAAGTTAAGTGAGTAAACTTTTCAGAATTCTTTAGAAGTCAGTAAACTATTATGGTATCACCTTTCCTGCTATATTTTCATGCACTATTTTTATTCTCTTTGGCAGAGATTTAAGCTTCAACAATTTAAATGGTTCGCTTCCAGAAACATTAATGAATATGAGTTCCCTAGTTTCATTGTAAGTTATATACTAAACCTTCCTTATAATATATGGTAGCTGTCACTGTTTCTCTTATAGGAAGTTGTTCAGTTATGTGACCCGCTATTCTACCGACCTGTGACCGTGATCCGTTTTACGAACCGTGACCCGTGAAACAAACCCGATTAACCCAACAATCACCCCCTTAATCGGTTTGTTCACACCACTTGTTCATGACACCCGAATCACTGTCTCCTCTCGAACCATCTCGACTTCTACCGGACACCCGACCACAAACTGGATCACGCCCAAAGTCTTTTTCTACTCGACCTATCCCAGACACCCCGGCATTCACCTAGGCCACGTCCAAAATCGTCTTTGATCGTGATTTCACTATTCTGTCAAACCCTTCCATGATAAGCACCCCTTGTGTATCAACCACCAACTAGACACCCGCCACCTGTTGCACCGTCTACGAATCGCTAAACGAATATCTCAGCCACACCGCTGTTTCGTTTCTACCGCGATACATCCGTTGGTTTTTCTACCATAAGAATTCGACGCCTCCTTGCGATTCTTCTCCTAGGCGAGAAAGAGTATCCAACAAATAAAAGACACGACGTTCTTCGATCAACAAAACTGGGTTAACAAGCCCGCTGATTTGGCCTAAATCACGACTCATCTTTGCTACCCTCTTGAACCGCTAGAACCGTAACCTCCAAACTGACATGCAATTACCTAAGCTTCTCAGATCACTGCTGATCTAAAACATTTCTGATCACTTCTCACCGGTCACCTCCTATCGCTGTAGCCCTTTTCTTCCTCTTTGATCACAACTAATAGCTACGAGACACACCGGTGTTCACCCGTCACACACGTCATCCTAACCGGTACTCTCCGCACGACAACGACTGACATGAACCACCTCCCGGTCTCCGTCTTCTGCTGTATAACGATCCCAAACCTTTTTTTTACGCCTGCCCTCCACCATCCGACACACCCGCCGGCAGCGGAGGCTTCCTTCGATCTTCAAACCCGCCTTCTACGAGCCCTAGGCTCTGATACCAAATGTGACCCACTATTCCACCGACCTGTGACCGTGATCCATTTTACGAACCGTGACCCGTGAACCAAATCCGATTAACCCAACAAGTTATTGTATTTTTTCTATTTATTTCATTCTTATACAACTGTTCTTAATGTGGTCAGGTTCCTTGGAAACAACAGCTTGTCTGGTTCTCTTCTTCCTTACAAAAGTCCGAATCTTCTAAACATGTAAGTTTATTATACAGATATTTGAACATTTATTGGTCATTTTTTTTTAAATTTGTCTGTTATACAAGAATATGTTGTGGTTTTGCATGAGTTTTGTTCTTTAAACAAGCTTTTATGATTTTCATTCTCATTTTTTTTTTGTTGAAATTTTATGTTTCAGAGATTTGTCTTATAATCAACTATCAGGATCTTTTCCTCGATGGGTGATTCCTACATGGTCAATTGCTAATTTGCAAGTGTATGTTTATTTCTCTGCTTTATTTTCAGGAATTTAGTGGTTAAAAACCTTGGTGTCATGACTATAAATTTGAAATGTTTGCTTGTTATTTCAGGAATTTGGTGGCTAATAACTTTGAATTTGATAGCACAAATATAAGGTAATCATTTAAATATCTGTGTTGAGGTGGATGTGTGGGCATACAGGTTGGACATGATAAGAAATGAAGTTGAGGTGGATATGTGGGCATACCAGGTTGGACATGATAAGAAATGAAGTTTTTAGGAATAGAATAGGGGTAACTAGTATATCAGATAAGATCAAGGATGGGAGGTTGAGATGGTTTGGCCATGTAAGGAGGAGGTAAACGACGACCACAGTTAGAATCGTGGAAACTCTTACTGTCGAGGGAAAAAGGAGTAGAGGTAGACTGAAACTGACTTAGGATGAGCGAATTAGGAAGGATTTAATAGACTTGCACCTCTCTGAGGACATGGTCGAGGATAGGTGTTCATGGAGACGTAGGATTAGGGTTAAAGACTTTTAGTAGGTTGGTACGGTTGGGTATTACAGACTTGTCTTAGGAGCCTTGCTTTTTAGTTGTTTTTGGTGGCCTTTGCATGTTAGTGTTTGCCTTTGTGTCTATTTCTTGTGTGTATGTTATTACTTTCTTTATTGCGTCGTAACTTAAAAATGAATATTTCCAGGACCTATATTTTCTAGTTGCTTCTAAAGTTGTTATATGCCTATTTATAATTCATTTGACGCTTATGGTTGAATGTGGCTTTGGAGTTGGGGGTCTCATCAGAAGTAGCCTTTTTATCCCTTGGAATAGAGGTAAGGCTTGCCTCCCCAAACCCTACTATAGTAGCCTGGCTATGAATGGGATTATACTGAGTATGATTGATTGATTAAAATATATGTGTTATTTGGTATGGTCATTGTTTTGAGATGTTAGATACCATTGTAAATTGGTAAAAGGTTAAACGAATAGTACATTAATCAGAGGAGTCAATATATACAACGGTATTTACAACTAAACGTCATATAACTGTGGAAAGGATATCAATCAAACAAATACAAAAGACACCACACAATAAATATAATATTCGGTCGCTAATACCCCCGAAGTCGAAGCCAAAGATGGTGGAAGGCAAAGACTAGACCGGAAATGAGTGAACAGTTAACGAGGTAGAACCTTAGTGAATATGTCTGCGTACTGAAAATCAACCCGTATGTGTAGAACTTTAACTGCGTTGATGTGAACCTTTTCTCTTACGAAATGAATGTCTAGTTCCACATGTTTAGTTCATTGGTGCTGGACGAGATTTTAAAATAATTATGCCGCCGAGATGGCAGTGGGTGGCGACGGTGGTCTCTTGCGGTGGTGGCAATGATGGGTGGTGGTGGTGATGAAGGGTGAAAGTAGAGCTGACATATCATATCAGACACGACTCGATAAGACATGCTGACCTAAGGGGCTAGACACGAACACGACTCGACGTGTCATTTTTTCAAAAAATGAACATGAATTAAATGTGTCATAGGTGAGAATCCTTGTGTAATAGGTGATTCCATTCCATTCACAAATCAAATGTGTAATGGAACGAATTTGAGCGAATGGAAATCCTCGTGTAATAGGCCCTTCCATTCCATCACCAATCAAATGTGTAATAAGTTTCGAGAGAGCCATGATTTAAGACACGTCCCAGGAGATTATCCGACAATGTCCCTTATTGTTCAAGAAGATTGATTGATTTTTTTACCTCCTATTCTTTCAAACATATACCCATTTCGTATCCCATTTACGAACCAAACGGAACCTATACCAATATATTTTGATTAAGTCATCCTTAAGTTTGATACTGATTACAATATGGCTTATATACTATGATAATTTCATGTGGAGTGTAAAGGAAGTCTATAGCTGATATATTCAGTTCTGATTAGAGGTTGTTTTATATTATTTTAACACTTGCATCACCATTTGCAGCACTTTCCAAGGAATAAATTGTCTTCAGCGAGGCTTCCCTTGCCATAGGAACGTGACACCTTGTAAGTTCATTGTTTCTTATCCTCCAAGAATTTTTAATTCAACAAATTTAGTTACAAATGATGACATGGCGATTGATGATGATATTTGTTGTTTGCTAAAGATACCAGCTTTGCAATCAAGTGTGGTGGCCCAGAAATGAGGTCCATGAACATATTATTCGAGGCTGAGAATTCTACATCCCTTGGACCAGCTTCCTATTTTGTACATGAAGAAAAATGGGCAGTTAGCAATGGAGGCGTTGTCATTGACCGAATTGAACACGACCCATCATTTGTAGCTTCCACCTCAATCCAAGTCGATAACACAAGATATCCAGAACTTTACAGAACTTCTAGAGTGTCTCCAAGCTCTCTTAGATACTATGGTTTAGGGCTGGAAAACGGGCCTTATACTATAACCCTTTTCTTTGCAGAGACCGTTTTTAACCGAACCCCTAACACCTGGCAGGGTCATGGGAGGCGTGTCTTTGATATTTACATCCAGGTTAGATCATTATTTTTCTTGGAAATTCACAATCTTGATTAGAGGTGAAAATTTTGAATCCATTCACTAAGAATGTATTGGGTAAAATTTTAAACCAGTGATTTGGATTACTACTTTAATAATATTGTTTTTGTAATTATAATCACACATATCTATATATATAAAAATAAAAATTGGAAAAAATATCAGAAGACCCAACCTGACTTCTAAATAACTATTATTCAGTCAATCTGCGGATGCGCTTATCATCTTATGTTTCATTGTTTTTATTTGTTCCATTCGTTTAAAGGCGACTTAAATGCATTCTTATTTTCTGTAGGGAATTCGTAGACAGAAGGATTTTGATATATCAAAGGAGGCAGGTGGTAATGGAAGAGCACTTGAAAAGAATTTTAATGTTAATGTGACACAAAGTTATCTTGAAATTCATCTGTTTTGGGCTGGGAAGGGCACCTGCTGCATACCTGAACAGGGAGCTTTTGGGCCTTTAATTTCTGCCATAAGTGTTTCTCCTGGTACCAAATATGGAGTACATACATGTTATTTTATTTTGTTCTGGTTCTAGTGATTGACTATTTTTTTAATTACAGATTTCAAAGTTAAGAGCAGTTCAAACAAAACTGGAATGATCATTGGTATCGTAGCTGGTGTTACGTCTGTCACCCTTCTGCTCTTAGTTTTTGCTTTTTATATTGCAAGGAAAAGCTCAAAACATGAGGAAGAAGACGGTAAATGATTTTAGTTCCATAATGTTCTCTTATAATTTTTGTTTCTTGAAGGGTGTCCTTACCCCCGCCCCCCTTTATCATTTTTACCAGATTTTACTGGAATCGGACCTAAAGTAAATACTTACAGCTATGCGGAACTGAGAACCGCAACTGAAAATTTCAGTAGGTCAAATTTTCTAGGAGAGGGTGGCTTTGGACCTGTTTACAAGGTTTGATATTAACTGATTTGGTTGGAATACTGCTATACTTGTTTTTAGGGGTTGTTTCTGCTGTCAATAATACATAATAAATCTTTGTGATGTGTGAAGAGTGGTTCCCAAATTCATCGTTTAAAATATACATGCACAGTTGTTATTTAGTTTTGTTTAATAAAAAGTTATTATATGTCCCAGGGGACATTGAATGACGGAAGTATAGTAGCGGTGAAGCAACTGTCGGTAGCATCACACCATGGAAGGAGTCAGTTTATAGCTGAAATTTCAACCATTTCAGCTGTCCAGCATTGGAACCTTGTGAAGTTGTATGGTTCTTGTATTGAAAAATCTAGAAGACTTTTGGTTTATGAGTATCTTGAAAATAAAAGTCTTGATCAAGCACTCTTTGGTATGTCAAATCTTTATACACCCTCATCATATTTTAGTAATATATTTCATATGTTTAGATAAAAAGAAGGAAAAAATGAATTCTTTTCCTGATGATCGATGTTTGTCTCAGTCTTGTTAAATGAAATGATCGTTACTTCCTCTGTATAAATACCTATTTTGACCCGTTACCTAATCCATCCGTTTTGGCACCTCTAGTTCTAATGTTATTTCTTTTGCAGGAACTTATCAACCCATAATCAAATTGTGTAACCAATAGGATATGGACAAGTATATGAAAATATGTAATCCTATACATCAACATAGTTTAATTCTGAAACATAATTGTATACATAAATTATGAAAAGGAAATTCCAACCCATCTAGTGATCGTAGTTATAATATCAAAATCTAAATATCTTGATATCTTTTAGGGAAAACCAATGTGCACCTTGACTGGTCGACTCGCTTTAAAATATGCATGGGCACCGCAAAGGGACTGGCTTACCTTCATGAGGAATCGAGGCCTAGAATTGTGCATCGCGATGTAAAATCAAGTAATATATTGCTTGATGGAGAATTATGCCCCAAAATATCAGATTTTGGATTAGCAAAATTATATGATGATAAGAAAACACACATGAGCACCCGGGTTGCAGGAACAATGTGAGTTCTTCTTCTAGCCTTGTTAAAGAAATATGCTATTTTTATTTACTACTAACAAACTAGTTGTTTATAACTTGGATCCTATATAGTGGCTATCTTGCACCAGAGTATGCAATGCGCGGGCATTTAACATCGAAGGCTGATGTTTTTGGATTTGGAGTTGTTTGTTTGGAGATTCTTAGTGGGAGGCCCAACTATGATGAGAAAGTGGATCCGGAACAGAAGTATCTGCTACAATGGGTAAGATGATTGGGCCTTGGGGACGGACGTATATATATGAGCCTAGCGGGGCCAAGCCCCCTCTTAGTATTGGGCTTGGCCCCTGGATTGAAGCTTGAGTTTTGGCTCTCTCTGTATAGGTTTAGCCTCTATGGGTTCATATAAGCTTGAGTTTTTGGATCGCCTCTCATATCAAATTAGAAGTGAACTTTTAATCAAACTTACAGAAGTTGTGTTAGCCAAAATTAGCATGGGCTTAAGTACATAACACGTGTAGGTACATCTAGATGTCGAGCCTGAGCCAATTTAGTCCAATTTTTTAAAAAGCTTTTTTGAGCTCTATTGTCTTGTCTATGCTCTTAAGCATGATTATTAGAGGTGACAAGATGGGTGGGTCCGCTGGTTGGATAAAAGGTCGGAAAAAATTTAAGTTGAAAATGAAACTAGCCATTTTTTAAGTACGGTTCGATGGTACACAGTGTATGAGCTTTGTTTTGACCTGCACACATGACACAACATTTGTCCAATTTATATTTTTAGCAATAGTTAGTTGTGAATTATGATTACAAAACAATACAATTACAATATTGTAATCTTAATCTTTAAATAAAATCACTTTAGGAGGTTGTATGCTTTTCTTTTGCACGCGAGGAGGTTGTATGTATCTGAAAAGGACTTAGAGATGACTTTCAAACCGTTTGACCCATTCCTCTTTTAGCTAACTTTTGAGATAAAAACAACACAAATGGATCGAGTTGACACCTTTAATGGACTAAAATTATCATGCTATCTTTTTTTTAAGTTTCTGGTTACTATAATAACTCGTTACCAGAAAACTCATGGGATCCATCCATACATCATACTAACTAATGGGATCAGGATCATGCTAGTCATACCAGTATGTCAAATAATTTCTTCTATTTCATATATAATTATCAAAAGAATTGATGCTATTTTCAGGCATGGAGTCTATATGAAAGCAACCGGCACTTGGAGCTTATAGATCCATCTTTGCCATCTTTTGACGAACAAGAAGCCACCCGTATGCTAGGTGTAGCCCTTATATGCGTTCAAACATCGCCAACATTAAGACCAGCAATGTCGCGTGTGATTGCCATGCTTTCAGGCGACACTGAAATAACTCCGGTCACAACAAAACCAAGTTACTTGATAGATTGGGATTTTAATGATCTTACCAACGCTTTCGGTGATGAAGAACCTTTTTCTTCTGAAAGTACAACCATGCTTACTACTACTACAAATACAACAGCCTCAATTAGTGTTGAGTCCACGCCATCATCCAGAATGTTGTCAAAGTCTTAGAGAAGGAAGGTGACACACCATTGTTGATAATTGTTCATACGGTTACAATGAGTATGCTGTTGTATAAAGGTGGTTCTAGAGCTGCGTAGGGTCGTTAGATACAAGTATGGTTTGTATGAGTTTAAAAGAACATCCGTACCAATATCGGTATAATCGAAACAGGTATGGGTATATGTTTTTATGGTTTTCAACCAACGTAAAACATGTGTCGCTATCCTTTTGGGCATATCATGAATTTACCTTTTTGGGTTACATGAGACAAACTACAACGGTGTTCATCTTTTGGTTTGGTTATTTTTTCACTATATGTACATAAGTGGTACCAAACCGCAACGTAACTTTGTAAATCACAACTTTTATGTTTGTAACTTTTACTTGACTTGGTTTGTTGCTTAGAAACTTGATAAACACATAATGATGGAATACAAACAATCGAACTTGATTTCCTAATAATATGCATATGTATTACAGACTTTGACAACTAAACATATTTATACATTATGTATCGACGCCATGAAGGGTTGCGTCCCATGGTGGCGTTGGTTCTTAACAAATGTAAATGACCCACGTCTTTTGTAGGTTACACACTTTGGGTCATGACACTTAACACCGTAAACTTTAATACATGCATGTATTAAGAACCAATTACATAAATGCTCCATTAAGTTTGGCCCAAAGTGTACTTTAAACTAATTACATAAATGCTCCATTAAGTTTGGCCCACATGGATTATAGAATTATATTTCAGTATTCCCCCCATTTAATAATCCATGTCGTGATCGTCTTCATGCTTTAACATTTTCATTCTCCAATAGACTGAAGTCTTGATCTTCCTCCTGATCTTCTTCACTTGCTCTTTGATCCTCTTGCATGTCTTGATCGCCATCATGTGCTTTATCACAAGCATGTTGTAGAAGATTTTTGTCTTTGAACTTTGGTTTCCCCCTTATTAGTTGCTTGACTTATTGATCCTAATCTTCTTGACTTGTAGCACGAACTTTGCCTTGAATATGCAAACTCCTTCATGTCTTCACACCTTCTTTGAGTATCATCTTTAACTTGTACACCATCTTCTTTCGTTTTAAGTAGTTCGTCTTTGGACGGTAAGTCAACTTGTGCTTCAAGTTTCGTCCTTTTGTAATTTGAATTAGCATCGTTGACAATCTTGCTTTCTACTGAGTATACATTTGTGGATGACATATTTCCATATCCCTTGCATCCATTTTCTTCTTGAACATAGACCCCACACTACTTATCATCTTGGTGATTTGCAAATAAGTCATGTTTTGCTCAATCTAACTATACTCTTTCTAACTTCAACTTTTCCATCTCTCTGTATAACGTCTGCAAATCACTTTTCCTTTCATGCATCTACCTTTCAAATCTATTTCTCTGTTCCTCAGTCGAGTCCTTGTTTCTTCACCTCAAAGGCATGAAACATATCTAACTTCCAAGACTCCAATTCCCCTCTTATGTTACCTTTTGTCTCTAAACTTAGGGGCTGTTTGGTAGCCTCTGAATGATCATTAAGAGGCTACCTCTTAATGGAACCATTAAGAATTTTACTAATGAGAAGGTAGAAGAATATGACATGTGATGATTTACTATTCAGAAGTTACCTCTTAACCATTCAGACTTGAGGTTACCTCTTATTCATTCAGAGGCTTTAAATCATTATGAGGTAGCATCTGAATGGTCATTAAGAGGCTACCAAACAGCCCCTTAGATCTTTGAAACCTTCTTTTTGATATACTTTACTCTTTCAGTGACTAAACCCGTCCATTTCGGTCTCCGATAACCCCCATCAATAGTGTTGGTTCTTCGTCCTCTTGTACCAAGTTTAGCTCTCCTTGTGCTTGTTTTTAGGAATGGCAACTTGGGTCGGGTATTGGTAATCCCAGACCCGTACCCAGTTGTAATTCTTTGTCCCATACCTGGCCCGTTACCCGTCGGGTATCGGGTATACCCGTTAATTTCATAAAAATACCCGTTGGGACAAATTTGCAATTTTTACTTTTATGTTTATATAATTTACTATTTTAATGACTATAACAAATGAAAATATGATTAATAACTTACATATCAGATTCAGACCACATATACCAAACTAAATCAAAACGATTACTTAATTAAGTAAATGTATCAGGACCACCTAATTGCATAAACATCCACATAATAAAGGGTGATAGCTTCCATATCCAATATACATGCTCAAAAATAAGTTATTTGTTCACTTAGCACCTGCCAAATACATATCCACATATGACTATAGAGAAGGTAATAAGTACATGTACCAAGTTTATATATATGGAAATCTATAATATGATACTTTCGGATATTATTCGGGTAAATGGGCCGGGTATCGGGCGGGTATCACCAAATCCCATACCCATACCCGTACCCGTTTTTTTTTCTTTTTTAAGCCCATACCCATTGGGCTTCGGGTATACCCGGCCTGTATGTTTCGGGTTTTAGGTATACCCGTCGGGCTTGCACTTTTTTGCCATCCCTACTTGTTTGTTTTTCTTGAGGGTAGTTTCTTGCATAATGTCCAAACTCATGGAAATTATAACACTCCACTTATCTTATATCTTTCTTAAAACATAGATCATCTCAACGGTTTCTATTCCTCCTATCGTAACCTTCATCCTTCTTCCTTGAATTATCATGTGTGATACTTCTTCTTCTTCTTCTTTCTTCTTGTCTAAACTTTTCATCATGTCAATTGCTTTGTGATGATTTAGATCTTCTTTGTTCATGGTTTCCAAAACATCTCCCACGACCTGAGTATAAAAGTTTTCTTGATTGTCCACTAGGCCTTCATCCGTTAGATTGGTCCTTTTGTCATAGGCTTTCAATCTTCCAATTGTCTCATTTAGGGTTATGGTTTCTAGACCTTTGAATTGTTCAATGGTTGCAACAATTTTGTAACACCCCAAAAACGGACTTGGTAATTAAACCAAACTAGAATTGAGACCCGCCGCAATGCGGCGGGGATTCTTTAGTTATAACTAAGTCGATTTAGGACCCACACGTTATGTTAAACCTGTCAAACGGGAAAAAAAATAAACTATGTAAAAACGTTCACCCACACACGCATGTTGCATCGTGTTAACTTGCAAAATTTAGAACGAAACATAAAAACGCTAAACCAAAGACGCACGTTGCGATGTGTTAAGTCACAAAATTTAGAACGAAGCATAAAACACGAAAAATTTGGGGAAAATGAAAACTATAAAGGACCAAAGTTGAAAGTAAAAAAAGTTGCGAGGATAGATTGCAAAATATAAAAAGTTTTGGGTTAAAAGTAAAAAAACAAATAGTTTTGGGTTAAAAGTAATTTATGAAATACTTTTTGGTGAAAAGTAAAAAAAAAAAAATTTTTGAAAACCCCGAAAGCCAAGGTCATGACAACCATATGCATAACCTTTTTTTCTTTAGAAAACCCCCAAAGCACACCCCGCATTGCGTCGGGGCGTAAAACGGTGTCAAATAGTACTAATGTCACACAACCGTCATCGACCACCAACACTGACTCGACCTAGGATCTGCGTGTTGCGACGAACCTATCAAACATGAAAAATAGAGATAAAAACGTTGAACCGCACGTGGCGCCGTGTTAACTTGCAAAATTTGAAACAAAACATAAAAAAGTTGAACCACACTCGTATGTTGCATTGTATTAAGTCGAAAAATCTAGAACTATACGTAAAACGAAAATTTGCCAAAGATGAAAAGTATAAGTGACAAAAGTTGTGAAGTTAAATTGCAAATAATGAAAAGTTTTGGGTTAAAGTTAAAAAAACAAATTATGTAGGGTTAAAATTGCAAAAGCTAAAAACATTTGGGTTAAAGTAAAAAAAATCAAGTTTGGTTTGGGTTAAAGTTAAAAAACAAATTATGTAGGGTTAAAATTACAAAAGCTAAAAACCCTTGGGTTAAAAGTAAAAAATCAAGTTTTTTTTTTTTTTTTTGAAAAACTTCCAAAGCACAAGGCACAAGTGGTTATGCACAAAAAACTTGCTTATTTATATATGGAATAATTAATTGGGGATGAGCGGGTAAAATACCGTTAGTGGTAAAAGTTAATCCGTAAACATTGGGATTTAAATAAATAAATTAATGTTATATAAAAGCGAGTAAATGTTTTTAGAAAATTAAGGTTTATAAAAGATCCGGGCTATCGGTACATAATCTAAGTCGGGTTGTAGCATCCCCGAACTTAGTAGATAGAATTATTATGTTCGTTGATAATTAACGGGAAGTAGGAAACTAGGAATATTAACTTAGTTAAAAACATGTCGTGTGTTAGTAAATTGACTAAACGATGGTCTTTTATAACAAAGCCAAAACATGAGGGACTAAAGTGGGGCAATTTGAAACTGGATTTCTTAAAAAGCAAAGTTCACAAAACACACACACACATGTGTGTGTGTGTCTCGAACCAGGAGAAGAAAAGAAGGGGGAACACCCTAGTTCATCTTGTTTTAACAAATTGAAAGGAGAATTGGGGCCAAATCACATGCATGAATATAAATTAGTGATCATCTAAGCTTGGAGATCATAAGGTATGTAGTAATTTATGTTTTGGTGATGAGTAGTATATGGAGGAACTTGAAGGTGGTAACCTTGAGTTTAATATTTTGTTAGTATAATGAAATTGATGATGAATAGATGTTCATAATCATCATACTTGCTTGTATGTGTGAATTACTTGAACAATTTATGAATTTTGATAAGTATTCTTAAGTGACTAGAAGTGGGTTTCAACATAAGAGTTGAAGCCATGAATTATGTTGGTCAAAAGGATGGATTAGCTTATGATAATTGAAAGTTATGTTAACTTGAAACTAGAAAGTGTATGAACTTGTTGAGTTAAAAGACGCATGGTGATTTTGGTTATAAAATTTGAAAGACCCTTATTTATTTATCATTCTTTTGATAAATATAAACTAACATCTATTCTTTTAAGAACAATTTCCATAATATTATATGAAAGTATTAGACATTAGATAATAATGTTGGTTAAAAACAACGGTTCAGTTACATAAAGTATTTTCAAAACACCATTGATTACAAAACCAAGATAAGACTAGACAAAAGATGCGGAAGCTAAATTCTTCATTGTGTTCGGTTCTTTAACGGCAGCTTGATCACCATCCAAAAGTGTTTACGAACCTAGAACTGAAAATTTATGCAACACATTAATATTATAACACGAATAAAACAAATAACAAGATTTGTATGTTTAAATAAACAAATCAGGATTTCGTAACATAGATGCGGCGTCGGCAACGACATCTCTTTGCATTGTCGACGCTGTGTGCAAATGGTGTCGACGCCATTCCGTCGTAAACAGCGGGTTAGGGCGTCGGTGGTGATGAACAAATGAGGTGGCTTCGGGGACAACTCTCAGCCGCGTGGGCGACTCCCTCTCGTTCTCCCATTTTGCTGTTGTGTTTAGAATTTGACCCATTTGATCCAAATTGATTTCCGAAACGAAAATCATAACTCGGGACTCTAGAAAACACATACAAATCTACATACCTCTTATTCTAAATCTTGAAATGTTTTCATACAAGCATTCACATTTAATATGCAATGTCGGAAACCTGATTATGCGTATTGTTTGTTAGAATAATTACCAATTATTCTTTTGAAGTCTACTTGACCCATTATCCTTACGGCTAGGATCTAAATCATAATAGGATGTCCCGTTCCTGGGTTCTTTATTTTACACATTCGCGCTTCCATTTCCGGTTTGCACTTTTGATTTTATTCGACCCATTAGTGATTCAAGTACATAGACTCAATCACTTGTAATTATATATATACCTTGGGATTATACACATCCCTTCTACCCGATTCCGGGTTAATAATTTCTACATTAACGCTTCCATTACCGGTTTGCGTGTTTAATATATTATTACTCGTAACCCCTGGTTAAATGTTTACATATTAAGTACTCCCATTACCCGGTTTGCACTTAACATTATTCGACCCGTTTGGTTTACCTTTATAAGTCCTTTATGTCGAACAAACCAAACAATACCAAATCTTGATTTCTTACATATTAACGATTTTTAACTACAATAAGATAGATAATGATAACGACGAAGCGTTTAGTCGCGTACCTTAAAGCTTTCCCTTGAGTCGAGTATCACCTCCGGCTTGGTCTCCCGGTTTATCCCTCGAGTCGCCTATAGTGCACAACCCGATTTATAATCATTAAATTACTATTATGATGACCATATCCATCATATTTGAAATGAATCAAATCATATGTTTCCCATCATCATTTTCTTATACATTTTCAGCATATAAAACTTCACTTAGGCTTTTCGTCATACATCTAGTGTGCATGATTTTCTAACTTTTTCCTTTAACTAAGTTTATAATGTTTACCCATATTATACAAGTCTTAGTACTTGTGAGGGTTTAAACTACATTCTATCCAGTCATCGCTTAATCTAGCGTATCGTACCGTTATTACTATTTTAAGTTAACCAGTCCAAGTCTATGACTTGAATAAGACCCGTTAACATTCTAAGTGGTTATTATACCATTAATTCTAGACTAAGGCATTCCAGTAGATTGCAACCAAGCTTAGTTAAATTGATAACGACTGTGCTTATTATATTATCTTGCATTGTAAGACTTATTTAAAGCCAGGTAAATACTCTTAACCTATTTTCCCTATACGGGCTTGAGATACGGTAAATTATTACCGCTTGGTCGGGTATGGGATCATATGTCGGATTATGACTAGAAAATCTGCATAACCCGTTTTAATCTATTTTGCTTGAGAACTTAAATATTGGGGTTAATGTGACCGTGTCCTGGATATCCTCGGCTCATTTAATTGCAAATGGTCACGACCTAAGCATGGGGTGTAGGCATACACCCGACAAATGCTAATGCTAATCTAAAATATTTTTCTACCCATATTGGGGATACCTTTTATGGGTTAAAGTGGCGTGTCGGTTAATCATGTTATCGGTTTCTATACCGGGCCCCATATTTTTTGACAAGCATGTAAAACTATATACAAGATATTTCTTATTGTCCCAAGTTATTTATAAGAATTGAATGTGCCTTCTGCACTTAAAACAATTTTGAAATATTTTCAAAATGTCTCGGTTATTTGTATTTACCGGTGTAAACTAACGTATCTTCAAAAGACTAAGTGACAGGTTGCAAGGTTACGAAATAGGCTGGAAGTGCTGGTAATGCTTAAGAGGAATTTGCAACTCATTTGCATAAGAAGCCTATTAGTCAGTTATTTCATTTTGCACATTTACGATCCGCCTATAGATATTTCGATACAATATCCGTCTGTATTATATTTTGAACATTCAGACATTTTTATTTGTAATAGTATTTTAAATCCAAGACTTCCGTTGTGCCATTTGTGTATTTCATATCAATCTCGTCACGTATACCCCATCCAGGCCCACCGGGTGACATAAAATATCGAGGTGTGACCCCTCCCATATATATATATATATATATATATATATATATATATATATATATGGGATTAGGTTCAAGAGTGAACAACTTTTTGAGAGTGAACTGAGTGAACTAATCTTGACCCTTGATCATTTTTTAGATTAAAAAGGGTAATATTAACATTAGCCATATATATTTTTAGTTAAAATCACTTAATTTTCTCATCTCTTAACTATCTCTCTCTCTCTCTCTCTCCCTCTCTCTCTCATTTTTAATTATTTTTTTCAAATGTTTTATATTAGAAATATTTTGTTTACAAATACAAATCTACGTATATGAGCGTACGTATTATGTTCTTTGTTATGGATATACACATATGTATATTGTTATGTATATACACATATGCATATTACGAATTTACATACATGTGACTTGTTTCATTTTCATTAATTTTATAATTTTTATATGAATCTACTCGTGTGCATGCATAATATACTATATGTCGTTAATATACACATATGTAACCATTTCTTAATATAACACACAGATGTATAAAAGTCTTTACACATGTGTATAAACTAACAGCTATGTATCTTGTATAAACTGATAGTTAGCGAGATTGTACACATATGTATAAACTAACAGCTGTGTATCTTGTATAACTGATAGTTAGAGAGACTGTACACATGTGTATAAACTAATGTCGCAGCCCCCGACCCCTGCCCCGGGAGGCGGGCGGCCGTGAGCGATTACGCAGAGCGGGTGGTATCGGTGTTTATTAATTTGGCAGCGGAAATGAGACATCCAGCAAATAATACTTTGGCAAAAATGTCATTAACTAAAAACGTACCAGAAATCACATCCGGAATCATCTTGGCTTCTTCAGCTATCAGAACGAATGCTCTGGCATTCTTTTTGGGTCCTTCAGTTGCCTTAGCTTTGCTGGTTGCTGCTAGAGCTAGTTTCGGACAGTTCGGTTTGATATGCCCAGTTTATTCACAATTGAAGCTTAGCCTATTACTAGGTTTCCTCCTACAATCTTCTTCCTTGTGTCCAGACATTTTGCAAAAGTTGCAGTATATTGAGCACCTTCCAGAGTGCTTCCTTTTGCAATACTTACAGTAAGGTGCAGAGGAAGAACTTGTACTTTTCCCACGGTTGGAATTACCATAGCGAAATTCCTGGGTAAGCCTTTGAGCTAGGTTCTTTCTCTTGTTTTCCTCTCGTGTGCGTACCAATTCATCAGTCAGGGTGTTGGCTAGTTCTACTGCTTCTTCTATGGTTTGTGGCCTAGCTGGCTTGACTATGTGTCTAATCTCACTAATTAATCCCCAAATGTAACGGGAGATTAATACTGACTCAGGTGAGGCTAAGGTTGGCACTATTCTATCATATTCAAAGAATATGGTAGTGTAACCTTTGCAGTCTATTCCAGTCATTTTGAGATTTAGGAACTTATTGGCGATTTGTTCCTTTTCATGAGGAAGACATAATTTTCTTTCGACTATCTCTTTAAAGTTAGTCCATTCCATATTATAAACTCTGTCACTTCCTCTAGACTGGAGAATAGTATTCCACCATTCTAAGGCTGCATTTTTTAAAAGATTATAAGCAAACATAATCTTATCTTCATCTGCACATTTACTTATTTTTATGACTGCTTTTGTCTTTTCTATCCAGCGCAAGGCTGAAATGGCTCCTTCATTGCCTGAGAATTCAATTGTTTTGCAGGCCAAGAATTCTTTATAAGAACAACCGTAAGAGACGGTTCTTCTTCTTTTAGGAATTGGAGCTTGGATTATTGGTCTGTTATTTTCGTTCACACTGTGACTTGGTTCAGTGGGTTGGCGTTTACTTCCAATTGCAGATTTATTATTTTCTGCTTCTTTAACAGTCTTGATAATATAGGTCATAACATCTATAATTCCTTGTGCTACTATATGTTGGATGACACTGTTATCTATTTGGTTTTCGTTATTCTCATTATTCGGGTTTTCCTAATTTACTTCGTTATCCATCTGAATTGGAAACATTTATCAGGTATTAATTATCACAGAATAAAATTTAGTACAAACAATCACACAAACAAATTGATCAAAATCGTCAAACATTGCGACTTTAGTCTTTTTATATATCTACGCATCGATTGCATATTACAACCAAAAATTAAACACGCTAGTAGTTATGCATCGATATCTATTCTAGTATATCTATTTTAGTTGATTATATATATATATATATATATATTATATATATTTATTTTTTATTAAACTACAAAATTACACACATATCTAGGTATTATTCTAGGTGTCATTCATCCAATATTGCATCTCATGCTCGTCGTATTTCCAAACGAGTTTTTCCCCTATCTATCGAATTATATTCCTTTCATCTAGTAAATTTTTGTCGTACTAACGGAGTTCCTGCACACATTTTCGGCTCATGGGTGGGTCTACTGGTGGAGCTGGTTCTTCGGGAGTGTATAATGCCGAATATGACCTATTGTCATCAAACCATGGATCATATTCTAAAGAGTTTGGGGTTGGGATTCTAGGTAATTCATTAGGGTCGAATGCAGGTATCGGGAATTGGTTTTCCTGGTTTGGTTCTAACATTTGTTGGTCTGGGAATAAGGGTAATAGTGGTGGTTCAGCTATTTGGTTTGGGTTGGAGTCTATTGCGGTAGTGGCTAGCATATGGAAATCTGGCAACTGCTTATCAAGTTCCTCTTCCCACAGTGGTCTATTGACTGTTTCCTGAGTTTGGGCATTCACTTCCCTATTGGCTTTTGCTATCGCTCTTGGTTGTTGTAATTTCTTCATCCTCTTCCTCCTCTCATGCGCTCCTCTATTAAACCATCATCTCTTTTTAGAAGGGAATAGTTCCTTAGTTTGTGCCTTAAAATAAATATTCCTTCCTCAATATCAGCTGAGTATCCTGAGGGATTTGACTGAGATGAGGTTCCTTCATCTTTTGGGGAACTAGCTAATTGACGATAAGCGTCGGGTGTACCTTGCTCACTCATACTGTAAACAAACAAATTGTCAAATAATACAAAACAATAATATACATATTTACACATAATCACATAAATTATTTCCTAACACAATTTTTTTAGAATTGAAGTGTCAGTAGAACACTTCATTGGCTTAAACCAGTGGCTGTAGCTCTGATACCACATTCTGTCGCAACCCCCGACCCCTGCCCCAGGAGGCGGGCGGCTGTGAGCGATTACACATAGCTGATGGTATCGGTGTTTATTAATTTGGCAGCGAAAATGAGACATCAGGACCGTAGTTAGGAAATATTTTATCAGAGTTAAAACACCAAACTTTTTATAATAAAGAAATGGGATAAAACCCAAGTTTTCATTACAATACATTTATAGGGGTAAACCCTATTTTATTGAAAACAAAACTCCTTTTTATTTAGGTAACTTTTATAGAAACTTTTCCAAGCCTTCAGTGCTCTCCAGCTGGCTTCTATTAGCTTCACATTAAGTTACCTGAAACGCGTTTTAAAAAGGTTTTATCAGCAAGAAATACTGGCGAGTGCATCCCAGCTTAATCAAAATAGTTTTAGAACTTCACTGTATTGAGAGCAATTACAATGTTTATATCTACACAGTTACTAATTCAGTACTGTCAACACCTGACTTGTGGGTCATGTTACTCATTGGCTAACTCTTTGTCCAATAGTAACGGATTAAAATAATGTATACAAAACCCTAACATACTGTAACGCCCCAAAACCCGAATGTTTATATTTGTCGTATGTTCCTATAGGACATGTCATGAAATAAATAACTAGGTTATTTAACCTAGTTAAGGGTATGGTTAAAAGTATTAAATGACGAAAGTTGTGCCAATTAGATTTAAGTGGCGAACACGAGGGGCTAAATTGTAAACATGAGAAACTCATGTTTTATAAAACAAAAACATAACACACAACACACACACATCATGTGTGTGTGCGTGAAATGCTCTAGAGAAGAACAAAGGGGTGTAAACCCTAGTTCTTAAAGAAGCTCCAAATTGAAGGTTGAATCGAGGCTCAAATCTATTAAGGAACATGAATTAGTGGTCACCTAGACAAGGGGATCGTGAGGTATGTCTTGAAACTTAGATTGATGAACTTGTATGAAGTGGGTTATGTTCCAATCCGCGAATTGGTATGAAATTGATCATGTATATGTGTTATAATCATCATATAGAACATGGATTATGCATGGTTTGGATTAATTTGATGTTTAGAGGTGAAACCCACTTGGTATGGGGAGGAGGATGACTTGAATGATCACCCATGTCCAATTCTTGATTAATATTGATGTATCGTGATCGTATGATGGATTCTTGTTAAAGGAATCGAAATAAATGTGATGCTAATATGTTTGATGTTTAGGTATGAATGATTCATGTTGATTAGAAGGAGGATTTGATGAATTATGTATGAGACTAGAAGTATATGCATGAATTGATTGCACACTGTGCTTAGGAAGTTGTATGCACACTAAGTGTAGGATGAAATGTATATAGAACCATCCGCGTAGCCTATTATGACGATATGAATACATAAGAATAAGCCGAAAGTTCATAGGATGAATTGTTGACTTTTGAAAGTCAACTACGCATAATGAACATGATTTGAGTGTTGTCGTAAGGGTATGATTACAGGAAGTCGTATGGTACATGTTATATCGATACGTGTTTAATGCGATGACATAATGAATTACATGAGTTAGTAAGGATACGAATTTGGTTATATGTCTTATGCTTGTTAAAAGTGACCGATGAAGGTCAAATGTGAAATATGCGATTTATATGATCGTTAACATGTATAATCGTGTATGCTAACAAGAATGTAATTTCGATGACATGAAAGTATAGGAATCATGTCGAGACGGAATCAAGCACGGAAGGTTAACGGGTCAAGAAGAAGCAAGGAAGCGGATACGGGCATGGTCGCATAAGGTAAGTGATTTCCGGAATCACTTTTTAGTTGTTTAAGTAAGATAGCGTTATTGATAATCAAGCATGATGTCTGACGTTAAGTATGGTTTTGGTGGGATGAAATCTATTATTTTCGCTAAGTAGATCGAATGGGTCAAAAATGAAGTTTTGTAGTTATAACGGAATAAAGTGTATGAAATGGCTACGGTATTATAACCGGGTAATGATTAGAATGGCACACACGTACGCTAACCGAGAAATGGTGACGCGGATTAATCAATAAAAGACTCGGTAGTAAGTTAGGATTAATGGGTAACCAAGTTCGTGAGTGGAACTTGGATTAACTAAGTTGATTACGTAAAATTGAAAAAATAATGAGTTTAACGCATACCGGGTATCGGGTGCGTAAACCCCAAGTACGAAACTCCGGATAATGTAAAAGTATTATGGTTATATGGTTCATGTAAGTTTTGGGCTAAAACGAATGAGATGTTTGATGAAAACATGAACGGGTCGAATAATCGTAAATGAATAATAAGCCGATAGCGCGTAAGTTAAGAATTTCCTTAATCCGAATATGGGATTTCAAGTTCACATGATAGAATGTCAAATTACGATCATGTAGGAAGAAACGGGAGGTTAAACGAGTAAACGGTTCAAAAGTTATGCGCGTTTTAGTGTGTACGGACGACGAAACGAACCTGCAGAAAAAGGCAAAATCTAGAGGGCATCGCCGACGGCCTTAGGGGCGTTGCCAACGGGGTCTAGAAAGTCTGTTTTCTTCCGACGCGCTATTTACCTGTCTACGCGATGTTTTAGCGACGCGGTAAACCAAGGGCAGTCGCCGACGGCCTTAGGGGCGTCGCCGACGCCCTCCCTATGTCCCAAAAGCTGAAAATTGTTATCTAAGTTGATTTATGGGTCGTGGGCTTCGGTATGTTAACCTTGGACTACGGTGGGCCTCCCAAACATGATTCTGATCGTTCCTTTGATGATTATGGGTTATAAATCTACGTCTAAGACCCACGTAATTAATGTATGATTATGTAAGAGGTATGTGAGAGCTTGTATGTGTATATATGGGCATGTACATCTGTAGATGTGTATATATATGTATGTATGATGGTACGTCTGAGTGTATGTATGTACGTGAAGATATGGGGAGGTATGTATGTATGTGGATGTCTACGTATGTAAGCATAAAGGTATGTATGAGTATATAAGGGTTAGGTAAGATCTTGAATGTGTAAATATGGGTATGTACGTATGTAGATGTGTATTTATGTATATATAAAGGTACGTATGTGAGTATGCATGTATGTAGAGACGTAGGGACGTATGTACGTATGTAGATGTGTGTATACGTATATATGAAGATACGTATGTATGTATGCGTGTATGTAGAGATGTATGAATGCATGTAAGTATGTAGATGTGTATGTATGAATGTAAGTGTGTATGTATGCATGATTTCGATACATTGAGGATTAACGTTATTAATAGTGTGCCTGGAGAATGAACATTAATGCAGGTACTTTATTGAAGACTCACCAGGGAATGGATATGTGGATGTAATGCTTAAAGATAGATATATAATTGAATGGGAAGTGTACATATATGAATCTTGTATATATATATAATGTGTGTTAATGTTATGAATGAATGTGGTGAGTGCAGGTTGTACAAATCACGGACGATTATCACGAGGAATAGATATCGAAGACCGGGTCACAAGATAGATTGTACGGGAATAATTGATTATGTACCTTAGCAAACAGAAGTTATGCTTATGTTTCGTAAAAGAGTTATTTTAAAAAGGACTTTCAAGTAAGCTAAGACGCTTGTAATGAAAGAAATTTTATGGCACGAATTCCGCTGCGAATTTTGTCAAATACGTGTTAGGGTCTTACAAGTTGGTATCAGAGCCCTGGTTTGAGGGAAATCAAGTACGATAAGGTAAGTACTTGAACTCAGACCTATGTGCTCTTATGATAAGAAACCCGCACAATCTAAGACTCGGTCAAGATCCCAAAGGTAAAAGCAAATGTAAGTAAGCACTTAAGTATGCATATGAAGAAACTAACGGTACGTTATGTGCAAGGTAAGCATAAGTGTTTGAAGAGGATGACCCGTGAATGCAGTTTAGGATGAGTACTAAGGCAGATAAAGATGCAAATAGACAAATGGACCCAGGTACACAATGTTAATATGTATGGGTACTAGTGTTAAAAGAAAAAAGTAAGAAATCTCCTTGAGAGGGTAAATACTAAACGAAAAATAACGATGTTGCCTCGGTAAAGCTTAAAGGATGTTGCACGAGACTGAAAACTTTTTTTTCGGACATAAGGCGATGATTACATGAAGGCACGAAACTAGTATGTGGATTGCGCACCTGGCCAGTACGCAAGAAGCATATGACGTTCGTCAGGCCGTGGTAATTATCGCAGGTATGTCCGGGAGAATTGGGTAGCAGGTGAGGCGTGCGGGTAAAATGAGAAGTAAGACTCTCAGGAAATTGAGAGTATTATACAAGAATGAAAAAGAAGAAATGATAAGGATGAATGATGTTGTATCCGTAAGTAAGTACGGATCGGCAGGGCATGAATGACGTGTTTGAAATCCGCAAGACGGATTCAACACATGTAAGGAATGAAAGATATGAATGGAATGTTTGAATCCATGAGACGGATTCAAGGAATGAAAGGCATGAATGGAATGTTTGAATCCGCAAGACGGATTCAAGGAATGAAATGCAGGAATGATATGTTTGAATCTGCGAGACGGATTCAAATCATAGAAGGAAGAAAATGTATGAATGGTAGGTTAGAAACCGCTAGAAGGATTCAAAATATAGAGGTAATAAAAGGTATGGATGTTACATTTGAATCCGCAGGACAGATTTAAAACATATAAAGGATAAAATTTACCCACATCAGAATTGTGTCAATAGTTGACCGTAGTTATGTCAAACGAGTCCTATGAGTAAATGTAAAGTAAATGAACAAAAGAATGATCGTAATGGGCACGCAAACCTAAGTTTTAAAATGAAAGAAAGAAGTGTTGAACCCGTTATGTGTTAGATGTGTTAGTAATCGACACGTAGGAGTCATAATGTAGGGCGGGCGACGACCCGGACAATAATTTAAGTATGAATGAGAAGGGTAAGCTTGGTCATGAGTACCGAAATAATGTAATGAATGTCTTTGCAAGTAAGCATGAATGGAAAGAAGTACGAACGTGTACCTAGATGCATCTATGGTAAGTAAGAAATGTCAGTCGTACTTGAAAAGTCAAACCGCAAAGGTTGACGAAATAAGTAACCAGAGTAAAAGAATTGTATGTAAGGAATGAAGTATGGAATGTGTTAAAGCATGTACGTAGGAAGTTGTAGAAGAATTATGGGTGAGTAATCACCTAGTAATAAATGTTTGAATGAAATGTGTCGCAACCCCCGATCCCTTATCTGTCCCGGGAACGGGCGGACGCGAACTCAGAGTTTCGGTGGTATCAGCTTGTTAATTTGGCAGCGGAAATTACATCAGGACCGTAGTTAGGAAATGTTTATCAGAGTAAAACCACCATATTTAATATTAATAATCACATGGGCAAAACCGAAGTTTCTTATTACAATACGTTTATAGGGATAAACCCTATTTTATTGAATTTAAAACATCGTCTTTTAGGTAACTTTTATAGCCACATATTTCCCAAGCCTTCAGTGCTTTCCAGCTGGCTTTTTACTAATTGGCTGTCAGATTGTGTTACCTGAAACGCGTTTTAAAAACATTTGTCAGTGGGAAATACTGGTGAGTGAATCCCAGTTTAATCAAGAAACATTTTATCAATTAAAACAGTATTGAGAGCGATGACATTTTTTATTTCTACACAATTACTCATTCAGTACTGTCAATCCTGACTTGCGGGTCATATTACACATTGGCTAACTCGTTGTCCAATGGTAACGTACTGTCATCCCGACTTACTACTCGCAGTAGTAAATTTTGTATACAAAACCCTAACATACCGGCAGTAATTAAAGAACTACAAAGACTCAATCACCGCTTAATCACATTGTAAAACATTTAAGGTTTTGTAAAATATTACAAAAAGGTTAACAAAAATTGGATAAACTCACATTGCTATCTTAGACTTCGCGTAAGGGTTTCCTGGGAATAATCTATAGTTTACACAAATGTACATAGGTTAGTATCATAACCCTTTGAAAATATTAATGATACCCTCCCCGAGACGACATTCCAACAACTACGTCGGGCAGAACCACGACAGTTGTTACGGAACCCTAAATCAATCAGGCAGCGTATCTATTACGAAACTGGGGTTACAATACTTACAACGGGGCAAAACCTTGCTAATTAGGGGGGTATAATACCAGCTTTCTATGCCTAATATTTCAGAATTTGAGATACAGAAACGTTTGTGAACGAATTGAAATGAAATCCGATGCGTTCTATTTATAGGTGCTGAATTTGGGTCTCTCGCGGCCCGCGTAAAGGATAAGCGGGGCTTACGTGGCCAGCCTCGTAGCCGGGTAGGGTTTAGGTGATCCGGGTCATCGCCTAGACTTGTCACGATGTCGACACGTGTCGGCCTCTGATGTCGCTGCGTTGTTGATCTTACGCGGCCCACGTAAGTGTTAAGGTGAGCTTACGCGGCCCACCTTAACTTAAAGTTCTACCGGAAATCAAGTTTCAGCCTTGATACCGCCCGCGTGAGTGTTGGGGTGGGTCTACGCGGCCCGCCTCAACTCACAATTTAAATTTTAATTATTTTAAATACCATTTAATGTATTTCGGGCTCGATCTTCACATACGGGGTGTAGTTAAAGACATAATGGGACATTTTAAAACATACAGAGGTGTCGGAAATATTATGAGGGGGTCGGTTTTACTGAGGGTTGTTACATCGTCCCCACCTTATTTTAGAGCTCGTCCTCGAGATCTACTGGAATAAGTGCGGATATTTCCTTTGCATTTCAGATTCAAGCTCCCATGTGTACTCAGGTCCTCTTTTGGAGTCCCACTTCACTTTGACCAGAACTAATCTTTTGTGTTTGAGATTCTTAACTTTCCTGTCTTCAATTTGTAGAGGCCTTTCTACAAACTTGAGTTGTTCATTTACCTCTATATCCTTAAGAGGTACTATTAGTGATTCATCAGCCAAACACTTTTTGAGATTAGATACATGAAATACATCATGTATTCCTGCCATTTCTTCTGGCATTTGTAGCTGATAGGCTACAGGTCCTATTCTTCTAATAATCTCAAAAGGTCCAACATACCTGGGACTTAGCTTTCCCCGTTTTATAAATCTTACTACTCCTTTCCAAGGAGAGACTTTTAACAGTACTTTATCTCCTACTTGAAATTCCAATGGCTTGCGTCGGTTATCGGCATAACTCTTCTGTCGATCACGTGCTGCTTTCAGTCGTTCTTTGACTTGAATAATCTTGTCAGTTGTTTCTTGCACTATCTCAGGTCCAGATAGTTGCTTCTCCCCAATTTCTGCCCAACAGACTGGGGTCCGGCACTTTCATCCATAAAGTGCTTCGAAAGGTGCAGCATTGAAACTTGTGTGATAATTGTTATTATAAGAAAATTCTATTAAAGGTAAGTGATCGTCCCAATTACCTCCAAAATCAATTACACAAGCTCTAAGCATGTCCTCCATTGTCTGAATTGTTCTTTCGCTTTGTCCGTCCGTTTGAGGGTGATAAGTCGTGCTTAGATTTAATTTGGTTCCCATTGCCTTTTGGAAACTTGACCAAAAATGAGAGGTAAATCGGCAATCTCTATCAGAAACAATTGATAAAGGAATGCCATGTAAAGAAACAATTTCATTTACATACAACTTAGCTAACTGTTCCATACTGAATGTTTCCTTCATTGGTAAGAAATGAGCTGATTTGGTTAGCTTATCTACAATCACCCAAATTCTATCATTGCCTTTCTTTGTTTTGGGTAATTTAGTAACAAAATCCATTGTTATTAATTCCCATTTCCACACTGGCATTTCTAACTGTTGTAGAAATCCTGAGGGTTTCTGGTGTTCAGCTTTGACTTGTGAACAAGTTAAACATTTAGAAACATAGGCTGCTATGTCCTTTTTCATTCCTATCCACCAGAAATTTTTCCTTAAATCTTGATACATCTTATCATTTCCTAGATGCATCGTATACTTGGATTTATGGGCTTCTTCTAATATACGATGACGTAGGTTTCCTAATTTAGGTATCCATATTCTCTTTTCATGGAATTTCCAAATTCCATCTGTTCCTTGTTCTAATTCTTTTAACATACCTTTCAGTTTTTCAGAATCATCCTTGATTACTGTTTCTTGTGCTTCTCTTATTTGATCATTTAAATCTACTTGCAGATTTAATTTAAGAGAACGTACCCTTTTTGGCTTTTCATGATACTTTCGGCTTAAAGCATCTGCCACTACATTTGTTTTTCCTTCATGATACTGGATATCACAATCATAGTCACTAAGCATCTCCATCCAACGTCTTTGTCTCATATTCAACTCCTTTTGTTTGAAAACATACCTTAAACTTTTATGATCAGTGAATATGGTAAACTTACTACCATAAAGGTAATGTCTCCAAATCTTAAGAGCAAAAATTATAGCACCTAACTCTAAATCATGTGTTGAATAATTCTCTTCATGATTCTTAAGTTGTCTAGATGCATATGCTATAACCTTTTGTCGTTGCATTAATACACATCCATAACCTAATTTGGAAGCGTCACAATAAACTACAAAGTTTTCAGTTCCTTCTGGTAACGCTTGTATGGGTGTATGGGTTAATTTTTGTTTAAGGATTCTAAAGGCTTTTTCTTGTTTTAATCCCCATTCAAACTTAACAGATTTACAGGTTAGCTTAGTTAAGGGAATGGCTATTCTAGAAAAATCTTGAATAAATCTTCTATAATAACCGGCCAATCCTAAGAAACTTCTAACTTCGGTTGGTGACTCAGGGGTTTTCCATTTAGTAATCGCCTCGATTTTTGTGGGATCCACATGAATTCCTTCATGGTCGACTAGGTGTCCGAGAAACTGTACTTGTTCTAACCAAAATTCGCACTTGGAATATTTAGCATAAAGCTTTTCCTTTCTTAATAAACTTAAAAGTGCGTGCAAATGCTTTGCATGATCTTCCTTAATCTTAGAATAAATGAGAATATTATCTATGAAAACAATTACGAATTTATCCAAATATGGCTTACATATTCGGTTCATCATGTCCATAAATGCAGCTGGGGCATTGGTTAAACCAAATGGCATGACAGTAAATTCATAATGGCCATACCTTGTTCTGAATGCGGTTTTAGGAATGTCCTCTTCCTGTACCTTTAATTGATGATATCCTGACCTTAAATCGATTTTAGAGAATGATCGAACAGATCATCGATTCTTGGTAATGGGTACCGATTCTTAATCGTAACCTTGTTTAATTCACGGTAGTCAATGCACATACGCATTGATCCGTCCTTCTTTTTAACAAACAGTATCGGCGTTCCCCATGGTGACGAACTTGGCTGTATAAATCCTTTCTCTAACAATTCGTCTAATTGTTTCTTTAATTCTTGCATTTCTACAGGTGCCAGACGATAAGGTGCTTTGGCAATCGGTGTTGTTCCTGGTATTAAATGGATTCTGAATTCAACTTCCCTATCTGGAGGTTGCCCTGGCAATTCTTCTGGAAATACATCTGAAAACTGAGATACTACTGGAATATCCTTTAAATCCTTTCCTTTAGTGTTAGTGATTATGGAAATCAAATACACTATAGAACCTTTTCTTATATAACTTGCAGTTTTCATCACAGATGTAAAACCCGTTAAGGATCTTTCAATGATATCAACCTTTAACTTGTGAAGGTGCGGAAAACAATCACAAGTCGATTCAAGAACAAACAATAATAATCAACACAAGAATAATAAATGAATCACAAACCGAAATCTTGCATTCAATGATAAAGCAAAGACTGATACAAGACTTCAACTGATTATCGGCTACTAGCTGGATTTCGCCCCTATGCCTTAGCTACTTCTGATCAACCTCAACCAATAGGTTGAGGTTTGTTTATATACTTAGACACATGGGCTTTAGTTTAGTCCCACACAACTCCTAACTAGATAGCCCAACCCATACAATAATCGACCCAAACAAATAAACTAAACAACTACATAATCAACCCTTAAACTATGCTAACCTACATGAATAAACCTTCAGGTTCCAACAATCTCCCCCTAGGTTTATACATGCAGGTTCTTGACACTTCAACTTTCACGATCACCTTGCAACCGATCCTTAAGACCACCAAAACCCTTTGTACGAATATGAATGGCTGATGCAACAGCAGCAGTCCAAGCTTTTGCAATTTCTTCATATTTTTCAGTAGCTCTAATTTGATGACTAGCTAACACTTCCAAATCTTCAAGAGCAACATTCAGCAAATCAATTTGATCCACCAAGCGAAAACACACATCATCATCACAAACAATCACCGCCTGCCCTAAGCGCTCGTCATAAGACCAAAAATGCAAGGACTTCAGAGCACCCTGTGGAATCTTTTTCATCAATGGAATCACCTTCTCTTTGTCAGTTACAGGCCAGCGCACAATCTTCATTCGCTTGTTCGTGTATGGATCTCTAATGCCTTTAGCTGGCTTAACAGTGGACTCTGCAGTACGCATTGAAGGAAAACCCTTAAGAACCTCCCTCTTCAACCTCTCGAAAAACATATATCCAGCTCCTCCAGGCTTATCATCTACATAAGGTGCTTTAGATAAGTTTGTCAAGTCCACCTTAGTAAACGACTGAAACTGGCCTGAATGTTTGTACCACTCAACAGGTCCAACTTTTCTTTTTATCCACCATCTTTTGCGATCATGATCATAACCCCAGCTAACTACACCAGAACGATTTCCAACCTTATCATAGAGAGTTTCACCAACATCCATTAAATGATGAGTTGCATGAGCATCATCATCATCTGGATTTAGATTCCGATTTTTCATAATTACAAACTCTCTTTTCTTCTTGATTCTTTCAGCCTTCTCTTTGTCTGCAACAGGATCAATAACTCTTTTAAAGTATTGTTCCATAGCAGCACTTCTTTCAGCATCATCCTTTTCAAAGGCCTTTTTTCTGTTTTCAACATCAGTTGGATCAGAGAACTCCTGTCCAAATTTCTTCTCTAACTTTCCACGTAAGTCGTAAACCATGTTAAACAACAAACTAACATCTCCTTGAAGCTGCTCAATCTGTTGATCTTTCTTCACAATCGTATCTTTAAGTTGGATAATCTTCGTATCTTTATGAATTGAATCTTGTTCTAGTACAACCATTCTTTTCTTCATATCTCTCATGCTGATAAACTCATCTTCATCACTAGAATCATCATTAAACGGCATTCTAAATGGCTCTTCAGGTCTTTTACCACTCGAACTACTAGGTACATCAGGAACAATTCTAGAAGGACCTGTAGATTCAGAAATACCAAGTGACACAGTATCAACAACAGGATCTGTATCAACATTTGTAACCTGGATATCAGCAGCAGTGGTCTCCAAAACATTTCCTTGAGAGTCAATGTTAGAATCAAATATATCTTCAGTAAAGGTGGTAGTGTCATCAATACTTCTCTCAAAATAAAAATCATATAAACCGTCATCATCTTCAGCAATAATCATGGATTGATCTTTGTGTTGTTCAACATACATACCGAGTCGAGGATCCCTCCTTTTCCGCTTCAATGGCATGGAATCAGAATCCTTTGGGACTTCACTAGGCTTTTCACTTGACACTGAAAGATCAGAAGGAGGATTTCCCATCTTATCCGTTACAGATTTTAATAACAAAGCCAAACTTTCAGCAGTAATCACAGGTGGAACAGTAGAAACAACAGTATCAACTTCAGCTTCAGGAGGAAGCTCTTTATCTTCCCCAGAATCACACATAATCTCAATGCCTTCATCGTCAGAGTCAATTGTCAAAATCTCTGTCTCAGGCTTATCTTCGGTACCCATTCGGATATCATGTTCTTCAGCAACAATAGCACTTGCAGGTACACTATGCACTGGAACAGGTCGTACTAGTACTGGATTTGCACTAACATCTTCCGTCTCTGCAAACTGACCAAACTTCTCCAATGGAATCAAACCTTCAAACTTCTTTTCAGTACCCTTCTTTGTAGTAAGAGCACCAAAACATGATGGACCCATAGGCTTTAATTCCAACGTATTACCAGATCTCTTCAATTCTGGATAACGATCATTCAGAATCATCTGCAAGAACCTCGGATACATGAGAAACTTATCCTTTCGAAGTCCAATTGCATTTCTCTTCATCGCTTCCAAGATATATCTTGAATAGTTGAACGGCTCATTGGTAATCACACATATCAAAGCGGCAGACTGAGTGGTATTCAACTGATCAGTTCCTCCTCTATTTTCTGTCATGCACAAAAGAAACATGTGCAGCAATAGACGCCAATACGGATGCACAAACTTCTTTATCAGAGGTGGAAACTTCCCTTCGTAGCTTAAACGAGGTAGAATTGCATCCACTGTTCCAGCTGGAAGTTCTATAGGATCTGTTTCCTGATCATTAAATCTTAACGCTTCTCTAATCATCTGCTCAGTCACTATAACTTTCATCTTTTGAATCTCAGCAACTATAGCTCCTTTTCCTTCATCGACTTCGACTTTAGCACTCTTCCAAAACTCTTGAATAAGCTCTTCATAAACAACCGGATTCTCACCAAGAGCATGAACAATCCAGCAGTTATTTAGACCTTTCATCAGTGACGTGTACAACTGCTTGTATTTCTCTGGTGGAGGTGCCAAGTATCCTACTTGATTGTGAGAAGATATAAATTTTAAGTCCATTTTCTGCACAAAACACAAGTTAATTAAAATTTCCAACCTTTGACATAACAGTGTTCAGATAAGATAATAATAATTAATAATTAACACTGTTACTGTTGACTCGAGACCATGAGTCGAAACTGAAAAGTCTCGAGTCGAGACCACTTGTCATTGAGTCGCAACCATGAGTCGCAACTAATAGACTTCGAGTCGAAACCATGAGTCGCAATCTTGATATTGCGACTCGTAACCACTGGTCTCGAGTCCTTGTGTTGTTTGAGTCGCAACCACACAATCATATGAACTTCATCTTAGTGTTCTTGATTACGAGTCGGAATCTTCAAATCTTCAAATCTTCATCTTAGAGTTCTTGATTGCGAGTCGGAATCTTCAAATCTTCATCGGAGCTTCTTCAAATATTCATAATTTTCTGCAAAAACTTGAATAATAATATCATAATACCTTGATTTTCAATGAGTCGAAACCGCAGATTGCGAGTCGTAATCGGAGACAAGTCGGAATCTTCAGAAATCACCGGAGTCTTGAGAGAGAATGAGAGGGTCTCGAGTGAGAAGTGAGATCTCGACTCGAGACCTGTGCTTTATATTCCAAAACCCAAATGAAATGGGCCGGACCTTTGACTTTTTGGGCCATAACCAATTTTTTAAACTTAACCGACTTAAAGGAGTTCATTTGATTTATTAATTAATAATACAATCCCTTTAATAAATCAGTTTTAATTTTAATGATTTACTTATACCTTCTGAGCATATTTACGAAAACAAAACCTAAAATAAAAATAAATAATCAAAACAATTATTTACAAAAATAAAACAGGAAATAAACAAAATTGCTCAGGGATCAAATCACAAGGTTTCGGGCTTGACTTCACTTATCAACACTGATCTACTACCGAAAGATCTAGACGATTACCAGTATATTTGTCCACCTAAACTCATCTTCCTAGACCTTTTCCATATAACTGCCTGTAACAAATTTTATCATGTTTTGATTTCTTAACAATGAACACCCAAACAAATACTAATCAGATCTCGGAATTACAGACAGCACACCCTATCATGTAAGTAGCTTCCCTACCACATATTTCACAAGTCCAATCCAGATCTCTGAAATCTTAACTGGGAATAGGTTGAGAAGAGAACAGAATAGATCTTTTGCAGAGATGATATAATATACAAGATCAAATGAGTTTTTCTCAATTTGACATAGGTTTATAGGGTTTCTTTTGGGCACTAGAGGGCCTCTTTCGGGTGTTTAATTGATCTACAAAACGACAACGTACAGCTAGGTCAGCATGTATCTGGATGCAGCAGAAGCTGACGTTGCCTAGCACCTCCAGGTCAGCATATATCTGGATGCAGCAAAGGAGATACACGACTTTTTCAGAGAAGATTTCAGAGTCAGACCAAAATTGTGTGTATTGGGACAACATACAGACATTCAAATAGAAATGAGCTAATTCCAAGTGATTTTCTTTTCTGAGGTCATGTACTAATTTAGTTCTTAACAAAACAGTCAATGTTTCTAGTCTTAAGAATAGAGCCTACCAGCATATCAGTACTAGAGTCAAACTATTTCGATACTGGTTTTACATGAGTCAGCCCTTAACCATGATGTGAAAATTCATTTCATTTCCCAGTCATGCAACACCTCTTTTTGTATTTTTCTATTTTTTAATGTTTTCGTATTTTTCAAAATTTCTCCCCCTAAATTTGAGCATAAATAAAAACTACCTAAGAATAGAAAACTTTATGAACAAATTTACCTACGAAAAACAAAAACATGCTCAGTCAGTAAAGCGGATCATTTTCAGAAAATCAACAAGCACTTTGAATTTTGAGCTGCTGACAGGTTTGGTGAACAAATCGGCAGCATTTGCATCTGTGTCGATTTGCTCAAGTGTAATAAGACCTCTGTCGAAGCAATCTCGAATAAAATGAACTTTTATGTCTATGTGCTTGGTTTTGGAGTGAAAAACAGGATTTCTAACAATTTGTATTGCAGCATCATTATCGCAGTAAATAGTAGTGTTGAGATAGGTCAAACCGTAGTCCTGCAATTGATGTTGCATCCACACCACTTGAGAGCAAGATGCAGAAGCGACAATATACTCAGCTTCAGCTGTAGAAATCGCCACCGTTTGTTGTTTCTTGCATTGCCAAGAAATGAGCCTGTCACCCAGAAACTGACATCCAGCTGATGTAGATTTCCTGTCACTATCAGTACCTCCAAAATTACTATCAGAAAAAGCAAACAAGTCAAAATTGGAATCCCTCGGATACCACAGACCAAACCTAGGTCGGCCTTTAAGGTACCGAAAGATTCGTTTAACAGCAGTAAGATGAGAAGTTTTAGGATTAGCCTGATATCTTGCACAGTTGCAGACAGCAAACATAATATCCGGACGGCTAGCTGTCAGATACATCAACGATCCGATCATAGACCTATACTGACGTTGATCCACAGAAGATCCTTCTTCATCTTCAGTCAATAACGGTCTCTCTGCCATTGGTGTTTCAGCAGGCTTTGCGTCCGAAAACTTAAATTTTGCTAGCACGTCATCCACATACTTCCCTTGATGGATAAGAATCCCTTGAGAATTTTGCTTGACTTGTAAACCCAAAAACAGTGTCATTTCTCCAAGAGCACTCATTTCAAATTTCTTCTTCATAACTCTCTCAAACTCCTTGCAAAGTTCCTCACTTGTAGATCCGAAAATAATATCATCAACATAGATTTGAACTAAGATCAGATCCTTGCCCACTTTCTTGATAAAAAGAGTCTGGTCTATCGTGCCACGTGTATACCCATGAGCCAGAAGATGTTCAGTTAGTGTGGCATACCAAGCACGTGGTGCTTGGTGTAATCCATACAATGCCTTATCTAGCTTGTAGGCATATTCTGGATGATCTGGATGCACGAAACCTGGTGGCTGCTCAACAAAGATTTCTTCCTTCACATCCCCATAGAGAAACGCTGTCTTGACGTCCATCTGATACACAGTGAACCCCATATATGACGCGTAAGCTAAGAAGATCCGGATGGCTTCAAGTCGGGCAACCGGAGCATATACTTCATCATAATCCAAGCCTTCTATTTGTCGAAATCCCTGAACCACCAGCCTTGCTTTATTTCGAACAATAACCCCTGCAGAATCTTGCTTGTTTCGAAAAACCCATCTAGTTCCAAGTTTGCGCTTTCCCTGTGGCAACTTGACAAGTTTCCATACTCCAAGCTTCTCAAACTGGTTCAGCTCTTCATGCATAGCATCTACCCAGCCTGGTTCCTGCAAAGCTATATCAACAGTTTTAGGTTCGATTTGAGAAATATAGCAAGAATATAAACAAGTATTGATGGTTCCCGATTGGCTCCTGGTTAAAACTCCTGCATTTACAGGACCAATCACATTCTCTATAGGATGATTCCGTTGAACACTTGTGGGTATTGCCAGGTCAGGTACGGTCTCGTCTTCAGTGGTGGTGTTGCTAGACTCCCCCTCATTAGATGCTGCAGTATTATGAACGAATGGAGTGGTAATAATGCAATCTTCAGGAATTTGTTCAGGAAATAGTGCAGATTCGGAACCATTAGATGCAGAACCACTATTTGAAGCACCTTCAGGGAATTGATGGGACGTTTGTTGACATGTAGAATGCTGCGTAAACACCATTCCTGGTGGATCAATGGTATGATGTCTGACGTTTCCTTCTGTCTGTTCTTCATCTTCAGTATCCTCAAAAGACAGTGGTTGTTTTGGAATAGACACACCTGCATCTGAAAAATCACTTGACAAAATGTTAAATGACTTAAACAATTTAGCATAATCATATAACCAATCTGGTCCAACTCTAGCGTCCGTAGCATTTTCCTCGAGCCATTCAATGTTGCACGACTCGACGACCTTTTTAGTTACCTTGTTGTATACTCTATAGGCTGACCCTTTAGCATATCCAACAAAGTAACATTCGTCCCCTTTGACCTCAAACTTTCCATTAGAGTCCATAAGTACTAACACACATGGACAACCAAAGATGCGAAAGTGTGAAATCGAAGGTTTACGTCCTTCCAGAATCTCATATGGAGTTTTCATATGTCGTTTGTTTACTAAAGCATGATTCTGGACGTAACAATCCGTGCTAACAGCTTCGGCCCAAAAGAAACTAGGAAGCTTCGAGTCAGCCAGCATAGTTCGTGCAGCCTCGATAAGAGTACGATTTCTTCTTTCAGCTACTCCATTCTGTTGAGGAGTCCGTGGGGCACTATACTGACGATCAATTCCCTTATCAGTGCAGAATGTGTCCAAAGTAACGTTCTTGAATTCTGTCCCATTATCAGATCGAATAACCTTCACCTTAGCACTCGCTTGATTTTCAGCCAGAGTGATAAATTGTTTCACCAAGACTGCAGTTTCATTCTTGTGACTGATAAAATATACCCAGGTGTAGCGAGAATAATCATCGACGATTACAAGACAATAAGCTTTCTTGCCAATACTCAACACATTCACTGGACCAAAAAGATCCATGTGAAGTAGTTCAAGCACGACCTTCGTCGAGGGTGCTGGTTTAGCCTTATGAGGTTTTCGATGAGCTTTTCCTTTTGCACAAGCAACACATTTTTCAACCAATATGAAATCTTTTATCGGAAGATCACGTACTAATTGACCTTTTGCCAGTCGGTTCAAATTCTTCATGTTCACATGCCCAAGGCGACGATGCCACAGTAGACCATCATGTTCTGAAATCTTCGAAAATAGGCAAGTAATTTCTTCACACGGTTTCTTGTTCATATCAATCACATAAGCGTTTCCTCGTCTCTCTGCTGACATTAAGAACCAGTCTTCTGGAATGACAATTCCAAGTTTAAGAACATGACATCCTTTCTTTGTAAAGTGAACTGAATTCCCTCGATCACAAATCTGAGAAATGCTCAACAGATTGTGTTTCAGTTCTGGAACATAATTAACATTTTCGAAGCTTAAAACGCCGTTTCGTACAGTTCCTTTCAACGTGATTCTGCCTGAATCTCCTCCCGCAAATGAGACATATCCACCATTAAATTCATTGACATTTTCCAGTTGGGATAAGTCTCCTGTCATGTGCCTGGAACAGCCACTATCCATGTACCAGAGGCGCACGGTAGTCCTCCACAGCTGTTCCTGCACGATTAGCGGGATTAGTTAGATTTAGGAACCCAGCCCATAGTGGATCTGGGTTTTCCTTGTGCATCAATATAAGTCACTCTCTGCCACACTAAGTTTTCTTTATTTAAAAACTTTGAAGTATTTTGAAAGACAGAGTTTCGATGACATGTATGAGATGGATTGGATTGCTTGGCCTTAGCTTTAGGTTTCCAATGCTTGTTTGACCAGTTAGAATTGTAATTACCAAAAGCATTATGTTGAGATCTTCGAAAATCATTTTGTTGTTTTTGATTTTTGCGTTTGGCTGCATTCCAATCCTGATCAGAAGGTTTAGTCTTGCGATAGTTGTTTTTCATTGTCTTAGTCTTTTCAGTCGTCATTGACTCTGAACAACGATATCGGTTAGACATGACCTTCTGATCTTGCACTGACTTTTTCTTGTACGATGCCCTTGGGAGTTGAACACAATTTCTGGCAATATGACCAGCGATGCCACAGTTAAAACATGTTTGACGCTTCAATTTGTGAGTATTTTGAAAACTTTTGCACGATTTGCTTGATTTTGAATGATTTGACGTTTTGGTTTTCTGAACATGTTGTGCTTGTGGTTGTTCTGAGCATTTTGGAGGTTTTTCTTCTAATGACTTCTCACTTATATCAATATCCTTTTCTTTGTTACTCAATTTCGGTTCAATATTTGAACATGGAGAAGTTTCATCAATATGCGTTTTCTCAATGCATTTGTCATGTGAAACTAATTCAGGTTCATTATCACGTGTAGAAGTCTCATCAATATGCATTTCCTCAACACATTTATCATGTGAAAACGATTCAGGTTCAATTTCCACTACAGTTTCCAATGGGGTCCCACTAGATTCAACATTAGGGACACCCACTGAGACAGGTTCAGAAGAAGAATCAGGATACTCTTGATTTTCTTGAGAAGTCGTTTCAGTGGTTTCACTGAATGCATCCTGAGGGACCTCACCTGTAACATTTTCATTAACTGAGACGTTAGAAGCATTAGAATCACACACATTAACTGAAAAACAATCATCTCCACACTTATTGTTCAAATTATCAACACAAACATCATCAGTTTTGCCCAAAACAACAGGCTCACAAGACGAAACATAAGCAGAAAATGACGCAAATAAAGAACGACTAAAAGCAATGTCAGATTCAGTTGGTTCAGAATAAGGTTCAAAATAAGGTTCAGAAATATTTGAAATAACGACTGGTTCACTCCCATGAACATCTCCACACTTTACTTCAGAAATATCATCTGCACATGAAGATGAAACGTTAGGATCAATTGAGCCTTTGGAAACAAAATTTAATGGAGTAGACTTCTGTTTCTCAACTTGTCTGTCATGAGAAGACGACTTGTTGGTTTTGGAACCATAAGTCATGTTGCTCTCATTTATCATCTCCTCCTCAGTCATTGGCAGATAAGTGTAATTATCATTATATGGAGGAGGAGTCTGATTATAACCCAAACCACGCCCTTTCTTTTCTTTGTACGCAAGTTGTTGATCACACAAATTTTTTACTAGTTTGCTGGAAGAATCAAATTTCTTAATATTAAGCTCATTAATTTGATATTTGTCTCTGATATCTTCCAGTTCCTTAGTCACTGCGCACAGTTTTTCCTGAACGTATAAAAGTTGAGATGATTTTACACTTACATCATCCTTGAGTTTGATGATGTCTTTTCGCTGAGCTTCGATCTTTTCTTTGAAAAGTTTTTCGTTTTTCGATAAAGTAAAGTTTTTATTTTTTATGTCTTGATATTCTTGAATTAGCTCAGCGTTGTGCATTCTATAAGCTTCAACTCTTTCTCTACATTCAGGAGTACAGAAAGCAGAAAGTACCTCTTCTTTGGTTAGACCTTTAACAGGAGCTGAGAGAATCTGAGTCATGAAAGCAAAGTTTTCAGCTGCAGTCTCCTCCTCTTATGCAGATACTTGTTCATTTGAGGTCATAAAAGCAATATTATTTGAAGCAGCTTGATTTTCTGGAGCAGAAATATTCAGACGCTCAATCTCTGAATTCCAATCAAAGTTGATGTTGGGCTGAACCACCAGGGCTTGAGCTAATCCTTGTGGCTGAGGACTTCCAGTAGCAGCAGCATCTGTTATACTGGCAGTGGTCACAAGAGCTCTTTCTCGATTAGGTGTTGCGGGCTGTGCAGGAGTTTGTTCTCTATTTATCAGAGGTTTTGGGCAATTTCGAGCATAGTGTCCTTCCTCATGACAGTTATAACAACGCAAGTTAAAAGGCACCTTAGCAGCTCCATTCCAAGCAGTGCCCCACCTGTTTTTACCTGTTCTTTTAATAAACTTTTGTGCCCTAAAAGCAGCCATTGCCATCTGCCAGGTGATGTCCATTTCTTCAACGTCATCAGGATGAATCTGAGATAGGTCATCGCCACACCATTTTGGAGGATCAATTTTTCCTGCAACGAAAGCGTTCAAACAATTGATAACGGAGGCTGCGATATCCAAATTTTCCTTTGACTGTTTAGTAAAGAAAGCTATCATCTCATTGTTCGCAGTGGAGGCGGAAGCTACAGAAGAAGCGTTCACAGCAGAAGCGGGAGCAGCATTAGGAAATGATGGAGCAACTTGAGCAGAAGACCCAGAGTAGTAAATGTTTGCTGGACTAGGAGCCGCTTTAACAGATGCAGCATTGCTAAACATTTGAAAACCTCCTTGAGACAAGAGGGCTGCATTGTTGTTTGATGAAGATGGTGCAACAGTGAATCCTGCAGCTAACATACTGTTTTTATGATTGGTCTCTCTTTGCTTATCGTCCAATTCACATGCTTTGATATGAGAGATCATTTCAGATAAACTGCACCTAGCAAGATCTTTTGTTTTCTTGATCATAGCCACATGATGATCCCAGCTTTTAGGTAATGCATTTAAAAGTTGCCTATTTGTTGATGCATTTGAAGTAGGAATCTCTTCCATCTGCATTTGTGTGACTAACTTGACGAACCTCTGAATCTGATTATCAACAGTCTCCCCATAGATGTGATTGAAGTTATTGAAGTTCTGTCTGAGCAAGTTCCTTCGACTTTCTTTCATGTCTTCATTCCCTTCGTAAACGTCAATCAACGATTCCCAAAGCTCCTTAGCAGATTTGCAAGTGCGAAAGCCAATAGCAATATCAGGGCCCAATCCCATGGTTAAATAGGACAGTGCTCTTTCATCTTCCTCAATTATACTGAAATCTTCTTCAGTATATTCACTCTTTGCTTTCTTTACTTTTAGTCCGGGTTCGGTAGGACTGTCAGTCATAATCTCCCTTGGACCTCTTAAGATGCTTCTCCATATCTTTGAGTCCTTGACCTTCACATGCTGTTCAAAACGCCATTTCCATTCTGGAAAATCATTTGCATCGGTTAACCTAGGAATGCGTGTAGTGGTTCCAACCTTTGAGTCCAGTTCTTGTTGTTTGTTAAGGGCAGCCAGATCAGTGTTATTTGTCGACATGTTTAATTAATCAGTTACTTAATTAATTAAATTTTAAATCCAAATAGTCAACAGGTCAAAAGTCCGTGATCAGTGTCGTTGCGAGTCGAAACCAAAAATCAAACAACTCGAAACCGTAATTGATTGCGAGTCTAAACAGCAGTGGTTGCGAGTGGAGACTTATTGATGATTGCGAGTCGAAACCAAAGCAGGATGAGCCGAAACTGATGATGGTTGCGAGTCGAAACCAAACAGGATGAGCCGAAACTGATGATGGTTGCGAGTCGAAACCAAACAGAATGAACCGAAACTGATGATGGTTGCGAGTCGAAATCAAACAGGATGAGCCGAAACTGATGATGATTGTGAGTCGAAACCTGCAAAACAGATAAGAGATAAGATCTGTTGACTCGCAATCCCTATTTTTCAGCACTTTCAAAAATTCAAAGATATCGTAATCTTTGAATCTGTTGAACACCAACTTTCTGGAAATTCAGCAAACACCTTTTCTGAAATCAACAAACCAAAATAAGCAATTTTTTAATGATTCGATCAAGAACAGATTGAGTATTTCAATAATTTTCACTGCAAAAACAAGCAACAAAACTGGATCAGTAGCAAAACGGGCTCTTGAATCTGAATGATATCAAAACCGAGCCTTGAAAGACTTCAATGGCTCTGATACCAATTGTAAAACCCGTTAAGGATCTTTCAATGATATCAACCTTTAACTTGTGAAGGTGCGGAAAACAATCACAAGTCGATTCAAGAACAAACAATAATAATCAACACAAGAATAATAAATGAATCACAAACCGAAATCTTGCATTCAATGATAAAGCAAAGACTGATACAAGACTTCAACTGATTATCGGCTACTAGCTGGATTTCGCCCCTATGCCTTAGCTACTTCTGATCAACCTCAACCAATAGGTTGAGGTTTGTTTATATACTTAGACACATGGGCTTTAGTTTAGGCCCACACAACTCCTAACTAGATAGCCCAACCCATACAATAATCGACCCAAACAAATAAACTAAACAACTACATAATCAACCCTTAAACTATGCTAACCTACATGAATAAACCTTCAGGTTCCAACAACAGAGATGAATTTTGTAGATCTATATGATTTATCTCCTTTAATTGTGATCGTTTTACCTTTTGGTGAATTTACTTGAATTGACTTTTGATCTCATAAAATACTGGCTTTATTGGCTATTAGCCAATCCATTCCTAAAACAACATCAAATCCTGCCAGATTCATGGGATAAAGGTTTGTAATAAATTTCTGATTTAAAATTTCTATTCTTGCTCCCTGCAAGATTTCAGAAATCCTAACGGTTTCTCCATTAGCTGTCTCCACTAAGCATTCTTGTGGTAGTTTAGTTAATGACTGATTTAGAAATTTGCAAAATGATGTATTAATAAAACTTTGGTTTGCACCAGAGTCAAATAATACTTTAGCAAAGACATCATTAACTAAAAACGTACCAGCTATGACATCTAGAATCATCTTGGCTTCATCTGCAGTCAGAACAAATGCTCTAGCATTTTGAGTATTCTTGTTGTTCGTAGCTGGAACTAATTTCGGGCAATTAAGCTTGATATGACCTTGTTCTCCGCAGTTGTAACATATCCTGTTGTTAGCTTTCTTCCTGCAATATTCTTCCTTGTGTCCCGATATTTTGCAAAAGTTACAGTATATGGAGCATCTTCCTGAATGCTTTCTTTTGCAATTCTTACAGTAAGGTGTAGAGGTAGAACCTATATTTTTCCCATGATTAAAATTTCCAGAACGAAATTCTTGTGTGAGCTTCTGGGTTAGGTTCCTCCTTTTATGTTCTTCTAGGGTACGGATTAATTCATCTGTCAAGGTATTTGCTAGTTCTATAGCTTCTTCTATGGTTTGAGGTCTAGCTGCCTTGACTACATGTCTTATCTCCCCAATTAATCCCCAGATATAACGAGAGATTAACACTGGTTCAGGTGAAGCAAGAGTTGGCACTATTCTAGCATATTCGAAGAATATTTTAGTGTATCCCTTACTATCCACACCAGTCATCCTAAGGTTCAAGAATTTGTTTGCTATCTGTTCCTTTTCATTGGGTGGGCAGAATTTCCTTTCTACCTTGTTCTTAAATTCTTCCCATTCCATATTGTAGATTCTATCACTTCCTCTTGATTGGAGGATAGTGTTCCACCATTCTAGTGCTGAATTCTTAAATAGATTAGAAGCAAACAATATCGTATCTTCTTCAGCACACTTGCTTATTCTTAAGACTGCCTCAGTCTTCTCTATCCAACGTAGAGTTGCAATGACCCCTTCGTTGCCCAAGAATTCCATTGGTTTACAAGACCAGGATTCTTTATAAGAACAACCGTAAGACACGGTTCTTCTCCTTTTGGGAATGGGCATTTGAAGTACAGGTCCATTGTTCACGCCGTTTTCGGGTTCGATGGGTCGCTTACTGCTATGCTTACTTTTATTATTCGCTTCTTGAATAGTTTGAATAATAAATGGAATTGCATCTATGATTCCTTGTGCCACTATATGTTGAACAACACTATTATCCATTTGGTTTCTATTGTTATTGATGCTCGGATTCTCATTAACCACGTTAATGTTACTCTGGTTATCATTATTCAGATTTCCTTGATTTCCTTCATCGGCCATCTGAATTTTAAACATTTATCCTATATTAATTTCATAAGATAATATTTAATATAGTTAATCATATGACACGCAATCTAGCCAAAAACAAAGATCATTGCGACTTGTACTCTATTTTCATATACTATGCGTTTATTACACACTAGTACTGAAATAAAGATTACAATACCAACAGAAAGAAAATTACACTAATATTAATAGGCATCCGTACACACATATTTTATTATATTATATTATATTATTATTACTATTACCGTCTCCTCCATCACATCTATGGATATGGATTTATCCAAAAATCCATATTGCGCTCATCGTATTTCCATACGAGACGCTCTCCCACCTGTCGCATTCTCTCACTGCTTTCTAGAATTTCCTCACCAAAGGTCCTAAGTTCTTGCACGTTTTCTGCACTCATTGGGGATGCAGGTTCTAGGACTCGGTTCGGAATCTGGGGTGCGGGTTCCTGATATGGAGGTGAAAGTGCCTGAAATCGATAAGGATCTTCTAAGATCTCCCTAATGTAGTCATCTTGTTAATAGGGATCTAAAGGGTCCATACTTGGGTAGGCTCCTAAGGGTGTGTCTTCATGGATAGGGTAATGTTGCACAAAGTCCCTATTATCGTCCCACCAGGGGTCATAATTTGGGTCTAGGGGGTTTGGTGCGGGTACTCTAGGGATTTCCTCTTGGTTGAAGTCATGCATCTCCACTTGGTTTTCAGGGTTTTCTATCTCCATGGGTTGGTCTGGGATTAGTGGTTGTGGGGCTACTAGTTGTTCCAGACTTGGGTCAGCAGCTGTTGTTGCTAGGATATGAAAATTGGCTAGGCTTCTATTAAGCATATCCTGTGTATGGGCATCCGTCTTTCGCTTAGCGGCTGCTAAAACTCTTTGCTGTTGCAACTTTCGCATTCTTTTCCTACGTGCAAAAGCTTCCTTACTGAACCATCCTCGTTTCTTATGAGGGAATGGCTCTTCTGACTGAGCTTTAAAAGCAAACATTCCTTCTTCCTGATCAGCAGAATACCCAGAAAGGGCAGGCTATGAAGAGGTACTTTCACTCCTAGGTGAATCAGACAACTGACGACTCATGTCTGAGGGTCCTTGATCACTCATACTGTAAACTAACAAATAGTTAAATAACACATAACACATAAATACAGTTATGCACGTATTTCCATAATTTATTTCCTAACACAAACTTTAGAATTTAAGTGTCAGCAGAACACTTCTTTGGCTTAGACCAGTGGCTAGGCTCTGATAACCCCCGATCCCTTATCTGTCCCGGGAACGGGCGGACGCGAACTCAGAGTTTCGGTGGTATCAGCTTGTTAATTTGGCAACGGAAATTACATCAGGACCGTAGTTAGGAAATGTTTATCAGAGTAAAACCACCATATTTAATATTAATAATCACATGGGCAAAACCGAAGTTTCTTATTACAATACGTTTATAGGGATAAACCCTATTTTATTGAATTTAAAACATCGTCTTTTAGGTAACTTTTATAGCCACATTTTTCCCAAGCCTTCAGTGCTTTCCAGCTGGCTTTTTACTAATTGGTTGTCACATTGTGTTACCTGAAACGCGTTTTAAAAACATTTATCAGTGGGAAATACTGGTGAGTGAATCCCAGTTTAATCAAGAAACATTTTATCAATTAAAACAGTATTGAGAGCGATCACATTGTTTATTTCTACACAATTACTCATTCAGTACTATCAATCCTGACTTGCGGGTCATATTACACATTGGCTAACTCGTTGTCCAATGGTAACGTACTGTCATCCCGACTTACTACTCGCAGTAGTAAATTTTGTATACAAAACCCCAATATACCGGCAGTAATTGAAGAACTACAAAGACTCAATCACTGCTTAATCATATTGTAAAACATTTAAGGTTTTGTAAAATATTACAAAAAGGTTAACAAAAATTGGATAAACTCACATTGTTATCTTAGACTTCGCGTAAGGGTTTCCTGGGAATAATCTATAGTTTACACAAATGTATATAGGTTAGTATCATAACCCTTTGAAAATATTAATGATACCCTCCCCGAGACGGCATTCCAACAACTACGTCGGGCAGAACCACGACAGTTGTTACGGAACCCTAAATCAATCGGGCAACGTATCTATTACGAAACTAGGGTTACAATACTTACAACGGGGCAGAACCTTGCTAATTAGGGGGTATAATACCAGCTTTCTATGCCTAATATTTCATAATTTGAGATACAGAAACGTTTGTGAACGAATTGAAATGAAATCCGATGCGTTCTATTTATAGGTGCTGAATTTGGGTCTCTCGCGGCCCGCGTAAAGGATAAGCGGGGCTTACGCAGCCCGCCTCGTAGCCGGGTAGGGTTTAGGTGATTCGGGTCATCGCCTAAACTTGCCACGATGTCGACACGTGTCGGCCTCTGGTGTCGCTGCGTTGTTGATCTTACGCGGCCCGCGTAAGTGTTAAGGTGAGCTTACGCGGCCCGCCTTTACTTAAAGTTCTACCGGAAATCAAGTTTCAGCCTTGATACCGCCCGCGTGAGTGTTGGGGTGGGTCTACGCGGCCCACCTCAACTCACAATTTGAATTTTATTTATTTTAAATACTATTTAATGTATTTCGGGCTCGATTTTCACATACGAGGTGTAGTTAAAGACATAATGGGACATTTTAAAACATACAGAGGTGTCGGAAATATCATGAGGGGGTCGGTTTTACTGAGGGTTGTTACAAAATGTGCACGAGCGGAAGCTCATTACAAGGATGAATGAAACATGGCCGGGTACGTTTAGTATTCTTGAAGAGGCGGATCGATCTGGTTTACGGATCGTTGAGTTATGAAATGAAACCGATGTCAGTAAAATGTTCAACTTATGCTGAATAGGTACGAATTAGAAGATTGGAAAGCGACCTATGAAGTGAAGGATAGGATAGGTATGGTATGGTATGGTATGTGATGTTTGACTTTTAACAGTCAACATAAGAAGAAAAGGGTATATCCCAAAAGTTTTGAGTGAAAATTTCGGGTAATGATTAAACTCTCGTATGATGAACTGGCATGATACACTTACTTATGTAAATTAAATAATGCATGAAGTGAGAGTAATTGTAAGGTGAAATGAAAAAGATGGTTTGAAAGTAACGTAATGGTATGCATGGTACAAGTAACTGTAGAAAACATAGAATGATGTACGACTTTGGAGTCAAGCATGTATGTGAGACTATGAAATAGTAACTTTGTTGTGATAACAAAACAAGAATTTGACGTTATACAGTGTATGTATGGAAAGTAATCTTAAGAGATGAGATGAGGGTATTAGACCCGCTATAAACGGATCATACGAACATACGCATCAATACAAGTTTGAAGAAGTATGTATATTGACATGTTATGAATGGGTCAAGGAAATGAGGATGTTATGTGAAAGCATGGTATGGAAAGTATGAACTTGTTAAAAAGAAGTCACAAGCGTTTCCGGGTTGGAGAAAACTTTTCAGAGGGATCGATTTACTAGAACTAATCTAGTAAAGATAAGAAAGGTTTCGGGGACGAAACCTCATTTAAGGGGGGTAGACTTGTAACGCCCCAAAACCCGAATGTTTATATTTGTCGTATGTTCCTATAGGACATGTCATGAAATAAATAACTAGGCTATTTAACCTAGTTAAGGGTATGGTTAAAAGTATTAAATGACGAAAGTTGTGCCAATTAGATTTAAGTGGCGAACACGAGGGGCTAAATTGTAAACATGAGAAACTCATGTTTTATAAAACAAAAACATAACACACAACACACACACATCATGTGTGTGTGCGTGGAATGCTCTAGAGAAGAACAAAGGGGTGTAAACCCTAGTTCTTAAAGAAGCTCCAAATTGAAGGTTGAATCGAGGCTCAAATCTATTAAGGAACATGAATTAGTGATCACTTAGACAAGGGGATCGTGAGGTATGTCTTGAAACTTAGATTGATGAACTTGTATGAAGTGGGTTATGTTCCAATCCACGAATTGATATGAAATTGATCATGTATATGTGTTATAATCATCATATAGAACATGGATTATGCATGGTTTGGATTAATTTGATGTTTAGAGGTGAAACCCACTTGGTATGGGGAGGATGATGACTTGAATGATCACCCATGTCCAATTCTTGATTAATATTGATGTATCATGGTACGTATGATGGATTCTTGTTAAAGGAACCGAAATAAATGTGATGCTAATATGTTTGATATTTAGGTATGAATGATTCATGTTGATTAGAAGGAGGATTTGATGAATTATGTATGAGACTAGAAGTATATGCATGAATTGATTGTACACTGTGCTTAGGAAGTTGTATGCACACTAAGTGTAGGATGAAATGTATATAGAACCATCCGTATAGCCTATTATGACGATACTAATACATAAGAATAAGCCGAAAGTTCATAGGATGAATTGTTGACTTTTGAAAGTCAACTACTCATAAGGAACATGATTTGAGTGTTGTCGTAAGGGTATGATTATAGGAAGTCGTATGGTACATGTTATATTGATACGTGTTTAATGCGATGACATGATGAATTACATGAGTTAGTAAGGATATGAATTTGGTTATATGTCTTATGCTTGTTAAAAGTGACTGATGAAGGTCAAATGTGAAATATGCGATTTATATGATCGTTAACATGTATAATCGTGTATGCTAACAAGAATGTTATTTCGATGACATGAAAGTATAGGAATCATGTCGAGACGGAATCAAGCACGGAAGGTTAACGGGTCAAGAAAAAGCAAGGAAGCGGATATGAGCATGGTCGCATAAGGTAAGTGATTTCCGGAATCACTTTTTAGTTGTTTAAGTAAGGTAGCGTTATTGATAATTAAGCATGATGTTTGACGTTAAGTATGGTTTTGGTGGGATGAAATATATTATTTTCGCTAAGTAGACCGAACGGGTCAAAAATGAAGTTTTGTAGTTATAACGGAATAAAGTGTATGAAATGGCTACGATATTATAACCGGGTAATGATTAGAATGGCACACACGTATGCTAACCGAGAAATGGTGACGCGGATTAATCAATAAAAGACTCGGTAGTAAGTTAGGATTAATGGGTAACCAAGTTCGTGAGTGGAACTTGGATTAACTAACTTGATTACGTAAAATTGAATAAATGAATGAGTTTAACGCATACCGGGTATCGGGTGCGTAAACCCCAAGTACGAAACTCCGGATAATGTAAAAGTATTATGGTTATAAGGTTCAGATAAGTTTTGGGCTAAAACGAATGAGTTGTTTGATGAAAACATGAATGGGTCGAATAATCGTAAATGAATAATAAGCCGATAGCGCGTAAGTTAAGAATTTCCTTAATCCGGATATGGGATTTCAAGTTCACATGATTGAATGTCAAATTACAATCATGTAGGAAGAAACGGGAGGTTAAGCGGGTAAACGGTTCAAAAGTTATGTGCGTTTTAGTGCGTACGGACGACGAAACGAACCTGTAGAAAAAGGCAAAATCTAGAGGGCGTCGCCGACGGGGTCTAGAAAGTCAGTTTTCTTCCGACGCGCTATTTACCTGTCTACGCGTTGTTTTAGCGACGCGATAAACCAAGGGCCGTCGCCGACGCCCTCCCCATGTCCCAAAAGCTGAAAATTGTTATCTAAGTTGATTTATGGGTCGTGGGCTTCGGTATGTTAACCGTGGACTACAGCGGGCCTCCCAAACATGATTCTGATCGTTCCTTTGATGATTATGGGTTATAAATCTACGTCTAAGACCCACGTAATTAATGTATGATTATGTAAGAGGTATGTGAGAGCTTGTATGTGTATATATGGGTATGTACATCTGTAGATGTGTATATATATGTATGTATGAAGGTACGTCTGAGTGTATGTATGTTACGTGAAGATATGGGGAGGTATGTATGTATGTGGATGTCTACGTATGTAAGCATAAATGTATGTATGAGTATATAAGGGTTAGGTAAGATCTTGAATGTGTAAATATGGGTATGTACGTATGTAGATGTGTATTTATGTATATATAAAGGTACGTATGTGAGTATGCGTGTATGTAGAGATGTATGAATGCATGTAAGTATGTAGATGTGTATGTATGAATGTAAGTGTGTATGTATGCATGATTTCGATACGTTGAGGATTAACGTTATTAATAGTGTGCCTGGAGAATGAACATTAATGCAGGTACTTTATTGAAGACTCACCAGGGAATGGATATGTGGATGTAATGCTTAAAGATAGATATATAATTGAATGGGAAGTGTACATATATGAATCTTGTATATATATATAATGTGTGCTAATGTTATGAATGAATGTGGTGAGTGCAGGTTGTACAAATCACGGACGATTATCACGGGGAATAGAGATCGAAGACCGGGTCACAAGATAGATTGTACGGGAATAATTGATTATGTACCTTAGCAAACAGAAGTTATGCTTATGTTTCGTAAAAGAGTTATTTTAAAAAGGACTTTCAAGTAAGCTAAGACGTTTGTAATGAAAGAAATTTTATGGCACGAAATTCCGCTACGACTTTTGTCAAATACGTGTTAGGGTCTTACACATACCGGCAGTAATTGTAGAATACATAGACTCAATCACTGTTAATTATAATTGAAAACATTTGAGGTTTATATAAAAAGGTTTACAAAAAGAGAATGTACTCACATTGTTTACTTAGGAAAAACTAAAGCTTCCTGGTGTATCTCCTATTTATTATCTATTAAAAATTAAACAATGCACACGTGTTAGTAAGATAACACAAATCACATTAACCGTACAACTCGAGACAGAACTCCAATGACTGAGTCAGGCAGAGCCTTGACATGCATTACGGAGTCCTAGATCAATCGGGTGTAACACGAGACAGAACTCCAACGACTGAGTCAGGCAGAGCCTTGACATGCGTTACGGAGCCTTGATCAATCGGGTCGGGTAACAACGAGTGAGGCAGAGTCAGTCAGGCAGTCCTAGATCAATCGGGTAGGGTAACAAATATGTGATCGAGGGTTATAATATTTACAACGAGGCAGAGCTTCGCTTTTTAGGGGTATTATTCCTGAGTATTTAGACTATCAGAGAATTTGAGAGAAAGAAAAAGAATTTGAACGAGATTGAATGAGGCATCAGCCTCTATTTATAGGGCTGGACTAAGGCGGCTCGCGTCCCGCGACGCCCCCTATCTTTCTCGCGGCCCGCGAGGGCATAGACTACGATCTAGCTAAGGTGAATCAACGGTGTAGGTTCAACACGCAAGGGATACGTGGCGTTTCATGGTGCCGCCTGGTGTCAATGGGTCGCGGCCCGCGACAGACCCAAAGAAATGGGTCACGCCTCGCGAGGGCTTCGGATATTTATTTTTGTTTGATTTTTATAAATATAAAGGTATTTTGGGCCCTTTAACGCGTATACGAGGTAAAATAGGAACCCTTAGGGTGTTGTAAAGGGTTTTTAGGAGGGTTGTTTTAAGTAACATTTGTGTATCTTGTTTAAATCGACACTAGCGAGACTGTACACATGTGTATACACTAACAGCTGTGTATCTTGTATATACAGAAACTAATGAGATTTTAGGGATTATGATTAAATTGTTTAATAAATCCAAATTACAGAAGACGAAAATACCTTTTTGTCAATTATTTTAAAGGGAAGTGATAACATTATAATTACAATCTTGCCATTGTTTAAAAATCTGTAGATGACTTACACTTGTGTATACACTTGTTTATTGATAATCAAGTGTTAGGATTAGTTCACTGGTGTTCACTACTAGAGGGTTGTTCACTAATGAACCTAACCCTATATATATATATATATATATATATATATATATAGAAACGGGATCAGGAGAAAACGCTCAAAAGTGTGAGAACGGTGAAAACGCTTCCTGGCCTAACACGTGTCACGCCACTTAGAGAAAGGCGGAGGGGCTTTTTTGTCCTTTCATATTTCTTTTTTATTAACGTGTGTCCGTTCATTTTTTTCATTTTTTTGGCGTTTAATAAATACACGGCGTTTTTATTGTTTTTAGATAATAATTATATTAAACATTTTGGCGTTTTAAGTATTGTTTTGGCGTTTTTTATTGTTTTTTTAGATCAGGGTGCAGGCTTTTAATGTGAAAAACATCAGTAATTTTGTTGATTTATTATATCAAGTGTTTTGCCATTTAGGATACAGGCCTATAATGTGACAGGCAATTATGGCGTTTTGAGAAGATAAATAAATTTCAATTTTCTATGTAGTGGCATTGTGGCATTAATATAACTATAATATTTTTTGGCAATAAATGATACCGTCTCTTTATTTTACTGTTTCTTTTCAATTTTCATCTGTCAATTAGTGTTGATTTTTCCAGTAATTATTTGTTTGCGTTTTTTGGCGTTTTATATAGCAACCTCATACTTTGCTAGCATTCGTTCTCACAGTTTTCAAACTATCAGGCGTTTTGTTGTTTGTAGTTTTTGGCGTTTTATACTCAATTTTTTTTTAAAATAGCAGAGAATTAGATGATAATCAAGAAAGAATTACATTACGAAACAATAGAAAGTGAAAAAAAAAATAAAAAAATTAAAATCTAATTTCTCATTCAAATCTTCACTGTCATCAGCCTGTTCTACTTTAACTTTTTTGGCGTTTTGAACATCTTTTTGAAGTCCTTATGTAGATCCTTATTTTCCTACATAACGGCCGTCTTTAGAAGATGCTTATTTTTTGTGGCATCCTTTATGGTGGGTGGATATATACTTGTTTGATGACATGTTGAAGACCAACGCCTGCTCTAATGTATTGATCCCTTCATGCCATCTATATATCAATCAAGAACAAAGTGACATGATGTCATATCAGTGTCATCAGTCTCTTTATCTTGAATATTTGTCCATCTCATTCAGCAAAAGATTATAGAGATACCCAACTCACAGAAGAATCCATTTAGTGAAACCACTCTCAGATCAATACTCAATATAGCAGAATCGAGGTTCTGCATCTGTGGCTTTTTTAAGTATTATTTTTTGGTGTTTTTAAAGTGAATGGTTTCTAGGAAATATGGCGTTTGTTTCTGGTTTTGTGATAAGTTGTTTGTGCAGAGAAGTCTCTCTTTATAAGATGTTTTTGGCGCGTAGTTAGGCGGTTTTTTATTTATATTAAATGATATTAATAAAGTAGCCGTCTTTTTAGTTTACTGTGTATTTTTATTGTTTTTATGTTCACCTTTTTATGAGTTTTTAAGGTCATAGACTTTCCATCTCCCAGGTTTGGCGTTTTTGAATGTTTTTAAGTAGTTTTTGGCGTTTTTTTTTCATTTTTAGCTTTTATTAATTAATACTTTTGCAAATTGCTTTCATTATAGTTTGCGAGTTTTTTGTGTTTTTACTCCATTTTATAGCGTTTTCGTATGCATTATAACTGTTTTGGCGTTTTATTAAGATAATGTATTTTTTTTAATTCTCAGTTCAAAAATACATAGCAAACAACAGAAAAAGAAAATTAAAAAAAATAAAAATAAAAACAATTCATATTCCAAATCTTCACAGTCATCAGTCTCTTTCTTCATTGAATCATGTTCACTGGTGGTTTGGCTTAGCCATGCTTGTGTTTTTGTGGCCGTTTGGAAAGACAAAATGACATGAGTTTTTTTTTTGAATATGTATCTTCAAACAACTCATTAGTGTCATTCGTCTTTTCATGCCATTAAAATATTCATCAAGAAGAAAACACAGAAAATGACATAAGTCTAACCCCAGCATCTTTTTGTTTATGATTTGTCCATCTCATGCAGCAAAATGCTATTTTAGTCCCAACACCTCAGGGTAGAATGCATTATCCGAAACTTTGGCGTAGAATAATATTTTGAATATACAAGAAATGATATTTTGGCATTTTTGGCGTTTTACTGAGGAAATAGTGTATCTGAAGGAACCGTCGATCTTTTGGAATCTTTTGATATTTGAGTGTTTTGGAGTTTTCTAAGAAGAATGGTATATAGTAGAAAATATGACGTTTGTAAGTTGAATGGTATATAGTTGAAAATATGGCGTTTCAGGTTCTGGGGGGTGTGTTTTTATGTCTTGGATGTTTTTTTGTTTATATAGCGATTCGATTTGGTCCGTAATGACGTTTTATTCATCAGTATGACGTTTTCGTATAGAGGTGTAAAGACCCTTTTACCCTTAATGAGGCGCGTCCACGTAATAAAATTGATGTTATTTACGAAAATGCCACCGCGCCAATCTAGTCCATAGATTGTTTTAATCGGACGATCCATAAGCGTTCTCACCGTTCTCACACTTTCTACCGTTTTCTCCAAATCCCGATCCTATATATATATATATATATATATATATATATATATATATATATATATAGGGTAAGGTTATTGTAAAAAAGGTTAAAAGTGTGAGAAATGTTAGAAATATTGTGGAGATGACATGTGTCCTCCATCTAAATTAATTCAAAAGGGTAAACAAGTAATTTTATAATTAATTCAATTAATTCAAAACTTACCATAACCGCCACCTTAATTATAGGAACATGATTTTTTCTAAAGATCTCTAAAAAAACACAACGAATAACACTGCAACCACCATTCAACACATATATAACACCATTCAATAATTATATAACACCATTCAGCAAGTATATAACGCCATTCAGTAAGTATATAACACCATTCAGTAAAGAATATAACACCATTCAGTAAAGAATATAACATCATTCAGTAAAAGAATATAACACCATTCAGTAAAGAAATATAACACCATTCAGTAAAGAATATAACACCATTTAGTAAAGAATATAACACCATTCAGTAAAAGAATATAACACCATTCAGTAAAGAAATATAACATCATTCAGTAAAGAATATAACACCATTCAGTAAAGAATATAACACCATTCAGTAAAGAAATATAACACCATTTAGTAAAGAATATAACACCATTCAGTAAAGAAAATAACACCATTCAGTACAATGTATCAATTGAAAAAACTTTTACATCCAAAATTCTGCATCTCATACACTCCACCGATTCAGTACAATGTATCAATTGAAAAAAACTTTTACATCCAAAATTCAGTACAATGTATCAAAGCTGAAGACGTACGTTTACCTTTCGTCTCGTGCTTGGTTGCTCCATCCGCCACCGATCACCACCGATTGCACCGCCGTACGATCATTGGAACACCTACGTTTCTGTTTACAGATCACCAAGGCCGCTGCCGCTCGCCGCCGCCGCTCCAGTGCGATGTAGAGTGATAGATCGAAATTGTAGAGAGAGAGAGAGCATTTGTTCGAGCGATTGGAGAGAGAGATCGAAATTGTCAGGATTTTGATTTACAGTTTCCTATTTTGAATGGATATAAAGACTTTATTACCCCTATAATTTTCAATTCAGTCCAAAAAAATAAAACAAATTACTACAATTTGGTCCCTATTAATCTAAACCAATAGATCAAAGATCTAATGGTGTAGATTCTTTCTTATCCTTCTCACACTTTTGGTTTTTTTTACAGGAACCTTTACCTATATGTATATATATATATATATATACACACATAGTGAAAAAAAGTGTAGGAATAAAATATAGGGTGTGGGAATAGTTTTTTTTTTTTTTTTGAACAGCCAACTATATCATCGGATATGCATCATGGGATGCCTTCAATCGAACAAATGCATCCATTACTTCATAACGGTCAGAGTTGGATGCATACCGAGCCACAGAGCCACCAGTTCTGGGTAAAACCCGCCTGGCCGAAGACCAACTGCGGTAAAACCCGGTTCGATCCTTTTTACGAACTGACGACCTCATAGAGGCCTAGTTTTAAACTTCATAATCACCACCAATGTTATTCAAAGTGATACTAATGAAAGTTAAACTTAAACCTAAGCCTAAGGAAAAAAACCACGTAACTAACCAACTTGTTAGGAGATAGTAGGGATGAGCTCGGTCCGGTTCGGTACCGAACCGGTACCGGTACCGAAAGAACCGGTACCGAAAATCCTCAAAAGTGGGTACCGGTACCGGTACCGAATATACCCGGTTCGGTACCGGTATTTGAGGGTAAAAACGAGCAAAATACCGGTACCGAACCGGTACCGGTAATTTCAAAAGTGGGTACCGAAAAGGTACCCGGTTCGGTAAATTCGGTACCGGTACCGGTTCGGTACCGATACCGGGTCCATTTTGCTCATCCCTAGGAGATAGTGGGTGCCAAATCAAAATTGAAAAGCCTTCATTTATACCCACGCACGTGGGAACCCAACGCCCCACCCTTTCACAATAAGTTAAAAAACCTACACTAGAGATACATATCTCATTGACCTTTGTTTAAAGTCTTCTCTGTCTTCCTTCCTCTCAATTATCACAACAAAACACATGCAATGATTCTCCGGTTCAAGTTTCCGGCACCAACACAACCGCTTTCGAATATTATCATCATCTTTGTTCTTTGCATAATCGAGTTTCATATATCGAATGCTCAAACTGCTCCTCGAACAGATCCTTCCGAAGGTACTACGCACTCTCTCTCTCTCTATTTCTTTCTCAATTCTCACCGTTTTTATTAGATCAAATATATCATATTTGAGTTTAGTTTTCAACTGTTTGGATCTTTATTTTAGCTCATGATTCCGTATTGTGATTCAGTCGGTTTTTGTTTGTTCTGAATCCTAACACGTCATTGCATTAATCGATTTGTTTGATTTGAAAATTGAAATCGAATTGAAAGTAAAGTATTAGATTAATTAACAGAATTAATGTCTGGATTTGCTGTTCATAGTCGAGATATTGATGAAGCCTACCTGGTTTCATTTGCCGACATAGAGAGTTGTCAACGTTCACAAATGTCCAAAAGTAATAATTATTAATAGATTCAAAAACAAAATATCAAAATAGTTTGATAAGTAAATGGTCAAAATTGGCGACTTTATTTTTGGTAAGTATAGACTATCAGAAGGAATTTTTTTCTAGATCACATAGTTATTTTTAGTAGTCTTTCTTTATTTTAAACATAGAGTTAATTACTGTTTTCATCCCTGTGGTTTGTCAAAAATCACCATTTCAGTCCATTAGTTTAAAAATTGCGATTTCAGTCTCTGTGGTTTCACTTTCATAACCATTTCAGTCCCTGTGGTTTCACTTTCGTAACCATTTCAATCCATTTATTCTGTTAGTACATGGACTGAAACGGTTACGAGGTGGACTGAAATGGTTACAAAAGTGAAACCTCATGGACTGAAATCGCAATTTTTAAACTAATGGACTGAAATAGTGATTTTTGACAAACCACAAGGACGAAAACAGTAATTAACTCTTAAACATATTTTTTCTTTGTATTAATGTATACGGATAGTTGTTGAGGTTAACTAAAATTTTGAATTAAGTCTCTAGAGTTTTAAAAGTGTTTAGATGGTCTTTGTGAAGGGGCGGATTTAGGTTAAGACACCGGGTTCCCAAGAACCTAATCGGTTTGTAAATTTCTAGCGAAAAGCTATACAGAAAATTATGTAGGAACCCATAAATAAATTTTGGGTGAACCCATAATAAGAAACTGTCCAATGCTTCACTGGTTAAGCGCGCTATTTTCAAACTTGACTTCATGAGTTTGAATCCCACATCAACTCGTTTTTATTGTTCTTTGTTCTTTTTAATTTTAAACTAGTATTAGAGTTAAACAAAAGCGTGAACTATTAGGCTAAAGGGTGTGGGGGCATGGGTTGGGTCATCAATCGTCACGTAGGACCATTAATGGATTGCTACACCACCCCCTTGACTCATCCACCATGGATTAAACCATGTCAACCATGGGCCTTCTTTCCTTTTTCAATATTTTCCCTTTTTCTTTTCACAAAAAATAATTAAAATAAGAGAATAGTGGTATGGGTCATGACCACACACCCTTATGGTAGTGGTTTTGGATGATGTATTAGAAGTGGGTGACATGGCGTTGACATGGAGGGTCATGACCACTCTATAACCTTAGGGGGCGTTTGGTTCGCGGAATGATTTGGAATTGGAATTGGAATTTGTATAGGAATTAGAATTTGAAGGAATTGGATTTGGAATTTAAACATTCCAATGGTAATTGGAAATTGTTGGAATTGGAATCTCAATTTCATTTTTGTTGTCTTTGGTTGTCAAATGAGTTGGAATCCATCACCCCGGCATCCACAACCACCGGTTCGGGTCGAAACGGTTCGCGTCAAAACGTTACGGGTCGAAACTGTTCGCGTCGAAACGATACGAGTCGAAACTGTTCGCGTTGAAATGGTACGGGTTGAAACGGTGCGGGTCGAAACGATACTGGTCGAAACGGTACGGGTCGAAACGGATGAAGATTCCAATGAATTTACTTTAATTCCTTCGCATATAGGAAGGATTTTGAATTCCTTTAGTTAAAGGAATTTGAAGGAATTCATGCCTAATTCCAATTCCAATTCCATTGTCAACCAAACACATGAAGATTGAAATTAGGATTCCAATTCCATCAAATTCTGTTAACCAAACATGTTAAGTGATGGAATTCAAATTCCAATTCCCTTAAATTCTATTGAATTCCTGCGAACCAAACGTTCCCTTAGAGTTAACATGGCTGAGCTTTAGTTGATTACTTGTTAGTCAAACAATTTTGTTTGTTGAAGGTCTGGGTCCTGGCTGAGCTTTTTTATTATGTACTTGAAAATTCATTTTAGTTTTCTTGGTGGCTATTAGATATAAATTAATTTCATTTCATTTAATCTCTATTAACCAATTAAGAGAATCTCTTAACTAATAAGCAATAAATGCTGATTTGGTCAAGTTTTATGCTTTTGTCGTTGTAATTCGGACTAAAATGACCATTTTTAGATGTATCGGTTCTAACTTGAATTTGTTATGTAAAAATTTATTACAAATCAATTTGTTTTTTAGAGACGAAGACAGATAGTGGGATAGGAATGTCCTTTAAAACATCATAGGAAAAAGGTGACTTTAGTGATAAAGCCTGACCGACCCAAAAAAACTAACGTTAGGTTGACCGAAATTCGGGCACCTTAAGACTGGAGGGTATGGGGGCCGGCTTATGCCCGGCGTGGCCCGGCGCCGCACCCCCACACCGCCCCCCATAGGCGCGTCCCGGCGACTCCGGCTCCCCAACGACGTGCTCGACGGGCCTGTGTTCTCTCTCCTCACACACACACACAACTATACATACATACATATATATATATATAAAGGGGTTCATCCCCCACCCCCTAGGTCCATCCCCTTTAGGCCCCGCTTACGTAGCGGTGACGTGACGGCCCATCCCCTTGGGGATGAGGCTCTCCATACCCTCCAGTCTAAAAAGTGAATCCAGTGAAAAAAAATCCTAGATCTGTCAGTCTGTCACTGTCTTTGTGGCTTGCACTTTGTAAGTTATTTAGTTCCCAACTAACAAATCTAAATATTTCAACAAATCAAAGTTAAGGACTAAATGAGTTACAAAGTATAAACTACAAGAACCATCTATATAGTTTTAGTAAAAGTTAGAGACCAAACGTGTTTAAAAAGGAAAATCACATAAATCATTCGGTAATTTTAAACAATATAGGGATGAAATTTAAAATTTTCGTCAATCAAGTAACACTCTGCTCTATATCGTGTATTATCAAAAGTACTTGCAATTATTAATATGGTACTTTTTATTGTAAATATTCGTGTATTATTAAAAGTACTTGCAATATATTAAAATGGTACTTTTTATTGTAAATATTTGTGTATTATCAAAAGTGGTACTTTTTATTGTTTTATTTATACGTGAAACTTTTTTTGCATATCTACTTTTTTTTTCTTTTTTCTTTTATAATAGGCCACGTTTAGGAGAGATTGTATCACGTATCCATTGTTATAGTGATATTCTTACCATATCAGAATATGGTTGACATTTTAACAAGTCTATTGTATTTGTTGATTTTATAGTTGGAAGTAGTAGCGGATCCAGCCTTGTTTTGTGGGTTCAGATGAACCCATTCGGTTTGTAAAAAAAATAGTAAGAACTTTTTATGATTTGGAAAAAAATAGTGAGAATCTATTAAAAGAACCCACTAAAAGAAGTTATTGGATCTGTCACTAGTTGGAAGACTCACCTAGCGTGTTTACTAAATCATTTCAGATTAAATATTGAACTAATAAAATATCTTTAGGAGATTTTTTTTTGTAGATATATAAAATAGTTTAGCATATGTCAACACGTTCAGTTCAATGCATGTTAAGATGCATGTATGACCTTTGTGATTCATTTTATTATAATTTGAATTTTAATTTAATGTAATAAAATGAAATACTAGCAAGATATGTTTTTTCCAGTAGCAATGTTTTGATAGTAGTACCGGTTCGATGACTGACCACACTACCAGTTACCAGTTAGTATACGTCATAATAAATTTTGAAGTTTATATATTATATAAAATTTAAATTATATACCCATTGAGGAACGTTGATTTTAGAAAAAAAAAATTGAAAACTGTGATAACTTCATAATTTATTTTTACTTTTTGCTCCAAGTGTGATACAAAAGGTGGTACCATAAGTGTTCAATTACCTACCTCATTAAATAATCATCACACTAAGACCGCCCGTAGTGGGGTGTGTTTTGTAAAAAAAATTTCGAAGAAAACGCCGGAAAACGCCCCATCGCCACTACACCCCCGGCGTTATTGGGCGTTATTCGCGAAAAAATGGTTTGTGGCGTGTTTTGAAACACACTGAAGGGGGAAATCTTCGACCAATCAGAACGAGATGCAACGGTCATGATTGGATGGCTAGATTTAATTTTTTTTTTCTTTTTTTACCTCTCACCCATATATATTGTGTAATGATTGGATGGGGCGTTATTGGGCATTATTCCCACTACGCCACTTTTGCAAAAACGCCCAATAATGCCCCCATGCTAACTGGACTGCCACATGGCAGAAAACGCCCCATGATAAGGACATTATTCATTAAACCACTACGCATGGTCTAAGTTCAACTTCTTTATAAGATTCTCATAGACACTCCTTTCATCAATGAGATTTGGCCACTTCAAACTTACTTTCAGCTACCCTAATTAGTGACGTCACCAAGTATCCTAAATCATTTTTCATTAATTAAAAAAATACCCTACTTTGACCAACCCAACGGTCAAATGTGGAGACCTTTCTTCGGTGACTTCTACCCGGACCCACCCACAACCATCCAAGCCTACCCGAAAAGGTTTTTTTTTTTTTGAAAAATGACTTTCATTAACAGACAACCAAACCCGAAAACCAGGCCGGCAAACACAACAAAAACAAAAGCAAAATTACATAATTACAAATTTACACCAATCTCTTCAACCAATAGACTGAAACCTCGACCTATTTTTGAACCAAAAGAAACCCAAAGCTCTTAACTCGCTAAAAACGACTTCCACGTTCGGCCGGGAGGCTGAAAAGACCGCTTTGTTTCTAGCCAACCAAATACCCGAAAAGGTGGCAACAGTGATCCCTTGGTCACAACACAACTCGCAAGGGGTACCCGAGTAGTGTCCCGCTCACCTTTAACATAAAATTGGTTCTAAAAAAGACTCTTTATGTTCTTTATAATTAAAAGAATAAGAGGGTGTTTGGGGTTTTTTTTTTTTTGAGGAAAAAAGGACTTTTGAAGGGAAAAAAGGACTTTTGAGGGTGTTTGGCTTTCCTTTTGAAGGCAAAAGTCCTTTGCAAAAGCCAAAAGTCAGGTTTTTCTGACTTATTTTTTCCAAAAGGACTTTTGGAAAAGTTGAAAATAAGTTAAGCCAAACATGCCCTAAAACCGATATGCTATTTTAAAAACACTTTTAGAAAATGTTCATAAATCTTGTTCCCAATAGATTATGAGGGGATATTTCATTATTTTGTATGTCATAAGTATATTGAATTTAACAATGGTACAACAGTGAGGGCATTAAACTCAGTATTTCAAAAATGGGACGTTCAAATTCCAAGGAACTTATGGAACATAAGCGGAGAACCATGCAGCGGAACAGCCCTCGGACCAGATTTCGACGTGGCTTACAACAACCCATCCATCGAATGCAACTGCACATTCAACAACAACTCTACTTGCCATATTACTAAACTGTAAGTCTTCTGTTTTCCTTACCAACGGCCAGTCTTTGTCTTTCGTCGTGTAACTACAATCAACACTGTTGTGAATTTATGTATAAAGGTGTGTTCAGGAAAACCATGATGTTTGCTGAGGCATTAGTGTTAAGAGCATCCACAATAGATTTTTTGGGAGATGCATGTTTTTTAGTGTTTTTGTCAGATCATCATGTCATGTTTATGAGAGAAAGAAAATAAGCGGTTAAAAATTAAGAATGTCGTAATAATGTGACAATATTTTTGAGTGTTTTTTTTTTTATTTTCTTATTGGGTGGGTTTTGGTGTTTTTGAAGAATGAGTGCTGTGATAGCTGACTAGACACTTTTTGGATGTTTTTAAAGTTCCTAGTACTGGTTGGGTTATTGGATAAATAATTGGGAAAATTACCAAAATCGTCTGGTTGACAATTTTTTGTTCGTAAATAGTCATTGAATTTTGGCCGTCTCCAAAAAGCACAGCTTAACCCACACTTTCGCCAAAACCGCAGGCTAAGCCCGCGCTTTGTGAAAACCGCGGGCTAAAACGTAGCCGGCGGCCAAAAATGTTGGCGAAATCCTAGCCGTCTCAACGGCAGAACTGATGTGGCAGCTTCTAATTGACGGAAATGAGGGCAAACAGCTGGCTACTTTAGTGAAGTGCTAAATTTCCGTGACTATTTTGGAAAATTCTTCTGTCAACATGACTATTTGTGTTATTGTTCCTAGTTTATTTTGCTGTTATGACTCCTTTAACTAATTATCTTGATTCTTTTTGTTATTAAAATGGAATCCTAAAACTTCTTATCTTATGCATCCAGGAAAGTCACTCAACTTAACAGGCAAGGGGTTATTCCTGAAGAACTTGCTGCTCTAACTTATCTAGCTGTATTGTACGCATTTTTCTTTTTTACTTTGTAATTTGAAAATCAAATTCAAATTTTAGCTTTTAAGTACTTGAAAGATGGTTGTTTTGTTTCTACATGTAATCATTTATACCTTTCACCTCTGCAGGAAAATTGATCAAAATGCATTCACTGGTACCTTGCCTCCGTTCCTCGGAAATTTTTCGGATATGGTGATCTTGTAAGTGTAGAATGTTTTTTAATTTATTTATTAATACTGACATATGGTTATAGCTTATGAATTAGGATTAATGGTTATAGCTTATGAATTATGATTATGATTATATTTATCTTAACAGGTCACTTGCCCACAATCGATTCTATGGTACAATACCAAAGGAGCTCGGAAACCTTAAAGAACTAGCAATGCTGTAAGTAACTCTTTATGTCATTTTGTACTTATAGTTCTTTTATTTCCTTGTTTATAAAAAAAGTTAGTTATTTAAATATTTTCGTATGGTGTAAAGTTGTATGTTTATTTCAGGGCTGTGAGCTCCAATAATTTTTCTGGTACTCTTCCCCCAGAACTCGGAAATCTAGTCAAGATGCAACAAATGTACGTTCCTTTAAATACATGAATGCTATATGCACATACACATACATAACGCAGTATCCGACGCGAAGCTCATTCATACAATCTTAACGAAATTTGCAGTTACCTCGACAGTTCTGGTGTTGGTGGCGAGATTCCCTCAACATTGGCAAACCTCGTAGATATGCGCGTCATGTACTTTTTCGTCCCATGAATATTCTTTTATTTTTAAGAATAAATGAAAACCATATGTATTATATTTACTTATTTTTTTTTGCTTTCAGGTGGGCTTCAGACAGCCCGTTTTCTGGAAAGATACCTTCGTTTATAGGCAACTGGACAAAATTAGAGAGGCTGTGAGTAAGAATGGTTATAGCGCACAATTTTGTTACGTTAAAAAAGTATAAGTTACTCATTTTGCAGATGTTTGATTTTATAGGAGACTTCAAGGGAATAATTTCGAAGGTCCTATACCCGCTAGTTTTTCAAATTTAACCTTGTTGACTTCTTTGTGCGTTACACGCTTCTCTCTCTCTCTGTCTTTATAGATATCTCTTCCTTTGGTTATTCAGTTACGCTAAAATTTTCATACATGACATTTTGCAGGCGAATAAGTGATTTGCAGAATGTGAGTTCATCTCTTGATTTTATCGGAAACTTAAAGAATCTAACTGACTTGTAAGGCACACAAATCCCTTTGACATGCAAATATATATATAATTGTATGTCTATCTTCTTATGGAGTTTTCCAACATATACTATACTAAGTTACTAACCATATTTTTAATGTTTTGACTAGAGTTATAAGAAACGCATTAGTTTCTGGTCCTATTCCGACAGACATTAATCAATTGCAAAAGCTAGAAACATTGTAAGTTTTTATGAAGAGTTCTCTTAAAGGCAGTAAACCGCTATTGTATCGGATTTCTGCTACTGTATTTTATCCGCTACAATTTCTATTTGGCAGGGATTTAAGCTTCAATAATTTAAATGGTTCACTTCCACCAACATTAATGAATATGAGTTCCCTAGTTTCTTTGTAAGTTATTACTAAATCTTCCCCTACAAATCTACAATATCTGATAAACGCAACCGTTTCTCTTATAGGAAGTCGTTTATTTTTCGAATTTTGTATTTCTTTCTTATACAAAGCTGTTTATCGTTCTTCATGTGGTCAGGTTCCTAGGAAACAACAGCCTGTCAGGTTCCCTTCTTCCCGACAAAAGTACGAATCTTCAGAACATGTAAGTTGATTACAACTGTTGGAACATTTATCGGTCATTAGTATTTTTTAAAGATTTATCAGTTACATAAGAATACATTTGTGTTTTTTCATGAGTTTTGTTCTTTAAACAAGCTTTTAAAAATTTCATTCTCATGATTTAATGAACTTTATTTTACAGAGATTTGTCTTACAATCATCTGTCGGGATCTTTTCCTCGATGGGTAATTCCAACATGGTCAATGGCTAATCTGCAATTGTATGTTTTTTCAGTAACTTTGAGGAATTTAGTGGCTTGTAACTTTAAATTTGAAATGTTTGCCTGTTTTTTCAGGAATTTGGTGGCTAATAACTTTAAATTTGACAGCACAAACGTAAGGTAATCATTTAATACCTTTCTATATTTTGTACGCTCATTGTTCCGAGAGATTTACTGCATCCATGCACTTTGTAAAAACCAGATAATTTAGAAAAATTGGATTTTAATAATCTCAACTTTGACATATTGGCCGACAGCAGCCACCACTTTTAAACTATTTCCCTCAGTGGTCCCACAATAAGTAAAAGTTAACCCAGTTAGTTTTTGCTGACGTGGACTGTTTATGTGGCAAAAAAGTCAAAGTTTCGCTGACGTGGACTGCTTATGTGGCAAATGTTGGTTCAGGTCCCCAAACAACTCACAAAATACACACACTTGTGTGGGATGGATGTAATGTATAATCTGAATAATGAAAGGGAAAAGATAGTATATTTCTCATTAACAAAGACATTAGCTTTTATAGCCTTACAGTGACCCATGATGCGAATAAAAATGGAATAAAAAAAAAAGATGCTCTCCTAATCTCCTAAAGAACCGGTTTTCACAATGACCAGCTCTTATTCCAACGTGTATGGACTCATGGACTCAAATATCACATGCAAGAACATTAGTTGACCCATTGCACTAAAACCACTGCTGACCCGTGACCCGTAAACAAACCCGAATAATCCAACAATCACCCCCTTAATCGATGTTTGTTTACGCCTTCACCGCAACACCGAATCACCTCGGTTTCGAACCACTATGACATTTAACGGACACCCGATCTTCACCTCGATCACGTCCAATGTCTCGATTCAACCCGAATAAAACTCTCTACACTTGTAACATCTCACATGGCATCACGCTGGAAACGACGTTCACTAACATCGCGACTTTTCACGGATCGACGACCTCTCCCCGGTCACATCCAAAGCCACCCGATTTGAACTCTAACGCCATAATGTCACCGTGTTTTCTCCATTCTTTACCTTTTTCCGATCACACCCGTTCAAGAGGCTCTCCACCGACAAAGAAAACAAGCCACCCGCTTATTCCGTTTTCTCACCTTGCCAAACGAGACAAATCCAAAGCCACCTGCTTTGACGGATTCATTCTGCCCGCTTTTCACGCACTACGCCGGTCTCCTCTTATCACGGACAAGCCAATCAAGGTACTTGCAAAATCTGTGATGAAAATAACATCACCGCCCTTTTTACAGCACGTTCGATCACGACTAACAGCCACGAAAAACACCAGTGTTCACCCGTCACCCCCTTAATCCTAACCGGTACATCACCCGCGACAACGACTGACACGAACACCCTTTCTGGACTTCGTCTTCTACTGCATAACAGTCCCGAACAGCCCTTCTTTCTCCTGCTTTAATCACCACTAACAGCCACGGAACACAAGTGTTTATCACCGATCACCCCCCGTTGTCTTAACCGGTACGTCTACCATAACGCCTCCGAGTACGGCTGCTAAACAGACCAGAAACAACACCCTGCTGTCCCGACCCTTCTTCTACGTCTGCCCTCCACCGACCGACACACCCGCCGGCGGCGGAGGCTTCCTCCGATCTTCTCGAGCCCTAGGCTCTGATACCAAATGTTGGTTCAGGTCCCCAAACAACTCACAAAATAAACACTCGTGTGGGATGGATGTAATGTATAAACTGAATAATGAAAGGGAAAAGATAGTATATTTCTCATTAACAAAGACATTGGCTTTTATAGCCTTACAGTGACCCATGATGCGAATAAAAATGGAATAAAAAAAAAGATGCTCTCCTAATCTCCTAAAGAACCGGTTTTCACGATGACCAGCTCTTATTCCAACGTGCATGGACTCATGGACTCAAATATCACATGCAAGAATATTAGTTGACCCATTACACTAAAACCACTGCTGACCCGTGACCCGTAAACAAACCCGAATTATCCAACAGCAAATAACTCAAAGTTTTGATGATGTGGACTGCTTACGTTGCAGAGTTTCATATCGTTATTCTTTTTATTTTGAATAACTGTATCTCCATTTGTAGTATTTTCCCAGGATTAAATTGTCTTCAGCGAGGCTTTCCTTGCAACAGGAACACAACACCTTGTAAGTTCATTGTTTCTTATCCTCCAAGAATTTTTTATTCGTCAAGTTTAGTTAACAATGATGACATGGCAATTGATGATGATCTTTGTTGCATGCTAAAGATACCCGCTTTGCAATCAAGTGTGGCGGCTCAGAAGTGAGATCCCTCAACAACGTATTATTCGATACGGAGAACAAAACAACTCTTGGACCAGCTTCCTATGATTTGTTTCAAGAAAAATGGGCAGTTAGCAATGGTGGCATTGTCATTGACCGAGACGACCCATCATTTATAGTTTCCACATCAATCCAAGTTGATAACACAAGATATCCAGAACTTTACAGAACTTCTAGAAAGTCTCCAGGATCTCTTAGATACTATGGTTTGGGGCTGGAAAACGGGCCATATACTATAACCCTTTTCTTTGCAGAGACCGTTTTTAACCGAACCCCTAACACCTGGCAGGGTCACGGGAGGCGTCTCTTTGATATTTACATCCAGGTTAGACATAAAAGAAAGAGTAAAGTACATGGATGGTCACTGTAGTTAACCAAAATTTTGGATTTAGTAAAGTACACGTATGATCCCTGTGGTTTGTAGTCTGTGACGCATTTAATCACCAACTTTTGCCAAAAGTACATGGAAGGTCCCTGTGGTTTGCACTTTGTAACGCATTTAGTCACTAAAAGTTGGGGACTAAATGCTTTACAAAGTGCAAACCACAAGGACCATCCGTGTACTTTTGGCAAAAGTTGAGGACTAAATGCTTTATAAAGTGCAAATCATAGGCACCACAAGTGTACTTTTGGAAAGCTAGCGACTAAATCCAAAGATTTGGTTAACCATAGGGACCGTCTGTGTAAAAGAAATTTTCCTACATGCCCTCATATGTTTTATAACATAATTTAAATATTTTTTCCTTGTAATTTTTTAATACGAGTTAAATACGTTGTCGTTTTCTCTAGGGAAATCGTAGACAGAAGGATTTTGACATATCAAAGGAGGCAGGTGGTATTGCAAGAGCTCTTGAAAAGAAGTTTGATGTTATTGTGACACAAAGTTATCTCGAAATTCATCTGTTTTGGGCCGGGAAGGGGACCTGCTGCATACCTGAACAGGGAGATTACGGGCCTTTAATTTCTGCCATAAGAGTTTCTCCTGGTACACAACACGGAATACATACATAATTACATACTATAATACCATATATTTTGTTCTGAGTCTCGTGATTGCTATTTTTTTAACTACAGATTTTAAAGTTAAGAGCAGCTCAAACAAAACCGGAATGATCGTTGGTATTGTAGCTGCCGTGACATCCGTCATTCTTCTGCTCTTTATTTTTGGTGTGTACATGAAAAGGAAAAGGTCAAAAAATGCAGAAGAAGATGGTGAGATTTTAATTTCTTGGTATTTTTTTTATCATTTTTGTATCTTGGAGGGAGTCCTTACCCTTTTTTCCTTTCATTTTTAGTAGAGATTCTTGGAATGGGGCCGAAAGTAAAAACTTATACCTATGCGGAACTGAGAACCGCAACTGCAGATTTCAGTAGTTCAAATTTGCTAGGAGAGGGTGGTTTTGGACCTGTTTACAAGGTTCGAAATTTACTAAAATTTGCCGTTTAAAATTAATCTCACATTATTTGGTTTTATTTAATGACAAGTTATAATATATCATAGGGGATACTGAACGATGGAAGTGTGGTAGCAGTGAAGCAACTGTCAGTAGCGTCACACCATGGAAGGAGTCAGTTTATAACCGAAATTTCAACCATTTCAGCTGTCCAACATTGGAACCTCGTGAAGTTGCACGGTTCTTGTATTGAAGGATCTAAAAGACTTCTGGTTTACGAGTATCTCGAACATAAAAGTCTTGATCAAGCACTCTTTGGTATGCAACCTTGATCATATCTCAGTCATAATGTCAAAATCTTAATATGTTGGTATCTTGTAGGGAAAACCAAAGTGCACCTTGACTGGTCAACTCGCTTTAATATATGTTTGGGCACGGCAAAGGGACTGGCGTACCTTCATGAGGAATCAAGGCCTAGAATCGTGCATCGCGATGTAAAATCGAGTAATATATTGCTTGATGGAGAATTATGCCCCAAAATATCAGATTTTGGATTAGCAAAATTATACGATGATAAACGAACCCACATGAGTACCCGTGTTGCAGGAACTATGTGAGTTCTTCTAGCGTTGCTAAAGAACTATGTTATCATTTATTCAAAGTAAAATGCCATTTTCGTCTCTGGGGTTTGGCCAGTTTTGCGACTTTCGTCCAAAGGTTTGTTTTTCCGCATCTAGATTCAAAAAGGTTGAAATCTTGCCATTTTCAACCGGCTCGTTAACTCCATCCATTTTTCTCCGTTAAGTCAGGGGTACTTCCGTCTTTTTTGTTAACTTAAAGGGCAATTCGGTCTTTTTCACTTTATTTAAAAAGACCAAATATCCTTGAAAATGACCAAATTGCCTTTCAAGTTAACAAAAAAGACGGAAATACCCTTGACTTAACGGAGAAAAATGTAAGGTGTTAACGAGCCGGCTGAAAATGACAAGATTTCAACCCTTTTGGATCCAGATGCGAAAAAACAAACCTTTGGACGAAAGTCGCAAAACTAGCCAAACCTCAGCGACGAAAATGGCAATTTACTCAATTTATTATCTACTAACTAGTTATTTGTATCCTGGATCCCGTATAGCGGCTATCTTGCACCAGAGTATGCAATGCGCGGGCATTTAACATCGAAGGCTGATGTTTTTGGATTTGGAGTTGTTTGTCTGGAGATTCTTAGTGGGAGGCCCAACTATGACGAGAAAGTGGATCCTGAACAGAAGTACCTGCTACATTGGGTAAGTAGATTGGGGATGTATTTGAGCTAAGTCTGGCAAAATGGACGGGTTGGGTAACAGTTCAAAACAGGTTCGGATCAAAATGGGTCAAAATGGGTTTTGACTAGAATGAACTAGGGTTTAAACGAGTCGTTTTAGAAAATGAAGTATCGAAATGGGTTCATTGTTCACCCCACTATATTTTTTTTACGTTAGCAAGTTTCTTAAGCCCATTTTGACCCGTTTCATAACTTGAGTTGACCCTATCAATACTCTGCTAACCGATGTCAATACTCTTTGCTTTTGTAGTATCTGTGAGAATCTGTTATTGTAAGACTCACGGGACCCGTCAATACTCTGCTAACCAATAAAACAGGATCATGCTAGTTGTACCAACATGAATAATAATTTATTTAATTTCTCATATAATAATAAAAAAAAATAACGTTTTTTTCAGGCATGGAGTCTATACGAAAGCAACCGCCATTTGGACCTCATAGATCCATCTTTGTCATCATTTGATGAACAACAAGCTACTCGTATGCTAGGGGTAGCCCTTTTATGCGTTCAAGCATCGCCAACGTCAAGACCAGCAATGTCGCGTGTGATTGCCATGCTTTCAGGCGACGTTGAAGTAACTCCAGTCACAACAAAACCAAGTTACTTGACGGATTGGGATTTTAATGATATCACCAACACGTTCGATGATGACGAACCTATTTCTTCTGAAAATACAACCATGACGACTGCAACTACGACTACAACTACCAACACAACAACCTCAACTGAAAATACACCCACAATGTTGTCAGAGGTTATGAACAATGGGAATCTTAGAGAAGGAAGGTGACACACCATTGTTGATTATTGTCATACGGTCACATTTAAAAAAAATCTGATTTTTTTTTTGTTCATAATTAAGGTCACATTTACCTTTTTTATTTCTGAATTTTATTTGTTTACCAGATCGTTTTTTTTTTTTTTTTTTTTGCTCATTATTAAGGTCACATTTTTGCCTCTATAATGGTTTTATTTCATGTAAAGAAATTAAAGTAGCAAATTTTACTCAACGAGTTGACTCTAACCCGCGCGTTGCGGCGGGTTGTTGATAATGAATGTTTTAGTATCACTATATTAGATGCGAAAATTCATAAGATTATTTAAGACTTTCTTTTTTTTTTTGTTGCTTTAATACCCCTGATTGGAAACAAATCATGAGACAACTTTGATCACATGCAGGTTTGTGTTTCGATCAATTGTACATTACTATTCGTAACTCTCTTTTAAGTAAATCTATATTAAAACGTATAAAAAAATAAGCACAACGCAACAACATACTCAAATTTTTATAAACATCATATTTTAAAAGTTATAAGAGTAAAACAACCCTTAAAAAGTATGTATAGGGATAAAATGATAAAAAAAATAAAAAAATAGACATATATTTGTTTATCATTCCACGGTTATTAATATATATAGACAATATTAAGTTTAAAATATTTAAATTTACCATTCTCCTATATATTAATAACCGAACGTTTTGAACAGTAAAAGAGGTTTTTTTGGTAAATTACAAATATGTGTGCCCACCGTATAAAACCCTCAAACCCTGCCCTACACCCACCGTTGAAAGATAGATGCGGGAGGTGGTTACCGCCGGCCACACATGTCGCCGCCCTAATCTCATGTGAAGCCCCAGTATAAAACCCAAACCTACTGCACCACCACACACCGCCGATTGCACGCAAGTTTCTTTGGAATTAAGTGTAACAAATAAAAAAGAAAGTTAAAAACATAAAAAAAAAAAGTAACAACACGAAAACAAATATATTATATATCATAAGAATGTAAGGTGCAACATGGGATTTGAGGATTTCGCTGGAGAAAAATAAAAGCATGAAGCGGTACGATATTACGACTCGAGTCACGTGTCAGTTTAGTTGATTTTTTTCCAAACGTTGGGACGGTTACTTTCCGGCCGGAGATAATATAAGTTTTTTTATATAACCGTCACATGAATGTTTGTGTTTAACAATATTTATGTATATCCTCTTTTCTTTAAACAATATTAGATGCAATACTTTTTTCTTTAACTCATGCATTTCTTGCATTTGATACTTAAGAATTTAACGAATATTGTCTATACATGATCCGTATCTTTAAGATGCTGCGTGTTTTTGTTATCAGTGTGAACCATTCATGACATACCACTTCATGTGGCGGTTTTACGCATTAGAGTCACGTCTTTTAATAGACCACTTTAATAATAAAAGGAAACAACGCATCCTTTCAGTAAAAAGTACATATTTTATTTTTAAAGGGTGTGTCGATTGGTAAATTTTTAAAGGGTGTGTCAATTAGTGAATTTTATATTAAAAGTTGTGATATTTTAAGAGGTGTGATGCATTTAAATATGGTTTGAAGGGTTGTGACTTTTTGAAGAGGTATGATCCAAATTATTGTGTCTTAAATTAATTCTTATATGTATATAGTTTGAAAGGTTGTGACTTTTTGAAAAGGTGTAATCCAAACCATCATACCTTAAGTTGTAGTTTGAAGGGTTGTGACTTTTTGAAAAGGTGTGATCCAAACCATCATACCTTAAGTTACTTTTTGTAGGGTTATGTAATTTATTTTTATTATGGATGCTTAAATAGTAAAAACTATAAACCACCTTTTCATTTTTCATACTTGAAAGTTCTGTAGTGGTTTAACGGTCTCTTTATTTCTATTTGTTTTTAATGCACAATGGTGAATGGTAGATCCAAATTATTTATTGTTGCAGTTAAAAAATTGTGTAGTTTATTCTTTCTGACATATTTTTTTTTAATTGAGAAAAATTAAAAAATATTTTTGTGTGGGTTTGGATCTTTAACTAAACTTTTTTAGGGGCTCACCATATTTTGTATAAAAGATTCTGCACATGCAAAAAAAAAAAAAAAAAAAAAAAAAAAAAAACGAAAAGTCACTCAACCCAGTTTTGCTATATTAAAGCCCTCACCCTTGTATAGAATGTATAGAATATATGTACATGTAAAAAATTATCTAAAACAATGACTCATTACCTCTTAAATTTATGAAAAAAGTGACGTAGTGGTATTCATTTTTTACAAAAAGATAGAACTATATATCTCATTTTGATGGATTAATTAAGGTCATAATTTTAAATACTTTTTTTTTTCAAAAACTACATGGAATCTAGGCAAGTTCAGAGACTTTAATATGACAAATTCACCTGTTAGACTTTTTTATGTTCTTTTGACATGTAGAGCAAACTTTTATGTGCCCAAATTATATAGAGATTTTTTTCTGTTGGTTTTTGCTAATATTAACCATTTTTTTTCAATCAGCTTCCATTTGCTTTTTTTTTTTTCTCATTTACGAAGGGAAGGATTAAAAGTATAGTTAGCAACTTAACAATATATGTATTTGAAAAATAATATAGGCTTTGTTTTAATTCAATTTATGCGATTAATAAGAATTTCACCCTCCAAAAAGATTTATAACAATATAGTTTATTATTACATAGTCTTTTTGTTAAAACTTTTAATAAGGTGATCATTAAATTTGTTTTAATTTTCAATAGTTATTGATCATTAACAAAATTTAATCAAAAAAATTAAAATTATAGAGACGACATGTCGTCTCTCTAAGTTGAAACATTTTTTAGGGTTTCTAATTCATTAAACTAGAGAATATAAAAAATACAAAAAAAAAATATTTTCACCCTATAGAGAGGACATACCGTCCCTATAGGGTAACCTTGTTGGGATTGAACCCTACCAGAGGAACAGTTGATTAAAGCCAAAACTGGATCAGGGCAGTGGATCCAGCTGATCGGAGTGTCGCGCTCCGGTCAAAGATAATATTCATAAGCCCAAATTACCCTTAACAAATAGTTAGTGGTAGCAAGGGGTCGAACCACGAAGAGTATGTGGTTTGTGAATGGATTCGATTGAATTATCAAGAGTGTCACAATTTATGAAGCTTACTAGAATGTTTTTGTATTTTTGTTTAATTGAGAGATGTGAATTTAATCTAAAGAAATTGTTGTAATTGATTGACAACTAAAAATTAACGATTGCACAAAAACTTGATTAATAAACGATAATGAGAAAAAGGGTTCACACCCGGTTTCGGTAATTGTCAACCTAGGGTTTCTACAAGTTTTTAGATTCAACTCAAGTGTGTATGATTAACGGATTTAGTGTACCGTGACGTAGGTGCTAATAACTATCAACGTTTCGAGAAACGGACAAGAATACACTTTATGATCAACACAAGTAAAACCTAACCAAGACAATGCATACTACACATAACCATTTCGTAAAGTCATAACTTTTAACATCGTTCGACAATTTACGAATACGAAACAAATGCAAACTATTGTCAAAGGTTTCAAGAATCAAACACAAATTGTCACTAAGTTGAAACAAGAACAATTCAAAACCCTAAAATTAACAACTACCTACACCGGGGTGAAACCGAGATGATTAGCCGCTCATGGTTGAAGAAGCTTGATCACCGGATGTTGAGAACTCGAAATTGAACATCTTGAAGCCTTGAGAATGGTGAATGATGAGGTTTGGTGAAAGATGATGATGGTAGAAGGATTAGGGTTTGTGGAATGATTGATTGTGAAGATGGTGATGGTGATTCTTTGATGATGATTTCGGGTTGTAGAGATGGTAGATGGAATGGAATGGTAGGTGAATGATGATGAGTATTGGCTCCAAGATATGTTTTCAAACTCCAACAAGAGTGTAACTCCCGAATTGGATCCCCCACGAACCAATGAAACTCGAATTTTACCAATAATACCTTAATGTCGTGTTCTGAAGAATCCCTACCCGTCGCCGACGGGTCCCACCCCGTCGCCGACGGGCTCTCAAAACCTTGAAACTGGCCGACGGGTTAAGTAACTGGATACGGGAACAAGTGGCCTACGGGCATTTTAAGGGGGCGTCGCCGACGGCCTTGGACCCGTCGGCGACGGGCTCTCTAACCCACTTCTCCGATTTTCGCTTCTTGTACTCCCGGTTGATCCGTAACGCGTCCTAACTCTCCGGTTTTCGACCCGGTGTTTCATAAAGTTCCCGAAAAGCTCTTTAAACTTCATTAAACCTGCAAAAACACAAATCTAATTAAAAGTAGGCTATTCAAGATTAAACTCGTGTAAAAACATAAAGTTACACTATTACGAACACCGGTTTTCAACCACGTATCACATCCCCACACTTGTCTTTTGCTTGCCCTCAAACAAATCTGTTTTTCACTTTCACATGGGTCGAACAACGAACACACTTCCCATTCCCGAGACAAAGGTTAAGGGCTATTGTCATACAAAAGTTCAAACCTTTTACAATTTTCACATATTTACCGGTCAAGTGAACAATCACATATAATAATGGTTATCCAAGATTAACCCGCCCGTAAAACTAACAAGTCATGCACATCCCTCACAATGTTCTCTCCACTCGGCTTGTAAATTGGCTAATATTTATAATGGATTAGCACTACAAAGAATATTCACTCAAAACCGATTAGAACACATACCCGCATAAGCTTGCAACTCAATCATTCTCCACCATTGATCACAAACACTAAGCACAAGTCATAAGGTCTTTATGAGGGTTGTAACGGGGCTAGGCTAAGGGTAGGAATTAGGGTATTTTAAAGTGGCTAAGGCGATGAAAATTCGATCTTTATTACAAACCACTAACTTAAACAAAACTAAATATAAACATCAACTATGGGCAATAATCTTTCACCCTTTTATTCGACAACTACTAACACTTCTTTTTGTGTTTTTCTTCAAGGATTTTCAATTCTTTTTCATAATATTTTCTGATTTTTTTTATGCAAACAATGAAGAACAACTATACAAATACAACTCCTATAATCGAATTTCCATCACACGGGTTTAAAAGAAAAAGGTTTAAGGTTATGGGCTATAGGGTGATCAAACGAAAGGTTTAGGCTCAAAATGGGCGACTAGAGGATTTATTTGGGTAAGGATAGATAAATGGTTTTAAGAGAAAAGGTTTACCTAATGCCTTAATCATTCTCGTGCTTGTATTCGGTCTATAGTCTCAAACGTATCAAAAGTTGCAAGTTCTACAATATATGACTAATGGTCCACTCAAACAAAGAAACATAGGTATGTAATCAATGATATAAAAGTGGCTCAAAACCTCACATATCTAAAAGGGTATGGTATGTGACATGCATAAAAGACTAGTTTCTTAGGCGGATTATTGCCAAATAACCACCCGCTAAATACCTGTCATGCTATTAATTTGAACTTAACCATGACAAAAGACCAAATGGGTTGTGACATCACTCGTTGACTTAGTTACTTGTGCTTTAAGACCGCTTTTGAAACAAGACATTTTTGAAAATTTTTTGAAATTTTCCCCCATCCCCACACTTGAGGTGAACATTGTCCTCAATGTGTAGTATTTAAATGAACGGGTCAAATCTAAAACTTTTACTACTCCCCCATCCCCACACTTGAGGTACATATTGTCCTCAATGTGTAAGAACTAGAGTATTAAACGCACAAGGGATGTGACATGGCTAATTCCCCCAAAATTTCACCCCAGAAAATTAATATACAAAATACATTCCACTTATTTGCTAATCTAAAGATCAAAAGTAAAAAGAAACGTATGCACCTGGTTTTTGAGCTCATTCTTCGTATGCTCCTCTCCTCTTCATGAAAGCGGTTGTCCCACGAACCCAATGTACCTACAAATCTTAACCCTTGTGTAGAAGCATGCTTCTCACAACCATCAAAATTTGTTAGTTACTTAGTTCTACCACTTTTATGAAAACATTACCAAGCTATACGTTATTTCACTTTGATTATTGTGGAAAATAATTTACAACAACAATAAACCTAACTCACTTTCGTAGGAATCACGGTTGCATTTAGCTTATGCAACAAGCCCTTTTAAACCCCCCAATAGCTTGGGAGGACGAGAGGTCTCGTGAGGGTTATATAGGGAACACACCCACAACGTTCATTTAACTAGGCGAAAAGTAGATAATAACGAAAAAGAAATAAAGAACTAAAGTATACAACAACAACACAACACAAAACATACCTTGCCTTCACCGCTGATATCTCTCATTAGGATCAATTGGCGGGTTTGGCTGGTATGGATAACCAGTGAGGGCTTCAAACATTTCCCTGTAGTTATCAAGTGGGCTTGACTCTCCTTGTGGCGATGGTTGGTAAGGAATCAGAATGAAACAAGAGCCGACTGCCTCGGGCCAATGAGGAGATGGGTCGGATGGGCCTCGTGGAACGGAGAGATTGGAGTAGTCGGTCCACCCCGAATGCTCGACATAGGGACGGCCAGCCTCAAGGTCTCTTTGGTGTCTCTCCTAATCGTGAAGGATCTTGGCATTATTAATAGCCATTTCTTGTGAGACAAATAAGGCACTAAAACGGTTGTCCTCCAACGTGTTATGCTCGTGCTGCTCTTTTTCCTCCCTTTCTTCCCATGCCCGTCTGCGGGCCATGTCTTCTTCCTGCAACTGTATCAAGCGTTCCATGTGTGATTGTTGAAGTGCTTGGTGTAGTTGTTGCTCTTCCACAAATTTCTCCATTCTCTCGCGATAGGCCGCTTGGGAAGCCCACTGTTCTTGCGAGAAGGTCCCGTGCATCCCTTCCCAGTTCTCTCTCCTCCTGTTATATTCCCGGCCCTCGCTTATACATGCTGAGACATTATCATAAGTTGCTTGTTGCCCGCGGGTAAAATTTCTGTACGACGGCACCTGTCTTTGTTTCACAAAACCTGCCACCTCTGCATTGATCTCCCTATGGGGCCTCATGTACCTCTGTTGTGGTCCCCGTGGACCAGAAGGCTCATCCTCGTCTTCTTCATCATACATTTCCTCATCTCCTTGCTGCGCATCTGGGTTGAGAAACACATATTTGTGACCCAACTTTTCAGTCACAACATATTTGTTCCCCGCCAGATTCACATCAATTCTCCAATTTTTCTTCATTGAGGCTATGTTGAACTCTTCCAGCGGTTTGGACACCCAAAGTGATTCTGGAGGCAAACAATTCTGTTGCACAATCATGGCACTGATGAGACGTGCATACGGAATAAAACGCCTTTGAGACACCTCCCGGGTGATCCATGTGTTCATCATGACAATGTGTCTCCAAGACAAAGTAGGGGTTCCGTACAACAGAGAGTGGACAACCCTGCAATCGCTCGCTCTCACTCCCCCTCGATCACCGAATCTCACCATCACATTCTCTAGGGAAATTCCTTGAAGAATTTTCCCTTCGATCGTCATTTGGGATCTTTTAGCCTCTCCCCCATCACTGTATGGTAAAATAACCGCGGTCATCTGCTCCGAATCACCATCATTCATATGATTATCAAAAAATTGTTGCATGGTTGGATAGTCATATGCTTGCACCCCCAGAGAATCAAAGTGAGCGATGCAGTTAATTGTTTCGAAAGACATCGTCATTAACCCTCGGCTTGTTTTACCAACCAATTTCCACTGTTCGGGAGGACTATCTTTATTCATAAACCTCAACGTCGACAACCACTCGCACACCTCCGCCAGATACACCCGCGAAGTGTTATCTTCACACCAATCAAGCACCCGCTCCCATCCTTGGCGTTCAAACATCTGCACGATTCCAATTTGTTTGAACTCTTCAACATTCACAACTCTTTCACATAAAATCCTTTCCAGAACTGAGGTATTAACGTTGTTGACCATTTTCCATTTCCAGAGCTTGGCCTCTAACTTTCTATCTTGATAACCCGATAGGGGTTTGTTTTTCTCCTCATCCCAAACTTTGGCGCTTTTGCTATCCCTGAACTTTTCCCACGCCCAATCCTGTCTATACAGTCTTGCATCACCCTCTTCGATGGAGCTTAGTTGCTCTCACTTCTTCGGTATTAAACCGGAAGAAGATCCCGCTCTAGCTGATGAGCCTTGCTCGGTAGTCTTTTGCTTCTTTCTACCTCCAGCCATAACTACAAGCACAAAACAAACAAGGCATCAATATAAACCCCAACCTTTACTAAAATTTCAAACTTTGAACATGATGAATGATGTTGAAGTTTTAATTAACAAGTATATGCAAAATCGCTTTTTTTAAACTTCCAAAGTCGCTCATTTTATCATAAACCTATCAATCATACTTGTTACTCGCAATTTCTTGTAAGTTCAACAAAGTTCAACATCAACTTCATGTTCAATCACGTAAATAACAAGTGTAATCACATCACTATGGTTAAAACATGCTCAAATTCCATCCAACACAACTAATCTTACTCAAAATCATGTGAAAACAACATACATTGTTTAAACAACCTACTCTTAAACTAAAAAGTTTAAAATTTCGGAAGAAAAACAATAGACATATGATAATCAAGCATAAATTTGAAGGAACTCCATACCTTTGATGTTATAGACAAGAAGAACTAAGAAAAAGATGTAAAGCAAGTAAATTGATGAACACTTTTTAAAAAACCCTAAGTTTCACGCCCAGAAATTTTGCAACCGAGCAAGAATTGTTGGAAACTGTGATAGGGGTTTTGTTCCTCTCGAAAAATCACGCAAGATGGACCCAAAAATCAGGTGATTTGGTGTAGATTTGAGAGAGTTATGAGAACATGAAGGTTTTAGGGTTCTTGAGGGAGATGGGGAAGATGAAGATGGTAGGGAGAGTTAGAATGGGGAGAGAGCAGCGGTTTTAGAAGCATTTATTAATGTGAGATGGTTATGGTTCGAATTATGTAGTCTAAATGGGGTTTGGGTTGTGTCTTGATGAGGTTTGAAGTTGTTTGGTTCGGTTTTAAACGCTACACCACGAACAGACCGGAGCCCACCTGAGTACCCGTCGCCGACGGTACCCAACCCGTCTCCGACGGGTTGCCTTTTTCTCGAAAACGGGCGACGCCCTAATTACCTGGATACGGGTGAAATGTGCGGACGGGTGTTTCCCGAACCCGTCCCGGACGGGCTTCCCCCCGTCACCGACGGGTACCCCATTTTCAACTTCAAATTTTTTTTTAATAAAATAGAGAGAAAATTATAGATATTTTATAAAAGCACTATATACAATAAAAATTCCTAAAAATTATTAAAAATCTTTTTGTGAAATTTTATAAGCTAAAATTTTAAAACACGAAAACCGTTAACGGCCCTACCACCCCCCCCCCTAAAAAAGCCGTGTATTGTCCTCAATGCACATAATAAAGTCTAAAAACATACCTTACGTCTTCAAGACTCATTCGGGATATCCGGACTTCACACAATCAACCGGGTTAGTAGGAAGCGAAAACGATTATATCCAAAACACACAAACAATTAAAAATTATACATAACTTTACATAAAATGTTACCGGTCCTTATTAGTCGACCTCGTAAATCGGTGTGCTTACCACAAAGCTCACCAATTCCTTGTTTTCGTCCACTTTTCCGTTACCGTCGAGGAACGGTTTTTGTCGGTGACCATTAACCGTTTGCCGTGACCCATCCTTCGGGTCCTCAATGGTAACATCACCCAATTGTCCGACCCGGGTGATCACATAGGGTCCCATCCATTTGCTTCGGAGCTTTCCGGGAAAGAACTTGAGCTTCGAATTGTAAAGCCATACGTTTTGCCCAACCTCGAACTCTTTCTTTCTCAACTTGGCATCATGCGCTTTCTTCATTCCGTCCTTGTACTTGGACGCGCATTCATATGTCATTTCCCTTAGCTCCTCTAACTCGCAAAGCTTAAGTTTCCGTTCCTTACCTGCATCATCATATTGAACATTCACTTCTTTAATAGCCCATAACGATTTATGTACAAGTTCAACCGGCAAATGACAATTTTTACCATAAACCAACCGGTAAGGTGTAGTGCCAATGGGTGTCTTATGTGCCATACGGTAGGCCCATAAAGCATCGTTCAACTTAATTGACCAATCCTTACGGTCCGCCCGCACGGTCTTTTGCAAAATCTCTTTGATTTGCCTATTTGACACCTCAACTTGCCCGCTTGTTTGCGGGTGATAGGGGTAGCAATTCTATGGTCAACACCAAACCGTTTTAAAAGTTTTCCAAACCGAAAGTTTTTAAAGTGAGATCCTCCGTCACTTATGATGACACGAGGAATCCCAAACCTTGAGAAAATATTGGTTTGAACAAAATTGCAAACCACGGAATGGTCGTTTGTCTTGGTGGCTATTGCTTCAACCCACTTTGACACGTAGTCAACTGCCACCAAGATATACAAATTGCCATAGGAATTGGGGAATGGGCCCATGAAGTCAATACCCCACACATCGAAAACATCGACTACGAGGATTGGTTACATGGGCATCTCATCCCTTTTTGAAATACCCCCTAGTTTTTGGCACTCTATGCAATTCTTTGCAAACTCATTTGCATCTTTAAAAATAGTTGGCCAATAAAGACCACTGTTCAACACTTTATGACCCGTTTTGTGGCCACTAAAATGGCTACCACATGCAAACGAATGTAGATGATGCAACACGCTTGGAATTTCCTCGTCATCTATGCATTTTCTAATCACTTGATCCACACAATCTTTCCACAAATGTGGTTCCTCCAACCGGTAATACTTGATTTGAGACATGAAGTGTTGCCTCTTCCGTCTATCCCAATGTGCTGGCATGTCACCTGTAACAAGATAATTTACAATGTTAGCATACCATGGTAATTTATCTAATTTCATAATGTGCTCATCGGGAAAAGACTCGTTGATCTCTAATGACTTAGGATCCTCTTCGACCATCAATCGGGACAAATGGTCCGCTACCACGTTCTCGGTACCCATTTTGTCCCGTATCTCCAAATCGAACTCTTGAAGCAACAACACCCATCGGATCAACCTCGGTTTTGCATCTTTCTTCTCCATGAGGTACCTAACTGCAGTGTGATCAGAAGAAATAATTACTTTACTGCCCCATATATATGCCTGAAATTTATCCAATGCATATACCACCGCAAGTAGCTCTTTTTCGGTGGTGGTGTAATTCAATTGTGCCTCCGAAAGAGTCTTACTCGCGTAGTATATGGCAACGAGTTTCTTGTCAACCCGTTGTCCCAACACGGCCCCCACCGCATAATCACTCGCATCGCACATAATTTCAAAAGGAAAAGACCAATTTGGCGATTGCAAGATTGGGGCCTCAACTAACTTTTCTTTTAACTTGTTAAAAGCGTTTTGACAATTTTCATTAAAATCAAACGGTTGATCTTTTAACAACAAGTTGCACAAAGGCTTTGTTATATCGCTAAAACCCTTAATAAACCGTCGATAAAAACCCGCGTGACCTAGAAACGACCTAACACCTTTAACACTCGTGGGATACGGCAAAGTAGATATAACTTGCACTTTTGCACGATCAACCTCTATCCCACGGCTCGACACCACGTGTCCCAACACGATTCCCTCTTGAACCATAAAATGGCTCTTTTCCCAACTTAGGACCAAACTAGTTTCAACACATCTTTTTAGTACTTTGTCTAGTTGGTCCAAACAAGCCTCAAATGATGACCCAAAAATCGAGAAATCATCCATGAAGATTTCCAAAGACTTCCCCACCATATCTGAAAAGATACTCATCATACACCTTTGGAAGGTGGCGGGGGCGTTACATAATCCAAACGGCATTCGCCTAAATGCGAAGGTGCCGTAGGGACAAGTAAATGTGGTCTTTGATTGATCTTCTGGATGGATGGCAATTTGGTTATAACCAGAATAGCCATCTAAAAAGCAATAAAATTGTTGCCCCGATAATTTCTCAACTATTTGATCAATGAACGGTAAAGGAAAATGATCTTTGGAAGTTGCGGTATTCAACTTCCTATAATCAATACAAATTCGCCACCTGGTTACCGGCCGAGTGGCTACCTCTTCACCAGCGTCATTTTTGACGACTTGTATACCCGCTTTCTTTGGAACCGTCTGTGTTGGGCTCACACATTGGCTATCCGAGATCGGGTAAATGATACCCGCATCAAGCCATTTTAGCACTTCCTTTTTCACCACCTCCCGCATATTCGGATTCAATCTCCGTTGTGCATCTCGAACGGGGGTTACATTCCCTTCCGTGATGATTTTGTGCATCACCACCGAGGGACTAATACCCTTCAAATCAGCAATGGTCCATCCAATCGCCGCCCGATTGATGACCAAAACATCCATCAACTTCTCCTCTTGCTCCATGGTTAAGTTTGATGCAATGATAACCGGGAGCGTGTTGCCTTCACCAACATAAGCATACTTGAGATGCTTAGGCAACGCCTTCAATTCAACCTCCGGAGGCTCTACTAACGACGGCTTCAACTTGGTGTCAATGCTCTCCGGTAAACTCTCAACTTGGTGCGTCCATGTAGGTTTTCCCTCTCTAACCGCAAGCACCTCCAAACTTTTCACTTCCTCGTCTATTCTCTTATCCATCTCCACCTATGACCTGTCAAACATATAACAATCCTCCATGGTGTTTTCCCTATCCACGACTATGTCGCAAAGAGGTATACACGTGTCAACAATGTCCTCCATATAGCATTCATCATCAACTGGAGGGTTCATAAGTTCGGAAAAAACATGCAACCTCAACCTTCGGTTTCCAAATGTCATGTCAACCGTTCCTGTTTTGTAATCAATTTGAGAATTTGCGGTTGCTAAGAACGGTCGACCCAAAATCACCGTAGGTTGCTTGGTTGGGTCCTTGGCCACATAATCAAGTATTAAAAAGTCCACCGGATAGTAAAAATCCTCGATTTTCACTATCACATCCGAAACAATTCCACGGGGTAGTTTAGGTGTCAAATCGGCTAACACCACGGTGGTATTTGACGAATGAAGTGGACCAAACTCGTATTGGTCATACAAACTACCCGGTAGAATGCTCACGCTAGCACCAAGATCTAGAAGTGCCCGGTTGATTTTAAAATCGCCTACTTGAATTGAAATGATAGGCGCACCCGGATCTTGGAGCTTAGGTGGAAGTGCACCCGAAAGAATCGAACTCACATTTTCGGTTAAATCTAATTTTTTAGGAAATTTATGAGTTCGTTTCTGCGTGCATAATTCTTTCAAGTACTTAGCATAAGACGGTACTTGTTTGATTGCATCCAAAAGAGGTAAATTTATTTTTACTTGTTTAAAAATTTCCAACAACTCTTCTTGTTGTGGACCTCTTTTGTTTACAACCTTCTTAATGGGTCCCTTCAATGCTTCTGGATAAGGGGCGGTATTAACCTCCACACCCATCTCCTTAGCCTTAGGGACCGGTATGGTCACAACGGGAGTGTCATTATTCTTTTTCAAATCATTTTTATTTTGACCCGTTTGACCATTATCATTCTCATCTTCACTAGCATCTTCCACCACCCTTCAACAAACTGGGGTGATGGTGTTTTGACATCATTATCAACGACTCGGCCACTACGTAAAGTAATTTTATTAATTGGTACCTCACGTGTGTTCCTTGAGCTTGACCCTTGATGCTTAGGGTTCACCGTTGTGTCACTTGGAAGCTTCCCCATGCTTCCTCTCACTTGGGCCATTTCCTCCGCGAGTTGGCCTACTTGTTTCTCTTTTGACCGTTTACTCATTTGCTCCAAAAACTCCCAATCATCGTCTTCATGGTTGCTCAAAAGAGTCCCGTTACTCGTCGAATCGAGACGATTCCATGTTGTGTCATCCAACCCACGTACAAAACACTTCACCAATTCCCACTTTTCTATTTGGTGATGTGGGCATCTCCGCATCAATTCTTTAAATCGAGTGAACGCTTCATGTAACGATTCACTCGATAGTTGCCGAAACGACCTTATTTCATCCCTAGCATCGTCGGTCTTCGCCATCGAATAATACTCATCTAAAAAGGCTTGCTGCATTTCACCCCATGTCCGGATGCTATTCGCCGGAAGTGTGAGAAACCATTGTTTTGCCTTGTCTTTCAACGAAAATTGGAACAAACGAAGCTTGACCTCCTCTAATGCGAAGTTGTGCCCCCCAATAGTGTTACAAATGGACGAGAATTCTGCCAAATGCGTATACGGCTCATCATTAGACCTCCCATTGAAGTGGGGAAGTATATTGATGTAATGTGGTTTACAATGAAACATTCTCCGTTCGCATACTATCGGCGAGTCATTTTCGGTAACTATCGGTCGAAAACGGTCATTCACTCCCCATGGAGGTTGTTGACGACATTGTGGACCATTTACTTCTTGATCACCCGGTCTTCGATTGTCCCTTCGATCACCCCTTCTATCCCCGCCTTGATCCCTACCTTGATTACCCCTTTGATTACCTCCTCTCACGAAACGAGGAATCCGATTAGGGTTACCATTGTTGTTATTGTTATTGTTGTTGTTGTAAAACCCATCATTTCGGTTTCGTTGATTGTTATTTCGTGGTTGGCGGTTATTTCCGTAACCATCATTCCTCCTATCCCCATACCCGTAATCATCATCCCCTACATAGTTGGCGTCTTGATAGCCAAACTCCTCATCTTGAAATCTTCATGCATTGTAAATATTACCCCAATTCACATATCCCCAATCTTCTTCATCGTTAGCCCGATCATCATAATATTCTCCATCATCCGAATTTTCCGTATGCACGCTCACATGTTCCGGCGATTGATAACCAGGAACACTATATGGTTCGTCATCGGGGATGGCGTTCCTCAAATCGTCAATGTTGAAGAATGGGTCTTCGTTCGCGGGATTACCACGATCTCGATTACCTCGACGGTCGGAATTGACATTCCGGTCATCAAGGTTGATGGGTAAAGAATTGTGTCGATGAAGGTTTTGTTGTTGGGGTGTTCGTTGGGTGTTATTGGGATTTTGGTTTTGGAAAGGTGGTGTGGGTGGTCCATTGTTGTTGTTACCACCCGGTCGCTCTTGAGGCATAGGTTGAACATTTGAAGCGGGATTGAAGTTGCTTCGGTATTGAAATTGGTTCGGGTTTTGGTTTTGGTTGAAGTTTTGGTTGGAATTTTGGTTCGCCATTGAATCGGTTTCAATGGTCGGTGTGAGTTGTGGTGTTTGGTTGGTTTGATTAGAAGCAAGCGTTGCCTCTAACCGGCTTACTAAGTTTCTCCTTGCTACCCTTTCGATTTCCGGTTCGTAGACTAACGGTGAAGTCCTCCCGGAGTTCCGCGTATGCATGCACTACCTGTAACCTGCACAAGTAACAAACCCACGTAACAAGGAAAAAGACAAAGTGCAAGAAAAGAAACTATGCAACTTAAACAGATAATCACGCAAATTCAAACAATAATCCAAACACAAAGCGCACGCACTCCCCGGCAACGGCGCCAAAATTTGATCGGAGTGTCGCGCTCCGGTCAAAGATAATATTTATAAGCCCAAATTACCCTTAACAAATAGTTAGTGGTAGCAAGGGGTCGAACCACGAAGAGTATGTGGTTTGTGAATGGATTCGATTGAATTATCAAGAGTGTCACAATTTATGAAGCTTACTAGAATGTTTTTGTATTTTTGTTTAATTGAGAGATGTGAATTTAATCTAAAGAAATTGTTGTAATTGATTGACAACTAAAAATTAACGATTGCACAAAAACTTGATTAATAAACGATAATGAGAAAAAGGGTTCACACCCGGTTTCGGTAATTGTCAACCTAGGGTTTCAACAAGTTTTTAGATTCAACTCAAGTGTGTATGATTAACGGATTTAGTGTACCGTGATGTAGGTGCTAATAACTATCAACATTTCGAGAAACGGACAAGAATACACTTTATGATCAACACAGGTAAAACCTAACCAAGACAATGCATACTACACATAACCATTTTGTAAAGTCATAACTTTTAACATCGTTCGACAATTTACGAATACGAAATAAATGCAAACTATTGTCAAAGGTTTCAAAAATCAAACACAAATTGTCACTAAGTTGAAACAAGAACAATTCGAAACCCTAAAATTAACAACTACCTACACCGGGGTGAAACCGAGATGATTAGCCGCTCATGGTTGAAGAAGCTTGATCACCGGATGTTGAGAACTCGAAATTGAACATCTTGAAGTCTTGAGAATGGTGAATGATGAGGTTTGGTGAAAGATGATGATGGTAGAAGGATTAGGGTTTGTGGAATGATTGATTGTGAAGATGGTGATGGTGATTCTTTGATGATGATTTCGGGTTGTAGAGATGGTAGATGGAATGGAATGGTAGGTGAATGATGATGAGTATTGGCTCCAAGATATGTTTTCAAACTCCAACAAGAGTGTAACTAACGAATTGGATCCCCCACGAACCAATGAAACTCGAATTTTACCAATAATACCTTAATGTCGCGTTCTGAAGAATCCCTACCCGTCGCCGACGAGCTCTCAAAATCTTGAAACTGGCCGACGGGTTAAGTAACTGGATACGGGAACAAATGGCCTACGGGCATTTTAAGGGGGCGTCGCCGACGGCCTTGGACCCGTCGGCGATGGGCTCTCTAACCCACTTCTCCGATTTTCGCTTCTTGTACTCCCGGTTGATCCGTAACGCGTCCTAACTCTCCGGTTTTGGACCCGGTGTTTCATAAAGTTCCCGAAAAGCTCTTTAAACTTCATTAAACCTGCAAAAACACAAATCTAGTTAAAAGTAGGCTATTCAAGATTAAACTCGTGTAAAAACATAAAGTTACACTATTACGAACACCGGTTTTCAACCACGTATCACCAGCATAAGCACTGTTGTATACAAGTCTCTCCCCTTGAATGTGATTCTAACATCTGATGGTCTGTATCTACTGTCCTTATACAAGTACTGTTCTACAAACAACTGCTGATAAATGTCAAAGACTGATGAAGATTGAAGAATTGTTAATCAATCTACTGTTATGGGTCAAGCACTGCTGATGATACAAGTACTGCTGGGTTCACAACAGTGGAAGGATGAAGCAGTAGTTTACTCTTTCTTTTGTATTGTATTGTATTGTATTGTATTGTATTGTATTGTATTGTATTGTATTGTATTGTATTGTATTGTATTGTATTGTATTGTATTGTATTGTATTGTATTGTATTGTAAACAGTAGTTAGCTAAGCAGTGTGTGTATTAGATCAGTAGTTAGAGTTTGTTAGGAGGTTAGATGTCACTTTCATGGTGACGTCAGCCAAGATGCTTCAGTGGTTTGCTCGTGCCTATAAATAGAACAGTACCCTGTACTGTGCTATTGGTTCTTTCACCACTTGTCTCTTGTACGAACAAATACTGAGCTCAGGCTGGGGGGGAGTTTGTTACACATGCATGCAAAGTTGTAATCGGTGATTGGAATAAATTTAATCATTCGGTTCAATGTTCAAAATGTGTGTTAAAATCATTTCTCCTGTTTGATTGTGTGCAAAGTTTATTTCCATTTATTTCCGCTGCAATTACTTGTTCATCTTCATTAATTTCTAAACAAAAACACAATAAAAAAGAAACTCAGATCCTAACAATTGGTATCAGAGCTCGGATAGTCAAATTTGATCTAACAATCATTTTGACATAAATAGTTCAGCTCACAATCGTTGATACTGATAGTTTGTTCGTTTTGTTGAAAAACAGAGTAAGGTTTAATCACGATCAAAGTTGATTAATCAGTACCTGTAAAACAACCAGGATGACGTCACAATCACAAGATGATAAAAATAACATCGGTTCTCTCTTCAAACCACCCATGTTGAAACGAAATGAATACAACATTTGGGAGAGAAGGATGGGTCACATCCTTGCTCAACAGAACACTGGATGTTGGAGATCGGTTGTCTTTGGACCACATGTTCCAATGGTGCCGAGTGCTGAGGATTCAAAGAAATTCGAGCCTAAAAAACCTGAAAACTATACTGAAACTGATTTTCAAAAGTTCGAACTGGATGCCAAGGCATTTAGCATCATTGCATCTGCATTACCCAATGAAATTTATGTTGGGCTGTTACACTATAACAGTGCCACTAAATTATGGGATGCACTTAAGGAACAATTTGGGGGGACGGAAGAGGTAATTGAAAATAACCGGAAAATTCTGAATCAGCAGTATGAAACCTTTTGTCACATCAAGGGTGAATCATTGACTCAACAGTATGAGCGATTCAGTTGTCTCATTAGTGAGCTAAGACTTGTTAAAGTTGAATTTGCCTGAAAAATGGGATATAATTGCCTTTGTAACAAGAAACTCTGTTGAGTTCAAGGATCTGACACTGACCCAACTTCATGGTAGACTCCTGACATATGAAAGGAAGTTAAACCAGAAAAAGAAGTTGCAAGAGTCTGGCAAAGTTGCAGATGATTATTCATTTGGCAACACAGCTCTTCTGGGTCAAGAAGAGTCTGGCAGCAGTAAGGATCAGAGTTATGATCATTTTATTAACATAACTGCTGGGGGTAATTTCAACTCTGATCCTCACTCATCCAACTTTGCTTTCACAGCAAATGGAGAAAGCCAGATCTCTGATAATCTGTCTTTTGAACTCAATGATTTACAACACTTTGATCCCACTGACTTAGAAGAAATGGACATTTTGCATCAATTGGCATTGCTTAGTGTAAGAACAAGCAAATTCTATAAAAGAACAGGGAGAAAATTCCCAGGGTTACATGGGAATTTAAAAGTAGGGTTGGATAAGTCAAAAATCAAGTGCTATAAGTGCAATAGGCTAGGTAATTTTGCTAGGGAATGCAGGAGTCAAACCACTGGTCCAATTATTACTCATCCCAACTCAAACCCTAGACCACAACATCAAAGCACTGTGCATTATACCCAATATACCCCTACATCCCATGTTAACACTGCTCACTATGCTACAACCCTTGTGCCTGTGCATTATGTTCAAACCACTGTTCCACAAATTCAGTATGTTCAAGCCCCTGTCCCTCAGGCTCAAGTGCAACCAGTTGCACCACAACAAGTTGCTCCAGCAGTAGTTCAACCAGATCAATAAAGCTTTTTCACCCAAGGTTTTGTTAACTGGAGCTGTATGCCTGATGAGCTTGGTGATGAAAATTTTGCACTCTATGCTTCTAATGATACTTTTAATGATGAATTTTGTCTTATAGCATTAGAGCCAATACTAAAAGGGGTAGAAGCTGAAGGAGAACAGCTAAGTGCTGAAACAGTGGATGAAGTGGCTGAAGCAGTGGTTACTGCAGTTGCTGGTGAAATACTGCTGGGAGAAAATTCAGAAACCCTGATTGAACCACCGTTTGATCCCTGGTCCAAAGAAGAAAAAGAAGAGAAGAAAGAAGGTGAGAAAGAAGAGAGAGCTGATGAAGAAAGTGATCATCAATGTGATTGTGCCATGATGGCTGCTTCCAAGGTATCACCTCAGGTTCTTGAAAATCTGTGTTCAGACAAATGCATTATTGCATTTGCTAACATTAAAGAGGTGAATGAAAACCTTAGGGATAAAGTCTTAACTGATGAAGTCAAATTTGAGAAGTCTTTAACATAACTTAAAATCAAGTTGGCTGAAAAGGACAAAGAAATCTGCAGTCTAAAAGAATAGTAAAGCATAACCAAGAACCAACTCCAAACAATGATAGAAAAATATCATGTTTGCAAAAAGGAGTTGGAATCCACCCAAATCACTTGTGAAAGATGGGTGGAATCTTGCAAAGGTTAGGAGGTCATGCTTGAAAAACTTGTAGGTCCCGATTCTCGGAGGATCAATAACGAAACCAAATCTCTTGTTTATCACAAACACGGTCACGAGTGCGGAATCCCTGTGACTATGCCAAACCAAACATAGATAGTAACAATACGATATAACCAATGAATCACAGTCAATTGATTAAAAGGATGAGAACAAAGATCAAACAGATACACACACAGTTTGACAGTAGACTTTCAGTAAAGGTTATGCTCTCATAGTTTCAAAGTGAAACTATGTGGTGTTTATATAGCAGCCCAGGCCCAATAGTGACGAAACTAGGATTGGGCCCGACGAAACCTGACTTGGGCCTGACGAAACCTCCTGGACGACGAAACTCTAGGAGTTTCGTCATCCATCACGACGAAACATTGAGTTTTGACCATTTGGGGGTTTCGTCATGTAGTGCTCGACGAAACCTGGGAGTTTCATCGAGGGCTGCAATTGTTGAAGTGTTTGCTGCAAACAGACAGTTTGCAGCAACAACAAACAAACACACAAACAAACATAACAGATCACATATGCAACATGCATTGTCATTTAACCATTACATAACAAACTGAGACAACTTGTCGGACACAAGTAGGATAGGAGGATATCCGACTTGGTCGACGGCGAATTACAGACTTGATAAACATAAAAGACCGTATAAAATACATCGCTAATAAAGACAAGTGACAGACACCAAAATAATGCATCAACAAAACAGCTTGAAAGCAATGTAAAATTTGGGATAGGATATAGAAAATATGATGAAATTGAAAACACTGCTGCAAAACAAGCTGGTTCAGTTGAAATAACACCAACCAACAAGAATGGCAAAGAAGTTAAGATAACTGACAAACTTGGTAACAAAATCACTCTGGAAAGATCTGTGGGATGCTCAACCTTTGAGGAAATTGAGAAATACCAATTTAAACCCACATGGTCTGATGAGTGTGACATTCTTGAAAATTTTAAACCAATGGACTTCACAACCACTGATGGTGTAAAAGCTCCTAAAGCAAAGGTCATTCCTCTCAAAAACATCCCAACAGTAGTTCAAAACTCTGTTGCTAAGGAGTCTGAAAAGAGGAAGAAAAGATAAAAGATCAAAAACCTGTTTTGTGATTTCTGTGAAAAGAAGAACCATCTTACAAAAGACTGTTTTCATCTAAAAGCATATGATATCAACAAAACAAGTGTTATTGTACCTGCTGAGAGCTGCACCATCTGTGATAAATCTAACCACAAAACTCAAGAATGTGTGTATCTTAAATCATTTGATGTGAAAAAGAATGAGTACACTGCAAAAACATCCATGAGTTCATCAAGTTCATCTGTCAAATTCACCAAGAACCAACCACTGTTTGTGCCAGTTCAAATAGCTGTTACAAAACAACTGAACCAAACATCTGTCAAAAGAGATGTTCAGGTGACTGATACACCCCCTGCCAATCAATACAGAAGAGGTAAGGGACAACCACCATACCAAAGGATCCCACATGTTTATGAGGTTTACAAAAAGCCTTCTAAACCAAGAGTGATCAGGCATCCTTTTGGTTATCAGCAAATAATTGAGCAAGACCCCCAACAGTGGTTAGAGAGAAACAGTTCTAAAACTGTCCAAACCCCTGACCTAACCACTGCCTATCCACCTGAACTTAACCTAGACACTGCTGAGACCCCATCCAAAGCCATATTGGCTTTGGAGACCCTAATGAACTAATCTTTTACTACATGTGCAGGGAGCTTCTGCATGCTTAGATAGTCTTTGGTATGTAGATAGTGGAGGCTCCAGGCACATGACAGGATGTAGAGCCCTTCTCAAAGATTTCAAAGCTCATGGTGGGGGTGATATATCCATTGGCAATAATAGTAAAGGGAAGGTTCTGGGGTCTGGTACTGTTCAGTCTGGTAAAGTTAAGTTTGAAAATGTCAATCTAATAGACAATCTAAAGTTCAACCTCTTAAGTGTCTCTTAAATGAGTGATAAGGGCTATGGCTCATTCTTTACAAAAGAGTGTTGTAGGATTGTTGGACCAGAAATGGTTGAAAAGATTGAAGCAATAATAGAAAATGGAAAAACCCAACTTGTTGCTCAAAGAAGTGCCAATGTTTATGTGGTGGATATGTCAAAAGAGAACCCAAGGACTGATGCCTGTCTGTTCTCAGCTGCCTCAAACAAAGAGACAGAATTATGGCACAAGAGATTAGGGCACACAAATCTCAAGACAATCACTGCTATTTCAAAACAGGGGTTAGTAAGAGGTTTACCTCAAAAACTGTTCACCTGTCTTGAGCATTGTGTTTCCTGCATAAAAGGAAAACAACATAAAAGCTCATACTAATCAATTGAAGAGTCAAAAACAACCAAGTGCTTGCAAATGCTTCACATGGATTTGTTTGGCCCAGCTAAAGTCATGAGTCTTAGGAAGAAAAGATATTGTTTGGTTATTGTTGATGACTTTTCTAGGTTTACATGGACTTACTTTTTACACTCAAAAGATGAGTTGCAGGCATTCTGCAAGACTTTGTGAAACAGGTTGAAAAGCAATTTGACTTGCCAGTAAAAATCTTCAAAAGTGATAATGGCACAGAGTTCAGAAACAAGGAGTTAGATGATTTCTGTGTATCAAAAGGAATTGTAAGGTAGTACAACATTCCAAGAACACCAGAACAAAATGGGGTTGTTGAAAGAAAGAACAGGACTTTGATTGAGGCTGCCAGAACCATGCTTGCTGATTCAGGTTTGCCATTAACTTTTTGGGCAGAGGCAGTAAACACTGCTTGCTATATCCAAAACAGAGTTTTAATCAACCCCAGGCATCAAAAGACTGCCTATGAACTGCTGTATAAAATAAAGCCATTAATTTCATATTTCAAAGTTTTTGGCTGCCCATGCTTCATTTTAAACTTGAAAGATTCTATCTCTAAGTTTGTAGCCAAAATTGATTGTGGTTATCATCTAGGATACTTAACCACTGCTAAGGCCTACAAAGTGTTTAACACAAGGACTAAAACAATGGAAGAGACTTTGAATGTGAAGTTCAATGAACTTTCATCAATGAAAATTCTAGCAAACCCTGCTGATTTATTTGATCTTGATAAATTCACATTTGAAAGTGTTGCTGTCAAGACTAACAATGCAGGTCCATTAGAAAGTTCATCATCAGACTATGGATATGAAGTCATCATTCCGCAACAAAAGTCTGCTTCAATGGTAAGAGCAGCAGATGTTCAAAACAGCTGCCAAAGCTCATCCACTACTACCTCAACAGTTGTTGATCAAACTAGCCCATTAACCCCTGTTTCCACATCATCAAACACTGTTGATAGTCCTACATCAGTGGATAAAAGTCAGCATGTTCTCTCACAAGTTCCACCTATTCCCCCACCTCCATTTGAAGCCACTGCTGGATGATCAAAGTCACCAGCAGTGGTGAGCTCAGATGATTCACATCTGCAGCCTTCACCATTCAATGCCATGGTTCCATACAAAGGAGATCTAATCTTCTTGAAGTCTCATCCACCTGACTAAATCATTGGCAACATCAGTGAAGGGGTGCTCACAAGAAGCCAATCCCAAAATATCTGTCTTTTTGCTGGTTTTCTATCTCTCCATCAGCCAGTCAAGTACCAAGAGGCACTAAAAGACAACAGCTGGGTAGAAGCCATGCAAGAGGAGCTCCAACAGTTCAAAATACAACAAGTATGGGAACTTGTACCACTGCCAGAGGGTGTAAGTCCTATTGGCACAAAGTGGGTCTTCAAAAACAAAACTGATGAAAGGGGTATTGCTGTCAAGAATAAAGCTAGGCTTGTGGTTCAAAGGTTCAGACAGGAAGAGGGCATTGACTATGATGAAACATTTGCCCCTGTAGCAAGACTTGAAGCGATCAGACTATTCCTGGCCTTTGCTGTTAACCACAACATCAATGTGTATCAAATGGATATCAAATGTGCATTCCTCTATGGTAAGATTCAAGAAGAGGTTTATGTTTGTCAACCTCCAGGCTTTAAGGATCCATTTAATCCAAATCATGTCTACAAGTTTAATAAAGCTTTGTATGGCCTGAAACAAGCACCAAGAGCCTGGTATGAAATCTCTTTCCACCTTTCTACTTTCCATTGGTTTAACAAGAGGTAAAATAGACAAAACACTGTTTCTAAAATGGAGAGGAAAGGATTTGATGATTGTCCAAATTTATGTGGATGATATCATCTTTGGAAGCACATGTAACAAAATGTGTGAAGAGTTTAGGCAACTCATGACAGCTGAGTTTGAAATGAGTGCAATGGGTGAACTCCAGTGCTTTCTTGGTCTCCAAGTAAGGCAACTACAAAATGGCACATTTATCCATTAAGGCAAATATGCCAAAGAACTTTTAAAGAAATTTGAAAGGGATGATTATAAGCCATGCAGTACACCCATTGCAACCAATAAAATTGTCATGTCTGATGAAAAAATGATTTGGTTGATCAAACTCTATATAGAAGCATGATTGGGTCCTTATTGTACCTAACTGCATCTAGGCCAGACATCATGTTTGCAACATGTGTTTGTGCAAGATCCCAATCAGCCCCTAGAAAGTCTAACCTTATTGCTGTAAAAAGGATATTCAGATACCTAAAAGGTGCTCCCACACTTGGTATATGGTATCCAGCTGATGGAAATATCAAGCTTTCAGGTTTCTCAGATAGTGACTTTGCTGGATGTGACAAGACAAGGAAGTCCACTTCAGGAGGGTGCCAATTCCTAGGCAGTTGCTTAGTGTCTTGGCAAAGCAAAAAGCAAGCAGCTGTTTCCACATCCACTGCTGAGGTAGAGTATATAGCTGCTGCAAGCTGTACAGCCCAACTGCTTTGGCTTCAAAATCAATTGCTGGATTTTGGTATCACTGCCTTAAAGACACCTCTCATGTTGGACAGTCAGGCAGCAGAAAATATCATCAAAAATCCAGTATCCCATTCAACCACCAAGCATATCGACATCATACATCACTTTGTGAGGGATTGCTATGAAAAAGGTTTGATTTCTCTGCACCATGTTCCAACTAAAGATCAGCTGGCAGATGTACTAACCAAAGGATTAGACACATCTACCTTTGAAAGCTTGATCTCTAGGATTGGCATGCTGAACATGGAATAACAGGCAAAATCTTGTTTTTCTATGAATAAAAGCATTACAATGTTTTCAGAAAATCAAAAATTCATCCTTAAAAATAGCTAAAAATGAATTTTTCATTAAAATCCTTAAAAGTCTGCCATAACCACTGTTTTTGTTCAAACATCTGTTCCTCTAAATGTTGTCCACTGCTGAAAGTCAACCCATGTTCTCTCATTTCCTTGGTAATCTCTGTTGTTCAAAATCAGTGTTTTTATCCACTGATATGCTATCGACAGATAGTTAAAATCACCCACTGTTCTCATTGTTACCGTTACAACCACTGATATTGCCTCATCAGTGGTTTCATAAAACAACTGTCCTCCATTATTCATCAGGGGTTGGCACGTGGTCAGTACATGGCGGTCAGATCCTTTGTAACCGCTGCCATGTCAGCATTCAGTTTTCCATTATAAAACCCTTCTCAAACCCCCAAACAGGGTTTTACACTATCGAATTGAATTCTAAAATTCTTTTCTCAAAGCAGTTTCCATCTTTCTCTCTCAAATCCATCTTCATCTTCTTCATCTTACAAACCACTCAGTCTTCTTCTCCAACATCACCGTCTTCGTCTTCTCCAAAAGACACTCAAATGGTCACCGAACCCATTGAAATTCCGTACAAAGCTCCTCACAACTATCTGGGTCTACTCACAAAACCCGGTAACATCGATACCTACGATTCCATTATTGATACTATGTCGTCTTCAAAGTACAAAACTTTGTTGACTACTGATGCTCCGATCTTCCTGGCAACCCAGAGAGAATTTTAGAAGAATGCCACCCTTGAACTTGAAGGTAAAATAGCCTTAGCCATCAATTCCTCAATAAAGGGTAAACCAGTTAAAATCACACCACAATCCATTTCAGAAGTATTCAAACTCGATGATCAGCAAGGTAAAACTTCTTTTCCCAAAATCAAGTATAAAACTGATTTTATTGAGAGGGGGTATGCTGAGGAAATGAAAAAGGATACCTTACAAAAAGGTAGTTTTCCTCCTGCAACAAGATTTTTATTTCATACCCTCTTGATGTGTGTTTCAAATAAAACAACTGCTTTTAATGAAATACCATTAAAGATCCAATACCTGGGTTATGCTATTTTACAGAAAGAAAATTTGAACTACTCCCAGGAGATCTTTAATGATTTGGTTAAAAATGTTGATATAAATCATTCTTACTATTTCCAAGATTTCTAAGTTTTTACTTTCAAAAGAAATTTGGAAAGGATGATGCTCATGTGCTCACACAAGGTGAATCTTTTCAAATAAACAGCTTAACAGCTGAAACTTTTACAAGATTATCAACACCTTCCAAAACAAAAGCAGGGGTCCCTGAGCAGAATTTAGCAGCTACCACTGCTCCTCAGGTATCTGCTACTGAGCCCAGTTCTCTAGGTGATCACAGCAGCAAAACAACAGCTGTGAAACTCAAAAGCCCCCCAAACCCAAATCAAAGGAAACTCTGGAAGATGAGATACCAGAGCAACTGCCAGTGACAACACAAAAGTCACAAGAAACCACTGCTGCTACTTCCTCACAACAGATGGTAGAAATATCTCAACCCATGCCTCAAACTCCTCCTGCTTCTTCTAAAAAAGAACACGTTGTACACATTGGGACACCACAATATGATGCTCTAGAATCACTTGATTCTATCATCCACAACCCACTGCCCGGGGTAAATTCGCTTTCTACACCCAACCTCACCTCCACAATTCCCCCACAAACAAAACTCTTGTTGGATGCTCTTGATTTGAACCAGACACAACCCAGTCCTTCTCACTCACCTGTCAATGAGAATATACCTCAACAAGTAACTGGGTCTGGAATTTCAATCATTGCTAACCCACCAACATTACCTAAGGAGGTTACATCCCTTGAGTTACAAGTAACTCTTGGTGGTAGTTCAAGTGAAGCAGCCACTACAAGTGTTGAACCTACTGGTTTGCACTTGGACAGTGGTTTCATCCATAAGACTTCCTTGAAGGCAATTTATTCTCTAGGAACATTTGTGTATCCAGTTTACACCGGTTCACTAAAAAGTGTTTCTCATTTTGAAGGAAGAGGTCCCCAGTACCAAGACAAAGGGGCATCAGTGGATGATTTCTAAGACACATCCTGAGTCAACCACTGTTACAACCACTGTTAGTGGGAAATCAGATGATCCCATTAAGTTGGGTGATGGTTTAATGTACCAAGAATTGACGGGTAGAATTGACAAACTTGATACATCTGTTGCAGAAATCAAAGACATGCTACAACAGTTGTTGAAAGTACAAAAGGTACCAACCACTGCTGCTCCAGCTCAAGCATCTGCACCACCATCTGCACCTGCTGCAAATGAGCTCTGGAATTTGTTTCAACCTTTGCTCATCCATCAAAGACAATTAGCTGATCAGCAACATGAGATTCAGGTTCAAAAGATCAGAAATGCCATGGATGCAAGGTTTATGGATACTCAGGCATATATTAAAGCAATAAAGGCTCATTTATTGAACACCACTGGCACTGCTCCTCCCTCCATCATTATTGTGGACGAACCTCCACCAGCTGATGCCAAAAAGGGGGAGAAATTAAAGCAGTTGAAGAAAAGGGGTATGAAGATGGTCTTTACATTGCACCAGACAATTCTTGCATGCTTGCAGACATACCCTTGTCAGATGGTTCTAAAAAGATTGATGTCACCACAAATGCAATTGCTAAAGTAAAAGCTGATGTGAAAAAGGATAAGGAGGCTAAGGATAAAGCAAGAGTTGCACAGGAGAAAAGAGTTTTTATGGAGCTGAATGAGCAGGGTACTTCTGAATCTAAGGATGATCAGGAAAGTCCAAAGCCTGAAAGTCCTGAGCCCAAAAAGAAGCAGCCCACTAGAAAAGTGAGGCAACCCAAATCCATACCATCCAGACCCACAAAACACACTCCCAAATCTTCCAGAAGCTCCAAACATCAATCTTCCAAACCAGCAGCTGCTGTAACACATGTTGTATCAACAACTGTTAGTATTTCAGTGGTTTCAGCAGTTGTTAACCCTACAACCACCACTTCCACTACAACAACTGCTCCCACTTCATGTCACACCCCGAATTCCACATGTCACCGGTGGGCCCGGTGGGGAGTATCGTGACGTGGTTGGCAACATAATAGTCAAACAACACAATATTTAATATGCACAGCGGAAGCAAATGAAAGATATATTTCAACTGAATATAATTGTAATATCGTGTATCACAAACAGTTGAAAGAATCCACAGAAGGATCGAAATAAATAGGAAACAGTAGTTCAACAGACGATAGGCATCTTAAGCTTGCGAGACTCTTTATTGATGCTAAGGAGAGAACCCAGCCTATTACGCTTAGTACCTGCATTTAATCTTTTTGGGAAAATACGTCAGTTTACACTGGTAAATACAATCAACTGACTCATTTTAAAAATGATTAAAAATTGATTTGGATGCACGTGGCATAAACATTTTATAACTTGGGATAATTATTTAAATATATAAACTTGTAAAAGAATTACATGTTCCTTATGCGTTCAGTAGCCCGGATCGTGCCGGGTTAAAGATCAATAGACACACCACATTATTTCTTTATGCACTGACGGGTGTACACCTACACCCCGCGCTTAAGTCGTGGCCATTTCATAAAATGATGCCAAGGATATCCGGGACATGGTTATTAACCCCCCAAAGGATTTAAGTAAACAAAACAATTTAAACGGGCCGATCAAATTTCAATTAACCACCATACGATGGAAGATTTAATGCCCGACCAAGCGGTATTTTATATACCGTACCCCAAGCCCGTATAGGGAAAATAAGTTAAAAGTATTTACCTGAACAAAGTAATAATCACAATAATCAAATGCAAGTAGCTTTTACTGGTCCTCCTAATCTGGAACGAAGGTTTATAATAACCTATTAGAATCCTAACGGGTCTTTAATTAAGTTTAAGCTTAGACCGGTTAGTTTCAAAGATACGGTTCGTACGCACGATTAAGCGAAGACCGGATAGAATGTGATTTAGACCTGACAAGTTTGAAGACTTGTTTAATATGGGTATTTCATACACATTCTGGATTTTGAGATAAAACCGATAAGGTTTGACCCGTTTCGGCTAATTTATGCAAACTAGTTACATAAACCGAACCGAACGCGTAATATGCGTAGCGGGTAAACGTAAGACCCATATACAGGTTTCCTAAGTTAATATGCCTCAAATATGTTGTGACATCAGTAAGATGTCTTTTATTATGCCCGAAACGAATTTAAACACAAACTATGCCCCGTAGGGGTAGTTTGGTCATTTTCAAGGTTATAAAAGAGTTTAAGTATTAACCTGAGTTACAGGTCTGATGCAATCAGAAAAAATACTTAATTTAATAAGTTATAACAGTAGGGTAAAGTATATATGTGAAAATTATCAATTATAACCAAACTATGCACCGTAGGGGCATTTTGGTAATTTCACATAAGCCGTAAAGCTCAAAACTGAAGTCTGAGTTAAACAACTTTTGCTTACTATTAAAATATCATAATTTACCTAAAATATCAGTAGGTATCAGCCCTTGTATGTTTAAAATAGTTCTAGTACATACTATGCGTTAAAAACGCTTAAAAAGGCGATTAGAAGCCATTTCCGGGTTCTATACATAAAGCTGACATTTTTATTATTCCAGAAGGCTTAAAATAATTTATTTATCATTTAGAATCAGTAGAAAAAGGTTTTGCGTCAATTAGATATGTAAAACTCATTTTATAGCCCGTAACCGACAATTACCGGATTAAGCCTATGACTATAAGTTATGCTCAGCCTAAAATCAATTAAAAATCTTCAAAAATCCCAAAATAATATATTATATCAGTGGGTAAAGGGTTTGATATAAAAAATTATGTTTAAATAGGCTATACGCTAATTATGTCGTTAAATCGCTAAAGAAGCTTTCTAATTACGCTAATGAGCATAACTCTCAATCTACACCTCAAACTGATGTCAAATTTTGGGTGCAAGTTTATATATCAGTAACTAAGGTTTCTACTCTTTTAGATTTTCAAAAATCACGTTTTAAGGTGAAAAGGGCATAATGGTCAACATATGAGCAATTAACGGAAACATGCATATTAATTGGATAACTAATGAACCAAGGTGTATAATCACAGAGGGTTATACTAGCATGTAACCTAGTCCAATTAAAGCTCTAAGGCATTTCTAAAACATACCAAAACGGGTCAGAACTGAAGTCAAAGCAAAAGTCAAAGCTTTGCGACTTTCGGTTCCGAACCGGGTCTTAAACATAAAATTGTCGGGTTGAACATGTTTAGACATGTTCCTACACTAATTACCAAGTTATATTAATGATCAAATAGGTTGTATGTGTTCTATATTACTAATTATGCATAAATTAGAAAATAAGCATTCTGTTGACTTTTTAATAACAAGTTTGACCCGACATTAGACCAAGTTAGAATGGAAATCAGAGGGTGCCCTTTTAAGGGTTTAATGCCCACATAATTACCAACTTATAACTACTTTCAATTCGACTAATCACTGGACCAATAGTGATTAATCGGTAAGTCAACCGTTAATTACGACGGTTTGACTTTTAAGCTAAAACTAAGCAAAAAACTTAACTAAGAAAGGTTAAGCATACTTACTGAAGTCCTATGCACGATTAGTGATCACTTGAGCCTGCTTTGGAGCTCCAGAAATGATCAGAAATGCTGAAGGAGGGTGTGAAGAATTGGTTGCAACCTTGTGGCCTTATATAGTGCTCAAGAACTCATGGATCATTGACACACAAGTCTATCCATGATCCCAGATGAACCACACATGTCCCTAAGGGTCTAGGGGTTGCTTAGGGGTCGCCCATGAAGTGAAACAACTTATTAAAGTCGGTTTATACATGAAATTCGGCTGCTGTCCAAAGTTCCTGTATCTGGGCATCGTAGGCGGCCTGCGTAAGATGTTGTTGGGTCTTACGCGGCCGCTTGGGCCTTGTGTTCAGCTTCCACATTTTCTAGTTTTTGCATATTTGTCTCTTGGCCCTTCCGAAAGGTCAACTAACTTATATTTTGCACTTTGAGCCCTCTAAATTGACATACAAGGGCTTCAAGACTTATACCCACTTTATTAAGTCCTTGGCCACTTGGTTATTACCCGAAAAGTCATAACTTTCATCGTTGACGCTTTAACCCCTCGCATACGAAATTGATCATAACTTTCTCATACGCTAATGAAACTTTATGAAATTTATATCGTGCATTCTAGTGAGCATAATTAACCGTTACAAAGCTTCGGGTTTGTCAAAAGGTCATTCAGAGGTATAACTTAAACATGTTGACACATTTAACCCCTGTAGTTTGTATCTCTCACTTTCATTCACAATTAGCTTCGTATGATCCATGATTTATTCGTTTGAAGGTATGAGCATCATGTAGGGTTAATGTACAATATATTTATTCACCGTTGACATTTAGAACTCGTATATTCACATACTTTCCATGATTGTCAACTTTAATCCTTCTATAACATTCTTTCACACGTTCAAACATATGACACGTGTCAACTCATTATAGGACGTGAATTTTCGAGGTGTTACATCCTCACCCCCTTAAAAGAAATCTTGACCTCGAGATTTACTGAAATAAATAAGGGTACTTTTCTTTTATTGTGGACTCAACCTCCCACGTGTATTCGGGACCTCTACGGGCATCCCATTTTACCTTTACAATAGGCACATGCTTCCTTCGAAGCTTCTTAACCTGTCGATCTTCAATCGACAATGGTTTTTCCACAAATTTCAAGCTCTCATCTATATGCACATCTGTATGTGGTATGACCAGTGATTCATCAGCGAAACACTTCTTCAGATTGCAGATGTGGAATACATTATGTATACTACTGAGCTCTTCAGGTAGGTTTAACTTATAGGCAACTGACCCGACACGTTTGATGACCTCGAAAGGTCCTATGTATCTCGGGCTTAGCTTGCCTTTCTTACCAAATCGCATCACCCTCTTCCAGGGTGATACTTTAAGCAACACTTTGTCACCTACCTCGAAGTTCATAGGTTTACGCTTTGGATCTGCGTAACTCTTCTGCCTATCTCGGGCAGCTTTGAGACGGTCACGAATCTGGACAATCTTGTCCGTCGTTTCAAAGACTATCTCTGGTCCTGATAATTGGACATCTCCAACTTCCGCCCAACAAACGGGCGTTCTACACTTTCTACCGTATAAGGCCTCGAAAGGCGCAGCCTTAATGCTGGTATGGTAGCTATTGTTGTAGGAGAATTCGATTAATGGTAGGTGGTTATCCCAACTACCACCTAAATCAATCACACATGCTCGAAGCATGTCTTCCAAAGTTTGAATAGTACGCTCACTCTGACCATCCGTCTGAGGATGATAAGCCGTACTAAAATTTAAACGCGTGCCCAAAGATTGTTGGAAACTTTTCCAAAAATGGGACGTGTATCTAGTATCTCTGTCTGAGATAATAGACACAGGTATGCCATGTAAGGCTACAATCTTATCCACGTACAACTGGGCTAACATGTCAGAGCTGTAAGTCTCCTTAATGGGTAGGAAATGTGCTGACTTAGTCAGTCTGTCTACGATTACCCATATGGTATCGTTTCCTTTATTTGTCTTAGGTAACTTGGTGATAAAATCCATAGTTACCATTTCCCATTTCCAAGTGGGAAGTTCAGGCTATTGTAGCAAATCTGACGGCTTTTGATGTTCTGCTTTGACTTGCGCACACGTCAAGCATTTAGCTACATAGGTAGCTACAGACTTCTTCAAGCCTATCCACCAATAGTTTGCCCTTAGATCCTGGTACATCTTATCAGCTCCAGGGTGAACGGAATATTTAGAACTATGGGCTTCCTGGAGGATAACATCTCGAAGTCCTCCATAGTTTGGAACCCATATTCGTCCATTCAGTCTAAGAATTCCATCCTTGCCAAGAGATAACTGCTCCTCAGTTACTCCTAGCTTTTCGTAGGATAGTTAGCTTCCAACACAGCTTCCTTCTGTGCAGCTAACAACCTTTCATTCAAACTGTTCTTTATTTCAATGCTCTTGGCATTGATTCGGATGGGTTTCACCCTTTCCTTTCGACTCAAGGCATCATCGACTACATTCGCCTTGCCGGGATGGTATCTGATTTCACAATCATAATCATTTAAAGTCTCCATCCATAGGCGCTGCCTCATGTTTAAATCCTTCTGATTAAACAGATGCTGAAGGCTCTTGTGATCAGAATAGATCACACACTTGATTCCATATAAATAATGCCTCCATAGTTTTAGTGCAAATACAACGGCACCCAACTCCAGGTCATGGGTGGTGTAATTCTTTTCATGCACCTTTAACTGTCTTGAAGCATAGGCAATAACCTTGCCTTTCTGCATAAGCACACACCCCATGCTCGTGTGTGATGCATCGCAGTAAACTACGAATTCTTTGGTACCTTCAGGCAATGTCAGTACAGGAGCATTGCTCAACTTTTGCTTCAGAATATCAAAAGATTCTTGCTGCTTAGGCCCCCAATCAAACTTTATTTTCTTCCTAGTCAAAGATGTTAGGGGTGCAGCAATCCTTGAAAAATTTTCAATGAAGCGCCTATAATATCCTGCTAAGCCTAGAAAGCTACGAATCTCTGTGGGCGTCTTTGGCTCTTGCCAGTTCATAACTGCTTCCACCTTAGCGGGATCCACTTGGATACCACACTCACTAACCACATGTCCAAGGAATTGGACTTCTCGAAGCCAAAATTCACATTTAGAGAATTTGGCATAGAGCTTCTCCTGATACAGGAGTTTGAGAATACAGCGAAGGTGTTTCTCATGGTCAGCTTGGTTCTTCGAGTAGATAAGAATGTCGTCGATGAAAACGATGACGAATTTATCTAAGTATGGCTTGCATACGCGATTCATGAGATCCATGAACGCGGCAGGTGCATTAGTGAGCCCAAAAGGCATCACTAGGAACTCGTAGTGGCCATAACGAGTCCTAAATGCAGTTTTGTGTACGTCTTCATCTCTAACCTTCAGTTGGTGGTAGCCTGACCTCAAGTCAATCTTCGATAAATAACTTGCCCCTTGCAATTGATCGAACAAATCGTCGATTCTAGGCAAAGGATATCTATTCTTTATTGTGACCTTATTAAGCTCACGATAATCGATGCACAGACGCATCGATCCATCCTTCTTTTTGACAAATAGGACTGGTGCTCCCCAAGGAGACGAACTAGGTTTAACGAAACCTTTAGCTAGCAGTTCATCCAGTTGTGTCCTCAATTCCTTCATCTCTGTTGGTGCCAACCTGTAAGGTGCTCTAGCAACAGGTGCTGCTCTAGGGATGATGTCAATTCTGAATTCCACTTGCCTATCTGGTGGTAAACCAGGTAGTTCTTCAGGAAAAACTTCTAGGTATTCAGAAATGACGGGGATGTCCTCAATCTTGGGTTTCGGCTCATCAATAGTCACTTGTGCCATGTAGATGACACAACCCTTCTTCAAACACTTAGAGGCCTTGAGCATAGTCACTTGCTCAGGCAGTCCATACCGGGTATCCCCCTGAATGGTAAGTGATTCGCCAGACGGAGTCTTGATCACCACTTGCTTCTTATTACAGACAATTTGGGCCTGGTTATAAGATAACCAGTCCATGCCTAACACGATGTCGAAACCGGCTAACTTCAAGGGAAGTAGGGACAAGGGAAAAGAGTGGTCCTTACTGGATATGAAACATCCATCTAATATGGTTGAGGCGGTTTCTAAGGTGCCATCTGCTAACTCTACCTCATATTTCACTCTTAAGGTTTTAACAGGTAAATTCAGCAATTTGCAAAACTTATTATCTACAAATGATTTATCTGTGCCTGAATCAAAAAGTACTCTTACATAAATGTTATTTATTAGAAAGGTACATGTGATCACGTTATCGTCTTGCACAGCCTCCTTTGCATCCATCCTAAAGACCCTAGCATTGGTCTTCTTGGCCTCTTCAGGCTTCTTGGCGTATTTAGGGCAGTTGGTTTTTATGTGCCCTTTCTCATTGCAACTGTAGCAGGTTGCATCCTTCATCTTTTTGCAATCCAAGGTCTTGTGGTCCTTGGACTTGCATATCCCGCAAGCAAAAGTTCTCGACTGAGTCTGCGAGTTCGATTCGAGTCTGCACTTGGGCTTATCACCAGACTGATGCCCATCTTTCCTTGACTCAGACCCCTTCTTGTTGTCACCGCTTCCTTGGTGCTTCTTGTTTGACCTCCGTGAATTATCATCTTCACGTTTTCTTTTCTCAGCATCTTTGTTCCTCAGCGATCTTTGTCTGACCGCGTCCAGCGTGAGGGACAAAGATATATCAGCTACGGATCGGAAAGTAGCTGGCCGAGAGGCCTTCACGCTTGCCTTTATCTCGGGGGCTAAACCCCCAATGAAACGAGCTATTCGCTTGGGTTCCGGGGTCACCAAATACGGAACCAACCTCAACATGGTATTAAAGCTCGTGAGGTAAGCTTGGCAATCTAGATTGGTCATTACCAACGAAAGAAAATCTAACTCAATCTTCTCGACCTCGTGTTGAGGACAGTAATTTTCCCTGATGAGGGCAACGAATTGTTTCCAAGACATGTTGTACAATGGGATCTTCCTAGTGGCTTGAATTAGCGATCTCCACAAGGCTAAAGCCTCACCCTTGAAAGATTGTGACACAAACTTGACTATATCCCTCTCAGCGCACCCGCTGATATCCACTACTATGTCCATCTCATCTAACCACGTCATGCAGTCAATAGCTTCTTTTTCCCCAGTAAAATCCCTGGGTTTGCATGAAACAAAGTATTTATAGGAGCAACCCTTATTACGGGGTTCTTGATTTAGTATTATCTGTTGAGATGGAGCACTGTGGTGGTTTGAGGAGAGTCGATCATCATCTTTCTTTGGTTCTTCCTTCTTGGAAGGTGGCTTAGAATGCGATGTAGATAGGGTCCTACTTCGAGTCCCACTATATTCTTCGTACTGCCGCTCTAAGGCCTTTGTAACTGCGTCGTCTACTAACGCTTTCAGTTCCGCACTCGTTATATTAATTCGGGCGTTATCATTATTCTCCACTGGGTGACTATTAATTTCATCCGAGTCAGCCATTTTAATTGAACTGTTACATAAAACAAGGACAATAGTTTACTTGGGAGTTTATTATGGAATTGTCTTTTATGACAATTCATTAACCATGGTAAACATAAACCATATTTGGTTAATTTATTAATCATATTTATTTAGGATTTCTATTACAATTTATCCTAATTATAAAACAATAACAGTTTTATTAGTAGCACAAAAGGCCTAGTCACAAGGACATTTTAAATTATAAGCCATGATTTCAGAGAATCAAGGCATGAAGGTTTGAACATAGTTCTTTACCTTTTTCAGACAGGGTCATAGACTATTACTATCTTTTGTCTCATATAAAAATGAGAAGGGCCCGTAGGCATTATATTGCCAATGTATGGTCAAAATATGATCATCTTAATTGATGATTTAAACACATGATTCAGAGATCATTAAGTTGGGTTAGGAATCTTTCTAAGAATCCTATTAAAATGACGTGGGTGATTTTAACTAATCACGTCTGCCAGGAGCGTTAACATGTTTTCAGATGTTAAATGAGATTTGAATCTTTTTAACAGGTTTTACCATCTTGGCCAGGTCTTATAATGACATGCAGGCTAGGTTATACCCTTAAGATCCTTAGTTAATATTTAAATAGGCAGATATATTTTTAAAAGGAATGATTTTGATTTATTTATTTCATATATAATTTATTTATGCACATAATGGCAAAAATGAAATTTATAAATTAAACATTCCATTAATTATTAATAGATTACACGTCGCCCTAAACGGGACTTTTTAGACAAACAAGTTACCCACGCAGGGGTCAAGCAACATACTAGTCCACGCAGGGACTTAAACAAACATCATACCCTCGTTGGGGTTAACAGAAAGATAGACCCACGCAGGGGTCAAAACAAACAAACAAACCCACACAGGGGCTAATACAGTAAGACAGGCCCACACAGGGGCTCAACTGATACAAGGAAATTACAACAACAGTGGAAGGATTCAATGGTCCTTCTTGCTCTTCCCTTTTATTAGGCTTGTCAATCCTTGGAAGAAACTTTGTCGCTCCCTGCGGTCTCTGTGAAAGTCTCGCTCGACTTGGTCCAATCTTTGCAGAATTTCTTCACGCTCTGGTGGGGAGAACCTTGGCGGCTGCGATTGTTGCCGACTAATAGGTCTATTAGGTATTTGGTACCCATGAGTTGGGTACCCTACTCCCCAAGGAGCTCCATACTATCCTTCCGGATGAAGGGCGTTATAATTGGCCGCTACCATGTATGGGTCAGCTTCAGCGTAACTGTAGTTGGTGTGAGCCGGCTGCTCAAACGGGTTGTACGCCATAGAACCCGTGTATGCTGGAATCGGGTTATCAAAACCCATCGGTGGTGGTTGCGGTGCAACGGGGTTTGAAGGTCCACCCATTTGTGGATCTTCTTGAAGTGGCGGGTAATGACTTCCACTTGATTATCGAGGAGAGCTAAAATGAAAGTCCCCTCCTCGTGCGGACATACGTGCTCCGGTTCTCCTACGCCTTGGCGGTTACGGAGGTGCCGGCTGAACTGGTGGCGGTGGAGGCGATGGCGTGACTGCCACAAACCGTGAATCCTCAGAGGGATCCTGCTGCTGCTGCTGGTGAGGCGAGGAATGATGCGATGGTGTAAAATACCACTCGTGTTGGTTAAATCGCGCCTGGTAACTGTCCGGACCAAGGTAGGGTGATCCGTGAAAAGATGAACCATCTGAGACCTCGATAGGATGGTTCGGAGTTTCGGTTGCGGGCTCGACTGGATCGGTGTCCTCGTCCATATCTTCCGCATGATCGCCGGAGAAATGATCCTCCGGCCCCAATGGGTTAAAACCCACTGGTTCTTGTATGTAATTTGCCGGGTTAAACCGGCCCCTAAAAACAGGTGTAGGGTCACCAAAAGAATGGTGCGATAGGGATCGTTGAAGAGGTATGTAAGAAGGTTGAGGGTTGTTGGGCTCATTTTCCGAATGTGGCCCATAAGAGTTATGGATGGGAGGCGTCGAACTGTGCGATACAGATCGTCTAGCTGGTTCAAAAAGGTTCCTCCTGTGCTCTCTAGGGTCAGCACTCGCAGTGGTGGTAGGAGCTCGCATGTGCGAAGGTCCAGCCTCGTCGTCATTGGGGGCAGTGATTGGCCCCTTGCCTCGTCCTCTTCGTCGAAAGAATCTTGGCGGCATATTTAGTCCTGTCAATATAACATAAGATAATGACAAGGATATATAAAATAAAGGACAAAACAAAACACAACAAATGAGAATTTGTCCTATGTTATTTGTCTAGACTCGAAAGTTTTTGGAATGTGCAATTGTGTAACTAAGATTAAACACTAAAGGCTAGTGTTTAATTCACTCAGTGTTGGCTCTGATACCAACCTGTCACACCCCGAATTCCATGTGTCACCGGTGGGCCCGGTGGGGAGTATCGTGACGTGGTTGGCAACATAATAGTCAAACAACACAATATTTAATATGCACAGCAGAAGCAAATGAAAGATATATTTCAACTGAATATAATTGTAGTATCGTGTATCACAAACAGTTGAAAGAATCCACAGAAGGATCGAAATAAATAGGAAACAGTAGTTCAACAGACGATAGGCATCTTAAGCTTGCGAGACTCTTTATTGATGCTAAGGAGAGAACCCAACCTATTACGCTTAGTACCTGCATTTAATCTTTTTGGGAAAATACGTCAGTTTACACTGGTAAATACAATCAACTGACTCATTTTAAAAATGATTAAAAATTGATTTGGATGCACGTGGCATAAACATTTTATAACTTGGGATAATTATTTAAATATATAAACTTGTAAAAGAATTACATGTTCCTTATGCGTTCAGTAGCCCAGATCGTGCCGAGTTAAAGATCAATAGACACACCACATTATTTCTTTATGCACTGACGGGTGTACGCCTACACCCCGCGCTTAGGTCGTGGCCATTTCGTAAAATGATGCCAAGGATATCCGGGACATGGTCATTAACCCCCCAAAGGCTTTAAGTAAACAAAACAATTTAAACGGGCCGATCAAATTTCAATTAACCACCATACGATGGAAGATTTAATGCCCGACCAAGCGGTATTTTATATACCGTACCCCAAGCCCGTATAGGGAAAATAAGTTAAAAGTATTTACCTGAGCAAAGTAATAATCACAATAATCAAATGCAAGTAGCTTTTACTGGTCCTCCTAATCTGGAACGAAGGTTTATAATAACCTATTAGAATCCTAACGGGTCTTTAATTAAGCTTAAGCTTAGACCGGTTAGTTTCAAAGATACGGTTCGTACGCACGATTAAGCGAAGACCGGATAGAATGTGATTTATACCCGACAAGTTTGAAGACTTGTTTAATATGGGTATTTCATACACATTATGGATTTTGAGATAAAACCGATAAGGTTTGACCCGTTTTGGCTAATTTATGCAAACTAGTTACATAAACCGAACCGAACGCGTAATAAGCGTAGCGGGTAAACGTAAGACCCATATACAGGTTTCCTAAGTTAATATGCCTCAAATATGTTGTGACATAAGTAAGATGTCTTTTATTATGCCCGAAACGAATTTAAACACAAACTATGCCCCGTAGGATTAGTTTGGTCATTTTCAAGGTTATAAAAGAGTTTAAGTATTAACCTGAGTTACAGGTCTGATGTAATCAGAAAAAATACTCAATTTAATAAGTTATAACAGTAGGGTAAAGTATATATGTGAAATTTATCAATTATAACCAAACTATGCACCGTAGGGGCATTTTGGTAATTTCACATAAGCCGTAAAGCTCAAAAATTAAGTCTGAGTTAAACAACTTTTACTTACTGTTAAAATATCATAATTTACCTAAAATATCAGTAGGTATCAGCCCTTGTATGTTTAAAATAGTTCTAGTACATACTATGCGTTAAAAACGCTTAAAAAGGCGATTAGAAGCCATTTCTGGGTTCTATACATAAAGCTGACTTTTTTATTATTCTAGAAGGCTTAAAATAATTTATTTATCATTTAGAATCAGTAGTAAAAGGTTTGGAGTCAATTAGATATGTAAAACTCATTTTATAGCCCGTAAGGGCAAAACCGACAATTACCGGATTAAGCCTATGACTATAAGTTATGCTCAGGCTAAAATCAATTAAAAATCTTCAAAAATCCCAAAATAATGTATTATATCAGTGGGTAAAGAGTTTGATATCAAAAAGTATGTTTAAATAGGCTATACGCTAATTATGTCGTTAAATCGCTAAAGAAGCTTTCTAATTACGCTAATGAGCATAACTCTCAATCTACACCTCAAACTGATGTCAAATTTTGGGTCCAAGTTTATATATTAGTAACTAAGGTTTCTACTCTTTTACATTTTCAAAAATCACGTTTTAAGGTGAAAAGGGCATAATGGTCAACATATGAGCAATTAACGGAAACATGCATATTAATTGGATAACTAATGAACCAAGGTGTATAATCACAGAGGGTTATACTAGCATGTAACCTAGTCCAATTAAAGCTCTAAGGCATTTCTAAAACATACCAAAATAGGTCAAAACTGAAGTCAAAGCAAAAGTCAAAGCTTTGCGACTTTCGGTTCCGAACCGGGTCTAAACATAAAATTGTCGGGTTGAACATGTTTAGACATGTTCCTACACTAATTACCAAGTTATATTAATGATCAAACAAGTTGTATGTGTTCTATATTGCTAATTATGCATAAATTAGAAAATAAGCATTCTGTTGACTTTTTAATAACAAGTTTGACCCAACATTAGACCTAGTTAGAGTGGAAATCAGAGGGTACCCTTTTAAGGGTTTAATGCCCACATAATTACCAACTTATAACTACTTTCAATTCGACTAATCACTGGACCAATAGTTATTAATCGCTAAGTCAACCGTTAATTACGACGGTTTGACTTTTAAGCTAAAACTAAGCAAAAAACTTAACTAAGAAAGGTTAAGCATACTTACTGAAGTCCTATGCACGATTAGTGATCACTTGAGCCTGCTTTGGAGCTCCAGAAATGATCAGAAATGCTGAAGGAAGGTGTGAAGAATTGGTTGCAACCTTGTGGCCTTATATAGTGCTCAAGAACTCATGGATCATTGACACACAAGTCTATCCATGATCCCAGATGATCCACACATGTCCCTAAGGGTCTAGGGGTTGCTTAGGGGTCGCCCATGAAGTGAAACAACTGATTAAAGTCGGTCTATGCGTGAAATTCGGCTGCTGTCCAAAGTTCCTGTATCTGGGCATCGTAGGCGGCCCGCGTAAGATGTTGTTGGGTCTTACGCGGCCCGCTTGGGCCTTGTGTTCAGCTTCCACATTTTCTAGTTTTTGCATATTTGTCTCTTGGCCCTTCCGAAAGGTCAACTAACTTATATTTTGCACTTTGAGCCCTCTAAATTGACATACAAGGGCTTCAAGACTTATACCCACTTTATTAAGTCCTTGGCCACTTGGTTATTACCCGAAAAGTCATAACTTTCATCGTTGACGCTTTAACCCCTCGCATACGAAATTGATCATAACTTTCTCATACGATAATGAAACTTTATGAAATTTATATCGTGCATTCTAGTGAGCATAATTAACCGTTACAAAGCTTCGGGTTTGTCAAAAGGTCATTCAGGGGTATAACTTAAACATGTTGACACATTTAACCCCTGTAGTTTGTAATCTCTCACTTTCATTCACAATTAGCTTCGTATGATCCATGATTTATTCGTTTGAAGGTATGAGCATCATGTAGGGTTAATTTACAATATATTTATTCACTGTTGACATTTAGAACTCGTATATTCACATACTTTCCATGATTGTCAACTTTAATCCTTCTATAACATTCCTTCACACGTTCAAACATATGACACGTGTCAACTCATTATAGGACGTGAATTTTCGAGGTGTTACACTTCAACCACTGCCCCACCAAAAATACCATCACCACCAAAAACCACCTCACCACCAAAAACAACTTCATCACCACCATCACCTCCTGCTAAAAAGCAGAAGACATCAGATGTTACAACATCTGTTGTAATGACAACAGTGGTTGAAACACCAGTTGTTTCAACAACTGTTAGTCAGCCTCCATCCACTTCAATCATCACTATTCAAATCACCACCACTGAACTAACCAAAACACCACCAACCTCTCCTAAAACAAAAAGGAGAAATGTAATTTTGGATGATGATGATTCTCCACCACCACCACCAACATCTTCACAATCCTTGTCACTATTCCTTACCATGTTCCACTTTCATCAGCACAAGTCTTTAACCCAACCACTGCCATTGTATCTGCAGCTATTCGGTATCCTCTAGAACTTGCAGCTGTCAGAGAAGAAATAAAGTCTTTTTACTCAGAAGATGATCCTGATAAAAGGAGCTTGCCATCTGTTGAAGGATATCCAAGGCCTAACAATATTGAGGAATATTTGAAAGTGAAAGGTCAATAAGCAGGGGATATCTGTTGGATCGACGTGTGACCCTAAACAGTCAATCTGAGTAGTTCATCATCATTTGCAAAGGCGGAATCAATGTAAATGATGTCAAACAGCTTGTTTCCTTTTAATCTTTATCTATTGATGATTTCCTGAGCTTTTACAAGTCTGATTACAATTCGGCAGCACCTCGGCTCTCAAACACACACTAGTAATTCCGTTTCAAATGAACATAGCACAACCCTATATATAGACCTTGTGATTTCGTTTGAGGATGACACAGGTCATGTTCAAACGAAATTAGTGATATCGTTTGAACATGTCCTTTGACACTCTCAAACGAAATTACCTCCTAAATCACAAACAAACCCTAATTCAATCCCTGTTGTGCACTCGTTTAACCTATCTAGACATAAGACTCGATTAAGACGAAGTTAACAGACAGTAGATGCACCAACAGACTCCCCCTTGGATGTTGATGAAGTCTTCGGCGTCGAGTCTTTAGTCTTTGTCTCTTTCCAAATTGTCTTGACATTGTAAAGCTCCCTTCAAATCTTCTATCTTCAATCTTTAATCTTCAATCTCCCCTTTGAGTACTGATCCAGAATTCTGACTCCCCCTTTCACAGACTCCCCTTCTCGATAAGCAGGGACTTGAATTCTGATTCAATCTTTGACATTTTCTTTGCCATGGGGAACTTAACTCTTGTTTCCTGCATAAACTCTACCTAAATATAAGATATATGACAATAACAGTTTCAATCCAAACTTACCATTCACCTTCATTTGATGAATTTATCAGTTTCAGAAATCCACTTAAGTATTCAGGTCCAAACTAATGACCCTGATTACTCAATTTTTCTACCAAGTCCAACTTAATGACCTTGGTTGATCTGAGATAATTCACACTGACATCCGTTCAATCATTTTTTGAAAATTTACAAGTTTCAACTTAATGAACTTGTTTCAACTTTCCAATTTCACAAACTTATCATGTTAAACTCACAACTCATCCTCCAGCCCAGAAACTTCCTGCATCTGCTTCAATTCGAATCCGAAGATCAGCTTTCCACTTTGGTTTGTCGGAAAATAAAGCAGAAGTGTAAAATCTTTTTGAATTTTTAATAAAGCTTCTAAACTAGAAATGAAATACAGAAATAAAATGCAGTAAAAGTAAACTATTTACAAACATATTTTTGGTGAGCGTGTTAGGGAATCATATCAGCTATTCGACAAGTCACAAGTACCGTTAAGCTTTAATTACATACACAGAATTAAACAATTCACTTAGATTGTCGATATACTGATCCACTTAAATTTTCACACAATTTTCAATCTGTCCAGGATACGAATTAGGTATTTTAGAGACTTAAACTCATTCATGTGTCCCACCTCTTGAATATACTCCCGTATCCAAATCCCAATATTCAGTCTTACAGGTGAGTATACCACAGATGATATCTGTAAGGGGTTAAGTTGCGAAACCATGAGAGCTCAGGTCAGAACTTCCGTTCAGCAGAGAGATGACGGTTCGACTTTAGGTGTGTCCCCTTTAGAGGATCTTTTTTACAACAGCCATGATTAGCATTTTTCAATGCTTTATCATTTTTTAGCTGAGGGCGATGCTATATTTCAAGCAATTCAGAAAGTATTATTCGGGGACTAGGCCATTGCTTCCGCATAATCAGAAGTCCCGGAATAATACCCCAGATATCACTGAGTATAAAGACCTAATATCTCAGAAAGAGGGATCTTTCAAACAAGATTTCAGGGGTTACCTATATATCCAAGTAGTGTTCCCCACGAAATAAGTAAGTAAAGATTTAGGTTTATATCCCGAACAAACCTACTAAATGTGCAAAAACCTATCGGCACATCATCAGCGAGACTGTTTAACGCATTTAAACTTTCCATTTCTTTAGCGTACTGTAACTGTCAAGCTGATGTACTATCATTTTCCCTTTTTACACAAGCTCTTTTCTGGTTTTATATTGTTTTTGGATTTTAAAAATATCTCATGTTTTTGTATTTTTGTCATTTTTTATTGTTTTTGTATTTTCTGAAAATATTACCCTATACTCTCCCCCTAAATACCAAAACAAGTAAAAAATCGACAAACCATTGCAGATTGCTTCTCAACATCATCTACAATGTCTCCTTCATCCAACGCCAAGAATCTCTTCCAACACCGATAAAAGCTTCATACCGTTCAATTTTAACAAGTATTGAAAATGAGTTTTATCAAATGCTTTGGTATGTAAATAAGCTTTTTGCTCGTCAGTGTGGATTTTCTCAATTCGTATCAACTTCTTCTCGAAACAATCTCGGATGAAGTGATGACGAATTTCAATGTGTTTCGTTTTAGCGTGATGAACAGGATTTTTAGTAATGTTAATTGCTGCCTCATTATCAACAAAGATAGGGGTGTTTAGAAATTGCAAACCGTTGTCGCGCATCTGTTGCTGGATCCACAAGATCTGAGAGCAGCAGCTACTAGCAGATACGTACTCCGCTTCACATGTGGATAAAGCCACAAAGGTCTGCTTTTTGCATTGCCAGGTAACCAATCTTGGTCCAAAAAACTGGCACCCCGCTGTTGTTGATTTAGCGTTAACTTTGCAGCATCCGAAATCGGAATCGGAATACCCTTCGAGCATAAAGTCTCCATCTTTTGGATACCACAACCCCAACGATGGAGTTCCTTTCAGGTAGCGTAATATCCTTTTCACAATCACCATATGCGAAGCTCTCGGGTTAGATTGAAATCTTGCTGCGAGGCAGGTTGGGTACATGATATCGGGTCTTGAAGCTGTCAAATACATCAGCGATCCGATCATGGAATGATACAACGTTTCATCTACCTTCTCTCCGGTGAGATCAGGATTTATCCCATGGTTCGTCACTAATGGGGTGGAAGCTGGAGTAGAACCTGACATCCCGAATTTCTCCAAGATATCATGAACGTACTTCATTTGATGTATGAAAATTCCCTTAGGCAATTGATCAACCTGAAGTCCCAAAAAGAATTTCATCTCACCCATCGATGACATTTCGAATTTCTGCTTCATAACTTGTTCAAAATCTTTACACAGATTCTCATTTGTTGACCCAATAATGATGTCGTCCACGTATATCTGAACGATCAGAAGATGTCCGTCGACCTCTTTGGTGAAGAGAGTGGCATCCACTTTTCCTCGAATGAAGCTGTTAGCTAGCAGGTGTTGAGACAAAGTCTCGTACCAAGCTCTCGGGGCCTGGTGTAAAACATACAACGCTTTGTCTAGCAAGTAGACCTTGTCTTTGTGGATTGGATTGGCGAAGCCCGGTGGCTGTCCGACATATACCTCCTCTTTTACCTTCCCATAGAGAAACGCCGATTTAAAATCTAGCTGATAAACTTTGAAGTTTTTCCAAGATGCAAATGCTAGGAAGATTCTGATCGCATCTAGTCTAGCAACCGGAGCATACACTTCAGTGAAATCTATACCCTCCTACTGACTGAAACCTTGGACTATGAGTCGAGCTTTGTTACGAATAATAACCCCTCTATCCTCTCTCTTGCACTTGAACACCCACTTGGTGTTTATCTTCCTCTGACCATCAGGTAAGTCTACTAACTTCCACACACCTAACTTCTCAAACTGACTCAACTCTTCTTGCATAGCATTGACCCAAGAATCTTCAGTTAGCGCCTCTTTATATGTACGCGGTTCAATCTGCGAAATAAAACAACTTAGTGAAAACTCAGTTTGTAAAGGTGCTACTGTAGAATAAAAACAAGTAAGGCCTTGGTCAATTTGACGTCTAGTGCGAATGCCTGATTGCAATTCTCCAATGATCAACTCCTCTAGATGGTATGAAAGAGTTCTTGGCATCACCTCGCCTGAAACATCTACCTCGCCTTCCAGATTAGTAATGTTCTGATTTGCACCCAGTTCACTGACTGGGTTTGTTTGACTTGAGATCTGAATTTGCTCCCCCTCAGAATCTGAATCACCACGATCAAATACTGGCATGTTCTCAGATTCTTGATTATCATTCTGTGCCGTCTGATTATCATGAGCAACTTCATTTTGTTGAATATCATCATGTTCTCCAGCATTGCTTGGACCTGCTTCATCATCATTTGAAGTTTGTCGAGGTCGACTTAAATACTCAGCTGGGAACCTTTGCTGCGAAGACTCATACTCTCTCAGAATATCCAACTCGTCAAAGAAATCTTGTTCTTCTTCTTCTTCTTCCATGTCAAACGAATCCCACAATTTATCATAATTAAAACGCCATGAATCGCCTGGATTCTGCGGTGGCATTGTGTAACCTTGACACTCAACGTTGTGTGCTTCAATAATCCGCTTCAAGCTTGGAACAAAGACTCGTTTCAATGGACTTGTGTAACCCACAAAAATTCCTTCAATGCTCTTTGGACCAAATTTACCAAAAGGCTCTAGAACTGTGCAGGGAGACCCAAACGGTTCTAAATACTTCAGGTTCGGTTTGCGGTTATTGATCAGCTTGAAACACGTCTTATAGAATTTCTTGACAGTGAGAACCCGATTGAGTGTATAGCATGCGGCGGATACTGCTTCTGCCCAAAAATTGACTGGTAGCTTTGAATCAGCAAGCAGCGTCCTAGCCGTTTCAATTAGCGTCTTGTTCTTTCTTTCAGCTACTCCATTCTACTGCAGAGTGTAAGGAGCACTAAATTCATGCAAAATACCTTTTTCATCACAAAACACTTCCATTTTGCTACTTTTGAACTCTGTACCTTTGTCACTTCTTATTCTTCGAACACGAGTTTGGTACAAGTTTTCAAGCCTTTTAATTAACGTGATTAAACTCCCAAATGTTTGGTCTTTTGATTGCAAAAATGAAACCCATGAAAACCTCGAGTAATCATCTATAACTACTAGACAATAAAGATCCCCAGTTATGCTTTTAGCGTTCACTGGACCAAACAGATCCATATGGAGTCTCTCTAAAGGTCTCGAAATTGAATTTTCTTTCTTCCTAGGGTGAGACTTCTTCTTTTGCTTCCCTTTAATGTAGCTAATGCACTCCCCCTCAAGATGAAAACCTTTCAAATATACACCAGTAACCAAATCATTATGCACCAGGTGATTCATTTTTCTCAAATGTATATGACCCATTTTCCGGTGCCACAACTGTGATTCTTTTTCTGTTGCTCTTGACATAAAAAAATGAGCCTGACCCGTTGTTGTTGTTGCTACACTCATGTCCAACACATATAAATCATTCACTCTAGGCGCTCTCATGATAATCCATTCTTCAGGGATAACAAATCCTGGTTTCAAGATCAAACATTCTTTGTCTGTAAAGTGCGTTGTATACATCCTATCACAGATCTGAGATATGCTCAGAAGATTTTTTTCAAGCTCGGCAATGTAGTTAACACTTTCAAACGTTACAATCCCATTGGATAACGTTCCTTCTCCAACTATTCTACCACCTTGATTGCCTGCAAAACCTACATAACCACCATTGAAATTTCTGACATCGTACAGCAGAGCTGTTTTCCCCGTCATGTGCCGAGAAGCTCCACTATCCATAATCCATCTTGAAACGAATCTTGGAAGCTCCTGCACCAGATAGAAATATAATTAGCTGAAATAAGCTGCCCAAGCCTCATCAGACTCGGGTAAGTTAACTTCATCTACACACTTTACGACCGATTTAAGAGGTGGAAAATTTTTATCATTCATTTCCAATTTATTATCAATATCCTCTTTTATGTCAACTTTCTCCTCTTTTTCCAAAGAAACATTCTTTTTAGCAAAATATTCATAAGACATTGAAATGTTTTCTTTTCTGTTTTCGTTTTGAAGAATCTTTTTAGGAACAACTTTCTTCTCTTGTGGAGGTGAAACTTGTTTCTCTGATTTTGGTTTCCACGTTTGTTGAGATGAAGCAACCCGTTTGTAAAACTTGTCATTTTTAGTTACCACATTTTTAACAAGTTCAGTTTTGATTTTGGTGTTGTCATTTTTCAAAACCTTTTTCTCAACAACCAATGGAGCTTTTCCCTTCACATCGACTTTCTTTCTTGGGTTCATCACAATTTCAGTCTTAGGCTTCAAATTGGTACACTTTCGTGCAATATGTCCAACTTGATTGCATTTGAAGCATGTTCGGGTGTCAACTACCCGACTTGTGCCTTCAGATTGAAGTTGTGAGGCCTTCTTCTCAAAGAATTCTTCATTTGTTTTCGAAAAAATCTTAGACTCTTCATCAGAACGCGAACTCGAACTTGACACAAACACTTTCTTCTCAGCAAACCTTCTGTTTTGAACATTCTTTTTCTGATAATTCTTACCACCCTGATAACCACCCGACCATCTGTTTCGATTGTTGTTATAAAAACGCGGTGGAACAACAGGCTTCTTGTAGTAAGCTTTATCTTTTTCAAAATTCATTTGCCTTTTTGTCTGTTTTAGACCTTCAATCTCAGACAGATCAATTTCAACCAATTTGAACACATTTGTCAATTTAGCTATATTAACATTCTCCAGTGGAAACTCAGAATCCGAATACAACTTATCCGATCCTAACATCTTGTACATGACAAGAGTAGATTCTTCATTTAAGTTGTTTTTGGACTTTGGTTTCGGAATGTAATTGTTCAGAAAACACTCTTCATCCTCAGCTGAATCACTATCCAAAACACTTTCAGCCATGCCTTTAACAATCTCAGTTTGAACACTATCATCAGATGATGATGAAGAAAATGTCACATCAATTGACTCTGGAAGTTTTATTTCATTTGTTTCATCGTCATCATTAACCAACCCGGACTTTTTCTTTGAATAATTGTTTAAAACTGGTGGTGGAACCTGATGAAACCCAACCCCAGTTCCATCCGAGTATACATCTTCGCCTGCTTTGTTTTTTCCCGATGGGTTTGGGAACAATGTGTTGTAAAACAAAGCTTGCAGAGTTGTAACTGTTTAATTTCAACTGGATGCGTTCATTTTCAATTTTGGCTTCTTGAAATTGAAGTTTCAACTTAGCAATTTCATCCAATTGCTGATTGATTAACTCTTCTTTCACTCTAAGAACACCGGTCAGTTGAAGATTTTCTTTGTCTGTCTTACCATTTCTTTCATCACAATCTTTAACCGTTCGTTTAAGCTTCTCAAAATTTTCTGAGATTTGACGATTTTCAAGAATCAAATTTTCATTTTCTTTCCTAATTCTTTCTACGTCAATTTTATCATTTTTGATTTTCTCAGTTAATTCTTTTAATTTGTCGTTCGAAGCTTTCAACAACTTATCACGGTTTAAGATCTGATCTTCAACACTTCTGACTCTACTAGTCAGATCTTCAACTTTCTTACCACTGAGGTAAGCATTTGTACTACAAACTTTGCACTCTTTCATGCAATTTTTGCAGTTGTTCTCAGATTTACCATTCTTACCTGACACATGTGTATCATTTGTACTGACCTTATCTTTGGACTCAGTTCCAGAACCAGAAACTACCTCTAGTTCTTTTCCAGCTAGAACTTTGTCAGCCATCTTCTTCAAGTTTTCAGCGGTGAGTTCTTGTGACGTATCAATAACTCCATCATCAATCTTCTTTGGCTCTGGTTCTTTTGCTGTCTCTTTTTCTTTTTCTTTCTCAACAACTTCTCCTCCTCCCCACCATTCTCTCTGTCTGGCTTCTTCTTCATTAGCAACTTGCTTGGTGAGAACTTCAAGATCAACAGTATCTGGATCCACAGCTATGTTACCATTAGGATCAAGATAACATTCTCTATCAGGATCCCATCTTTTCGCCTGTTTAGCTTCTTTGTATATACGATAGATTTTGCTTTTCATGAAATGAGTTGTTTCCCTCCTGTTCACATACTTCACTTCTTCAGATCTTTTATCTTTAAACGGAACAATCTTTGCTGCTGTAAAAGCATAACCAACTACGTCTTCCTCAGGCAAAACATCACTCCAATCGTAACCTTCATCGTCATAAAAACTGCAAGTGCCCTGGATTTCTCTTTGGGTACCTCCTCTATCTGCTTCATCCTGGGAGGTTCTGATTTATTCTGATGATAAATTGCCTTTTTGTAATAATTCTCTTTAAAAGGATTTGCAGTATCATCAATGTAAGCATTTCTGCACTCACGCTTAAAGTGACCTTTCTGCTTACACTTGAAGCACGTCACTTTTGACTTGTCAAAGCCTAACTTGGTAGAAGGTCCACCAATAGACTGTCTTCCAGTAATCTCCATGAAACGCTGCGCTCTTCTCACTGCACTGGCCATACACCACCGTATATCGATCAATTCCATCTCCTCGTGATCTATTTGATCATAGTCTTCCTTTGTTAGGTTGGTGTTGCCTATCTTTCCTACAACGAGAATTTCGTACGATTCTAACACAGAAGCTAAGAACACCATCTGTTGTTTTGCAGACTCTTCACTGAAATTCTGACCATTCTTCAGATCAACAGCAATGTTGCATTGAAAGAGATTCTTTGATGCAGATTGGTTTGAAGTTGTTGAAGAAGATCCACCATGGTAACCACTGCTAGGAGTTTCTTGATTCTTTGTATTTGAGTTCTCTGCAGAAAATGTTGTTCTTGGAGAACTAGTCTTTGGTAGATTTCCTCTGTAGTACAACTCCACATTCTGCTGATAAGATGAGTTGTTGATTTTGCTAGATTTCTTGATCTCCAACTCGTGACTCTCCAATCTTTCAATAAGCAGATCCACTTTCAAATCAGCAGGCTTTATCGTATTCTTCAGCATCAATGCAAAATATTGCCAATCTTGTTCATTTGGAAGTGCGTCAAACAACTTGTCTACCAGCTCTTCTTGAGTGTAAATGATATCATGTCTAGCAAGCTCCATCTTCAGATGCCCAAATCTCTCAATCATCTTGGAAACTGACTCGTTCTTCAAACAACTAAACAAATCAAACTCTTTTCGTAACAGTTTCTTTTTGTTCTTAACTATTTCAGCACTACCAATACATTTTATTTTTTATTTTTTCCAGAGATCTCTCGAATCTTCGTATTCGATCAGTGCGATAATATCATCTCGAACAGATTGGTGAAGCAAAGCAATACACTTTTGTTCAGAAACATATCTTTCAATTTGATTATCTTCCAAGTTCTCATAATCATCCCTTCCCAAATCATAGCCATTTTTCAGACTTCTCCAACTCTGATAAGCAAACGCCTTAAGCCATTCCTCAAATCTTGTTGCCCACCTGTTGTAATCTTCGATCGCCATCAGCTCGGGCGGCTTGTTGTATGTTCCATACGCACTGTCTACACTCATAGCATCATTAAGAATTTTCTTTGCACTCGGTGTTGTTGTATTCTCATTCGTATTGTTTAATGTGCTATCTCCCGAACCACCAGTAAATGCAAACACATCACAGAAAGGATTGAAATCATCCATCTTCACGTACCTGAAATAATCAACAAACACTTAGAAAATTCTTGAAATTTTTTAAAAGTTGCTGTTTCAAACGAAATCAGTTTAAGAGGAATTATTCAAATGGAATTCCCACTCAAACGATATAGTGTTTTTCAAACAGAATATGCTTTCTCAAACGAAATCCTGTTTTTCAAACGAAATGTCTAATTTCGTTTGAGACAACACCTTCTTTCAAACGAAATCACTTATAAAGTGTAAGCTTCAAACGGAATTACAACTATGTGTATTCTCAAACGAAATTAGCCCAACACTTCAAACGAGATACCTATTTCAAACGAAATTAACCTGAACTTTCAAACGAAATCAGGTAAAATGTGCCTTTTTCAAACGAAATTATCAAAACTTTCAAACGAAATTACTATGATGTCATAATTTTTCGAACAGATTTCAAACGAAATTAGGTTTTGACCAAGTTTTAAGCTGATTTTAGGTCCAAAACTTTCAAGGATTAGTTAACACTATGTTTCGCTTGATATGTGAGATTTTAAGCCATTTCAACCGTGAAAACTTGTTCAAATCAGAAAAGAATGAGTAGAAGTGAGAAAATCCAATGAAATCAAGCTGCAATGGTATGAACTCCTCGTCCTGAGCTCTGATACCACTTGTTGGATCGACGTGTGACCCTAAACAGTCAATCTGAGTAGTTCATCATCATTTGCAAAGGCGGAATCAATGTAAATGATGTCAAACAGCTTGTTTCCTTTTAATCTTTATCTATTGATGATTTCCTGAGCTTTTACAAGTCTGATTACAATTCGGCAGCACCTCGGCTCTCAAACACACACTAGTAATTCCATTTCAAATGAACATAGCACAACCCTATATATAGACCTTGTGATTTCGTTTGAGGATGACACAGGTCATGTTCAAACGAAATTAGTGATTTCGTTTGAACATGTCCTTTGACACTCTCAAACGAAATTACCTCCTAAATCACAAACAAACCCTAATTCAATCCCTGTTGTGCACTCGTTTAACCTATCTAGACATAAGACTCGATTAAGACGAAGTTAACAGACAGTAGATGCACCAACAATATCTCCAAACGAAATTCAAAGGGTAAATCTGACAAGGAAATCCAAAGATACTACTAGTTTCTTCTTACTCAAGTCAATACTTTGTAAAGGTTTTCAAAGAACCTATGTCAGCAATTGTCAGAAAGAGCTGATGAAACCCTAAGGAAAGACTACATTAAGCACATCTTGGCCTTCAAAAGGTACAAGGGTGACAAAGCTCAATATAAAGAATGGACAGTAGGTGAACTCAAAGAGGAGTTGGAAAGAATTGAAAAAATGAATAAAGACAAAGTCAAGCATACTCCTCATATTTGGGCAAATTACAAGAAGAATGTGCTTGATAAAGTGTTAAAGCTAAAGAGAATGAAAGAGGAACTCATTACTGCTGACTTTGGTTCTAGAAATCAAGTGATGAGGTGGAAAGAAGATAAGGTGATTGCTTCCTATCAAAGGCTGGAAGAATTGAGAAAGAAAAATCCCAAAATTCCACAAAAGCCTGTGTACCCTGAAGCAGAGGTTTCAGCTGAACCACAAAAGCAACAATTCAAGAGATCCACTGCTCCACCTGCGGCTTTCATCTACCAAAGAAGGAACCAAAAGCAGATGGATAAAGAAACAAAAACTGATATAGAAGCAGGGGATTATCTTGTGAAAATTGGTTTCAAGCAGATGTTAGCTATAAAACTTGAATCATCACAAACTGCAAACACTGCTCAAACTGTCATTACCAGGCCATCATCTCCAAACTCATCTGCAATAAAACCTCTCCCAAGAAACCCAAAGGACTCTAAAGTACTAAAGTGGAAATCTGACAAACAGACCCACGTATTGACTCTGATCAAGTCCAATGGTGATGTGAAGAAAATATCAAGGGAACAAGCATTAGGCCTGGGTGTTGAAGATCTACAAGATCTCCTTGATCTTACACTGCGCAGGGATGAGGATGACACAGACTCTATGAACTTTGAATTACAATTTAAAGGTCAAGTCAGAGAGCTGTTGATGAGGCAATAAAATTCCACAATAATGAAGAGTTTTGGCATCATCTGTTCCAGGGGGAGATTCTTGGGATTGAACCCTACCAGAGGAACAGTTGATTAAAGCCAAAACTGGATTAGGGCAGTGGATCCAGCATAAGCACAGTTGTATACAAGTCTCTCCCATTGAATGTGATTCTAACATCTGATGGTCTGTATCTACTCTCCTTATACAAGTACTGTTCTACAAACAACTGCTGATAAATGTCAAAGACTGATGAAGATTGAAGAACTGTTGATCAATCTATTGTTATGGGTCAAGCACTACTGATGATACAAGTACTGCTGGGTTCACAACAGTGGAAGGATAAAGCAGTAGTTTAGTCTTTCTTTTGTATTGTATTGTAAACAGTAGTTAGCTAAGCAGTGTGTGTATTAGATCAGTAGTTAGAGTTTGTTAGGAGGTTAGATGTCACTTTCACGGTGACGTCAGCCAAGATGCTTCTGTGGTTTGCTCGTGCCTATAAATAGAACAGTACCATGTACTGTTCTATTGGCTCTTTCACCACTTGTCTCTTATACGAACAAATACTGAGCTCAGGCTGAGGGGGAGTTTGTTATACATGCATGCAAAGTTGTAATCGGTGATTGGAATAAATTTAATCATTCGGTTCAATGTTCAAAATGTGTGTTAAAAGCATTTCTCCTGTTTGATTGTGTGCAAAGTTTATTTCCATTTATTTCCGCTGCAATTACTTGTTCATCTTCATTAATTTCTAAACAAAAACACAATAAAAAAGAAACTCAGATCCTAACAAACCTAACTCAAAAATCACGAAACCCTCTAGAAACAACATATCGTCTCTATAGGGTAATCTATAGAGATAACTTATGTCATCTCTAAAGGTGTCGTCCCTATAAGGGTTTTTTGTTGTAGTGTTCATTTAGATCGATCCAATATGGAAACGTTTTCACAAAAGTTGACCAAGTAGAATAGATGTAACACCCCAACCCGGTTAGGGCTGACGTGTCACGATATCAGTGAGAATTGAGACAGAAGCCATAGTTTCATTAACAAGATTAAAGTCATAGGTTACAAACTCAAAGGTAGTTCACGGCCTAAAGGCCAAAATACATAATATTTTAGATATGTGATAGACATCTTCAGATAGCATCCTATGTTTATTCCTCTCTCTTCACCCCGCCCAAAGTACCTGTAAACCTCTATGGAAATAAAGTTTACAGAATGAGCCGAATGCCTAGTACTTTATAATAAGCTCAAGTAGTCACGATAGCATAATAACAGTAACGGGATAATAACACTAACAATAACATAGAAATGACACTAATTGTAACAGTATCGTATCACTGATGTACCCATAAGCTAAACAGGGGTGACAACCACAAATCAGTCACATGAGATGGTGCGGGTTGGCCTACCCAACATCCATCCCCATAAATGTACCTAGGATATATCCATATGCCTCCTAGTAGCTATGAACCACACTTGTACCTAGGGAAGCCATGAACTGATAATTCCATCACGGGAGGAACCAGAGAGCTTAGGGTAACAGATCTTAGTTAACTAGAAACAATTATAACAGTAACATTAACCTATATCATAAGTATCGGAACATGTGATAATGAGTTTAAGAATGAATAAATCTACCGCATGAAACAGGGTCGAGTCAAGACATATTACTGACCGAAGCATAACAAATCGGAGGACTGATCGTAACATGAAACTCATATGTCCTGATTAATGCTACCTTTATAATGTAGTCGGGTGTTTATATATAGGAAATACCACAAAGAATGTACTACACCCTGATACGTTATCAAAGTTTCGTTTACCAATATATTCGAGATTCATATCACTCTCCTTGAACAAACATATTGCAAAAGTTAAATATTTACAAAGAACATGAAATGACAATCGGTTAAACGAATTGTCACATCCCCCGACCCTACCCTGGGCGGGAGCCATGAGCAGATACAAGTGGTATCGATGTTTATTAAAATTATTGCAGTGGAAAACTTATCAGGAACGGGTGTTAGGAAAAATACCGGAGTTTTCAAAACACCAAATTTTCATTTCATAATTTGTGGGATAAAACCTGTATTTACATAAAGGATTTTCACATGGATAAATCCTTGTTTACAAAACACGTTTTATTCAGGTTTACATAGCCACTTATTTAAACTTGAGTGCTTCATAGCAATTTTTCTTCTCTTCACAGTAAGTCACCTTAAACGCGTTTTAAAACAATTGATCATCGAAAAATACTGGTGAGTTCATTTAATTTGTATAAAAAACACATTGTTATAATTACATCATTAAGGGTTTTTACATTTGTTTATATCTTTCAATTACTTAATCAGTATTTGTCACTATGTGCCAGTTCCTGTGACTATGGTCATATCACTATTGGCCCTCAATTGTCCAATAGCGAAGCTTATCAAGTAGTGTATACAAAACCCCACATACCGGCAGTAATTTCAGAATACAAAAACTTAATCACTGTAAATACAACTTGGAAAACAAATAGGGTTTCACAAATTATTTGAGTAAAAGAGAATAACTCACATTGCAGATTAAGGGTTTCAGTACTAGCCTTCTGGTTTAAGTCTCGGTTTCCTAGTTAAGCACATAATACACATGTATTAGTGTATTAACTCAATTCATCTTTAACGATAATCATGAGATCAAAGCCTACAATGAATGACAAAGTATAGCCTTATTCAGGCAGCACTTAAACATTCGTTGGCGCAGTTTTAATCGATCGGACAGGGTAGCTTACCAGTGATTCGAGTTATCACGTTGATAACGGGGCAGCGTTTTGGAGTTTAGGGGATCTGGTACTAGAACAGCAATTCGAAAAAGAAAGAAATGTCAATTTGAAATCGAACTGGTGCAACTGAACTTCTCCTAGACCTAGCCTTATATAGCCCAGTCTAGCTTCTCCCGCGCGTCGCGGAAGACACATTGTCTTCTTCCGCATGTCACCTAGAAGGTCGGCCTAGCCTAGACCTGCCACGTATCCAGCATAGGTCTGACATGTGGCGCTTCGATGTGACACGTGTCCTCAACCGCCTTTTTCACTCAATCATGCGTTTTTTCTCGACTTTTGTGCTGGTGCTTATTGCATATGCTCGGGTTTTGATCCTAAATGGTTCGATTTTAAATTGCGAGTCTAGTAAAGGTACTTTTGTGTGGGTTAGTTCATCAACCGTCAAGTTTCGTCGTGCACACTTCTAGTTTTATTTATGGGTCTTTTCGAGGGTTGTTACACGAATCAAGGTGTCAAAAGACGTTAGGAGTTCCATGGGTATATAAGTAATCAAATGGGTTTATAAACAATTGAACCATATGACAAAAAGATAGGGGTTAAGGATCCGTCCTTAGTCATTGAAAACTTACCTTACACAGATAAATGATAAGCGTGTGTGTATTCAAATCACCCTACATTGAGTTTCATAAATATACCATAAGGTCAAGCTCAGATTGTAAAAGTCTTACTCATATCACCCCATATTTCCCATTTTATAATCCCAAATCTTATAGTCGTATTTATAATAACTCGTTTATTATATATTAAGGGATTAACCGAATGTTTATATTTACAAAAACAAGATTGTTTAACAAACACTAATTCGGGTTTCAAAGAATTAATCTAGGTTATAGACATTTGACAAAAAAAGGTATGAAAATATCATTTAACAAGGGTCTCTAAACAAAGATTTATTTTAAAAAAATGTGATGCTTGTTGGATTTGAACTTAACCAATAGGCCAACCAATATGTTTGTTAATTATCAAACATCTATTTAAATTAATTAGTGATAGAGTTGGGTTTTCATGAGTTCGCTTGACGGTTCACTCATCTGCAGATTATGGTTCAGACGATGGTTCGATGGTTCTAACAATGGTTCATACGATGGCTCAGTTGTTCAGAAGATGGATCGATGGTTCAAACAATAGTTCGATGTGGTCAGATGATGGTTCGATATATCATCACTAAACAAGTCATTAACAGAAGCATGTCCAATCTATCCTAGGATATCCTCAACATCATCATTAGTACACTTCTCATTCCTATTTTCAACATCATCCATATCAAAGTCATTCCTAAGATCACCCACATTAGAATCATTCACAGTTACATCTTCATCTACATTCTAGCCATTCCTAAGATCATCCACATTAGAATCATTCACATATACATCTTCGTTTACAAGGCCTAAACCATGCTCAATATATACACCTATGACTTTTATACCTTGCATCTCTTGCACACATTGATTCAACCCACGTACGTTGTCATCAGTGTCGCTGGTGTGTGTAAGGTGTGTTATATTTTTATTGATAATTTAAGCCCATTTTACACATTAGTCAAGTTTTAAATTTATAAAACACCATATTCTACTAACACTAAACACACACATGGGCAAGTGCGCTCATCGTGAGCATAGTATAACGTTGGTATGATACCGAGGTCGTCCAAGGACACAAGAGCTTTTAATACCGATTTATCCTCAACGTCTAATCAAACTAAAATTGTTAGAAAAGGTTTTAATCATGAAAAATAAGCTAAAAATGTTGAAAATAAAAATAAAATAAAACAGATAGACAAGATGAATCACTTGGATCCGACTCGCCTTTAATGTATCCTTTGATGATTTCCGCACTTTTGCACTTTTTAATGATTATCTTAGTTATAGTAGTAGGTCTCTCTTTTGAAGGTGACGTTACCCTCAACCCAATGGTTTGAGTCAGCAAGGATATAATCCCAAAGGGTCGGAATATTGAAAGATAATTAATTAAGTTATTAATGCGTAAAGTGGTAGGCCCCTATTTTGAAGGTGACGTTACCCTCGGCTAAGTGGTTTTAGTCAGCAGGGATACAATCCCAAGTAGCCGGTTTAATGTATTAATAGTAGTTTACATATGAGGGGATCAAGCCATTCGGACCACCGCCATCCAATTCCAGTGCGTATTGAAGGAGGTCCTAGTAAGCTTGACCCAGGTCCTTGTAGGATCTATACACTGAACAAGGCAAGAACCTTACCAAACCATTCCCTTAACCCCTGACCAGGTAGCCAACATATCTCTATATAGAAGGTAGAGATATGAATGGTGAAAATATTTTACTTTATATAGACAGTAAAGTAATGCCAAGACACCACGGACAAATGATAAGGAAGTTTCACCTTCAACATAAGAAACTAGTTATTAAAGTCATTAATACAAAACCAAATAAAAAGTGCGAAAAGATTAAAATCAAAAGTAATAAATTAAATGCTTGTCTTCACCAAGTGATGTAAGAGACTTAGCCAAACATGGCCTTTGATTGACAAGAACTCTTATGATCAATCTTGGATCCTGAGACTACTACACACACTCTAAGTTGGATGATGGATAATGGTGGTGGATGTGGGTCTTGTAGTGGTGGTGGAGTGGTGGCAAAATGGGAAAGAGGTGGTTTGCCAAGGGATGCCTTTGAAGTGAGCCAAGCACCCCTATTTATAGCCTGAACAGTAGCCCGGCCACGGCCCCATGTCCGTTGGACTCGCCCCCATGGCCAACCATTTTCTCTTCCTTCATTAATTACAATTGTCTGTATTAGGCTCAACACGGCCTCGTGTTCTCTAGGCACGACCCCGTGTGCAGAAGCGTATCTATACTACCAAGATTTGCAAGATTCTACGAATCTTAGCGTTGACCACGCCCCGTGCTGAGCTGGGCACGCCCCCGTGGTGGGCATAGAAGCTTCTACATCTTTGTCCCTTTCTGTAGACACCTGACCACGCCCCCGTGTCTAGTGGGCACGGGCCGTGGTCAGCCTTCCGTTCCTTGTTTTTGCCTGGGGAGATGCTGTCGAGGGGACGGGCATGCCATGTTTATTCCTTTTTTTTGTATTTATGTTAGTTTTTTCCTGCATATTTGTTCCTTTTGTTCATTTAAGCTCATTTGGTCCTAAAAATTCAAAAGGAAGACAAAAGCACACTTTTTCCAACATTAGTACTAAAAAAATGGTTAGTTTTATGCCTCATTTGATGTAATATATATGTTGCATTTAACACATATCAAATACCCCCACACTTGAATCTTTACTAGTCCTCAAGCAAAACTCTTTATTTTGTGGCTTACACACCCAAATGGAAAGGGTAGAAGAGAAGTTTTGGGCTCGTCTTGAATGTTGGGAATCCAAGATCTTTATTGGGTTTTATTTTTATACTATTTACAATCCTGTTAGTTATGATTTATTTAGAATGTTTCATAAGAGAAATTACTTATTTGGGCATAACATGCCTTTTTAAAATTCCATTTATATACAAGTTCACATACCTCACGGGAGATCACTCAACATTCGGCCGAAGATGTATTTTTGGGAAACACTCGAGACCGGCATGGAACTTACTTCTACCATATGCTTGCCAAGCAATCAATCCCCCTCTTTTTTAACTATAAACCTTTGTAAATATAAAGAGGACTTGGGGAAGGGTTAGGCTTGGGCTAAAGGTAGGTGGTTTTGGGTTAGTGGTTAATAAAAAGGGCTAAAAGCGTAAAAAGCGTCAGTCGTCGTAAAACTTTTTGTTTTTTTGGGACTTTTATTCAAACTAAGCATTTTCAAACAAAGTTTCTTTGAGGAACTTGTCTGTTTTTTGCTAGACTTTCATTTTTTATAAAGAAACGTCACAAGAAAACCGAGCTTTTTACTAAAATAAAGGGTTTAAAAGAAAAAGGTTTTGGTGGGTAAAGGGTGTTTGTTTTGTAGGTTTAGAAATGAAAAGGTTTAGGCTCAAAGGAGTTAACTAGGGGGATTTTGGGTAGGTGATAAAGAAAATGAAAAATAATGGTTTTGAAAGAAAAATGGGTTAAGTACTAATGCCTCTATCATTTACTTACTTGGGTTTAAGTTGGTAAGGAATGGGAATTTATCGTCGTGGCAAGTTCTAGAGTCGTAAGAACCAAGCGGCTATTCACACAAGAAACGAAAAATGAGCATTTAGTTTAAAGATGTATGCTTGTATGCTCAATAAAGTCTCAAAACTCACTTATTGTGGGAATGGGTTTATAATGTGACCAAGTATATATAATCAAATTTTGACTAGATTTGTCATGTCGTTTCATAATTTTCTTTTGTTGGTTCTTTTTATCACGACACTATTGGTTGTAAATTTGTACAAATATAACCTTTTTAGAACTTGTTATTCTCAAATTAAACCAAGACAAGTAAAAAAAATGAAATGTTTTTTTCAAGAAAAAATTTGGGGTGATTAGGGGTTCCAATAGAGTTTTGTGTAAGGCTTGTTATTAGGACTTGCAAAATTCAAGGTTTTAGCATCCCCCCACACTTAAATTACACATTGTCCTCAATGTTTGTCCTAAAAATAAGTTTTTAGGTTGATTGAATGTGTAAAAAAGGTGTTTAAAAACAAAATTTTATGTTACTAGGCGTCTGGCCACGGGCCCGTGTTGGTCCGGGCACGGCCCAGTGATCAGATTGCCAGTATCATATTAAACAGAAGGCTGGGCACGGGGGCGTGTTCAGTGAGCACGGCCCCATTTCCAGTTACCTGTGGGCTTTTTCTGCAGAACCTCGGGCACGGGGGCGTGTTGGCTGAGCACGGCCCCGTGCTGAACTTGCTATAATGAAGGAAAATTGTCGGGAGGCTCTAAACTAGAAAGTAGAAAACATAAAAGTTAATATAAACTAAAACTAAGGATAGTTCCGCGGAATGCCTCCTTGGTGCGCCACGTTTATAAGGGTCCTTGGCTAGACCCGAAGTCAGTCATATGTTACCCAAGTGGGATGTTTTGCATCATATGTTGCACCGTCGGAGAGCATCATCCAAGCTTGAGTCTATGATGTCACACCCCGACCACGTAGAACATACAAAACGTGGCGGAAACATCGGGGAGTGTTGCAACAGAATTAATGTTTCATAACCATGGATACAAAAAGTGTTTCGTTTTATTAAACCTTGAATAATTACATCGTCTGGACATCTAAATACACAATTTAAACATAGTCTATCATTGTTATTGAGTCACTAAGGCCTCGTCCAGTCCTATGTGAGCATGCATCTTATCAATCGATATCATTCAACAATACCTGAAACATATGTGAAAACGAGGTCAGCAAAGAAATGCTGGCGAATACATTAGTTTTGTAGGAGTGTCGAAATCATGGCTAGTTTAGATGTTGCAATACTTTATTAAAAACCTTGTTTTGAAAAGAGTATAATATTGCAACTTAATTAACCAACTCAAATCAAGCGGGTTATAGTTTATAAAATCTCGTAGCCATGACTCTTAACCCAAAAATCCTTGTTTTAGTACAGCAAATTGTGAAAAGTATGTTATTTGTATAAAATGTTATATGTCCAAATTGAAATGATTCAAATAACGCTACTATATGTAATACCATACAAACACTTATATATAGGAAGTACCATCGGCGTATCCACCATGCTTGTATCATATTACACACGCCTCATTACTTAATCACTTACTCAAATCAAACTACCAAAGTGAAATGTTCATGTCTAATGTAAATCATATAATGTATAACCAATGTCAAAAGTGTTTGTGTCAAATGTAAACCATGTAATATGTAACCAAAATGATATGTATGGCTAGTGAAATGCATCAACTAAACCATAGGTGAAACGCACAAAACAAAGTATTGAAGTAAAACTTGGTTTAAATCAATACTATGTTTCGTGGAAATGTAAATCATGTCCAAATGTTTACCCAATCGTTAAACCATCTTGTTTTAATCGTTCAAATCGTTCTTGTTTTAATTGTTCAAATCGTTCTTGTTTTAATTGTGAAACTACTTAATGGTCGATTCTCTAATAACATTCAAACCTTCTTGACTCGTTCCTCGTTCCAACTGGCTCTCGTTCTCGTTCTTAACAAACCCTTACCAAAGGGTAAATTAATAATTACAGATTCAGTCATTACCCAAAATACCCACACATAACCATGGGTATAGAGAATAACGGGATTTGTCAGATCCTATGGTACCATAACCTAATACTGGTCGGCTTGATCATTGCTAATGAATGTCATTGGTTATGTAACTACAACCAACAAGTTTGTTCACTTTATTGAAATCGTTCTTGAAACCATTTTAATTGTTTTTGAAACCATTGTTATCGTTCTTGAAACCACATTGTAATTGTTATTGTAATCGTTCTTGAAATCACATTGTAATTGTTATTGTAATCGTTCTTGAAATCATTGTTAAAACCTTTAGCACATATGAGTCACCCCAAAACAGTTGAAAACAGTAAAAGAGGGGAATAATGTACTCGCCTGAGAATGCTTAGAGGTCTTGAACAACAACCAAACAAGGCTAGAGGGAGCACGGAATCAGTCGGCAATCTAAAACTATATAAATAAACCGGACTTAAATCGGGAGATCGGATAGGATGAGGCTTGGTAAACCAAATGAGTATTGGAACTCATATGATATGGTTTAACAAAGCCTACATACTACATGAAACCTAACCTAAGTGCTTTCGACCCATCGCGACCCATTAAGGTAGCTTATGCTACTTTAACGCGTCGTGCGCGTAAAACGCGTTCGGACCGTCCAACTAGTCCTATGACAAGTGTTATATGCCTAAACATGTTACATAATCAGTTATGTGACAAAATTTTAGGTTACATATGCTTAATTACCAATTATACATGAAAAGGGTATTCTGGTAATTTACCTAAGGCATATAAACTACCTATCATACAACTACTCAAACGATGTGACCATAGGGTATAACCTCGGAAGGTTATTCCCTACCTACTATGGTCACCTAATGTGTTTGGTCGGATCCTAATGATCGACCAAATGGGTCGGGTTCGAAGGTATAAGCGATTTATCAGATCGCTTACCCTACGACCCTAGACAACGTGATTACAATCACGTTGCGAAGTTCAAACGAACTTCGCATTGACCATAAGCTGGTCAACGCTGAAAGTCAAACAAAGTTTGACTTTCTGACTCTAAAAGCAATAAAATAAAGAAAAGAACGAAAGAATACTTACGAAGGGTCCCCGAATGCTAATCCCGATTCAAGTAGCTCAGGTATGAAACAATGGTTTCAACTTAGAGCTCCTCAAATCAGAATTCTAGTGATTAAAGCAATGGGGTTGGATGGGTATATATAGTTTTCGGTCCACCGTTAAGATCGTTTCATGGAATAACGTCATTGAATCATGTGCGTACACTTGTGGGAAAGTTATGGTGGCTAAATATGATCCTTATCAGTTGACTAGGCATGTATGAATGTGTGGGTGTGGTTTAAACAGCTGATAACAGGCTGTTAAGTACTCTGCATCTGGTCTGTCCCAGGCTAGCGCACCGTTACTTAATAAGTGTAGCGGTGCGCTAGGCTTAAGTTTGGCAGATTTACACTTTTGGTCCCTGTCATGCATTCAGCCCATTTTCGACACGTTTAAGGCCCGTTAACCCCATTTCAAAGCTCTAAAATGAAGTTAAAGTATAGGGAACTTAAAATGTGCTCAAAAATATCTCGGATGTCGGTTCGTTTAACCGTACGGTTGCGATGTTCGGTTAATTACGACGGAATGCGCATAAGCGCGAAAAACGATCCAAATGACGTGACGAATGGATTTTTCTTATGCCAAACACTAAAATAAAATGTTTTAGTGCTTACAAAAATTTTTAGATGTCCGGATGTATTCAGAACGTAAGTTATGCGCGAAAATGCAAACTTGTGCACTTTTTGACACTTTTAGTCCCTGAATGATCCAAAAGTTTATTTTAACATACCTAACCCCTCAAAGCCTATTTCTAAGCTATATAAAGGATATTTAAGGTGTGTTTAACTTATGGTCATGTTCCGGAATGTCTGTTACAGTTCAAATTGGCATACTTTCACAGTTTGTCAAGTTTAGTCCCTGTAAGCGATTTAACTCGATTTTGCCATACCAAAGCCTTCAAAACTTATTTCTAAGTTATGTAAAGGTTATTTAAGGTATGTTAAGCCTATTTCACTATTCCGGAGTGTTCGTTGCATTAAACTGGTTATATCTACGCATCGGTGCGCGTATAACCTTCCAGAAAGCGATTTAGAGTTTGGAATTGAACAAAAATTGATATGTGCAAATGATACACATATTTTTACAAATCCCTAGTATGAAATATAATATTTCATTGGTTTGGCATTTGTTTGATGGCCGTGGAGGCACAGGTGTTACATATGACATCCATGTAGTTGACTGGATCGTCGTCTTCTACTCTTTTCCCAACCCCGAACTCCATATCTTTGTCTCCTACCCTCAGTGTTAACTTCACACCACTCATATCTACCATTGCTTGAGCGGTGGCTAGGAGTGGTACTTCAGTGTCTTCCCCCATATCGAGTATGACAAAGTCGGTCGGGAAGACAAAGTCGGCCGGGAAGACAAAGTCTCCGACTTTTACCAATAGATTTTCAGCGACACCTTGTGGGTATCTGATAGACCTATCGGCGAGTTGTATGCTCATCTTTGTGGGGCTTGTTTTACCTAGTCCGAGTCGGTCAAACATTGATGCGGGCATGAGATTGATGCTAGCCCCAAGATCAGCTAGCGCATTGCGTATAGGTGATCCCCCAATGGAACAAGGGACGGTGAAACTTCCGGGGTCGATTTTCTTTTGTGGGAGTTTGTTGAGTAGCACGACGGAGCATTCTTCACTTAAATTGACTAATTGCAATGTTTCAATTTTCCTTTTGTGAGTGAGAAAGTCTCTCATAAATTTTGAATATTTAGGCATTTGAGTAAGGACTTCCACAAATGGAAGATTGATGTGCAATTATTTTAGTAAGTTTACGAATTTTGTGAATTGCTCATCGGTATTTTGGCGAAGTAACCGACTGGGGTAGGGTACCGAGGGGTTCTTGGTAGGTTCGTGATTTGGCTGAGGAGTTGTCTCTTTTTGAAGTGTTGGTGAGGTCGTGGTTTGAATGGGTGGTCTTTTGTCGGATGTAGGCATCGGAGCCTCTTCGGGTCCTACGGTACGGTTTCTCAATGTTATGAGATGTACTTGCGCCTTTGGGTTGGTCTTGGTATTGCTGGGTAACGCGCCTTGTGGTCTCTCGGAGAAATTTTGGGCTAGTTGATCTAGTTGTTTTTCAATATTTTGAATACTAGCTTGTTGATTTCTAAAGCTCGATTCCATTTGTTGGAATCGATCCGAGTTTTTCTTTTTGGTATCGGAGATGAGGCGGGAGATAGTATCTTCGAGCCTCTCTCATCCCCCTTGTTGTTGTTGAGAGAAATTTTGTGACTCATTTCTTGGTTGTTGAAAGTTTGTTCGTTGGTTTTGGTTTTGTTGATTACTACTATTGTCGGGTTCTCTCCAGCCAAGGTTAGGGTGGTTACGCCATCCTTGGTTAACCATTTCCGTTTGATTATCCATTTCCTTCATACAACTCCAATTTTCATGTGGCCCACCACACCCTTCACAACCTATAACCGAGGCCGTTTTTGCCATTTCTAACTTTTTGATTTTCGAAGAGTGGGCCTCGATTTGGGCTTGTAAAGAAGTGCTTTCGTCTACCTTATGGGCGCCCGGGGCAATAGATTTTGTGCCTCATGGAGTGTGCCATTGAAAATTGTTTTGAGGATTTTCCTCAATTTGATTATAAATTTCATTTGAGCGACAATTACCTAGAAGTCCCCCGGAGCTAGAGTCGAGCGTTTGTCTTGTGTGTGGCAACAACCCATTATAGAAAGTGGATACTTGTTTCCATACTGCAAGACCATGATGAGGGCACTTTCTAAATAGCTCCTTAAACCTTTCCCAAGTTTCATATAAGGATTCCCCGTCCTCTAATGAGAATGTATTAATTTCGGTCATTAATTTAGCCGTTTTAGAAGGACGGAAATACTTATATAGAAACTTTTGGGCTAGTTCATCCCAAGTGTTTACCAAACCACTTGGGAGGATATTAAGCCAAGCCTTAGCTCGGTCTTTTAGTGAAAACGGGAACATTCGGAGGCGGATAGCGTCTTTTGATGCCCCGTTGATCCGAAAAGTTTCACATATTTCCAAAAAGTTGGTAATATGTAAATGAGGATCTTCATCCGCAAGCCCATGGAAAGTTGCGGAATTTTGGAGCATTTGAATCAAATGGGACCGAAGTTTGAAGTTGTTGGCATCGACATTCGGTGCAATGATAGCGGTGCCGAGATTACCTACTGTGGGCCGTAGGTAATCCATTAGGGTACGCTGATCCGTCATTGGAAGTGGGTCCCCCGAAACTTTCTCTTGGATTTTAGCTTTAAGTCTTTTTATTAGAAAGCGTTCGGGTCCGTATAGAGATTCTTTTATGTCTTTATTGGAACTGGAGCTCATGCACTGCGTAGGAAGTTCAGGTGTTGCGCTAGGGTTCCAAGTCCTACGATAAAAACAAAAAAGATTGTTGGTCAGAAGTCTCACCACGGCCCCGTGGTCGCTGACCACGGCCCGTGGTCGGGGTTACAGTGATTGTTTTCTGGATCCCAGTTACTGGAGGGTTCAACATGGCCCGTGCTGTACCACCACGGCCCTGTGGTCACCCTTCTGTAACTCAGAATACAAAAACTGCCAGTAAGGATGCTGGGCACGGCCCGTGTCCGACGAGGCATGGCCCCGTGCTGAAGTCTGCAGAAGCTGAAAAATCTAGAAAAAATCCTTAAAAAAACAAAAAAATAAGAAAAAATGTGTAACATCCGTTCGTATAAATTAAGGTTTAACGTATCATTTACGAAAAACAATCATGTAATTAAGATTATATATGCATTGGAAATTACGGGTTTATTAAAACTTTTTACAATTTAAAAAGTATACAACACATCATGTGTACGTTCGTCGTTTAACATAATAACGATACATAGTGCGGAAGCTTATTTCGTGATCGTGTTCGGTTCTTGCTCGTCGCTTGATCGTCCTCCGGTGCTAAAATTTACCTGAAACTCATAAAACATGAGTTGGATTAGTCATACGTAGCTTAAAACGTATTAGAAGGGGTTCGCAACGCAAAATAATTTAAAATAAACATTTTTCGCGAAACTGGCACACGCTCGCGTAGCGCCACTGCCAGTAGCGCTACGCCACTGCCTAATTTCATCAGAACTGTTACAGCTGGTTGCTGCTTATTTCCAGCACGATCTGATTTCACGGAAACGGCCATAACTTCTTCGTTATTGATCCGTTTTACCCGATTCTTTTTCCTACGCGTCCGTAATTTAATCCTCCATCTTATGGAGTTAAAATCCTACATCCAACATAAGAAATTTTGAGACTTATAAGCCCTCGACTCGTTACCTTTTTACCGAATTTTAACCCGTTTATGCATTTTATCAAACAAACGTATTTATTTGATTCCTATAACTCATACACTTCTTCAAATTAATGTTACCTACTATAATAGGTTCTAATCATAGGTTTATTACACCATTCAAACCCGTTTTCGCTCGTATGCTTATTTTGACCCGTTAAGGTTATTTAAGCGCTTTCGAGCCTAAAATCGCTTTCGATTACTTCTAGCACTTCATCACCACATTTCTTATCCTATAATCTCCCACCACAACTGACTTTATGGCGGGTTTAATGTGGTAATCAATATAAACCAAATTATACCTCTCGAACCATTATTTTACGGCAAAAACTCAAATAGTGTCATTTGGCTATTATAATACCTCTTTCAGTTTCTATACTTATTCTAAGTATTTACCTAGTCATAAAACTTGTTTCCAAACAACCTTTAAGGTTCGTTTGTTCCATTTAGCCTACAAGGGCGTTTTGGTCGATTTTAGTCCTTTTATGATGAAGGACTCTCCCTCAAATTATTCGACCAAAATAGCACTTTAACTACAACATAATTATGCGTACCTGGCCCAGATCAATAAGTAGACCCAGTTTATACCTCGTGTTCATTATCACACCATCAATGATGACGCAACTATCCAATTTGCTAATCGGTCCTGTTAACATAAGACTTGACGACCACATTAGTCGATATTGTCAAATGGTGTTATCACCACCATTCGACCCGTGTGGACTATATGCCCAACATTATCTATTTAAATCAAAAACACCGTTTTTGATTTCCAATTCATACATCATCCCATCCCGGATTTTATAACCATACCCTTTTTCTTTTACACTCTTTTCTTACAGTTTCAACCCATTTCGGCTTACGCCATGGGTATCCTTTTAACCATGATTTACATAAGTCGACACTTGACAAATTTCCAAATTTCTAATATTATCGTTTTCACGTTTACAACGTATCGAATAAACGAGTATTCTACATAAGTGTGTAAATTACACTTACCTCGCATCCATGCCACGCTTTTCTTTCCGTATTTGCTCCGTTTGACCCGCTCCCTCCTCCAAGCTTTCACCTAGCTTGTTACGCGTCAAACTATTGTCAAACATTTACAAGGCAGTTAAATTAGTCATTAACAATCATGACTATTCCACCTTACTTATTTTCTATGCCGAAGCTACTATTCGGCTTCATGATTAGTTAACTTAACTTATCTAAAGTTAACTACTTTCAATCACATGTTTACTACATTAAGTCTAAATCAACATAGTATTTAGAACTCTTATCTCTTCATATCACGCGTAATTGCCATACCATTCAAAAACGCGTTTTCACTCTAAATTCAATACTTTAGTTCTCATTTAGGCATTTTAACAAACACCTAATGTGCATAATTTCACATATTTACTAACTAGTTCATAACTAATTATTTTCACCAAGATTTACATCAAAATCAAACCTCTATGTCTAGTGTTCATGAACTACATCAAGAACTTATATCATAGCAACCAATATTCATCAATTTAACACCCTAATCCGAGTGTTCATCATATTGTCAATAAACCCATTTAACACATAATAGGGTAATTACCAAATCCCTAGTTTTGACAACAATTCATCAAATTCTCTACTAGGGTTTGTTTCTAAACCAAGATATAATCACAATAACACTCATTGATTCAATATTCATTCCAGAATTTCGATTATGATTGTTCATCATAATCTCAAAGTATCACTAAATCATAAATTTCAACATACCTTATGATCCCCACGACTAGGTGATCATTAATACGTGTTCATGCATCCGATTCGGGCTAGATTTGACCTTCAATTTTGATGATTTGTTGAAGTTAGGGTTTGAGCTCCCATGGAGCTTCTCCTGGTCGTTCAGAACACGCACACAATGCGTGTGTGTGTATTTTATATTTTTTTTTGTTTTGTTTTAATAAAACAAGTTTCCCACTTGTCCATATTAGTCCCTAATGTTTAGAGATTCATAAATGAAACTATAATTCATAGTTTATTATTTAATTACCCATTACTAACTAGGTTAATTTTACCTAGTTAACTTAGTGGGTTCCGGGAGTTAAAACCCGTTTTATTTTAAGTCCCGTTGACTCGGGCTCTTATAAACTCAATTCCTTAAAACTTTGATTTGTTTTTATTTAATATTAGGATTCTTATTTAAATCCAAATATTTGCCGGGTTATTTTTACTAATAACGGTACGTTACCCGTCTTTTAGTATTAACAGAGTTTAATTACCAAGCCCGTTTTCGGGGTGTTACAAGTCTACCCCCCTTAAAGAGGTTTCGTCCTCGAAACCTTGCTTACATAGTTCATTGAGTTCTAAACTCAATGCGTTTGACCTGAGTAATCTCTTAAGCATTATTCATACTTTAACCAATTGTTAGTATTACCAGAAAAATTATGGTAATATCTTTTTGGTTACAGAACCTCTACGTACCTCATACGACATAATGTAACTTGAAATAACATAATTCTGTTATTTCTACTAGTTTAGTCAACTTAGCGATTTCCATCGCTTTTATATATTATCGAACTCTTGGTGAATCTGTTACCTTGACCCATTTAAAGGTCTTTAGTGAAATATTTCACTTTTAGCAATAATTTCTTTTGTTTTCAGATTTATTTATTCGGTTCAGTTATACCGAATCCACCGCTTACAAGCAACCAACTTACTTAAATGACCTTAACCGGTCTCACTAACTAGACTTATTAGTCCAGTTGCTTTTTACCGCTCGCCTGGTGATAATGTGATTCCACTTCACATTGCATTTCTTGACCGTGATCGTGTCACGTCATGTTTAATTTATATCAACCTTTCATTTTCGAAAATACCACTTTTTCGAATATATCGTCTTGCACCTATCGATGTTAAGACCCATACTCTTTGATATTTGTTATTTCCAAATTCGTCTTATAGTATTCATATTTGTTAAAACGTTGTTTCTTACTAAAACTGAATTTTAATTTAACGTTTTTCCTTTTTAACTATGTCAATTACTTATATTAAGGAAATTGACAACCCATAATTTATTCTTTTCCGTTCTCATTTTACGCGGGGAATCACAACTAGTTCCCTTGCTTTACACTATTGACCCGTAGGTTCTTTCACTTAGCCTCATAGGCTATTTCTTTAAATTTTTCACCTTTTTAAGGTGAGATATTGACAACTCGTTTCCTTCTCTTTATGACCCGAGGGTCTTTTTGGTCCCGTAGACCTTAACACTGTGTTTAATCCCGTAGGTTATGATGATCCCGTAGATCATCTTTTATTCTTGTCTATATTCAAATGTATATATACATATATAGCTTCAAGGCATCTCTTATTATGTTTGGAATCGTTTATTTTCGCCCTTGAACTTCAATTGACCTTAACCGTAGTCTAAGGCTTCATTTGTTTACTTCCGGACTAATCCTCCGACTTTATGACTTCTGACGTTATTTACGCGTCAGTTTGTTCTTATGCTTACTGTTATTTGATTTGCATATATTCTTATTTGGTTATATCCCATTACCGGGCTCATTATTCTCTTGCATTTAACGCTACCTTTATCTGGCTAGCGTTCATTAGTGCCATTCGGCGTTATATTGTATTCAACCTGTTTGACCTATTAATGTGAAATCCATCACTTATAATCAATCAACTTTATTCTTTATTCAACCCATTCGACTTCGAATAGTTGAACATATTTACTCACAATTTCTATATACAAGATTTTATAGTCATAACTCGTAATCCAAGTCCTTTGATTTTTCAACCCGCGTTCATGTCTCTTGGTTTACGCATGTGTTTAATTCTTACCCATCAACCGGGTGTTTTACCGAAGTCGTTATTATTGCAACCCTCCCGGTGTGCATTAAGACCTCATTTCATTTTTATATTCCGACTTTGTCTTTAAGTTTGACGTTTTACAAAAACGACCCGTTAAGGGACATATTTGCATTTTTCCGGGTTCGAGTGTAAGTACACTCCCTCCCAATGCTTGTCTAAATCATTTTTCATGTTTGCGTTTTCTGGGTTCGAGTGTAAGTACACTCCCTCCCAATACTCGTCTAAATCATTTTTCATGCTTGCGTTTTCTGGGTTCGAGTGTAAGTACACTCCCTCCCAATACTCGTCTAAATCATTTTTCATGATTGCGTTTTCTGGGTTCGAGTGTAAGTACACTCCCTCCCAATACTCGTCTAAATCATTTTTCATGCTTGCGTTTTCTGGGTTCGAGTGTAAGTACACTCCCTCCCAATACTCGTCTAAATCATTTTTCATGCTTCTTTGTCCCTTCACTCGGGCTCATCATCCTAATGTAATACGCTTCCGTCACCCAGCTGTGCGTTTACATTATTATCAATTATTTTGCTCATTTGATTCATTTGGGTACTTTTAAGTTAGTCCCATTCACCCCGACCTTACTACATCGGATGTAAACGTGTCCGCCATAAGAAGTTCATGGTATCATATGCCACTACTTACTTGGCCAGAGTAAGCGATTAACACATGACACACATGACCTTTTTATAGTTTTCACATCACGCCCTATGTAAGTAACGCCTCTATTTGTTTCTCTTGGAAACAATATCCCGAATACATTTTCTATTCGGGTTTTTCTAAGTTTTTAATCTACATATGCAACTTTGAATTTCTACTTATTTGTTGCATATTACTATTTGTGCGATTATTTAAAATGTGCACCTGGTAATGTTTGCCCCAACGGGCGTTCCTTGCCATTAACCTTGTTCGCGGTCGTTACGCGATTTAGTCCTCGGTGAGCATGCTCCTCTCGTCATACTTCGGACCGTTCCATCATCATATCCACAATTCGTTTGACTCTCGTCGTCTTCAAACGCGAGTGTCCTTCAATTAAAACATTCACAAAGTTAGTAACGTCAACTTCAATAATCGTTTGTATTATAATACAAGGCTTTTTCTACTATACGCGTCAACGCGCGTATTTTCGTCAACTATATCAATCATTTTAGTTGGGGTAACGTGTATCACACGTTAGCCCTATGTGTTGTTTACAACACTTTAGCATGCTAAGCTATTAACATACAGGTACTTACCGGATTTGCGATCAAGCCTCGAACCGAACACTTTACCCTTCAACCATGAGCTCTGATTACCAACTTGTAACACCCGTCCTTATAAATTAAGGTTTAACGTATCATTTACGAAAAACAATCATGTAATTAAGATTATATATGCATTGGAAATTACGGGTTTATTAAAACTTTTTACAATTTAAAAAGTATACAACACATCATGTGTACGTTCGTCGTTTAACATAATAACGATACATAGTGCGGAAGCTTATTTCGTGATCGTGTTCGGTTCTTGCTCGTCGCTTAATCGTCCTCCGGTGCTAAAATTTACCTGAAACTCATAAAACATGAGTTGGATTAGTCATACGTAGCTTAAAACGTATTAGAACGGGTTCGCAACGCAAAATAATTTAAAATAAACATTTTTCGCGAAACTGGCACACGCTCGCGTAGCGCCACTGCCAGTCGTGCTACGCCACTGCCTAATTTCATCAGAACTGTTGCAGCTGGTTGCTGCTTATTTCCAGCACGATCTGATTTCACGGAAACGGCCATAACTTCTTCGTTATTGATCCGTTTTACCCGATTCTTTTTCCTACGCGTCCGTAATTTAATCCTCCATCTTATGGAGTTAAAATCCTACATCCAACATAAGAAATTTTGAGACTTCTAAGCCCTCTACTCGTTACCTTTTTACCGAATTTTAACCCGTTTATGCATTTTATCAAACAAACGTATTTATTTGATTCCTATAACTCATACACTTCTTCAAATTAATGTTACCTACTATAATAGGTTCTAATCATAGGTTTATTACACCATTCAAACCCGTTTTCGCTCGTATGCTTATTTTGACCCGTTAAGGTTATTTAAGCGCTTTCGAGCCTAAAATCGCTTTCGATTACTTCTAGCACTTCATCACCACATTTCTTATCCTATAATCTCCCACCACAACTGAGTTTATGGCGGGTTTAATGTGGTAATCAATATAAACCAAATTTTACCTCTCGAACCATTATTTTACGGCAAAAACTCAAATAGTGCCATTTGGCTATTATAATACCTCTTTCAGTTTCTATACTTATTCTAAGTATTTACCTAGTCATAAAACTTGTTTCCAAACAACCTTTAAGGGTCGTTTGTTCCATTTAGCCTACAAGGGCGTTTTGGTCGATTTTAGTCCTTTTATGATGAAGGACTCTCCCTCAAATTATTCGACCAAAATAGCACTTTAACTACAACATAATTATGCGTACCTGGCCCAGATCAATAAGTAGACCCAGTTTGTACCTCGTGTTCATTATCACACCATCAATGATGACGCAACTATCCAATTTGCTAATCGGTCCTGTTAACATAAGACTTGACGACCACATTAGTCGATATTGTCAAATGGTGTTATCACCACCATTCGACCCGTTTGGACTATATGCCCAACATTATCTATTTAAATCAAAAACACCGTTTTTGATTTCCAATTCATACATCATCCCATCCCGGATTTTATAACCATACCCTTTTTCTTTTACACTCTTTTCTTACAGTTTCAACCCATTTCGGCTTACGCCATGGGTATCCTTTTAACCATGATTTACATAAGTCGACACTTGACAAATTTCCAAATTTCTAATATTATCGTTTTCATGTTTACAACGTATCGAATAAACGAGTATTCTACATAAGTGTGTAAATTACACTTACCTCGCATCCACGCCACGCTTTTCTTTCCGTATTTGCTCCGTTTGACCCGCTCCCTCCTCCAAGCTTTCACCTAGCTTGTTACGCGTCAAACTATTGTTAAACATTTACAAGGCGGTTAAATTAGTCATTAACAATCATGACTATTCCACCTTACTTATTTTCTATGCCGAAGCTACTATTCGGCTTCATGATTAGTTAACTTAACTTATCTAAAGTTAACTACTTTCAATCACATGTTTACTACATTAAGTCTAAATCAACATAATATTTAGAACTCTTATCACTTCATATCACGCGTAATTTCCATACCATTCAAAAACGCGTTTTCACTCTAAATTCAATACTTGAGTTCTCATTTAGGCATTTTAACAAACACCTAATGTGCATAATTTCACATATTTACTAACTAGTTCATAACTAATTATTTTCACCAAGATTTACATCAAAATCAAACCTCTATGTCTAGTGTTCATGAACTACATCAAGAACTTATATCATAGCAACCAATATTCATCAATTTAACACCCTAATCCGAGTGTTCATCATATTGTCAATAAACCCATTTAACACATAATAGGGTAATTACCAAATCCCTAGTTTTGACAACAATTCATCAAATTCTCTACTAGGGTTTGTTTCTAAACCAAGATATAATCACAATAACACTCATTGATTCAATATTCATTCCAGAATTTCGATTATGATTGTTCATCATAATCTTAAAGTATCACTAAATCATAAATTTCAGCATACCTTATGATCCCCACGACTAGGTGATCATTAATACGTGTTCATGCATCCGATTCGGGCTAGATTTGACCTTCAATTTTGATGATTTGTTGAAGTTAGGGTTTGAGCTCCCATGGAGCTTCTCCTGGTCGTTCAGAACACGCACACAATGCGTGTGTGTGTATTTTATATTTTTTTTTGTTTTGTTTTAATAAAACAAGTTTCCCACTTGTCCATATTAGTCCCTAATGTTTAGAGATTCATAAATGAAACTATAATTCATAGTTTATTATTTAATTACCCATTACTAACTAGGTTAATTTTACCTAGTTAACTTAGTGGGTTCCGGGAGTTAAAACCCGTTTTATTTTAAGTCCCGTTGACTCGGGCTCTTATAAACTCAATTCCTTAAAACTTTGATTTGTTTTTATTTAATATTAGGATTTCTTATTTAAATCCAAATATTTGCCGGGTTATTTTAACTAATAACGGTACGTTGCCCGTCTTTTAGTATTAACAGAGTTTAATTACCAAGCCCGTTTTCGGGGTGTTACAAAATGATTAGGCCGTTGATTCCTTATTTTTTTAAAATCCTTGTGTCCCCGGCAACGTCGCCAAAAACTTGGTGCGTGTAAGGTGTGTTATATTTTTATTGATAATTTAAGCCCATTTTACACATTAGTCAAGTTTTAAATTTATAAAACACGATATTCTACTAACACTAAACACACACATGGGCAAGTGCACCCATCGTGAGCGTAGTATAGCGTTGGTAAGATACCGAGGTCGTCCAAGGACACAAGAGCTTTTAATACCGGTTTATCCTCAACGTCTAATCAAACTAAAATTTTTAGAAAAGGTTTTAATCATGAAAAATAAACTAAAAAGGCTGAAAATAAAAATAAAATAAAACAGATAGACAAGATGAATCACTTGGATCCAACTCGCCTTTAATGTATCCTTTGATGATTCCGCACTTTTGCACTTTTTAAGAGATTATCTTAGTTATAGTAGTAGGCCCCTCTTTTGAAGGTGACGTTACCCTCAACCCAGTGGTTTGAGTCAGCAAGGATACAATCCCAAATGGTCGGAATATTGAAAGATAATTAATTAAGTTATTAATGCGTAAAGTGGTAGGCCCCTCTTTTGAAGGTGACGTTACCCTCGGCTAAGTGGTTTGAGTCAGCAGAAATACAATCCTAAGTAGCCGGTTTATTGTATTAATAGTAGTTTACATATGAGGGGACCAAGCCATTCGCACCCCCACCATCCAATACCAGTGGGTATTGAAGGAGGTCCTAGTAAGCTTGACCCAGGTCCTTGTAGGATCTATACACTGAACAAGGCAAGAACCTTACCAAACCATTCCCTTAACACCCGACCAGGTAGCCAACATATCTCTATATAGACCGTAGAGATATGAATGATGAAAATCTTTTACTTTATATAGACAGTAAAGTAATACCAAGACACCACGAACAAATGATAAGGAAGTTTCACATTCAACATAAGAAACTAGTTATTAAAGTCATTAATACAAAACCAAATAAAAAGTGCGAAAAGATTAAAAATCAAAAGTAATACATTAAATGCTTGTCTTCACCAAGTGCTGTAAGAGACTTAGCCAAACATGGCCTTTGATTGACAAGAACTCTTACGATCAATCTTGGATCCCGAGACTACTACACACACTCTAAGGTGGATGATGGATGGTGGTGGTGGATGTGGATGTTGTAGTGGTGGTGGAGTGGTGGCAAAGTGGGAGAGAGGTGGTTTGCCAAGGGATGCCTTTGAAGTGAGCCAAGCACCCCTATTTATAGCCTGAACAGTAGCCCGGCCATGGCCCCGTGTCCGCTGGATACGCCCCCGTGGCCAACCATTTTCTCTTCCTTCATTAATTTCAATTGTCTGTATTAGGCTCCACACGGCCCCGTGTTCGCTGGGCATGGCCCCGTGTCCAGAAACGTATCTGTACTACCAACATTTGTAAGATTCTACGAATCTTAGCATTGACCACGCCCCGTGCTAAGCTGCGTACGCCCCCGTGGTGGGCATAGAAGCTTCTACAGCTTTGTTCCTTTCTACAGACACCTGACCACGCCCCCATGTCCAGTGGGCACGGGCCGTGGTCAGCCTTCTGTTCCTTGTTTTTGCTTGGGGAGATGCTGTCGAGGGGTCGGGCTTGCCACGTTTATTCCTTTTCTTTGTATTTATGTTAGTTTTTTCTGCATATTTGTTCCTTTTGTTCATTTAAGCTCATTTGGTCCTGAAAATACAAAAGGAAGACAAAAGCACATTTTTTCCAACATTAGTACTAAAAAAAGAGTTAGTTTTGTGCCTCATTTGATATAATTTATATGTTGCATATTACACACATCACGTCTAAGACCATTACCTAAATCACTACTAGGAACAAGATAATAAAATGTACAACATAATCATCTTGTGTATACCATAAAAAAACTCATAACTGAGTTCATGGATAGAACAGAAGTTTGCATCTAAGAAATCAACATATACAACCATACCCCTTTTATAATCATTTTTTATTGCAAATTACCCTTCATAGTGAATCTTGAGAGAATATAGTTCTCGTTGCCAATCTGAAAACAACATCATTCATCAATTACAATCCATGACAATTATTACAGCATCCAGTGTGAATAAAATTGTACCAAATTGCATTGAATGAGCGACGTACCATATTTAGCTTCATAGTCGAACAATTGACTTGGATTGGGTTTGAATCGATCAAACCCTAGATCGCAACGGTTTGTGGAATTGGGTCTAGAGAATACAAAGGGGATTGTATTGGGTTCACTGTTCATTTAAACATGGATTTTGGGATTTATATAAACCTTTATTTATTAATTTTAGGGTAAATTACAGTTTTTGTCCTTTATGCTTGTATCGGATTGCAATGGATGTCCTTTAACTTTAATTTATAGTCGCAATACTTTATTTGTAAAACCCATTACACCCTGCGTCCTTCAACACAAACCATGTTAAAATTTTCAGTTAAATTTATTCATATAATGGCAGTTTAGTCTTTTTTTACTTAATTATTTGTTGTATTTAATAACGTATTGTAACACCTCATAAAATCACGTCCAATGATGTGTTGACACGTGTACTAGACCCTAATAAAGTCAAACGTTGACTATGAGGGACTAATTTTGAAAAAAATAAAAAACTTTGAATGCGAAAGGACTAAAAGTGTCAACATGATTAGACTAAGCCTCTGAATGACGTTACACGGTATTCATATTCACAAATGAGCCACTTTTTGGTTGAGAGGAGCCGTTTGCATAATTATTTGAAAGTTTGTGCGTCGAAGGGTTAAAAGCGTCAACATGTTAATTCTTACCTCTGGGTGACCTTTTAACAAACCAAGAGCTTCATGATAGTTAATTACACTCTCGGGAACGCCTAATATTGGCCATTTAGGGCTTTTATGCCAATAAGTGATGTTGCGCGCAAGTTTGCAAGTTAGAGGGGCTAAAAGCGTCAACATGTTTAATTATACCTCTGAATGACCTTTTAACGAACTCGAAGCATCATGACGTGCAACCATACTCTCGGGGATGCCTATTATGGGCTACATAGGGCCTTGATGCTATTAAATGATAATACGCGCAAGTTTACGCGTTAAAGGGACCACAAGCGTCAACTTCTAAAACTACACCTTTGAGTGACTTGTTAAGGAAACTAGAAACTCCGCGATGTTCGTTCATACCCTCGGAAGTATCTAATACTGATTTTTATGCCATTTCGCGATAATGCGAGCGAATTCGCAAAGTAAGGGGTTAAAAGAGTCAAAGCGCGAAACTACACTAAATGCTTTCATGCATAAAATTGATTTTATAAAAAAGGGATTTGAAACTTTCATGCCAAAAGTGCCAAGTATGAAAGTTTAAAAGATATTAAAATATGAAGGGGCTGCTCTTATCAAACCTTCAAAAGTTATTGCTGAACTTGGATGTACCTGATATAAAATTTGAAGAACAAGATATGTCATTATGACATATTATGTCGCAACCCTCATCCCCTAATTACCCGGGAACGGGCGGCCACGGCCAGTTTCAGTGGTATCGGTGTTTATCATTTTGGCAGCGGGAATTACATCATTACCGTAGTTAGGAAATATTTTATCAGAGTAAAATACCACGCTTTTATAATATTAAACATATGGGAAATTCCCAAGTTTCAAGTACACACATTTTCATAGGGATAAACCCTATTTTATTTAAATAAAAACATCTCTTTATTTAGGTAACTTTTATTGCCACTTTTCCAAGCTATCAGTGCTGTCCAGCTGGCTTCTATGTGGCTTTCACATTTTGTTACCTGAAACGCGTTTAAAAACATTTTATCAGTGGGAAATACTGGTGAGTGAATACCAGTTTAATCAAAACAGGTTTTATCAGTCTACAGCATTGAGGGCAGTCGCGCAATTACATTTGTTTCCATCTACTTTAATTACCACCTACGGTACTGTCAACCCGACTTGTGTTCATGTTACTACTCACAATGTAGTAACAAATTTTGTATACAAAACCCCAACATACCGACGCTAATTGTAGAATACAAATACTCAATCATGTTTAATATAATGTTAATCATATGAGGTTTTGTAAAATGTATAAGGTATTTTGGGCTTGGTTTTTGCATACGGGATATATTTTAGGCCGTATAGGGGCATTTTAAATATATTAGGGGTGTCGAAAATATTTTTGTAAGGTTGTTATATCCTCCCCACCTTGTTTTAGAACTCGTCATCGAGGTCTACTGGAATAAGTGTGGATATTTCCTTTGCATCTCCGATTCAAGCTCCCATGTATACTCTGGTCCTCTCCTGGGGTCCCATTTTACTTTAACCAGAACTAATCTCTTGTGCTTGAGGTTCTTGACTTTCCTGTCTTAAATTTGTAGAGGTCTTTCCACAAATTTTAACTGCTCATTTACCTCTATATCCTTAAGAGGTACTACCACTGATTCATCAGCTAAACATTTCTTGAGATTAGATACATGAAATACATCATGTATTTCTGCCATTTCCTTTGGCAGTTGTAGCTGATAGGCTACAGGTCCTATTCTTTTAATAATCTCAAAAGGTCTAACATACCTGGGGCTTAGCTTTCCTCTTTTGATGAATCTTACCACTCCTTTCCAAGGAGAGACTTTCAATAATACTTTGTCTCCTACCTAAAATTCTAATGGCTTTCGTCTGTTATCTGCATAACTCTTCTATCGATCATGTGCTGCTTTCAATCATTCCTTGACTTGAATGATCTTGTCAGTTGTTTCTTGCACTATCTCAGGTCCAGATAGTTGCTTTTCTCCAATTTCTGCCCGACAGACTGGCGTTCGGCACTTTCGTCCATAAAGTGCTTCGAATGGTGCAGCATTGATAATTATGTGATAACTGTTATTATAAGAAAATTCTATTAATTGTAAGTGATCGTCCCAATTACCTTCGAAATCAATTACACAAGCTCTAAGCATATCTTCCATTGTCTGAATGGTCCTTTCACTTTGTCCGTCCGTTTGAGGATGGTAAGCAGTGCTTAGATTTAACTTGGTTCCCATTGCTTTTTGGAAACTTGTCCAAAAATGAGAGGTAAAACGGCTATCTCTGTAAAAAAAACAATTGATAAAGGAATTCCATGTAATGAAACTATTTCATTTACATATAATTTAGCTAATTGTTCCATACTGAAAGTTTCCTTCATTGGTAGGAAATGAGCTGACTTAGTTAGCCTGTCTACAATCACCCAGATTGTATCATTACATTTTCTTGTTTTGGGTAATTTGGTAACAAAGTCCATTGTTATCAATTCCCATTTCCATACTGGCATTTCTAACTGTTGCAATAAACCTGAGGGTTTCTGATGTTCAGCTTTAACTTGTGAACAGGTTAGACACTTTGCAACATATTCTGCTATATCCTTTTTCATTCCTATCCACCAGAAATTCTTTCTTAAGTCTTGATACATCTTATCACTTCCAGGATGCATTGTATATTTAGATTTATGGGCTTCTTCTAATATACGCTGGCGTAGGTTTCCTAATTTAGGTATCCATCTTCTTTTCTTATGGAATCTCCAAATTCCATCTGTTCCTTGTTTTAGTTCCTTAATCATTCCTTTCAATTTCTCAGTATCATCCATGATCACTGATTCTTTTGCTTTTCTAATCTGTTCATTTAAATCTACTTGCAGATTTAGTTTAAGTGAAAGTACTCTTTTTGGTTTTTCGTGATATTTTCGACTTAAAGCATCAGCTACTACATTTTCCTTTCCTGCATGGTACAGGATATTGCAATCATAATCACTAAGTATTTCCATCCAACGTCTTTATCTCATATTCAATTCCTTTTGCCCGAAAACATACCTTAAACTCTTATGATCAGTGAAAATGGTAAACTTACTACCATAAAGGTAATGTCTCCAAATTTTCAGGGCAAAAATTATAGCTCCTAATTCTAAATCATGGGTTGAATAATTCTCTTCATGATTCTTAAGTTGTCTAGAGGTGTAGGCTATAACCTTTTGACATAGCATCAATACACATCCATAACCTAACTTAGAAGCATCACAATAGTCTACAAAGTCTTATGTTCCTTCTGGTAACGCTAATATGGGTGCATTGGTCAATCTTTGCTTAAGGATTCTAAAGGCTTCTTCTTGTTTTGGTCCCCATTCAAACTTAACAGATTTACAGGTTAGCTTAGTTAAGGGAATGGCTATTCTAGAAAAATCTCGAACAAACCTTCTAAAATAACTGGCCAATCCTAAGAAACTTCTAACCTCGGTTAGTAACTCAGGGGTTTTCCATTTGGTAATTGCCTCAATCTTTGTGGGATCCACATGAATTCTTTCATGATTAACTAAATACCCAAGAAACTATACGTGTTCTAACCAAAATTCACACTTTGAAAACTTTGCATAAAGCTTTACTTTTCTCAATAAACTTAGAAGTGCATGCAGATGTGTTGCATGTTCCTATTTGCTCTTAGAATAAATAAGAATATCATCTATAAAGACAATTATGAATTTACCCAAATATGGCTTACATATTCGGTTCATCATGTCCATGAATGCGGCTGGGGCATTGGTTAAACCAAATGGCATGACAGTAAATTCATAATGGCCATACCTTGTTCTAAAAGCGGTCTTAGAAATGTCCTCTTCCTGTACCTTTAGTTGATGATATCCTGATCGTAAATTGATTTTAGAGAAAAATCGAGCTCCTTGCAATTGATCAAATAAATCATCGATTCTCGGTATTGGGTACCGATTTTTAATCGTGACTTTGTTCAATTCACGGTAGTCAATGTACATACGCATTGACCCGTCTTTCTTCTTGACGAATAAGATCGGTGCTCCCCATGGCGATGAGCTTGGCTGTATGAATCCTTTCTCCAACAGTTCGTCTAACTGCTTCTTCAGTTCCTGCATTTCTGCGGGTGCCAAACGGTAAGGTGCTTTGGCAATTGGTGCTGTTCCGGGTAGCAGGTGGATTCTGAATTCAACTTCTCTGTCTGGCGGTAGCCCTGGTAATTCTTCTGGAAACACGTCTGGAAACTGGGATACTATTGGAATATCTTTCAATTCTTTTCCTTTAGTGTTAATGATTATAGAAATCAAATACACTAATGATCCTTTTCTTACATAACTGGATGTTTTTATCACAGAGATGAATTTTGTGGGTCTAGAGAGCGTATCTCCTTTAATTGTGATCTTTTCACCCCTTGGTGAATTTACTTGGATTGAATTTTGATCACATAAAATACTGGCTTTATTGGCTATTAACCAATCCATTCCTAATACAACATCAAATCCTGCCAGATTCATTGGGTAAAGGTTTGCAATAAATTTTTGATTTAGAAATTCTATTCTTGCTCCCTGCAAGATTTCAGAAATCTTAATGGTTTCTCCATTTGCTGTCTCTACTAGATATTCTTGTGGGAGTTTAGTTAATGGTCGATTGAGAAGTTTGCAAAATGAAGTATTAATAAAACTTTGGTTTGCAATAGAGTCAAATAATACTTTAGCAAAAACATCATTAACTAAAAACGTACCGACGATCACATCCGGGATCATCTTTGCTTCTTCTGCAGTTAGAACAAATGCCCTAGCGTTCTTAATAGTCTTGTTGTTCATGGATGGAGCTAGTTTCGGACAGTTCGGCTTGATGTGACCTTTTTCTCCACAGTTGAAGCACATTCCATTATTAGGTTTCTTCCTGCAATCTTCTTCCTTGTATCCTGGTATCTTGCAGAAATTGCAGTAAGTGGAGCATTTTCCTGAATGTTTCTTCTTGCAAGCCTTGCAGTAAGGTGCAGAGGTAGAACCTACATTTTTCCCACAGTTGGAATTTCCATAACGAAATTCCTGGGTAAGCCTTTGAGCTAGGTTTCTCCTCTGGTCTTCTTCTCATGTACGTACTAATTCATCAGTCAAGGTGTTTGCCAGTTCTACGGCTTCTTCAATAGTTTGAGGTCTAGCTGCCTTGACTACATGCCTAATTTCACTAATTAATCCCCAGATATAATGGGAGATTAATACTGGTTCGGGTGATGCAAGGGTTGGCACTATCCTCCAGTCTATCCACTCCAGTCATTTTAAGGTTTAGGAACTTATTTGCTATATGTTCCTTTTCATTGGGAGGGCATAATTTTCTTTCTACCATATTTTTAAATTCCTCCATTCCATATTGTAAACCCTGTCACTTCCCCTAGACTGGAGGATAGTGTTCCACCATTCTAAGACTGAGTTTTTAAACAGATTGGAGGCAAACATTATCTTAGCTTCTTCTGCGCACTTGCTTATTTTTAAGACTGCGTCAGTCTTTTCTATCCAGCGTAGAGCTGCAATGGCCCCTTCATTGCCAGATAATTCTATTGGTTTACAAGACCATAATTCTTTATAAGAACAACCATAAGACATGGTTCTTCTTCTTTTAGGAATAGGCACTTGAAGTATGGGTCCATTGTGCACGCTGTGACTAGGTTCTTTATGGGTTCGTTTACTTCCATTACCACTGTTATCATTATTTTCTGCATCCCTAACATTTTGGATAATAGCTAGCATGGCATCTCTAATAACTTGGGTTACAAGGTGTCGAAGTTCGCTATTATTCATTTGATTTTCATTATTCTAGTTTTCTGGATTTGCGGCGTCGGCCATCTGGATTTTAAACAATTACCAAATATTAATATCGTATAAAAATATCCAATGCAACAATCACACAGCAGGCATGTTGATCAAAATCGTCGAGCATTGCGACTTACTCTATTTTATAGTATGCATCTATAATTATTACAATACAACTAGAATAAAAATACAATACTAGTATGCATCACTAACCACAAAGTGGTCTATACTACGATAGATATATTATCATCATTCATTTTTTTCATACACACATATTATATATATATATATTATTACTAATGATAGGGGTTCATCCAAAAGTCCATATTACGCTCGTCATATTTCCAGACGAGTCGTTCCCCTATTTGCCTCATCCTTTCGCTCTCTTCTAAAATCTCCTCACCAAAGGTTCGGAGTTCTTGCACATTTTCTGTGCTCATTAGGGGTGCAGGTGCTGGTACTGGATCTGGGTATTGTGGCATTGGTTCTTCCTGAGGATATGGATTCTCTAGGATTTCCCTAATGTATTCATCATTATCATAATAAGGATCTAGAAGGTCCAGACTGTGGTAAGTTGCTAGGTTTGGCATGGGTTCTTCGGATATTGGGTAGCGTTGCTGGTAGTCCCTATGGTCGTCAAACCACGGGTCGTAGTCTGGGTCTAAAGGATTGGGTGCTGGTACTCTAGGTATCTCAGTCGGGTCAAAGGCTGGTGCTGGGATTTGGTTTCCTGAGTTGACTTCAATCTCCATTGGTTGTGTGGGAAACTAGGGTAATGGTTGGGGTGCTATGAGTTGCTCTAAATTAGGGTCTGCAGCTGTAGTTGCTAGAATATGAAAATTTGCTATACTCCTATTGAGCATATCTTGGATGTTAGAATCTGTTTCTCTCTTAGCGGCTGCTAGAACTCGCTGTTGTTGTAACTTTTTCATCCTCTTCCTACGTTCATGTGCACCTCTGCTGAACCATCCTCTCTTTTTATGAGGGAATGGCTCTTCAGATTGAGGCTTGAACACGAATATCCCGTCTTCATTGTCAGCTGAATACCCTGAGAGGGTAAGCTATGAAGAGGTACCTTCGTTTTGAGGTGAGCTGGACAACTGACGATAGGCGTCGGAGGGTCCTTGGTCGCTCATACTGTAAACTAAAAAAATAGTCAAATAACACATAACAATAATATAGAGATATGCACGTTGTTCCGTAATTAATTTCCTAACATTTTGAATAATATCTTGGTGTCAGCAGAACACTTATGTGGCTGAATCAGTGGCTTAGCTCTGATACCACCTTCTGTCGCAACCCTCGTCCCCCAATTACCCGGGAACGGGCGGCCGCAGCCAGTTTCAGTGGTATCGGTGTTTATCATTTTGGCAGCGGAAATTACATGAGGACCGTAGTTAGGAAATACTTTATTAGAGTAAAATACCACGCTTTTATAATATTAAACACATGGGAAATTCCCAAGTTTCAAGTACACGCATTTTCATAGGGATAAACCCTATTTTATTTAAATAAAAACATCTCTTTATTTGGGTAACTTTTATTGCCACTTTTCCAAGCCTTCAGTTCTGTCCAGCTGGCTTCTATTTGGCTTTCACATTTTGTTACCTGAAACGCGTTTAAAAACATTTTGTCAGTGGGAAATACTGGTGAGTGAATCCCAATTTAATCAAAATAGGTTTTATCAGTCTACAACATTGAGGGTGGTCGCGAAATTACATTTGTTTCCATCTACTTTAATTACCACACACGGTACTGTCAACCCGACTTGTGGTCATGTTACTACTCACAACGTAGTAACAAATTTTGTATACAAAACCCCAACATATCGACGATAATTGTAGAATACAAATACTCAATCACTGTTTAATATAATGTTAATCATATGAGGTTTTGTAAAAACAGTTTGCAAAAAGGAGGATTACTCACACTGCTGTCTTAGGGTTTTCCTTTAAGATTTCTTGGTGATTATCTATTAATTACACAAATGCACACGCGTTAGTATAATAACCCAATATTTACATTAATAATACCCTCCCCAAGACGGCATTCCAACGACTACGTTGGGCAGAACCTCGACAGCCGTTACGGAACCCTTGATCAATCGGGCAGCCTATCTAATACGTAACTGGGGGTTATGATACTTACAATGAGGCAGAACTTCGTTATTTAGGGGGGTATAATGCCCGAGTATAGCTTATACTATATAGAAATTTAGAGAGATGTGTGGGAAATGAGCGACGTAAACTGAAGGCTGAGGGCCTTCTTAAATAGGGCTGTTCGCCGACCCTGTCGCACCCCGCGACGGAAACAGGGGGCGTCGTGCCCCACGACGTAGGGGTGTAGGCCCTAGCCTTGCCCACTCAGCGGCTAGTTTCGCCATGTACATGACACGTGGCAGCTCCGGGTGCCGCCGCTTGTCCAGGCGGTCGCGGCCCGCGACGACTCAAGGTCAGTCTGTCGTGCCCCGCGACAGATTTATTTTTATTGTTTCTATTTTATTTTTAAATATATAAGGTATTTTGGGCTTGGTTTTCACATACGGGATATATTTTAGGACGTGTAGGAGCATTTTAAATATATTAGGGGTGTCGAAAATATTTTTGGAAGGTTGTTATAGATTAATAGCAATTAAAAGACAGGGACCAAAACTGTCAAAATGCTAAAAGTTGAGATAGGGACCATTTCTGTCAGTCTGCTAAACTTGTTGACTGGGCTGACCCTTGTCACGGGCCATGGCCCAGGTCTGGGCCTGCTCTCACGGGCTGCCAGGCTACAAAAGCGGTAACGTAAGTATTATAGTTGATTAGATCATGTATTCCTTAATTACAACATAAACAAAACAACAAAGAGAAGACAGGGACCAAAACGGCATAACTGCCAAACTTTCTTTCTGGGCCGGACAGCCTCGTGGGCCGCGAAGCCCACTGGGCTCATTGTTCGCGGGCCGCCAGCAAGAACACAGCAACAGCTGGTTGTTTTTGAAAGATGGTTTTTGTTGTTTCTTGCTTCCAAATCCCTTCTAAACCACTTGAAATCAAAACCTGAGGCTGCAAACCGAATTGTAACAGTTGTGGGTACACTTGGGATCATCTCATGGTGTCCCTAGACACTTTTCATGATCCAATCTAGTCTCAAAAACTATAAATAGATGAGACCTTCAACCATGTTCACTTGCATCTATCCTTCCTTCTTCCTATCTCTCAATTCTGGAGGATCCTGAACCTTTTGAAACCTCCTCTGAGTTTATTTCAGTCCCTAGGACCATATGTAAGTGTCCTTTCATGACTAGTTTCTTTTATTTGTCTTAAAAAGCCGAAAAGTCAAGCGTTTACGATAAACGCTTTGACTTTTAGTTAGACCGTAAACGGTCAAGCCATTGTTCGCAACGAACATGGCTACGCGATCGTAATTGCGACATGTGTTTAGAAGTATTCTAAAATATATTTTACCATTTAAACAACTTGGTAATAATTATTAGAACATGTGTAAACATGTTCGACTCGTCAATTCCAGTTTTAGGGTCGGTTCGCAACCGAAAGTCGCGAAGTTTGACTTCTGTGTTGACTTTCGATTATGAACCGAATTAGATTAGGTTGCTACTGATTTTAGGTTCTGTTATGATCGTAATTTAATGTAGCATAACCCTATAAGGTTATATTACACGATCATACTAGAAATCTGAGTTATTTTCTTGTTTCCGTTATTATGCTTAATTTTGACTATTATGCCCTTATAGCTTAAAAATGATATATTTAATCAATTAGTGGTTAATTCATTGACATAACTCGTTTTAATCTGTTTTGTTTAATATATAAACATTTGGGGGTTAATATGACCATGTCCTGGATATCCTCGGCTCATTTCGTTTGAAAATGGCCACGACTTAAGCACGGGGTGTAGGCATACACCTGACAGTGGCGTATGTAAAATGATATACCCACATGTGAGGATAACTCCTTGTGGTTTTGACATGTGCGCGTTTATACATGTTTTTACAAAGAATCTTACACACGATTCGGTTTTAAATTTATAAAAATGATTTATACTTCAACAATAAAACACACACGAAAGGGCAAGTGTACCCCGTCATATATGTAGTAAAGCATTGGTAAGAACCAAGTGTCGATCCAAGGACGTGGGCGGAGGAAAAATACTAAACCTTTGCCATTAAATTACCGGTAGAAAGATAAGAGTGATGTTTTTCTAAAAACTAAGATAAGCATAAACAAATATTTAAAAGAACATAATAGACTCCAAATAAGAAAATAAATAAATAGCCTTGCTTTATGCACAACCAAAGTATATGAACTAAGTCGGTTTTGTCACTTGAAACATTTGATCAATTCTCCATTTTCAAGACAATTAGTATCCCTTTCGCGAATCCTAACATGACAATCATTCGGAAAGCTAAAACGATAAACACACTTTAACCACCTAAGATTGTTCTTTAACGTGCAATTGATAAATGTCTATGAAAATCCCCTAAAGATAAGTTAGTCATCCGTTAAGAGTTTTCTAACCTCACTTAATCAAGGAAAGTGACACCGATAAACACAATGCAACCACCGAGACAAGCATAAACTAGATTAAATTACAACCGAGTTCATGTTACAAATCTTGCACATAAATTCACCAAGATGGCAATTTTGGCCTAAACTACTAACTAAGCTAACAATTCATGGCAAGAATTCATAACAACACCATTTAACCCGTTAAGGCCCTTACGTGAGGGAAAGCTTTCTTGATTAACAATAATTACCCCTTATTAACCCACTAACCATTTCTAGTATCATGGTGCACACATTTTACACAAGTTAAACAAGTTCAAAGTCTACTAATACATGATTAATTGAGCTTCAACTTTCAATTATCTCAACTAACCATATACCAATCATCCAAGATAATTGCTTATAATCAAGAAACCAACATCAATAAACAAGGTTGCAAACTAATCATCAAGGATTAACATAGAAAATGCTTCAAAGTGTCATTACAAACAAAATTAACATACTAATGGTTGTAATTAAGCAAGGGATACTAGTGTTTTTGCCCTTAGGCTTACAATAATACATAATCATCAATCTAAATGCTTGAAACATAACAAAAACATGGAAAGATTGAAGAATCAAACCATAAACAAGCACAAGATTGCGTATCCGGATAGTAACGGAGCTAAACGGCACGTTGTGGCTTGAATATGTGTCAAAAGCAAAGCCTCCGGAGCCTGAAAATCGCCTGTGAAGCTCCCAAAAATCCAGAGTTATGAATAGAATTCTGCTGTCTGGTTTTTTATAACTTTTTCAGATCGCACGGTCGTGCCATTAAAGTGCACGACCGTTCACTTTTAAAATCCTGTTCACCATACCGAGTGACATCATCAAGTCTTGGTCCGGTCTTCGTATCCGCATGGTCATTCCGCAGACTGCACGAGCGTGCATTGCCGAGAATAGGCTGGCACGAACATCTGAACGGGCAGTGCATTTCCGAGCTGGGGTGAGTCATCGAATCCGCACGGGTGCCACCAGACTGTACGGTCGTTCGGTTCCGAGATGGGCTTGCACTCCTGATCGCACTTGCTGTGCAATGCCAGGATGAGCTCAGTTGTCGGATCCGCACGATGGTGCCACCAATTGCACGACCGTGCAACTCGCCCAGGTCAGAATTCTTCACAGAAAGTTCGCAGTTCTGCCGTTTCTCCCGGAAATCCTCGTTTTCATCATCTTCTTGTTTGGCACGCTGTTTTAGGCCTGTAAACACAAATACACCAAATTAAGTATCCGATTCACGGTTTTACGGCCAAAAATGCGTAAAATGGGAGTAAAATAGGGGAATAAAGTGTGTGTAATTTAACGAATATCAAACCTCCCCACACTTGAACCTTGCTTGTCCTCAAGCTAGCTAAAACTAAAATGCAATAAAAGATAGATCCTAACGAGAACAAATATTTACAAAATACCTACTAATTATACAAACATACGGTTAGCCAGTTTTTTGAAACACAACATCATGTGATTCAAACCAAACAAGCACATGCAAATATATGTTTAGATAACCAAAAAGCCGTGACTTCACTTTCGATTGACTTTACACGCTAATATTCACACACCTCACATTGTTCACACACACTCGGTTATATTTGTGAAACATATATAAAATGTGTATGTGCAAACACTCAATGCCTCATCAATGAAACGTGTAATATCATAAGCTTGTCACAAGATCTCATCTCCACCAACTAACACGCGAAAAAGTGCAAATCAAGAGGTCTTTATGGGTTGTAACGATAGGGTTGGGTGAAGGGTATGGAATGGGAATTTTAAAGTAACAAAATGGTTAAAACTCGTTAGTAGCGTTTAATAACCGTAAAACAATAGAACTATACATACTAATGCCTTTAAAAAGGCGACTTTTGTGATATCGAGCTCATCAACGAAATTTCATCATTTTAGCATTTAAAATTGTTCGAATTTTGTCGACTTCACCCTATTTTAGGGTGTTTGATTTTCTGATTTTTCTGATTTCTTCTTTTTTTTCATATAAATATAATCTAATAGCTTTGTACAATGAACAACAAACTACAAGAAACGCTAGTTAAACGATTTTTAACCGAGTTTTAACACAAAAGGTTTAAAAATAAAAAGGCTAAATTTGGCTAAGTGGGTGATTTTGTTGGGTAAACAAAGGAAAACACGGGAAAGGCTCAACATGGTTAATCCTAATGGGTAACTTAGGGTTTAGGGAAACATAACACAAAAGAAAAGGCTAACAACAAAGGGGTTTTCTAGGTGCCTCTATCACTTCTACACAATTTCGCAAGTTTATGGTCTTAACAAGCATGCTAGCGACAAGTTCTAAACTACACGTGACATCCGGCTCACTCCTACTCTGAAATGAACAAACATATAACAATTTTAGGGCTCAAATATGCTCACATAACGGAAGGAATGGGTAAAAGTGTGAAAATTATCATGCAAGTCTTTCTTTGTTTGTCACGCTTTCTAGTTATCTTTTTCAAAATTTATTTGGCTTGTCGGGTTTTTATCATATCCGAAGCTTTCTAAAACACAACCAACCGGTTTATTTACTAAAAATATATACAATTTACTGATATTTTTGATTGATTTTTCTGATTTTTATTATTTTTTTTTTTATTTTTTATATATATATAAGGACAAACAAAGTCAAAATGTTAAACCCCCTCCCCACACTTGAACTTCGCATTGTCCCCAATGCGAAACCCGAAATATAGAGAAAAAGGAGAATAACACTCCCCTGAAGATGATTTAGATGAAACGAGACTTCAAAGCTGAATCTGTGGTGTGCTCCGGTCTAAGACGTGCTAGCCAAACTCAAACAAGGCACAGCAAATCTGTAAGTATGTCACAAGGCACAACAAATCAAAACAGAAGGCAGAGACAATCTAAACTCAAACAAACCATAATTTACATAAAGAAAAGAAGTACTAAATATCCAAACATAGACCATGGGTGTTTGAAATGAAAACCAAAATGAAACACCCAAAAACATACTACTGAAATAACATAACCACCAACTCAGCACTCCCTCTACTGCTCCTCATCGGCACCTCCTCCTGTGCCTGATGGCCCAGCCCCACTATAGTCACCAGGGTTCCCAAATGGGAACTGTGGGGGCTCACCAAAGTAATTAGGGTAGGCATTCTGAAGCCTTCCAAATATGTATGAGAACCCAGCATGCACCTCCTGGCGTATGAACTCCTGGTTCGCCCTAATCGCCTCCTGGTTCGCCCGCAGCTGCTCATGACTAACACGCAGCTGCTCTAAACTGGCCCTCTGCTGCTCGTGGCTGATCTGCATCTGCTGGAACTGGCCATAGAACTCCGGATACGAAAGGATGCCGGGAGGCCAATGCTCGTAATGTGAGGAGTGGTGCTGCCATGGTGAGTGTGGTGGCGTGTGTGTTGGCTCTTCATGATCATGCTGCTCCCCCATAACCTCATCCTCATTCTCCACTAGGAATGGAGGCAACGGGTCCCAGACCTCGTTGTCCAACCCCTTTAACCGATCCCCATGGTCCGTCTCTGCTATAATCCCCACGGCTTTCAAAGAGCGGATGTCAACATAAGTACCCTCGGTAACCAAACTAAGACCCTGAACCACCTCGTCAGTCATGATACCCATGTTGTGAGCGATTTGGGTCACATATTGACCACCATGTGTCTGACTGCTAGCGGTTCTACCCGAACTATGCACAAAGTACTCAGCCATCCGCGCGGTGAGGTTGATGTGTACCCCCTGCTAGCGCATAAAGAAATATAATATCCGGTGTTGGACAGTTTCCCAAACTGTCCATGCGCCCAGCTATGGTATGGCTGAAGATGTGGTGCATAACTCTGTGCAAAGGGTCTCGTAACCTTGAAGCTTTGGATACCCGAGGATCATACGGCCCGCCAACTGCAACTCGCCCCCAAAACTCACCTCGCTCGTCTTCGCTGGGGAAGGTTGATTGATTTGTGAAGAACTCGGAATTCATGTCTTCATCGGTGTAGATACCGAGTCTTCGTCCTAACCTTCCCACGGTCCAGTTGTGCCACCTTCCACCCAACCTAAAATTTATTCTTTTCTTGTGGCGGAAATCTGGATTCCTACTCGCTTTGGGCTTGTCATACGAGTAGGTAGCGAAGAACTCTAGCGTAAGCTCTAGATAAATCGGATGGTCGATGTTGACCAAACGCGCAAGCGGAATTGTTAACATGTTTTCAAGCTGGTAACATTGGTTTAATTCAGTCATAACATCCCAATCCAACCTTCTAGGGATGCCGAATTGATTCCACCTTTGCCATAGTGCATTAAGTTTCGGAATGCAAAGATTTTCTCGGGCGTCGTTTTTATTGAATTGGAGAAACAGATGGTTCATCTGCATGAGGGATGACAGTTAGAACAATAGAAGCAGAAAAAATATCATTCGGAACAGCCGAACACACAGTTATGAAGCTACTGTCTTGCTGATCTGGGCAATTCGCACGAGGGTGCGACCAGCCGCACGGTCGTGCGTCACCGAGAATCAACAATGGTGATCGGCAATTGTCGGACTTGCACGGCGTGCAATCAATGGCACCCCCGTGCATCACCGAGACCATAGCAGAGATTGTGATCAACCGCAACTGAACAACCGTTCCACCTGTGGAACGACCGTGCGACTCCGTTTTCTGCAGATTTCGAACCCCCGAACCAGAACAGCCAGATTCTTCTGAAAATTATAAAATTTTTGGCAAACAGGGGTTGGAAATCCGCCCTGATGTTCATGAATTACATTATTCTTACAAGGGCTAGGGTTTTGATTTGCTTATGAAGAGAACCCCAAAAAACCTTGAAGAAATCGGAGAATCTAAGCCTAGACAAGGGTGAAACTGAAAATCGAAGAGAAAAAACATATCATGCGAAAGGATCTGAGAAACCATGCGAAAAATCATGCGATTTTGGGGAAAACTCGGTCTGGAACGGCTGGTGCAGATAGGGTTTCGCGAATGAGAATGGGGGTTGCAGATAAGGGCTTTTATATAGCACAAATGACCAAACTGCCCTTGGCCTGTCGCACGGTCGTGCGACCAGACGCACGGTTGTGCGTCTCCGACTTTGACCGATCCTGGTGCGTTGACCTCGGTAATGCAATAAGGGTGCGACTCAAGGTGCTGGCTCACAACCGCACGGTCGTGCGGTCTGTGGCACGGTCGTGCCAAATCTGCAGATGTGTCTGTTTGCTGCGGAACCCATATCCAGCATCCGTTTTGACCGTTTTCACCATTTTTACCATCCGTAAACTGTTTTAACATCATTCTAACATAGAACCTTCGCTTGGCATGTTTAAAAACTGTACAAACCTACGAAATCTACAAAACATGCCAAAAACACATAAAAACGGCAAAAACACAAAAAAGGACAATTTTACCCCTAAAGCGCCAAAGACGCTCTTGCTACATTTTTTATCCTCGAGTCAGTAGTGTAGACTCTCCTCCCCACACTTATGATGCGTGCGGGACGTGGAGTTTGATAACCTCCACCGCCGACTCCATCGGCCCGGCAACGTAAAGCTTCAAACGATGCCCATTTACCTTGAAAATAACGCCGTCCGCATTCTCTATTGCAACAGTCCCATATGGAAATACCTCTTTTACCGTGTACGATCCTGTCCAATGTGAATGTAATTTTCCCGGAAATAAACGCAACCTCGAGTTGTAGAGAAGAACAAGATCGCCCGCTTGGAATTGTTTATGGTCCTTCAAGCATTTGTCATGCAATCTCTTGGTGCGCTCTTTGCATAACACGGAGATTTCATAGGCATGTTGTCGTAGCCCTTCCAATTCATGAATCTGAAGGAACCGGGCTTAACCTCCGGTTTTTAGATCCAGATTTGCCGTTTTTAGAGCCTACATCGCTTTGTGCTCCAACTCCACAGGTAAATGACAAGCTTTTCCGTAAACGAGCCTATAGGGAGTAGTCCCAATAGGGTTCTTGTAAGCCGTACGGAAAGCCCACAATGCTTCATCTAGTTTGTCCGACCAATCCTTGCGGTTTGCACCAATCGACCGCTCAAGGATCCTCTTCAGCCCCCGGTTCGTGACCTCCACCTGCCCGCTTGTTTGTGGATGATAGGGTGTGGATAAACGGTGATGCACACCATAACGGGACAAAGTTCTCTCAAGCTGTGTATTGCAAAAGTGGGTCCCTCTGTCACTGATAAGCGCCTTCGGTGCACCAAACAGGGCAAACAAACTCTTCAAAAATCTCACGACTACCTTGGCATCATTGGTGGGTAAGGCCTGTGCCTCTGCCCACTTTGATACATAATCAACCGCAACCAGGATATATTTGTTTCCTCGTGAGGGGGGAAATGGTCCCATGAAATCTATCCCCCAAATATCAAAGACTTCACAAACCTGTATCCAATTCTGAGGCATTTCATCATGTGCTGATATATTTGCTGCCCTCTGGCAGGCATTGCACACTCTGACCCAACTCTGCGCATCACGGAATATTGTCGGCCAATAAAACCCGGAGTCAAGCACCTTCTTAGCGGTGAAATTGGCTCTATGGTGGCCTCCGGTAGGTCCCTCGTGCCAGTGGCGCAGAATGTCAGTCGCCTATTTCCCTGAAACGCATCTTCTTATCACCTGATCTGCACCAACCCTAAATAATAAAGGGTCATCCCAAATGTAGTGCTTGACGTCCGAAAAGAATTTCCTCTTCTGTTGGTGAGTCAACCCTTTAATCAAAATCCCGAAAGCAAGATAGTTCACAAAGTTGGCGAACCAAGGTGACTCATCGCATATCTCAACGCTCATCAACGACTAGTGTGGGAAATTGTCATTGATTGAATCCCAATGCGTGTCCTTGATGTCTCCATGCTCCAACCGAGAAAGATGGTCAGCCGCTACATTCAACGCACCCTTTTTTTTCTTGAATTTCGATATCAAACTCCTGCAGCAATAAGATCCATCTGATGAGACGCGGTTTAGCGTCCTGTTTGCTGAAAAGATATCTGATGGGTGCGTGATCAGTATACACGATTGTTTTTGAAAGCACCAAATACGATCTAAATTTGTCAAATGCGAAAACAACCGCCAAGAGCTCTTTTTCTGTCGTGGTATAGTTCTCCAGAGCGTCGTGAAGAGTCTTGCTCGCATAATAGATCGAGTGAAAGTGCTTTTCTTTCTTTTGTCCCAAAACGGCCCCTATAGCGATATCGCTCGCGTCGCACATAATTTCAAATGGCAGACTCCAGTCAGGTGAAACCAAAATAGGGGCCTCAATCAACTTTTGCTTGAGAAGGTTAAAAGCCCTCAAGCAGTCATCCCTAAAGATAAACGGAGCGTCTTTCTCCAACAGACGGGTCATGGGCCTAGCGATTTTCAAAAAATCCTTTATGAATCGCCTGTAGAACCCCGCATGACCAAGAAAGCTCCGAATCGCTCTCACAGAGGTGGGAGGCGGAAGTCGTGAAATTATATCAACTTTAGCTAGATCGACCTCCATACCAGCACGCGAAATCTTATGTCCCAAAACTATGCCTTCTCTTACCATGAAGTGGCACTTTTCCCAGTTTAGGACCAGATTCGTCTCTTCGCACCTCTTCAACATTTTCTTCAAATTTTCCAAACAATGATCGAAGGAATCTCCAAATACCGAAAAGTCATCCATGAAAACCTCCATAGAATTCTCGATCATATCATGAAAAATTGCAACCATGCATCTCTGGAAGGTCGTCGGTGCATTACACAACCCAAAAGGCATCCTCCAATAGGCGAATGTGCCGAAGGGGTAGGTAAAGGTAGTCTTCTCCTGGTCCTCAGGAGCAATAGGAATTTGAAAGTACCCAGATAACTCGTCCAAGAAACAGTAATACGACTTCCCCGACAGACGTTCCAACATTTGGTCGATGAATGGAAGCGGGAAGTGATCTTTACGAGTAACATTGTTGAGTTTGCGGTAGTCAATGCAAACTCGCCACCCAGTGACGGTACGGGTAGGAATAACTTCATTCCTATCATTTGAAACTACAGTAATACCTCCTTTCTTGGGTACTACCTGCACTGGACTCACCCACACAGAGTCAGATATAGGATAAATCAACCCGGCATCCAACAACTTAATCACCTCTTTCTTGACCACGTCTTGCATGTTTGGATTCAACCGCCTCTGAGGCTGTGCACAAGGCTTGTACTCGTCTTCCATTAGAATCTTGTGAGTATAAAAAGAAGGATTGATGCCCTTGATATCCATAATCTTCCACGCAATGGCTTTCTTATGAAGTCTAAGAACCTCGAGAAGCTTCTTCTTCTCCTCTTTCACCAGTGATGCTGAAATAATGACCGGAAAGTGACACTCCTCATCCAGAAATGCATACTCGAGATGTGGCGGGAGTTCATTCAACTCCAAAGATGGCGGATCTTCAATCGAAGGTTTTGATTTCTCATCTTCTACATGGCCAATTTCTAGAAATCGCTCCGGACTATGGGAACCATCGTCACCAATCTGATAGACTGGCTGCTCGAAATCGTGGCCCTCCTGCGTAATGCCAATCAGGTCCCCACACGACAGACGTGTGTCCGAATCAATCTCGTCAATAGTGCCTTGGAAATGAGAGCACACACATGCGTCGACAATGTCGACATAATAAAGCATGTCATCGTGACTTTGCGGATGCTGCATTGATCTTTTAATATTAAATGTCATGTGCTCGTCATTTACTCGGAGCGTGATTTGGCCAGCTGCCACATCAACAATCGTCCTGGAAGTGTTGAGGAACGGATGCCTAAGTATCAATGGCACTTTTGAATCTTCGTCCATGTCAAGAATAACAAAATCCACGGGGAAAACAAATTTATCGATTTTAACAAGCATGTTTTCAACAAATCCACGCGGATATTTGATTGAACGGTTTGCCAGTCGAATGCTCATTCTAGTGGGTGACGGCTCACCCAGATCCAGTTTAGTAAAAACCTTATAGGGCATAAGGTTGATACTCGCTCCCAAATCAGCCAATGCATGGCTAACAGACATGTTTCCTATCAAGCAAGGGAGCGTGAAACTGCCCGGATCTCCCATCTTCGTGGGAAGACAGTTTTGCAGAATGGCAGAACAACTTTCATTCATTACCACACAGGATATATCCTCGAGATTCTGTTTATTCGAGAGGATGTCCTTTAAGAATTTCGCATACTTTGGCATCTGGGCCAGGGCTTCAACAAACGGTATGTTTATGTGTAGTTGTTTAAACAATTCAAGGAACTTACCGTATTGTTCTTCGTTTTTCTGTTTCTTAAGCCTGCCTGGATATGGAACTGGAGGAGTGTACTGTTTAACTGGCTCCTGGACTTGCGCTGTACTTGCTGGGCCTCGCCTGGCTTGCACCTCGTCCTGAGCATCAGTCGGGACCGCTTCATCGATCGGTGGTGAGTCCGATACGGTGGGTCCTGTAGCCTTGCCACTCCTGGTCATAACAGCATTTACATGCCCACGCGGATTTGGCTCCGTATTGCCCGGAAGACCACCTGGGGGTCTTTCAGACATCATCTTCGCCAGCTGACCAACCTGGTTCTCGATATTCTGAATCGAGGCTTTTTGACTCCGTATTTCTCCTTCATGGGCTAGAAAATGATCTTTGCTTTGTTGGTATCGTTTTTCAGCCAACTGATTTGCACTCGTAGAGCTAGAAAGGAGCTTAGCCATTATATCCTCCAACTTTGAACTTGACTGAGGGGCCTGCTGCTGGGAGCTACTCCCGGCGCACTGATCTTGGTACGAATATAGACGAGCCTGGAAAGATTGGTTGTAAGGTTGGAATTGCTGACCGTGAGCCTGCTGCGGCGCTGGAGCGCGCTGGGCAAATCCTAGTGGGTTCTGATTACCCACATTCGCTCACCACCCGAAATTTGGGTGATTCCTCTATCCCGAGTTGTATGTGTTGCTGTACGGGTTGTTCTGCGGCCTCACCTGGTTACTCACGAAATCTACTTCTTCTTGGCCCTCATATACAACTCCCTGAAAGCATGCACCAAGCTCGTGTGACACTCCGCACTGGTCACACCCTGTGCTAGCTTGCGCAGCTATCTGAGACTTATCAGATTTCGCCGAAAGAGCTGAGATTTGTGCAGTAATGGCCGTGTAATCGTCCACAGCGTGAACTCCTGGGCGAGATGATGATGATGATGATGATGTCCGGCCTCTATCTCCTTCCCGACGTGAGCTAGACTTCAATGCAGCCTTTTCGATGATAGCATAGGCTTCATTTGGCGTCTTTGTTCCTAGGTCGCCTCCTGCATTCACATCTAATCTCTCCTGCGTGCTGTAACTAAGCCCTTGATAAAACGTCAAGACCAGTTGTCTTTTGGAGAAGCCATGATGTGGAACATCAAGTAACAAATCCTTAAATCGCTCCCAGGCCACGTGCAACGACTCTCCCTCATCTTGGCGAAAGGTCACAATCCGGTTTCGTAGCTTGGTTGTTTTCTCAGGTGGAAAATATTTTTGCATAAATAGCTCCGCCAGCTCATTCCAGGTCCTGATGGACCCAGTTGGAAGTGACATAAGCCAAGCTCTAGCTTTGTCACGCAATGAGAATGGAAACAACCTCAACCGAACTACATCCTCCGAAACACCTCTAATCCTGAACGTCGAACAAACTTCGAGAAAAGCAGCTATATGTCTTCCGGGGTCTTCATGCTTACGCCCGTCAAACTGCACCGAATTCTGCACCATATTAATAATACTAGATTTAATTTCAAAATTAGGTGCGTCTATAGTAGGTTGCATAATGCTCGGCTCCAAGCCTGCTCCTCCGGGCTGGTTCGATTCATTCAATGGTCGCTCGTCGTCCGCCAAGATTGCATTTACTTCGTCCCCTGAGCCGTCGGCTTCAGCGGGTACCACCTGCTCGTTCTCACCAGCTGCGAGTAGCAGCGCTACCGCGCGGGATCTTTCGCCAAGACGTCTCCTCAGATCACGCTCGGGCTCGTCTGAAGGCTCAGCAGTGTCGGGAGTGGGGGTTGAGGACATCAACCTGCAAACGCAAAAGATGACACAATTAATATTTTATTATTATAATAATGCTGTTTTTTTCGCTGCTGTAATAAAACAGAATTTTTATAAATAGGGATTTAAAATTTTATATGAATTCAAATACGGGCCCGAAATTTTATAAAATTAAAACAAGTAAAGTAATCGAATCGGCTAGTATAAAAATGAATTTTTTGGAGCCGAAAACTCAAAGAATAAATGAATAATTAGTTCGAATTCGAACAAAGAAATGGAATAAAAATTCCACAAGTGTTTAAAAAGAACTTGAAAACGAATAAATTAAATAAAAAAAAACAAGAAATATTAACAAATAAATAAACGAATAAATAATCAATAAAATATTCACAAATATTCACAAGTATGTACACCAATAAAATAATGACTCGGGTCGTTCCTAAAGCTCGCCACATCCTCGGCAACGGCGCCAAAAACTTGACGTGTGCGCGTTTATACATGTTTTTACAAAGAATCTTACACACGATTCGGTTTTAAATTTATAAAAATGATTTATACTTCAACAATAAAACACACACGAAAGGGCAAGTGTACCCCATCATATATGTAGTAAAGCATCGGTAAGAAACAAGTGTCGATCCAAGGACGTGGGCGGAGGAAAAATACTAAACCTTTGCCATTAAATTACCGGTAGAAAGATAAGAGTGATGTTTTTCTAAAAACTAAGATAAGCATAAACAAATATTTAAAAGAACATAATAGACTCCAAATAAGAAAATAAATAAATAGCCTTGCTTTATGCACAACCAAAGTATATGAACTAAGTCGGTTTTGTCACTTGAAACATTTGATCAATTCTCCATTTTCAAGACAATTAGTATCCCTTTCGGGAATCCTAACATGACAATCATTCAGAAAGCTAAAACGATAAACACACTTTAACCACCTAAGATTGTTCTTTAACGTGCAATTGATAAATGTCTATGAAAATCCCCTAAAGATAAGTTAGTCATCCGTTAAGAGTTTTCTAACCTCACTTAATCAAGGAAAGTGACACCGATAAACACAATCCAACCACCAAGACAAGCATAAACTAGATTAAATCACAACCGAGTTCATTTTACAAATCTTGCACATGAATTCACCAAGATGGCAATTTTGGCCTAAACTACTAACTAAGCTAACAATTCATGGCAAGAATTCATAACAACACCATTTAACCCATTAAGGATCTTACGTGAGGGAAATCTTTCTTGATTAACAATAATTACCCCTTATTAACCCACTAACCATTTCTAGTATCATGGTGCAGACATTTGACACAAGTTAAACAAGTTCAAAGTCTACTAATACATGATTAATTAAGCTTCATCTTTCAATTATCTCAACTAACCATATACCAATCATCCAAGATAATTACTTATAATCAAGAAACCAATGATGTGTGTAAAATGCAACATATAAATTACATCAATTATGGCATAAAACTAACCCTTTTTTAGTACTAATCTTGGAAAAAGTGTGCTTTTGTCTTCCTTTTGTATTTTCATAATTAAAAGAGCTCAAATTAACAAAAGAAGCAAAAAGACAGCTAAATCTAACATAAATACAAGAAAAGGAACAAACGTGACATGCCCGACCCCACGACAGCATCTTCCCAAGCAAAACAAGACGACAGAAGACGGAACACGCCCCGTGCTCACTAAGCACGGGGGCGTGCCCAAGTGTCAGCAGAAAAGACAAAGTGGTAGAAGCTTCCATCGCCCACCACGGGGCCGTGCTCAGCGGACACGGGGCCGTGGTCAACTATAAGATTCGCAGAATCCAGGCAAATCTTGATAGTACAGATATGCTTCTGCACAGGAGGTCGTGCTCAGCGGACACGGGGGTGTGGTCAACTAATACAGACAAACTGCATTTAATGAAGAAAGAGAATGATGTGGACACGTGGTCGTGCCCAATGGACACGGGGCCGTGCCCGAGCTTCTGTTCAGCCTATAAATAGGAGTGCTTGGCTCAAGCTCAAACCATCCCTTGGCACACCACCTCTCTCACACTTCACCCACCACCACCATAACACCATCATCCATTGTCCATCATAGAGTGTGTGAGTCGTCTCGAGATCCAAGATTGATCGTAAGAGTTCTTGACAATCAAGGCCATGTTTGCCTAAGTCTCTTACATCACTTGGTGAAGACAAGGTGTTTAGTGTAATACTTTTTATTTTTAATCTTTTCGCACTTTTTAATTGGTTATGTATTAATGACTTTAATAACTAGTTTCTTATGTTGAAGGTGATTTTTCCTTATCGTTTGTCCGTGGTGTCTTGGCATTATTTTACTGTCTATATAAAATAAAAGATTTTCACCATTCATATCTCCACGGTCTATATGGAGGTATGTTGGCTACCTGGTCGGGGGTTAAGGGAACGGTTTGGTAAAAGTCTTGCCTTCTTCAGTGTATAGATCCTGCAAGGACCTAGGTCAAATTTAGTAGGACCTCCTTCAATACTTAACGGTATTGGATGGCGGGGGTCCAAACTCTTTGATCCCCTCATATGTAAGCTACTATTAATACTTTAACCCGGCTACTTAGGACTGTATCCCTGCTGACTCAGACTACTTAGCCGAGGGTAACGTCACCTTCAAAAGAGGGGCCTACCATAATATGCATTAATAACTTAATTAATTATCTTTCAATAATCCGACCCTTTAGGATTGTATCCTTGCTGACTCAAACTACTGGGTTGAGGGTAACGTCACCTTCAAAAGAGGGGCCTACTACAATAACTAAGATAATCTCTTAAATAGTGCAAAAGTGTGGAAATAATCAAAGGTTACACTAAACATGAGTCGGAGCCAAGTGATTCATCTTGTCTATCTGTTTTTATTTTCAGCATTTTTAGTTATTTTTTATCTTTTCTAGTTTAAAACCTTTTTCTAAACTTTTGATTTGATTAGACGTTAAGGATAAACCGGTACTAAAAGCTCTTGTGTCCTTGGACGACCTCGGTATCTTACCAACACTATACTACGCTCACGATGGGTGCACTTGCCCATATGTGTGTCTAGTGTTACTAAATATCATGTTTTATAAATTTAAAACTTGGCTAAAGAAAGTGTAAAAGGGCTTAAAATATACTTAAACTTATATACACACTTCACACGCATCAAGTTTTTGGCGCCGTTGCCGGGGACACAAGGATTTTTCTTATTTTTTTATTTTTTTTAGGGTTTTTCTTAATTTTTCAGTTTCTGCAGAGCTCAGCACGGGCCGTGCCCAGCATTGTTACTGGCAGTTTTTATTTTCCGAGTTACAGAGAGCTGAGCACGGGGCCGTGTCGGTGCAACACGGGGCCGTGTCCAACTTCCCAGTAACAGGGATCCGGAAAACAATCACTGTATCTCCGACCACGGGCCGTGTTCGCTGAACACGGGGTCGTGGTGAACCTTCTGACCAACGTTCTTTTCTATTTTTATTGCAGGACTTGGAACCCAGGCGCCACATTTAAACTTCCTACGTAGTGTATGAGCTCCAGTTCTAATAGAGACATAAAAGAACCTCTAGAAGAACCCGAACGCTTTCTCAGAAAAAGACTTAAAGCTAAAAACCAAGAGAAAGTTTCGAGGGACCCACTTCCAATGGCGGACCAACGTACCCTCATGGATAACCTACGACCCACTGTAGGTAATCTCGGCGCCGCTATCAATGCACCGAATGTCGAAGCCAATAACTTCGAACTTCGGCCACATTTGATACAAATGCTTCAAAACTCCGCAACCTTCCATGGGCTTGCGTACGAGGATCCCCATCTACATATTACTAATTTCTTAGAAATATGTGATACCTTTCGGATCAATGGAGCATCAAACGACGCCATCCGCCTTCGGATGTTTCCATTTTCACTAAAAGACCGAGCAAAGGATTGGCTTAACACCCTCCCAGTTGGCTCGGTAAACACCTAGGATGAACTAGCCCAAAAGTTTCTATATAAGTATTTCCCTCCTGCTAAAACGGCAAAATTAATGACTGAAATTAATACATATTCACAAGAAGATGGGGAATCCTTATATGAATCTTGGGAAAGGTTTAAGGAGCTACTAAGAAAGTGTCCTCATCATGGTCTTGTGGTATGGCAACAAGTATCCACTTTCTACAATGGGTTGTTGCCACACACAAGACAAACACTTGATTCTAGCTCCGGGGGACTTTTAGGTAATCGTCGCCCAAATGAAATATATAATCAAATTGAGGAAATTGCTCAAACCAATTTTCAATGGCACACTCCCCGAGACAATAAATCTATTGCCCCGGGCGCCCATAAGGTTGATGAAAGCACTTCTTTACAAGCCCAAATCGAGGCCCTTTCTTCAAAAATCAAAAAGTTAGAAATGGCAAAAACGGCCTCGGTTATGGCTTGTGAAGGATGTGGTGGGCCACATGAAAATTGGAGTTGTATGAAAGAATTAGATGATCAAACGGAAACGGTAAACTACATTGATAATAGACCTAGGCTGTCGGGTCCTCCAACGGGTACCTACAACCAAGGATGGCGTAACCACCCTAACCTTGGTTGGAGAGATCCCGGCAATAGTAGTAACCAACAAAACCAACGAACTAACTTTCAACAACCACAAAACTTTTCTCAACAACAAGGTGGACGAGAAAGGCTTGAAGATACTGTGTCTCGCCTCATCTCTGACACCGAAAAGAAAAACTCGGATCGATTTTAGCAATTGGAATCGAATTTTAGAAATTAACAAGCTAGCATTCAAAACATTGAAAAACAATTAAATCAAGTAGCTCAAAATTTCTCCGAGAGACCACAAGGCGTGTTACCAAGCAATACCGAACCCAACCCAAAAGCGCAAGTACATCTCATCACATTGAGAAACCGAACCGTGGGTGCCGAGGAGGCTCCATTACCGCCAGCAAAAAGAAGCCAATCCAGCCAAACCACGACTCCACCCGTGCCCCAACCAGAAAAGGCTTCTCCACCAAATCAAGAGCCCACCAAGACTCCTCCGGTTCCATGCCCCGGTCGGTTAATTCGCCAAAAGACCGATGAGCAATTCGCAAAGTTCAAAATTTACTAAAACAATTGCATGTTAATATTCCTTTTATCGAGGTCCTAACCCAAATGCCTAAATATGCAAAATTTATGAGGGACTTCCTCACTCACAAAAGGAAAATTGAATCATTGCAATTAGTTAACTTAGGCGAAGAATGCTCCGCCTTAGTACTCAACAAACTCCGGCAAAAGAAAATTGATCCTGGAAGCTTCACGATTCCTTGCTCGATTGGGGAATCCCCGATTCGCAATGCACTAGCCAATCTTGGGGCTAGCATTAACCTCAAGCCCTCATCAATGTTCAACTGACTCGGCTTAGGAAAAACGAGCCCTACAAAGATGAGCATACAACTTGCCGACAGATCCGTCAAATTTCCACAAGGTGTCGCTGAAAATCTATTGGTCAAAGTCGACAATTTCGTCTTTCCGGCCGACTTTGTCATACTAGACATGGAAGGAGACACCGATGTCCCCCTCATCCTCGGGAGGCCATTTCTAGCCACCGCCCAAGCAGTGGTGGATATGAATGACGGAACACTAACATTGAAGTTTGGGGATGAGGAAGTGAAGTTTGGAGTTGGAAAGAGAGTAGAAGACGAAGACCCGGTCAACTACATGAAGGTCATAGACTCAAGCTTGGATGACGCTCTCCGACAGTGTAGCATGGGATGCGAAACATCCCACTTGGGTAACATATGACTAGGCTTTGGGTCTAGCCAAGGACCCTTATAAACATGGTGCACCACGGAGGCATTCCGTGGAACTATCCTTAGTTTAGCTTAGATTAATTTTTTTTTATGTTTTCTAGTTTAGTTTTAATTTTCAGGAATAAAACACACTCGGGATGGCAAATGATAACAAAGGAAACTTGAACCAGCACCCCATACAGGAAAACAGGGCCATCCGACAAAACTTTCTTCTTTACAGCAGGTTCAGCACAGGCCGTGTCCGCCCAACACGGCCCCGTGCTGCACAGTCTACAGAAAATACCCAGTTCAGGTAAACTGGACACGGGCCGTGTTCACCCAACACGCCCTCGTGTCCAGGCTTCTGTTTCTCCTTTTCCATTTTGCTACTAGCACTTGATCACGGGGCCGTGCCCGGACAACACGAGGCCGTGTCCAGCGCCCAGTAACACAAATCTTTGCTTTTTCACACCCTTTTATACATTCAATCAACCTAAAAACTTATTTTTGGGACACATTGAGGACAATGTGTAATTTAAGTGTGGGGGGGATGCTAAAACCTTGAATCTTGCAAGTCCTAACTACAAGCCTTACACAAAACTCTATTGGAACCGCTAATCACCCCAAATTTTTTCAAAAATTTTCATTTGTTTTACTTGTCTAGGTTTAACTCGGGAAATTCAAGTTCTAAAAAGGTTATATTTTTATAAATTTACAACCGATAGCGTCGTGATAAAAAGAACCAACATAAGAAAATTATGAAACGGCATGACAAGCTTAGTTAAAATTTGATTATATATACTTGATCACATAAAAACCCATTCCCACAAAAGTGAGTTTTGAGCCTTTATTGAGCATACAAATACATATCATTAAACTAAATGCTCATTTTTCGTTTCTTGTGTGAATAGCCGCTTGGTTCTTACGACTATAGAACTTGCCACGACGATACATTCCCGGTCCTTACCAACTTAAACCCGAGTAAGTAAATGATGGAGGCATTAGGACTAACCCTTTTTATTTCTACACCATTATTTTTCTTTTTTTAACCACCTACCCAAAATCCCCCTAGTTAACCCCTTTTGAGCCTAAACTTTTTCATTTCTTAACCCAAACCAAACACCCTTTCACCCACCAAAACCTTTTTATTTTTAACCCTTTGTTTTAGTAACAAGCTCGGTTTTTCGTATGACTTAGAAAATATATATATATATATATATATATATATATATATATATATATATATATATATATATATATATATATATATATATATATTGTTGATGATGAAGCAAAAGAAATAAACAAACAAGTTCATCAAAAATAACTTTGTTTGAATAATAGCTTCATCAAAATAAAAATTGCAAAAATAAAAAGTCTTTCGAAAACCGATGCTTTTTACGTTTTTCGCCCTTTTCTACTAACCACTAACCCAACCACCTACCTTTAACCCAAGCCTAACCCTTCACCCAAAAGTCCTCTTGATATTTACAAAGGTATATAGTTAAAAAGGAGGAGGATTGATTGCTTGGCAAGCCTATGGTAGAAGTAAGTTACATGCCGCTCTCGAGTGATTCACTAAAATACATCTTCGGCAGAGTGTTGAGTGATCCCCCGTGAGGTATGTGAACTTGTATATAAATAGAATTTTAAAGAGGCATGTTATGCCCTAATAAGTAATTTATCTTATGAAGAGTTTTAAATAAATCATGACGAATAGGATTGTAAATAAATAAAAATAAAACTTAATAAGGAATCTTGGAAATCCCGACACTCTATGACAAGCCCAAAAAACCTTCTCTTCTACCCATTCCATTTGGGAGTGTAAAGCCACATTATAAAGAGTTTTGCTTGAGGACAAGCAAAGATTCAATTGTGGGGGTATTTGATGTGTGTAAAATGCAACATATAAATTACATCAATTGTGGCATAAAACTAACCTTTTTTTAGTACTAATGTTGGAAAAAGTGTGCTTTTGTCTTCTTTTTGTATTTTCAGGATAAAATGAGCTCAAATTAACAAAAGAAGCAAAAAAGACAGCTAAATCTAACATAAATACAAGAAAAGGAACAAACGTGACATGCCCGACCCCACGACAGCATCTTCCCAAGCAAAACAAGAAGACAGAAGACTGAACACGCCCCGTGCTCACTAAGCACGGGGGCGTGCCCAAGTGTTAGCAGAAAAGACAAAGTGGTAGAAGCTTCCATCACCCACCACGGGGCCGTGCTCAGCGGACACGGGGCCGTGGTCAACTATAAGATTCGCAGAATCCAGGCAAATCTTGATTGTACAGATATGCTTCTGCACACGAGGTCGTGCTCAGCGGACACGAGGGCTTGGTCAACTAATACAGACAAACTGCATTTAATGAAGAAAGAGAAGGATGTGGACACGGGGCCGTGCCCGAGCTTCTGTTCAGCCTATAAATAGGAGTGCTTGGCTCTAGCTCAAACCATCCCTTGGCACACCACCTCTCTCACACTTCACCCACCACCCACCACCACCATAACACCATCATCCACCACCATCATCCATTGTCCATCATAGAGTGTGTGAGTCGTCTCGGGATCCAAGATTGATCGTAAGAGTTCTTGACAATCAAGGCCATGTTTGCCTAAGTCTCTTACATCACTTGGTGAAGACAAAGTTTCTAGTGTAATACTTTTTATTTTTAATCTTTTCGCACTTTTTAATTGGTTATGTATTAATGACTTTAATAACTAGTTTCTTATGTTGAAGGTGATTTTTCCTTATCGTTTGTCCGTGGTGTCTTGGCATTATTTTACTGTCTATATAAAATAAAAGATTTTCACCATTCATATCTCCACGGTCTATATGGAGGTATGTTGGCTACCTGGTCGGGGGTTAAGGGAACGGTTTGGTGAAAGTCTTGCCTTGTTCAGTGTATAGATCCTGCAAGGATCTGGGTCAAATTTAGTAGGACCTCCTTCAATACTTAACGGTATTGGATGGCGGGGGTCTAAACTCTTTGATCCCCGCATATGTAAGCTACTATTAATACTTTAACCCGGCTACTTAGGACTGTATCCCTGCTGACTCAGACTACTTAGCCGAGGGTAACGTCACCTTCAAAAGAGGGGCCTACCATAATATGCATTAATAACTTAATTAATTATCTTTCAATAATCCGACCCTTTAGGATTGTATCCTTGCTGACTCAAACTACTGGGTTGAGGGTAACGTCACCTTCAAAAGAGGGGCCTACTACAATAACTAAGATAATCTCTTAAATAGTGCAAAAGTGCGGAAATAATCAAAGGTTACACTAAACACGAGTCGGAGCCAAGTGATTCATCTTGTCTATCTGTTTTTATTTTTATTTTCAGCATTTTTAGTTAGTTTTTATCTTTTCTAGTTTAAAACCTTTTTCTAAAATTTTGATTTGATTAGACGTTGAGGATAAACCGGTACTAAAAGCTCTTGTGTCCTTGGACGACCTCGGTATCTTACCAACACTATACTACGCTCACGATGGGTGCACTTGCCCATATGTGTGTCTAGTGTTAGTAAATATCGTGTTTTATAAATTTAAAACTTGGCTAAAGAAAGTTTAAAAGGGCTTAAAATATACTTAAACTTATATACACACTTCACACGCATCACCAACATCAATAAACAAGGGTGCAAACTAATCATCAAGGATTAACATAGAAAATGCTTCAAAGTGTCATTACAAACAAAATTAACATACTAATGGTTGTAATTAAGCAAGGGATACTAGTGTTTTTGCCCTTAGGCTTACAATAATACAAAATCGTCAATCTAAGTTGTAACACCCGTTCTTATAAATCAAGGTTTAACGTATATTTTGCGTAAATAATCATGTAATTAATGATTACATATACATCGGAAATACGGGTTTGTTAAAAAAACTTTTACAATTTAAGTGATATACTTAATGCGATTTAATTCGCCGTTTAGAATAACGACAAAACAATGTTGCGGAAGCTTTGTTTAACGTGTGTTCGGTTCTTGCTCGATGCTTGATCTTCATCCGGGACTCTCGACATTTACCTGTGATCAAAACCAACTTAAAGGTCAGTTTTGATAATTAAATAACTAATACAACGAGGAAATTAGGAAAATCCAACATTTATATCTTGATCCCAAAACAATAACTCAATTCTGACCTCCACCGTAACTTACGGTGGCACCGTAAGTTACGGTGGCCCCTGTGTTAGCATTTCCCTACCGTACTTCAGTAGTCTAGCACCGTAACCAAAACAGCTCCACCGTAACTTACGGTGGCACCGTAAGTTACGGTGGACCCTGCATCATTCCTTTCCTTTTTGCCGTTTTTGACACGAAAACTTTCGTATCTTTCGATCCACTTGTCCTTTTAACCTACCGTTTCTTCCTACGTGATTGTAATTTGATTCTCTATCATATGGAGTTAAAATCCAACATCCAACATAAATAAATATTGAGACTTTCAAGCCTTCGACTTGTTACCTTTTTATCGAATTTTACCCATTTATGCATTTTATCAAACAAACATATTTGTTTGATTCCTACATCACCTACACTTCTTCAAATTAATGTTATCTACCAGTTTAGGTTGTAATCACAGGTTTATTTCACAATTTAAACCCATTTTTGCTCGTATGCTTATTTTGACCCGTTAAGGGTATTTTAAGCACTTTAAAGCTTGAAATCGCTTTCATTCCCTTCTAGCGTTGTAGTTCTACATTTCTTATCTAGTAACCTCCCACTACAACTCTATATGTATTGGGTTTAATGTGGATATCTATATGTTCCGAGTTTTACCCCTCGGATTACCATTTTACGGCAAAGACTCATATAAAGCCCTTTGACCCAAAAATTTATGTTTTTCACTATCTAACTTATCCTAAGCATTTATATAATCATAAAACTTATTTCCGAACCACCTTTAAGGGTCGTTCATCCGAATTAGCTTACGAGGGCAATTTGGTCAATCTTCATCCTTCTTTAACTACAAGGGTCCTTTAAATACTTGATTGACCCAAAATCCAACCCTTTTAACTATAATCTTATTTATAAACCCCTTTGCTTCTAAAACACCATGATCATAATTCAATTTATTCGGTTTACCTTAAAGCTAACCAAATATCTACACTTTAACATTGTCTAACTCTTATAGAACTCCAAATTCTACATGATGAGTTGTGTTATTATACATACCTGGCTCGGATCAATAAATTGACCCGTTTCAATACCTTGCCTTAGTAACCGCTAAGCAATAGCGATGTACTTATCCATTTGCTATTTATTCCTATAACATGTAACTCGACAAACCATTAGACAATATTGTCAAAGGGTGATAATTTCACCTTTTGACCCGTTTATTTACCTAGTGATCTTCATCACTTCAAGTAATTGCCAATTTTATGTATTATGCTAATTTAAAGTCTACTAGCTAGAATACGGAATCAAGCATAACGTAACGGAATCGTAGTTACGTACCTTTTAAGCACTCTTTTTAAACGCGTATTTCCACCGGCTTGTCCATTTGACGATCCGGATTCCTTGCCTAATAGAACCCTTTTTATAAGTCTTTACGCACAATTTTCTTAACATATTCAAATCTGCGTTTTACCCAACCTTTACATTTTAACCCTCATTTTGGCGTTTTATCAGACACCTAGCGGGTCAGATTTCTACATAATCTAAACCAAGTTCATGACTTGAGTTTATCACTCCAATTAACTTCAATTAGGCTATATACACATATTTTAACATCAACAATTCAGAGATTTCCTCATAATTTCAGTTTACACTAGAACAAGGGTTTAAATCCTAGTGTTTATCAAGCTCTACTAACATATTAATCACCCACTATGGTGATTTTGATCCTTACAATTATCATGCAAGAATTTTGACAAGAAATCATCTAGGGTTTGTTCCTAGACTTGTACCCACACTAATATCACTATAACATTGAACATTCATGCAAGAATTTCGTTCATGCATGTTCATCACAAAATTCGAAATATCAATAAACATCAAAATTCAACATACCTTGTGATCCCCTAAGCTTGGTGATCACGATTTTATTAAAAGCCCCAAATTCTTGGCTTGATTTCTCTTTGATTTTGGCAATTTTTGTGAGTTAGGGTTCTTGGAAGGGAACTCCCCTTTTTCTCCTGCATATATCGACCAAAACACACAAATATGTGTGTGTTTTGATGTTTTTAAGTTTTAGTTATAAACTTGTTTCCAATTGTCAACCTTTAGTCCCTCAAGGTTTTATTTTGATCTATATAAGTTATAATCCATTATTTATAACCTAATCACATATTATTAACTAGGTTAATTATTCCTAGTTAATTTAATGGGGTCGGGAGTTATAACCCGTTGTATTTTAAGTCCCGTTAACTCGGGCTCTTATAAACTCAATCTCTTAAAACTTTGATTCGCTCGTATTTAATTATTAGGATTTCTTAGTTAAATCCAATTATTTACTTGGTTATTTTTACTACTAACGGTACTTTACCCGTCTTTTAGTATTAACGGAGTTTGATTACCAAACCCGTTTTCGGGGTGTTACATAAGTGCTTGAAACATAACAAAAACATGGAAAGATTGAAGAATCAAACCATAAACAAGCACAAGATTGAGTATCCGGATAGTAACAGAGCTAAACGGCATGATGTGGCTTGAATCCGGGTCAAAAGCAAAGCCTCCGGAGACTGAAAATAGCCTGTGAAGCTCCCAAAAGTCCAGAGTTACGAATAGAATGCTGTTGTCTGTTTTTTTATAACTTTTTCAGATCGTACGGTCGTGCCATTAAAGTGCACGACCGTTCACTTTTAAAATCCTGTTCACCATACCGAGTGACATCATCAAGTCTTGGTCCGGTCTTCGTATCCGCACGGTCATTCCGCAGACTGCACGAGCATGCATTGCCAAGAATAGGCTGGCACGAACATCTGAACGGGCAGTGCATTTCCGAGATGGGGTGAGTCATCGAATCCGCACGGGGTGCCACCAGACTGCACGGTCGATCGGTTCCGAGATGGGCTTGCCCTCCTGATCGCACTGGTTGTGCAATGCCGGGATGAGCTCAGTTGTCGGAACCGCACGGTGGTGCCACCAATTGCACGACCGTGCAACTCGCCCAGGTCAGAATTCTTCACAGAAAGTTCGCAGCTCTGCCGTTTCGCCCGGAAAATCCTCGTTTTCATCATCTTCTTGTTTGGCACGCTGTTTTAGGCCTGTAAACACAAATACACCAAATTAAGTATCCGATTCACGGTTTTACGGCCAAAAACGCGTAAAATGGGAGTAAAATAGGGGAATAAAGTGTGTGTAGTTTAACGAATATCAGGTTTTATATTAGTGGTGTGTTTATTAATCTTGTCTCGGCTTCTATCCCGAGCCCTGAACGTATGACAAACATGTAAATCTGTATACAAGATTATTTTTATATAATTGTCCCAAGTTATAAAAGATTTTATGCCTTGTGCATCCAAACCAATTTTATAAACACTTTCAAATGAGTCGGTTAATTGTATTTACCAGTGTAAACTGACGTATTTTCAAAAGACTAAGTGACAGGCACGATACGTAATTGGCTGGAAGCTCCTGGGTGTTAAGTAAAGGATCTTGCAAGTCCGTAATGCCTTATGTCCGCTGAACATGTTGTGTATTTGATTTAGATCGGCCTGTGGATTTAATATTACAAGCTCGAATGTAATTATCATTTCAGTATTTCTAACAATTGGGTTTGTAATAATATTTTATATTCCAAGACTTCTGTTGTGCTATTCTGTGTATGTTTGACTATGACGATATCAATCTTAAGTCACGATACTCACCACCGGACTTTTAGTGGACAAATAAGATACTAAAAGTCCTGATTAAGGCACTGTTGTAAATTTCCTAATGATTTATGGGAAGCTTTGAAAATTTATATAGGTATTCATTTCGTCCTTTATCAAACAATAGTATCCATTTTATTCGAACTTTATCGATCTGCTAGATAATTTCAAAAGATCTTCTTAATGGTATAACCTAGCCAATATGTCAATACAGACATGCTATGATGGTAAAACCCTCTTAAGGCAACTAATCCTTGTTAACATCTAAGAACATGTTAACACTCCTGGCAGTGTGACTTGAGAAACCACACCAGCCGTCAAGGTATTTGGACTATGTCCAAGCCTTAAAGCCTATATGATGGAATTAGATCATGGCAAGTATCATCAATGTGATGATCAAAATATAAACATCCGTTAGAGGTGAAGTGCATACGGGCTAAACTTGTTGTCCAATAAGACAACGACAGTTGTGGTCTACGACCCCCTGTCTAAAAATGTTGTACTATGTCCAAGCCTCATAGTCTAAAAGATCGATATGATCATGACTAGTATCATCTAATACGATGATCACATTTTTTAACATCCTTTAGTGATGTTTCTCCTACGGGCTATATACTATATTGTCCATTAGTGACATTGACAAATGTGTCCGTTATGGTTTACCGTCCAAGGTAATGGCCAATGCCCAAGCCTTATAGTCTATAAGATCGATAAGATCATGAATAATATCCTTAATTACGATAATTATATATGTATATATGTATAAACATCCATTAGTGATGTCCGTTGATTTGCCTTTGTGGCAAAATAAGTCGTCCTTCAAAGCAATGACAGATGTAGTCTATGACTCTCTGCCCAAAGGTGAAGAACTATGTTCAAACCTTACAGGTCCCTGATCAAATAAGATTGCGTCTTATATAATAATGCCCTCTGTGACAGGCCTTTTGTGCCACATCCTATATGTCCTTTGCGACAAGGCCTTCGTGCCATATGATTATTAATGTCCTTCACGACAAGCCTATGTGCTACATCTATATGCCCTTTGTGACGGACTTATGTACCATATTTAAAAGTCCTTGTGACGAGCTTTTGAGCTATCCAAAAATCGTCAATATAACAAAGATAGTTGTGACATTTGATCCTCTGTCAAAAAGGTAATGGACTCGGTCCAAAACCCTAAATGCCATTGATGGTCCTTTTGTGACTTAGGCTAAATGTAATTGATATACATTCAAATAACATTCATTAGGAATGTTCATAACCTATTAGCTTACATGGTTTGATAATACCATGGCTAATGAATGTTAGGTCGTCAGGGTGATGACAGGCTATTGTAATGCAACTAAGCAATTGTTTAATTTGATGTTTAGTACCAAGCTTTGAGTATGGCAAAACTCAGATCAGACAAATAACAGTCGCGATACCAATGATGTGACAAATGTTAATGATGCAACCAATGTGAACCTCAAGGTTAATGCAGTTAATCTCCAAGCTGTGATTGACGCAGCTGTTGGAAAAGCTATGAGAAAAGTCATGAAAAAGTTCAAAGAGCCGAATGCTACTTGCTCTAAATCACATTCCTCTGCTCATGAGAAGAGCTTTATTCATACTTCGAATGCGAAGAATAAACCAAATAAGATGATATATAGCGAGGAGCCCCGTTCCTCTAAAGGATGTACTTAAAAGTACTTTGTCTCATGCAAGCCAAGAGACTTCAATGGCGAAAAGGGAGCCATTGATTGCATAAAATAGATGGATGAAATGGAAACCATTGTGTATATCAGTGTTTGTGCTGAGAAAGACATTGTGAGGTATGTATCACAGTCATTCAAGGGCGACGCCCTTATTTGGTGGAAGACATTAATAAAGTCACAGGAAAGATACTCTTATACAATATGGGATGGTCCAAGTTTATGGAACTTATCAGAAAAACCTATTTTCCGCGACACCAAATGGAAAAGGTGAAATCAGAATTTTCTGACTCTTACCACAAAAGTTCTAGACTGTCGACAGTATGTTACAGACTTTAATTCATTGTCTGGGATAGTGCCCTATTCGTTTAACCCAGAATCTAAACATAATGCACTATATATTGGTGGTTTAGCATCGGAAATAAGAGGGCATACTAAGGCTTCAAAGCATGCTTCTTATAAGTCCACTATGAATCTATCTCAGCCACTCACATTAGATGGGTTAGGAAGTGAATTAGTCAAAGATGAGACTGCTATAAAAAGGAAAAGGGGGAAGGATAACTTCCAGAAACCTAAGAAGAAGGACAAGTCAGGATAAATTGAACCAACAAAAGTCCAATAAGAAACCTGTATGAAAGACTTGCAACAAAAGGCACTGGGACAATGTTTAACAGACTGAAGGTCAAAGCTGTGTGGCATCTGTAGTTCCCTGAATGTAGAAACATAAGAATGCATTCTGTTTCGACTGTGGCGTTAAGGGCCACATCAGAACTAACTGCCCTAAAACTATCAAAGATGGTATAGATAAGTATAGAGAGACTAAGAATGGAGGCGCCTAAACTCTCGTGATGTATGCCAGAAGCGGTTCATATCAATAATGACACCAGGTACATCCCTTATCGTGAATCAATGATATTGTTGCTAAGAATCCTATTTTGATTCAGGTACTACTAAGTCTTCCATAGATCATAAGCTTAGCAAACTTTTAGAATTTTCCCATAAGGACTCCAGATATAGAGTATAAGGTAAAACTTACCGACGAAAATCATAGGAACCATTTCTTCTATTCTTGTCGAAAAATCTTCATTCATAAAATCTAAGTACTCTTTTTTCAGATAGAGTACGACAATATAAGTTATTTTATATTTTTATCTCATTGATTTCTATCAACTGGGAATGCCAGACTGTATGATAAAAGTGCCATATGAGGATTGGTGTATCTTAGTGTGTTCCATAGATTGCTTCCATGCCTGGTCAGTATGGAGGTTTAATGCATGGAACCCCTGAGATATTTCAATGGTCATATTGTATTAAAGTCAGCTAATAGTATTCAAAAAAGATATCCATAATAGAAATGTCCAATTAAGTGGTACTAATTAAGGCATCCATGCATTCGTAAAGTGAATGTGTCATTTATATGACACAGGTAACGATAGATGAACTGAAGCCTGAGATTTAGAGTATCTCTGTCATCTCTGTGTGTCTTGATTGTCTTCTCCGAAGAACTACCCTGTTTACCTCCTGAGAGGCAAGTGAAATTAGGATTAACATCCCACCTAGGGCTGCATTTATTGTAAAAGCTCCATATCGGTTAGTACCGACATTAATGGAAGGACTGAAACCCTAATTAATTGAGTTTTAAAATAAGGTTCATAAATCCTAATTCATAATTCTGAGAGCTCCGGTATTATTATTTAAGAAAGACGGTTCATTATGCTTATGCAATTGTTTACGCAGCCCTATTTAGATAACGATTAAAAATCGCCATCCGTTGCCCAGGATCATCGAATTGTTCGACTAACCATGAGGTTAGCTGTTCCTTAAGATTGATTTAAATAGTGATAGGAATGACTATCTCACCCTAAATAAGTTATACTATGACAAATAGTTAGTATATAAGCATCAAGGCTGCTCCTTTGGAGACCTTGTATAGATGGAATGTCAAACGTCCGTTTGATGGACAGAAGTTTGGTAAGTCCAATTATCAGTACCTGAAATTACCCTGGGAACAACGGATAAGATCATACGAATACATGATCATCTGAAAGCTTCCAGTAATCGGCAGAAAATCAATGTTGAGGAGAGTCGCAAACCTCTAGTTATGTAGGACCATTCAACAAAATCGAATACGTCAATATCAATAGCCTATAAGCTAAAAACTTATCTAAGGAACTTGGTAGAGTTCACAATGTGTTCCACACTTGTGAATTAAGGATATGTCTAGCCGGTAAATCGATAGCATTATCACACAATGATGTGCAGATTAATGAAAACTTATGGATTGAGGAGAAACCAGTATCGATTAAGGATTGACAGGATTAGAAGCTCCGAAAAAAAGCATATACCTATTGTATAAGTCAACTAGGATGCCGTAAAGGCCCTAATATACTATGGAGGTTAAGTCCATTATACGACAGAAAGTACTTCCATTTTTTTAAGCAAATCTTGAGGTCGAGATTTCTTTTAAGGGGGTGAGCATGTAACACCTCGTAAAATCACGTCCAATGATGTGTTGACACGTGTACTAAACCCAAATAAAGTCAAACGTTGACTACGAGGAACTAATTTTGCGAAAAATCAAAAACTTTGAATGCGAAAGGACTAAAAGTGTCAACATGCTTAGACTAAGCCTCTGAATGATGTTACACGGTATTCATATTCACAAATGAGTCACTTGTTGGTTGAGAGGAGCCGTTTGCATAATTATTTGAAAGTTTGCGCGTCGAAGGGTTAAAAGCGTCAACATGTTAATTCTTACCTCTGAGTTACCTTTTAACAAACCAAGAGCTTCATGATAGTTGATTACACTTTTGGGAACGCCTAATATTGGCCATTTGGGGCTTTTATGCCAATAAGTGATGTTGCACGCAAGTTTGCAAGTTAGAGGGGTTAAAAGCATCAACATGTTTAATTATACCTCTGAATGACCTTTTAACGAACTCAAAGCATCATGACGTGCAACCATACTCTCAGGGATGCCTATTATGGGCTACATAGGACCTTGATGCTATTAAACGATAATACGCGCAAGTTTACGCGTTAAAGGGACCAAAAGCGTCAACTTCTAAAACTACACCTTTGAGTGACCTGTTAAGCAAACTAGAAACTGCGCGATGTTCGTTCATACCCTCGGAAGTATCTAATACTGATTTTTATGCCGTTTCGCGATAATGCGAGCGAATTCTCAACTTAAGGGGTTAAAAGCGTCAAAGCGCGAAACTACACTTTTGGGTGATCTTTTAAATGACCCGAGAACTCCGTAATACTCGGTCGTACTCTCAGTGTTCCCAAAATGGGTTACTAAAGGCTTTCATGCATAATATTGATTTTATAAAAAGGGATTTGAAACTTTTGTGCCAAGTATGAAAGTTTAAAAGATATTAAAATATGAAGGGGCTGCTCTTGTCAAACCTTAAAAAATTATTGCTGAACTTGGATGTACCTGATATAAAATTTGAGGAATCAGATATGTCATTATGACAGATTAATAGCAATTAAAAGACAGGGACCAAAACTGTCAAAATGCTAAAAGTTGAGACAGGGACCATTTCTGTCAGTCTGCTAAAATTGTTGACTGGGCTGACCCTTGTCACAGGCCACGGCCCAGGTCTGGGCCTGCTCTCGCGGGCTGCCAGGCTACAAACAGCGGTAACGTAAGTATTATAGTTGATTAGATCATGTATTCCTTAATTACAACATAAACAAAACAACAAAAAGAAGACAGGGACCAAAACGACATAACTGCCAAACTTTGTTTCTGGGTCGGACAACCTCGCGGGCCGCGAAGCCCACTAGGCTCTTTGTTCGCGGGCCGCCAGCAAGAACACAGCAACAGCTGGTTGTTTTTGAAAGATGGTTTTTGTTGTTTCTTGCTTCCAAATCCATTCTAAACCACTTGAAATCAAAACTTGGGGCTGCAAACTGAATTGTATCAGTTTTGGGTACACTTGGGATCATCTCATGGTGTCCCTAGACACTTGTCATGATCCAATCTAGTCTCAAAAACTATAAATAGATGAGACCTTCAACCATTTTCACTTGCATTTATCCTTCCTTCTTCCTATCTCTCAATTCTAGAGGATCCTGAACATTTTGGAACCTCCTCTGAGTTTATTTCAGTCCCTAGGACCAAATGTAAATGTCCTTTCGTGACTAGTTTATTTTATTTGGCTTGAAAAGCCGAAAAGTCAAGTGTTTACGATAAACGCTTTGACTTTTAGTTAGACCGTAAACGGTCAAGCCATTGTTCGCAAGGAACATGGCTACGTGATCATAATTAGGTAGGTGTTAAACCCTCAAAAGGGCACCTCCTAAGAATCACGTTTGCTTGGTCAATTGACGAGTCAACATAATATTGTTTTAAAAAGTCAACGGGGCAGTTTTTGAAATAATTGCGATATGTGTTTAGAAGTATTCTAAAATATATTTTATCATTTAAACAACTTGGTAATAATTATTAGAACATGTGTAAACATGTTCGACTCGTCAATTCCAGTTTTAGGGTCGGTTCGCAACCGAAAGTCGTGAAGTTTGACTTCTGCGTTGACTTTCGATTATGAACCGATTAGATTAGTTTGCTACTGATTTTAGGTTCCGTTATGATCGTAATTTAATGTAGCATAACCCTATAAGGTTATATTACATGATCATACTAGAAATCTGAGTTATTTGCTTGTTTCCGTTATTATGCTTAATTTTGACTATTATGCCCTTATAGCTTAAAAATGAGATTTTTGAATATATGGTCATATAAATAACTTAGTTACTGATATATAAACATGTCTAAATTAATTTGACATAATTTTCTGGTCTCAAATTAATGTTATGCAAGATATCGTAAAACTTAACTTTTTTTTAATTAAATTACGCTTTTGTGCATAAATCATGGTTAAACCTAAATTTTGGCACCAAACTCATTACCTACTATTAAGATATTTTTTTTAGGGATTTTTCGAATGTTGGGTCAAATTATATAATGACCATAACTTAGAGTTCTTGTATAAATTCTATAATTGACGATAATGCCATTTTTGTTAATAAAATGAGATTTACATATGATTAACATGCCAAACCTTTTCCTACTGATTTTATATGAAAAATAAAATATTTTAAACATTCAAGGCTGATCAAAATCTCAGAATTTCATAAACATCGCAAATATCGTCAATTGTCGACTTTTACGCTAATTAAGTGCATAGTATGGTTTAAAACCATATTTAGCACCCAAGACTTGTTACCTACTGAATTTATAAATAAATTTTAATATTTTTACAGTAGGTATAAGTCATGAACTCAGACTTCCAATTTTGTCTTTAAAAACATATGTGAAATGACCAAAATGCTCATACGGTGCATAGTTTGGCCATAAATGGTAAACCACACATATGTATGATTTCCTACTATTATAACATCATAAAATAAATATTTTTACAGAATATTTTAGACCAGAACATCAGTTTATGTTTAAACCTCTTTTATAAATCTTAAAATGACCAAGATGCCCTTACGGGACTTAATTTGATTTTAAAATCTTTTGGGCGTATTTGCTGGTATCCTACTAATATCATAACATATTTAAAGCATAATAACTTATGGAACTTGTACATGACTCATACGGCTACCTGTTATGCATATATGCGTTCGGTACGATTTATGTAACTAGTTTGCATAAATTAGCCGAAACTGGTCAAAGCTTATCATTTTAACTTCAAAATCCAGAATGTATTTAGTTTACCCATTTTATACAAGTCTCCATACTTGTTGGGTCTAAATCACATTCCAATCCAATCATCGCTTAATCTAGTGTTTTCGTACCGTAAACCTTTCTTTAAACTAACCGGTCTAAGTTTGTAACTTAAATAAGACCCGTTAGTAATCTAATAGGTTAATAAAACCTTCGTTCCAGATTAGGAGCCCCGGTAAAAGCTACTTGCACTTGTTTGAGTAGATTATACGGCTGAGTATACAAAATTTGCATTTTAAGCTCAGGTAAATACTTTTAACTTATTTTCCCTTATACGGGCTTGGGAGACGGTAAACTATTACCGCTTGGTCGGGTATGGAATATTTAATCGATTAGTGGTTAATTCATTAACATAACTCGTTTTAATCTATTTTGTTTAATATATAAACATTTGGGGGTTAAGATGACCGTGTCCTGGATATCCTCGGCTCATTTCATTTGAAAATGGCCACGACTTAAGCACGGGGTGTAGGCATACACCTGACAGTTGCGTATGTAAAATGATATACCCACACGTGAGGATAACTCCTTGTGGTTTTATATTAGTGGTGTGTCTATTAATCTTGTCTCGGCTTCTATCCCGGGCCCTGAACGTACGACAAACATGTAAATCTTTATACACGATTATTTTTATATAATTGTCCCAAGTTATAAAAGATTTTATGCCTTGTGCATCCAAACCAATTTTATAAACACTTTCAAATGAGTCGGTTAATTGTATTTACCAGTGTAAACTGACATATTTTCAAAAGACTAAGTGACAGGCACTATACGTAATTGGCTGGAAGCTCCTAGGCGTTTAGTAGAGGATCTTGCAAGTCTGTAATGCCTTATGTCTGCTGAACATGTTGTGTATTTGATTTAGATCTGCCTGTGGATTTAATATTACAAGCTCGAATGTAATTATCTTTTCAGTATTTTCTAACAATTGGGTTTGTAATAATATTTTATATTCCAAGACTTCCGCTGTGCTATTCTGTGTATGTTTGACTATGACGATATCAATCTTACGTCACGATACTCCCCACCGGGCTGAGCTGTTGATTTTTTTAGATTTTTTTAGGGTTTAGTTTTTAGCATTTTAGCTTGGGGGGGGGGGGTGGGTTTAGGTTTTTGGGGGGGTGGGGGAGGGGGGTTTAGGTTTTGGGGGGGGGGGGGGGTGTTAGGTTTTTTTTTTTTTGGGGAGGGGGGGTGGGGGTTAGGTTTTTTTAGGTTTTTTTTAGCTATTTTAGGTTGTGTTCACATTGGTTCTCGCGGTTCTCGCAATAAGGGTGGTTCTCGCATGATCTCCTCCCTATATATATATATATATAAACATGTATATACACAAATATAAATTATACATATACACACACCTATATTTATACAGACATACATATATACTTAAAAATAAATTAAATTTATAGTTTTATATATACTACTCTATTATATTTTGGTCAACTATATACAAATTTAGAACTATATCTATACGTACTAACCCGATCACGCCAATAAAAATTTAATATCAAATCTAAAAGTTAAACCCTAAACAGAAAAATGACAGTCTGCTCATCGCCTCAATGTTTTATGTCGTTACCCTAAGTCAATCGTCTCTTGCTCTCAACGTCATTGTTCGTGCAATATGATTATCGCCTCGTCGGCCACAACATTGTTATTCATAAGAAAAATATTATGCCATGAAATGTGCTTGTTTATTAAGACATAAAAACTTGAGACCCTACATTGTCACTATCTCTCTCAGCAAATTTAAATCGGGCGACAAGGTTGTCCAAATCGCTCGATCTTCGCTCGCCACTCGCTCGAAATATTTACTGCTTGAAAAATGCTCGCTTGATTTGTGGCTCTGTTTTAAATAAGCAGCTCCACTCGGTTCGTTTTGTAAACGAGCCAAGCACGTGCAAAGGTCCGGCTCGGCTCGTGAACAGCCCTACTTCGCGTGTTCTTTTAATTTTATTGCCAAATCTAGTTAATAACCTGGTTATACCTTCTATTTCTTTTATTTAGGGCTTAAAGGTTTATAAAAGGTCGAAGTAGTTGATCTAAACTGGTTATAATCATAGGATTAGGTTCAAACGTGAACAAAATCCCAAGTGTGAACTGCGTGAACTGATATGGGCCCTTGATTTTTATCATCTTGAGATCTTAAGTCAATGGCATGATGGTAATTATTTGATTAGTTGTTACTAATTAATTAAATGAAAAAGGGTACATCTGTAATTTCCATTTTAAATTATTCCATAAATCTCGTTCAATCTCACAAATCAATATTCAAACTTTCTTCCAGATCCAATTTTCTCTCTCACATTCACAAATCAATACATCTGCTCTCTCCCTCGTTCTCTTCTCCGGCAACCACAACAACCGTCCGATCAGCAACGCCGGCGAAACAGCATCCCTCGTTCTCTTCCCCTGCTCTACCCTAAAAAACTCCCAGATGAGTGCATAAATCCCGTCCGACGAAACAGCATAAATCATGTCCGACGAAACAACATAAATCCCTCCGATCTGCGTAAATCCCGTCCGACGAAACAACGTTTGATTCATACCTCCGATCAGCACCGTCCGACTCCATCCACCCCTACCGCCTCCACCATTCGCCGTCGACGATCTGCACCAGACACTCCGCCGCGAGGTCCCGGTCTCCGTATTTCTTCCAAGTTAGTAAACTTTCTTTTCTAAATGCATTGTATTGTTCCTTTTCAAGTGGAGAAACTCAAAAAGGATTTGTGCACTGATTTTAGTTTTGTCTGTTTTTACATCATGGCCCTTCAACAATATCACCCTCTTCACTGTACCTAGACTTTTTCAAATGTTTACTTTTTTTTTTTTTTACCAATTATAGGTTGTAAAGTGTCTCACTGATTATTGTTTTTTTTTTTGTTGTTGTATCAGTTGTTAGCACACATAGGATTAAAAATTTTCAATAAGAATTTTGGAAATCTTAAATATAAAATTATGTTATATGATTTGAGCTTGTATGCGATGTTTAAATGATAAGATTCAATTTTCAATAAAAAACCATTTAGTTTCCATAATACTGGAAGTAATGTTTAAATGGTTGCGATGTACACATGTGTATTATGTTTTTTGTCTGTTTTTTATGCGATGTACACATGTGTATTGTGAAGGTTTTTGTGATGTCCCGGTTTTTTTTGTTCAATTTTTTTATTTTTGCTCTGTTTTAACGCGCTGTACACATGTGTATTCTGATTTTCTCCTGTTTTTAATGTGATGTACACATGTATATTCTGATTTTGCTCTGATTTTAATGCGATGTACACATGTGTATAGCGTATGTTTTTGTGATATCTCATATTTTTTTTGTGTATTGAATATGTAAAGTAGTTGATGTACACTTGTGAATTTTGCAAAGTACTAATTTGCTGAGTTTTTTGTGCTATTATAGGAGACGTCGTTAACGAGAAAAGTGGAGATGGAAGGTCGATAAGGATGATTCACGTATGTTTGTTTGCTTGGTCGATAAGGATGATTCAGCATACAACGTGGCGACTAGTTGTAAAAGACTATGTTTTTTTTTGTTTTTTCGATTATGTTGCGTTTATTGTTTTCACGAAACTGGAACTTGTAATTGTATTTTTTTTTGTTTTGCAAACATTATGGAACTTGTAATTTGCTAAATATAAAATAGTTTTACAGGTTTTGTTTATATGTATGTATTATGTAGCTAATTACACATATGCACGATTCTGAGTACACATGCGTACTGTTCAATTCATATCCAAGTACACATGTGTATACCGTTTGAAATATGAAGGTTACGTGGATCTTAAAAATCATAATTCAAATTCTGGTGGTGAAAATCTGAAAAATAAAATTGAAATAAAAGATATTGTGGATAATGAATTTAAAATAGTAAATATATTGTGGATAATGAATTTAAAATAGGAAAGATGTAACTTAATTCAATTATTAAAATAATGATTTAAATCTAATTTTTTATATAATTACAATCCTACCCTTAACAACTAAAAATGAAATCAAGGGTCCAGATCTGTTCACGCAGTTCACTCTTGGGAGGTTGTTCACGCTGGAACCCTACCCTATAATCATATACATATTATATTAAATATAGTTTTGAAATTTTTATGTTCTTTTTTAAATTGTAATACAATCCAGTTGCTATGTAAAAACCAGGTTCTATCACATTATTTATTATTATTACTACAACTACTACTACTATTACTATGACTATTACTCATGGTTGTAAAAATCCCGACTAGCCTCCGATTAATCGCTAGTCCAAGGTTCACTGAGTAATTTTTATGTAATCGGTCAATTAATTAGTACGCGGTCAACAGTGGTCAAATTCAGACCTATAACTAACCAAAAATCGGTGGTACTCTAGTGATTCCAGCCAAATTTAGGTCAGATTCTTGACCAAAACTTGTAAATTCCGGCAATTGATCATATCTACTTGAAAATATGGGACGTCGAATAAGGTGTTAAAACATGTGTACTTAAAATTACATAAACAAAATGTGTGTATATACATATAAAACTGAAAATCACATATAAAATCCAATCTGATTAATCTCTGTTAATCCCGATTAATCGGTAGTTGTTACCTCACCAATTGACTAGTGCCTAACGATTCTTACGACCTTGATATTAGTACGTACTGCTACTCGTTGAATGTAAAAGAACCTGATATCAGAGCGTAATATGACATTTAAACTCATTTTCATTTAAACAAGTTATACTTTTTGTGGTGGCTTGAGAAGCAATCGATTCAAAGAAAAGAACACACGAGTGGTGAAAAAATGGGTCAAGTTTTGGTGGGTGTGAGTGTACTAAATTATGAATGTTTTGACCCAAAAGTTAAAGAAATCTTAAGACACCTTATTTGATGTTTTTGAAGCCCTTTTCTTTGTGGAAAAAATAGGAGCAACCTAGGATTCCTGAAAAGGTATCAGTGTTTTGTTGTGTTTTGTTGATATCATATCCATAATTTTCTTTTACCATTTAAAAGTTAAACATGGAATCAAAGCAAAAGGCTATGTGGCATATGATCATGCATGTCTCCTAAGGAAAACATCATTTGGTGAAACTGACAATTTGTAAAAGAAAACATCAATCCTTATGCGGAATATTCTTTTATAAAACTAAAGTTTGATTCATTCAGGTTCCTCGTTCCAAGGATTGCCACGTATGAAGCACGGTGACGACCAGTGCCGTCTCCGAGAAATCTCGAAACGTTTTGGGCCTGGAGCCACTAAAAATAAATCGGGCCCATATAATTTAAACACAATAATCATATATAAAAAAACTATAATATGACACTAATTGTTAAAACAATCATCAAAATAAAAGTATTGTACCAAAATGATCTAAATTTACCTACTTAAGCGAATCGTGCGTATTGCCCCTTCTTGAGACCTTCTTTTTTTTTCCTCTATTTTCCTTCTTTTACGTTTTTGACCACCGGACAAATGTTTGTATTTAGGAGGCATATTTCTGAAAAGAAAAAAAAATATGAAAGTTCAAACTTCAAAGTTTCAATTTTCAACAATCAACATTTAACAATACCGAACGATCCTAACCCTATTGGTAAATTACGACCCGAATCACACATGAACACAAAGCGATTACAACCCGAATCACACTTGAGCACAAAGCGATTACTTCTAATCACACTTGAACAATTTACAACCATAAACTAGACAATAAATCACTGATTTCGTGGGCCTGTTTTTGACACAAATAGACAATAAATCACTGATTTCATGGGCCTGTTTTTGACAATAAACAAAATCGTTGCTGCTGAACAAGGAACTAACCTGTAACGCGATTCCGAATCACTGATTCCGTGGCCGCTGCGCTGCTGAACAATGAACCGATTTCAGATTTCTGATTGCTTTGTGTGTGCGCTGCCTGTTAAACCTCTGTCGTCGCTTCGTATTCTATTCCGGATTCCCGCTCATTACGTATATACGTCAATCACAGATTCACAAAGGCTGATTATTATAACTAGGTTAACAGTTTAGGCCCAATAACAAAAACATATAGTATATAGGATATTTTTTAAAAACTTTGGGCCCTCAAAGTCTTTTGGCCTGGGTCCATTGCCCTACTTGCCCACACTTATCACCGGGCCTGGTGACGACTGTGATCATCGAGTACCCATCCCGAGGACGGTTAGGGGACGGAAACGCCATGGGGACGTTCCCCAAACGTTTCCGGGAAATAGGGACGGCCATTTGACGTTTTAGGGACGTTTCCAATTATATGTAGGGTTTTAACTTTTAACTAAAGGTGCTCATCAACCACATAGTAAGCAGATAACGACTTCGATGGTGAATTCCGGCGAAAAATTCCGACTCTGTGATGCTTTATGCCGGAAACCAGGAAGAAGAAGATAAGAGGATAGCAGAAGAAGATAACGGCTATTTCAAGCTTTAGGGTTATATAACTTTATCTCTTTTTGCATTTAGCACCTCTATCTTTCACTAGTTTCTATTTATTCCCTAAAACTTTTAAAAATTTACATAAGTGTAAAATTAGTTTATGTATTTTAACATTTAACCTCCTTTTATTTTCACTAGTTTACATGTCCTTAAGTTTATAAATTATTGCATAAAAAGTATAAAACTAACACTATAAGTATATATATAAATTATAAATAGCTATTTTTAATATTTTTTTTGGCGTACCTTTGCCGTATCCATATCTTGGAATTTTAAGTTTTGTCGTTCCCCGTACCCGTATCGTCCCCGTACCCATTCCCGTGCTACATAGATTGCCACCAGTGCGTAGGTAGTCAGTCGTGTACCGATAGCGTGAGCACTATTGCACGATGCTCACGTCTTGGCTGAAATACACAGGTTTCTTGAATCGTTGTATTAAATCAAGCTAACAAAATTGTTGGGAAATAAGAAACGATTAATATGAGAGATGTGAATCACTTTAAGAGTTGAAACAATTAGGCGGTTCATTTGAATTTCTCAAATGGATAAAACTCAGAAATAACTTTGTAAGAACTAGTATGTGATCTGTGTGTAATTCCCAGAGAGTGACCATAGAGAGAGAATTTTGAATTTAGGGTTCGAGGCCAAATACCAACCATCAGACAATTTTCTATTTCTATTCAAATTGCTTCAAAGAATGGAGCCAAATTCTATCCTGAAATTAAATAACGTTCGGATAATTAAATTTTCTAATGAATTTTATTGAAGCAATGAGGTTCCCGAATACTTAAAATCATAAAAAACTCAAACAAGCGTCTACGTCACTACGTCAAATGTGACATACAGCCACGCTTTTTCAAAAACCTCCATGCCACACTTTCAAATAAATGTGTAAGTGTGGCTAAAGGTCATTAATGACATTTCAAAACATTCTAGCCTACTTTTAGCCACGTATTTTATTATTCATGTGACCTTTGAATAACAATTCAAAACTTTTAGCCACACGTGAACAGTGTGGCTAAATGTGATCAATCGCCGATATTTGTTTGATTTTATATTCATGTGACCAAAAAAACACACATCTATGAAACCTTTTGCCACGCTTTCACATAAAAATGTGGCTAAAGAGGCTATGGCAACAGATTTGCCCAAACCTCCTTGCCTCACATTCGAATAAATGTGTGGCTAAAGTTCATTCTGTACACTTTTCGCCAAACATTTTATTTTTCATGTGACCATTGTATAACAGTTCAAACCCTTTAGCCAAAGTTAAACAAAAAAATGTGACATTTACTAGCCACACTAGAAAAAAGTGTGGCCAAATGTGACCAACGGCCATAGTATTTGTTTGATTTTTTATTCATGAAAAACACATTAGTTCGAAACCTATAGCCACGCTTTAAGAAAAAAATGTGACATCTATTAGCCACGCTAGAAAAAGTGTGGCCAAACGTTATATACGGCCATGATACTTTTTAATGATGTGACTAAAAGCTAATAGATATGATCACTTATATTAGATTTGTGTGACCAAAACATATTTTTTTTATTAGCCGCTTGTAAGCTTTTACGTGGTCACACATTAATTGCTTTATCTGACCATCCACCCTCCACCTCCCAATTGGAACCTTAATCAATCACTTGCTGCCATACTCCGCATTCTCCTAACTTATTTAGGGTCTGTTTGTTTACCTTTTAATAAGTCTCTTAATGGTTCAGACCTCTTACTGGTTCAGTACTTAATGGTTCAAACTGTTCGTTTCGCGAGCAAATGTCTGAATGGTTAAGCATTATACTTGAGTCCGAATGGTTAAGACCTCTAATCTGGATTGGTCAGACATTTGCCTCTGAACAGTTAAGCATCATATTGGCTCTTAATAGTTCAGACCTCTTACTAGTTCATCACTTAATGGATCAGATCTCTTACTGGTTCAGCACTTAACCATTAAGAAGTTGTCAAACAGCCCCTTAATGTATATTATGATTCATGATACACTTAATTTGGTCAACAAGTCCATTCAATTACACTAGAATGATCAACAAAAACTTCAACTTCCTAACATTTGGGAAAGGGTGAGGGTATTGACACACCCCCCCCCCCCTTTTGTGTGCACACCCCCCAGAGGTGGCATATAGGGCAATAAGGGGCGTATATAGTGTGAAAGCAATTAATGTGCCAGAAAAAGTGTTTTGATAAGCCTCTCATTGCCCTATGAGAGGCATATAAGGTTGTGGTAGTTGGAGCATGTATCCCTATATGCCTCTCATTGAGAAATGAGAGACTTATCGGCACGACTTTTGATGAATTTAAGGTATAATTACTGACATGAAAGGAGTTCAGTCTGAAAAAGCGTGAAAGTGACTCATATGACCCTTATCGACCTATACGATCCTTATCGACCAAGAATCTTTATTTACCCAAGCATACATGATTTATTTATTTCAAAATTTTTCAAACTCATAATGGTGGTGGTGGTGGTGGGTCGGTTGTGGTGGTGGTGGTGGGTCGGATGGGGTGGTTGTGGTGCTGTTGGTGGTGGTGGGTCGGCTATGGTGGTGGTGGTGGGTCGGCTGGGGTGGTTGTGGTGGTGGTGGTGGGTCGGCTATGTTGATGGCGGTGGTGGTGGTGGGTCGGCTATGTTGGTGGCAGTGGTGGTGGTGTGTCGGCTGTGGTGGTGGTGCTGGTGGTGGGTCGGTTGTGGTGGTGGTGGTGGTGGTGTGTCGGCTGTGGTGGTGGTGGTGGGTCGGCTGTGGTGGTGGTGGTGGGTCGGCTGGGGTGGTTGTGGTGATGGTGGTGGTGGGTCGGTTGTGGTGGTAGTGGTGGGTCGGATGGGGTGGTTGTGGTGGTGGTGGGTCGGCTGGGGTGGTGGTGGTTGTGGGTCGGCTATGGGGGTGGTGGTCGGCCGGCTATGGTGGTGGTGGTGGGCCGGCTGGGGTGGTTGTCGTGGTGGTGGGTCTGCTATGGTGGTGGTGGTGGTAGTGTTGGCTGGGTTGGTGGTGGTGGGTCGGCTGGGGTGGTGGTGGTGGGTCGGCTATGGTGGTGGTGGTGGTGGTGGGTCGGCTATGGTGGTGGTGGTGGGTCGGATGGGGTGGTTGTGGTGGTGGTGGTGGGTCGGCTATGGTGGTGGTGGTGGGTCGGCTATGGTGGTGGTGGTGGGCTGGCTATGGTGGTGGTGGTGATGGGCCGGCTGGGGTGGTTGTGGTGGTGGGCCGGTTGGGGTGGTTGTGGTGGTGGTGGGTCGGCTAGGATGGTGGTGGTGGTGGTGGGTCGGCTATGTTGGTGGCAGTGGTGGTGGTGGTGTGTTGGCTGTGGTGGTGGTGGTGGGTCGGCTGTGGTGGTGGTGGTGGGTCGGATGGGGTGGTTGTGGTGGTGGTGGTGGTGGTGGTGGTGGGTTGGTTGTGGTGGTGGTGGTGGGTCGGATGGGATGGTTGTGGTGGTGGTGGTGGTGGGTCGGCTATGGTGGTGGTGGTGGGCCGGCTATGGTGGTGGTGGTTGTCACGGCCCCCAACCCGGTTTGACCCGTTTCAGGAGCCGCGGGACAGAAAATCCCGTGGTATTTATTTAATTGAGTTAACAGCGGAAGATTTTTATCAGGATCTTGTTAAAACTGAAATTTTCCGATTATTTTATTTCAAAATTTGGGATTAAACCCAGGTAATTTACCATCATAAGATTTCACGGGGAAATCTTTATTTTTACAAAACATGTTTCTTTATTTTATATTGAGCCACTTCTTTAAGCTTATTAGCTAATTCTACCGCATCGTCAATAGTGCGAGGTCTCGCAGCTTTAACGATATTAAGGATTTCGCTAATTAATCCCCAAATATAGCGAGAAATGAGTACCGGCTCTGGCAAAGCCAGCGTTGGTACTACTCTAGCATATTCGAAGAATGTTGAAGTATATCCTCGACAATCCACATTCACCATCCGGTGGGTCAGGAACTTATTTGCCATTTGTTCCTTTTCATACTCGGGACAGAATTTTCTTTCTACAAGATTCTTAAATTCTTCCCAGTTCATAGCATACGCCACGATCCTTCTTTTAGCTTGTAACACTGTGTTCCACCATTCTAGCGCCCATTCTTTAAAAAGATTTGACGCATACATGACCTGATCTTCCTCGGCACATTTACTTATGGTAATCACTGCCTCAGTTTTCTCTAACCAACGCAGTGCTGCAATCGCCCCTTCGTTACCTGCAAACTCAGCTGGTTTACAGGCAAGAAATTCTTTGTAAGTGCAACCAGATGTTGCAGCTTTCATTTTCTTGAAAATTGGGGCTTGCAGAACATTATTGTTATTATTAATATGATTGCCTCCTCCGTTTATACTATTACTGAAGTTATCTTCCTAAGTTCGTTTACTAGGAATGAGTGGTTGAGGTTCAACAGGTTTCTAGGCAGCAGCAAGAATTGCTGGAATAGCATTGGCTATTCCTTGAGCAAAGATATCCTCGATATCTTGCCTATTTAACAATTGCTCTTCCTGATTTTGCTCAGATTGATTTACTTCATTTATTGGTTCATTATCAACGTTTGCCATCTGATAATTAATTTATATATAATTAGTATATATAAGAAACAACCAAATATAATAATTAATCGCACATAATCACGTAAACAATTATATAATCAAAATTGTAAATTTCTAAAATTTTATTTGTTTATATATTATAATATGCTTTCGTACACACTTTTATCTTACAACCGTCTTATTGTTTATTTTACACATACTGATTTTTATTACTATTATTGTTATTATACAAACACATATTCATAACCCACTTCTCCCTCGTCAACTTGCATTTTAAAAACGAAGTTCCCTCTCATCATATTTCCATGAGATTTGTCCTCCTATCTCTCGGATCCTATTCCCAGCATCCATCAGCTCTTCGCTAAAATGGCGGAGTTCAGCCATATTCTCATTACTCATCGGTGGATTAGGTAGAGGTTCTGGGTCAACCTGAGGGAAAAACGTATAGGGATTGTTGAGAAGATTTTGGAACTGCCAATCATTAGTCCACCACTCGTCCATTCCTAGAGGTTGGGTGTGGATTATAGGTTTTGGGATTGCTGGTTCCAAGTTCATTGGAATTTGGGTTTCAATAGGATGAGTAAAAACATTTTTATTGACAGGCTTAATAGTATCACAGCTTGCCAATATAAAATCTAGCTCCTCCTGTAATGTCATTTCCTGGGTTTGCTTAGAGCTTTCTCCAATTTCCATTTTTATCTGCCTAGAATCTTCCCCAATCTCCAATTCCATCTGTCTAGAACTTTCCCCGATTTCAATTTCTTTTCTTTTTTCTAAGGGATTGTTTATTTTAGGAATCTTCCTAGTGGCGGGTTTCCTCCTACGCACACGCCTCCATCCTACCAATCTTCTCTTCTTCTTAGGCTTGGGTTTCTCCAGAGGTGGAGCGTTGAATTCTATAGGTTGTTCCATATCAGCAAAGTACCCAGCAAACTCTTTAGAAACTTCTATGTTTACAGGGTAGAGGTTGAGATTCTCTAGGGCTCCAGATAACTCATTCATGCTGTTTAGCATATATGTAAAAATAATAAGTTAAAATTTTATAACAAATTTCACAGATAATCTTCAAATATTATTGCATACCGTGTGACTACAAAACAACTGAAATTTAAAACATACTAGGGTTTACTGTAAATTTATTTATTTACTGGATCAAGTTTCTGAATTGTAGGTGATAAGGGTGCTAAAACTGAGACAAAGTAATTAAAGATTTGCATTTACTGCTACAGTAGCTAGCATATAGAGATCTGCCCATTTTTCATCTAACTTGTCTTTCCATGGTGGGTTACTGCCTATTTCTTGGGTTTTCTGATTAACTTTCTTTTCTTTGGATTTCTTTAATTTCTCCTGACTTTTCCTAATAATCAAACTTCTTTTATTAGGAGAAAGTGGTTCCTCGTATTGGGCTTTTCGAACAAATATTCCTTCTTCAGGATTTACATAAGGTTTTGAGGAATTTGTTTGGGATGAACTTCCCCTCTCATTTGATGACTTATCTAATTTAAGATAGATGTTTGAAAGCTTTTGCTTACCCATACTGTAACTAACAAATAGTTAGTTAATAAAACACATAATCACATAATGGCAATCAGAAAAAATAAAAAAAAATAAAATAAAAAAAAATTAAGTATTTCTAAATACTTATTTAGTTTAACTCAGTGGCTCTGATACCACATTTTTCTGTCACGGCCCCCGACCCGGTTTGACCCGTTTCAGGAGCCACGGGACAGAAAATCCCGTGGTATTTATTTAATTGAGTTAACAGCGGAAGATTTTCATCAGGATCTTGTTAAAACTGAAATTTCCCGATTATTTTATTTCACAATTTGGGATAAAACCTCGGTAATTTACCATCATAATATTTCACGGGGAAATCTTTATTTTAACAAAACATGTTTCTTTATTTTATATTGAGCCACTTCCTTAAGCTTATAGTGCTTCGCGGCACTTTTCCTGGATCACAACAGATCACCTGAAACATGTTTGAAAAAGATTTTGTCAGCGGGAAATACTGGTGACTCATTCTTTTTACTAAAATGACACGGTTGTTATAATTTACAGTATTAAGAGCGATTACAATGTTTCTAGATATCAACCAACTACCCACGGTATTTGTCACTCGACTCGTTTCTGTGACTATGGTCATATCCCCCATTGGCTGCCCCAATGGTGACGATTATCAAGTAATGTATACAAAACCCCACATACCGGCTGTAATTTGGTGATTACAAAGACTTAATCCCTGTAATTATAACTTTGAAAATAAACATGATTTTGAAAGTACTTTGATAAAAAGAGAATGACTCACATTGTAGGTTTAACACGAGCAGAGTCTAGTTTATGAATTAGCCTTGTTAACCTAGTTTAAATAACAATGCACACAAAACTAGGTTAGTAACTTAATACAGCATTTACGATAACTCACGAGATCAAACCCTCACAACGAATGACAAAGTGCAATACTTAAACATCCATCGAATTTACGACGAATGACAAAGCATAAACCTAATGTGGGCAGCACTTAAACATCCATTGGATAGTTTTAATCGATCGGACATTGAATCGTAGCAGCGATCGAGTTAATACCCAGTATTGGAGCAGTGCCTCGCTAATAATATATGAAATTTCGACTTCAGAGTAGTATCAATTCATTTTTATGTTTGAATTTCGACACCAGCGTACAGTGCATGCAACGAGCTATTTATAGGTAAAATATGAGGCTGTCGCGGCCCGCGTGAGCCATGGGCTCACCCTTACGAGGCCCGCCTAGCCGCCTACTCTATGCGTAGGGTTGATAGGTCATGGGTTAGGGTTGCCAGGTGGGTTATACGTGGCCCGGATACTTATCCGGTTATATTTCAAGTTGACGCGGCCCGCGTAAACTTCCCTTAAGGTTTACGCAGCCCGCGAGAGGACTAGAATTCTGAATTTCTTTATTTTTAATATGGATTAGGGTTTCAGGGGTCTGGGTTTTTACTTACAGGTATTTTTAGGAATTTTTTTAGAGTCCTTACAGTGGTGGGCCGGCTGGGGTGGTTGTGGTGGTGGTGGGTCGGCTAGGGTGGTGGTGGTGGTGGTGGGTCGGCTATGTTGGTGGCAGTGGTGGTGTGTCGGCTGTGGTGGTGGTGGTGGGTCGGTTGTGGTGGTGGTGTGTCGGCTGTGGTGGTGATGGTGGTGGGTCGGCTGTGGTGGTGGTGGTGGTTCGGTTGTGGTGGTAGTGGTGGGTCGGTTGTGGTGGTGGTGGTGGGTCGGTTGTGGTGGTAGTGGTGGTGTTGGGTCGGCTGGGGTGGTGGTGGTGGGTCGGCTATGGTGGTGGTGGTGGGTCGGCTGGGGTGGTTGTGGTGGTGGTGGGTCGGTTGTGGTGGTGGTGGTGGGTCGGATGGGGTGGTTGTGGTGGTGGTGGTGGGTCGGATGGGGTGGTTGTGGTGGTGGTGGTGGTGGGTCGGCTATGGTGGTGGTGGTGGGCCGGCTATGGTGGTGGTGGGCCGGCTTGGGTGGTTGTGGTGGTGGTGGGTCGGCTAGGGTGGTGGTGGTGGTGGTGGGTCGGCTATGTTGGTGGCAGTGGTGGTGGTGTGTCGGCTGTGGTGGTGGTGCGTCGGTTGTGGTGGTGGTGTGTCGGCTGTGGTGGTGGTGGTGGGTCGGCTGTGGTGGTGGTGGTGGGTCGGCTGGGGTGGTTGTGGTGGTGGTGGTGGGTCGGTTGTGGTGGTGGTGGTGGGTCGGATGGGGTTGTTGTGGTGGTGGGTCGGCTGGGGTAGTGGTGGTGGGTCGGCTATGGTGGTGGTGGTCGGCCGGCTATGGTGGTGGTGGTGGGCCGACTAGGGTGGTTGTGGTGGTGGTGGGTCGGCTATGGTGGTGGTGGTGGTGGTGTGACGGCTGGGGTGGTGGTGGTGGGTCGGCTATGGTGGTGGTGGTGGTGGGTCGTCTATGGTGGTGGTGGTGGTGGTGGTGGTGGGTCGGTTGTGGTGGTGGTAGGTCGTCTATGGTGGTGGTGGTGGTGGTGGTGGTGGGTCGGTTGTGGTGGTGGTGGTGGGTCGGATTGGGTGGTTGTGGTGGTGGTGGGTCGGCTACGGTGGTGGTGGTGGGCCGGCTGGGGTGGTTGTGGTGGTGGTGGTGGGTCGGCTATGGTGGTGGTGGTGGGCCGGCTGGGGTGGTTGTGGTGGTGGTGGGTCGGCTAGGGTGGTGGTGGTGGGTCGGCTATGTTGGTGGAAGTGGTGGTGATGGTGTGTCGGCTGTGGTGGTGGTGGTGGGTCGGTTGTGGTGGTGGTGGTGGTGGTGTGTCGGCTGTGGTGGTGGTGGGTCGGCTGTGGTGGTGTTTTGTTTTTTTTTTACAATATATTTTCGAATGTCGAGTCTAATGCTAAATTGTATTTTTTATTAACAGTATATCGAAAGTCGGTGTTTTGACGGTGGTGGTAGCGTAATAGTTATGGAGAAACAACGTTCGTATTTCAGATTCATGAACTAGAACGCCGATCTACGTTCGTATTTGACAATTAAAGAAATAATAATAATTCATAAATAAAAAACTTTGTTATGATATATATACAATTCGTTTCATAAAAAAAATTGACATTTAATAATACTTATAAAAAATTGGCGTTTTATAATATACACAATTTATTTCATAAAAATATGAAGTTTTTAATAATAATACTTAATAAAAAAATATATGCACATTTTTTTTATTAAAAATATACCCAATTCATTTCATAAAAATATGAAGTTTTTATAATACTAACACAATTTTTTATAACAACATTTTATAAAAAAAAAAAAATTAATTTTCTTAATATTTCACAACTTCTCCATACAAATAACCTATCAAAATAAAGTTCCACACACCCCAATCATTGGTAATCATTGGCTGACACCCAATGATTGGCATTAATTAGATGGCAGGGGGGAGTGTAAATACTTTTCAATCGTATTGGGCAATGAGGGGCGTATGGGTGGGGCCAGTTTCAGGCGTATTGGGCAATGAGGGTCATTTAGGGTTAGGGGGTGTGTAGATACTTTGGGGGGGGGGGGGGGGTGGATACCTCCACCGTTGGGAAATAAGGTTTTTTTCTTATTTGTCGAGTTGGCGCTAGAGGTCTATGTGAGTCGAGCTCACTTGGCTCATGAACATATTAGTATCTTGTGCTAGGCTAGAGGTATGTGGCTTAATTTGAGTTTCTGACAGTAAAATATCAGTTAAATTGGGAACTTTGGTATGGTAATTTTACTGTATAGTTAATAAAGCTTCTGGGTTTTAGTTGAACTAGCAAAACATGGTTTGATTTTGACAGTTTGAACTGAATTTGAAACTTAAATTTTTTTTTTTATAAATAAGAAATTATATTAGAAGGTAAGAGCAAATTACAAATCATGGGTTGGTAGACGGGCAACAAGCTGCGCCGCCACCCCCTTTTGAATTGCAAATCCTACTCGGCTAAACACATAACTATGGCCTACAGATACTGTCGCATGCGCAAGTGCTGCCTTTTGAACCCGCTTCAAGAAACCGGACGCCACAGGGGCCAGACAACCAAAGGTATCAAACGCGAAAGGAAGGAAGGCATGTTGATTATCTATGCAGGCCTGTTCGTGCTTGGAAAAGAAAGATGAGGTTTAGGCTTAAAGACCAAGGAGAAAATGGAACCAATATGTTTGTTTCAAGAGAGAAAATAGGATTTAACTATAAAACTACATGCAAAGCTATGTAGTTAATTATAGGGTTATTGGATTTTATCACCCGCAACTATCGGCCTTTGGCCGTTGACACCCGCAACTAACACTTTGACACCCGGCACTCCCAACTTGACTTTTTGTTTGCACTGGCACCACTCAGTTAAATATTCTCTAACTCAGTTTGTTTCTAGTCCTACGTGGCACATACTTGATTACATGGACACGATTATGTGGCAATTACGTGGCATTATCTCCCTATATATAAAAAGCATTTCTCATAACCCTAATCTAAACATAATTGATGAACACAGAGTACAGATACTCCCACAACCATCACCACCTCCACCTCCTACAAACATCACATCCTCCTGCCACCACCCACAGTCGCCTCCGGTTCGGACGCACCTTCTAGGGCACAAACTCCGGCCCGCTAAGATCTAAAGAGTTAAGAAGTCTACTACACTGAGAAATCACAACAACATTCTTAGCAATTGGGATTTTATTAAAAATGATGAAATTTGACAGGGCGAGTCCTGCTGAGTTTGTGGTACCCCTAGCCAAGTACAATAAAGCAATGTATAGTCAAGTTTCATTGGGCATGCGGTTCAGAATGATGTTTGAGACTGAAGAGTCAGGGGTGCGTCGATACATGGGAACTGTAACTGGCATCAGTGATTTAGATCCAGTTAGGTAGAAGAATTCACAATGGCGTAGTCTTCAGGTATCGTTCATCGTTACAATATTTCCGAAATCCCCTTCCTTTATAAGGTTTAATCTCAAGAGAGAGCCTTTTCATTAATTTGTTACCACACAGGTGGGATGGGATGAATCAGCCGTTGACTTTGGGGGAGTAAGTCTAGAAATTGGGCTTCATCTGGGTCGGAATTAATTTGGGGGAAACCGTTGACAATTGATTCAGAAAGTAATTGTAAGTCAGTGATTGTGATATTATCGAGATGTGTACTGAATAGTTGTGGGGTTTTGAACGAGTGGCGATCGAGTGGGATTTTGTGGGAATTGAAGAGATTGATGTAGGAAATGAGGAGATGGGTAATTAGGGTTGATAGAGAGGGAGATGGTGAGAGGAGTGAGAGGAGAGAGGAGGTGTATTAGGAGATGGTGGCCAGAGAGAGTGTGTGGAGGTGTGAGATGAGGGGTTGGTTGAGAAGTTGGGGACAGGAGGAATGGGTGGAGTGGGGCGGTTGTGTGGTATTGTGCTAGCCGGATTATGTCGTCCGGTGAGAGAGACGGTGGTGTGTCACGGTGGTTTGTGGTGGTCATGAGCGTAATCGGAGTTTGGTTTGTGGTGGTCATAATTGAATAAGGAAGGTGTAAGATATTCTTATGAGCAATGCATGTTTTTTTTTATACAGGGAGATAATGCCACGTAATTGCCACATAATCGTGTCCACGTAATCAAGTATGTGCCACGTAGGACCAGAAACAAACTGAGTTAGAGAATATTTAACTGAGTGGTGCCAGTGCAAACAAAAAGTCAAGTTGGGGGTGCCGGGTGTCAAAGTGTTAGTTGCGGGTGTCAACGGCCAAAGGCCGATAGTTGCGGGTGATAAAATCCAATAACCCTTAATTATATATCGTTCAGTCAACATGGTGGTTTGTTGTTTGAATAAAGTAATAAAACCAAATTACAAACTCACACACCTTATATGTATCTATATGATAGTGTTTTACTTATAAAGAGATTTTCGTACGAGGACCTGGATACGACACGTGAATTTTAAGTAGGGTTATTGAATTTAATCACCCTCAACTATTGGTTATTAGCCGCAGCCACTCTCAACTATTACTTTGACGCCCGTCACCCCCAACTTAACACTTAGTGTGTTCTGTCACCACGTCGTTAACTGATCACTAACTTTTGATGTTTTTTTTATACTTTTGGGGGTGTCACAGGGATTTTAGGAAGGTTTTAGGGATCTTTGGACACCCCCAAAAGTATAGTAACAAGCTCAAAAGTTAGTGATCAGTTAACGATGTGGTGACAGAACAAAGTAAGCGTTAAGTTGGGGGTGGCGGACGTCAAAGTGATAGTTGGGGTGGCAGCGGCTAATAGCCAATAGTTAGGGGTGATAAAATCCAATAACCTTTTAAAGTAAGGGTGTTCGTGTCTGTATACTTACAAGTTCTTTTAGACGCATTATTGCAATAGCTTGGATGCAACAGTGTACAAGTTCATCAGTTCAAGGCTCAAATCTGGTCAATTTGTCCACACCGATGTAAGTCGTAAAACTGTAATTGGTTTAGATACATTATTGTAAGTTGTAACTGATTTACATCAATAAATCATTGTTATCTGACAACTTAACCATACAATTCTAAAATAGTTTACATGAACCTTTAAATAATTTATACACGCTATTATAATCAGTGGCGCAGGATATAAGGGGCCGGGGGAGGGCGCCCGACCCCCCGAACTTTTTGCGAAGTAGTGTTACGTATCTATTTTTCGTATAGAAATTTTTAGGTTTATATGTATTCACCCCCCGGTTTAAAAAAAAATTAGGTATATATTTTTTTGGACCCCCCGGTTTAATTTTTTTTTTTGGTATATACGTTTTCGACCCCTCCTGTTTTATAAAAAAAATATTTATATAGCCCATTAGGCATTAGTTAAACCTGTTGCTGACTTGCTGCTAACCGGTCAAAAAAACCCAAAAAAAAACCCAAAAAAAACCATTATAACCCAGCCCATTAATTAAAAGCCCAAATAAAACCCATTATAACTTGAAATTGAATAGCCCATTAGTTAAACATATATATCCGTTGGCTGTTGCTGCTGCTAACCGAGGAGAATAGAAGAAAAAAAACCCTGTATAACTTGAGAGTGGAGACGAGGACTCCAGGAGAACAGAAGAAAAAAACGCAGGTGCGGCTGTGGGCTGTCTTCTTCGTTCGACTAATCGACTTCGAGGAGACGAGGTATGTGTTTTTTTTATCTTTAGGTTTAAATTAGTGCTTAATTTATGTGATTTAGGTTTAAATTAGGGATGAAATTGGACCGATTTTTTGCCATAAACTTGTTGAAATTAGGGATTTAGGGGTGAAATTAGGCTGTAACCATGCTAGATATTAGAAAAAGAAAATGCCTTGTTGATGGTTAATTAGGCTTTTACATTAGTTTTGATTTGAGTCGAGCTAGGTGAGACACAAGTTCTTCTATACCAAGGAGCACAGTTGACCTCACTTATCCTCTTGAGGATTCCTATTTATTAGGTATATATTGTCCTCGAATTTTGATAAAAATGAATTTTATAACAAATTTCCATTCTAAACGCTTGTCGCTGTAGTTGGGTTGATATTTTCATTGAGATAACTGTATTCAAACAACAAACCCATGCTCCATAATCCCTAACCTACAGTTTGGTATCGTTTTAATGTTTGAGAACATATTTTATTTGATATTAATATTTGACCCGATCCGACCCGAATCGAATCACCGACATCCGACCCAAACATAGAATTTTTTTTAGGTCCGGTACCTTCCGCCCCCCCGACCATTTTTTTCAAGCTTCGCCACTGATTATAATCAATAGTATATCAACGTTTGAAAAGCAGGGATTACCACCGGCCATGGCTCTATATTTCGGAGGTCATGCTATTTTTAGAATATGTAAAAAATTTGTTTTTTATAGGGTATACCTATACAAACACCAACATAGGCGCACTTACAAAACTATTATTATTCTTTAGATTAGTTATTAGCCCATTGTCATTACGTTTAGACCTTTATTGAGCCTAGTATCTAATTTCGTTAAGGCCTGAGGGCATGTTTTTTAGAGCTCGAACTGGGTATACGAATTCCCAGGGCCGGCCCTGCTTTAAAGATAAAGATAGTTTGTTAAGTATGTATAGTAGACACTCAAACTTAAGATAAAAAGAATTCCGAGTTTTATGGTATATATTAAGAAAGTTAAAATAATAAAATAACAAAATACATAAAAATTATATGAGTTTAAAAATTACCGAAACTAAATTGAACTTCAACAATTGATCATTTAGTATTTTTTTTTTATTTCTTTATTAGTTATAATTTTGTTATCCTCTCAATCTTAATCGTTAAGTTGAGTGTGAATATCTGTGATAAATGATTCAAAATCATATAATACGTTATTTATAGAAAAAAAAAAAAAAAAACGCTTTGTATATTACCAAATGACTTAAGTGTGACAACCTAGTAAACTCAGCTCATCTAATGATTGTTCTTACATCTTTAAATAAGATAAAGAAGGGTATCTTTTATAATATTTCTTCTTCAAATATTAATACAAGGGAAAATAGCCAAAATGGTCAAGAATTGGGTCAACTTTTCCAAACTAGCCAACTGAAACGTCTCATAGAGGGGTTTCACGAATTCCCACAAGTCTCAAAGACGTTTCCTCATCAGCCATCCACCGATAGACACGTGTCCAATCCCATCATTTTTTTTTTGAACAACGTCCAATCCCATCATAATCAGCTTTTGCTTTTTGTTGTCAGTCAACTTTCTCAAAGACGTTTCCTCCCCTTTCTCTCTCTACAACCCCACCCACCCCTCCCCTTTCTCTCTCTACAACCCCACCCCCACTCCCTTTCTCTCTCTATAAATCCACCTGCACCTCCGTTGCATGTTAACATCGAAAGCTTGATGCTCCCAATCTTCGATTACACCAGAACTCCCTACAACACCCCCCTCTCCTGTCAACCTTCGATTCTGGCGACCAGCGGCGGCGCTGGGTGACGACTGGCAGCCCCCCCTCCGATGATCTCCAGCGATGACAGGCGGAGCCGCCGCCTCTCACGACGGTGGCGGTGGTGGGATTTCTTGGTGGTGCCGGTGGTGGGATTTCTTGGTGGTGCCGGTGATGAGATCCGATGACGACCAAGACAGTGAGACAAATCGAGGAGAGATAGAGATCGGAGAGAGTTGGAAGAGAGAGAGGAAGAAATGCGGAGAAGGAGCGGCCCCGCCGCTCACGGCGGCGGCCACGGTAATACATCATCCCCGAAATGAGACCTCTTCTCTCTATCTCTCCACCCGCCGCCGAGTCCCAGTCAACTTCTTCCCATCTTCGCCGGAAAATGAGCGGAACAGAAGACGTTTCACCTGAGACGTTTCACCTGAGACGTTTCAGGTTCTGAGACGTTTCACCTGAGACGTTTCAGTGTTCTGAGACGTTTCAGCCCTTGTGGACACGTGGCTTTCGGTGGATGGCTGATGAGGAAACGTCTTTGAGACGCGTGGGAATTCGTGAAACCCCTCTATGAGACGTTTCAGTTGGCTAGTTTGGAAAAGTTGACCCATTCTTGGCCATTTTGGCTATTTTCCCTTAATACAACTTGATTATATTGTTTTTCATTAAAGAAATTTGTGGTAAGTTTATTATATAGGGGAAGCTGTACAAGACGGATTAATCGTATGAAGCATACCTAAGAAGGAGAGCCGTTGATTTCGATTGATCATAGACTAGAATTTAAATGGTGGCATTTTGGTAAATATAGAGTTCAAACAATTGAAAAAACAAATAGAGAAAGGATATTCTAGTCTTTTGTCACTTAAACTCCCTTCCTCGTTGATTTTCGGATGGCTATAAATTTTTTATACGTTAATATTTTTATTTTAAAAACATTACATCTTTCATTCTCTTTAATTCAATCAGACTATTGATATTGTTTTCTTAAAAAAAAATTACAGGATACGTGATTACACATTCAATATACCTCATTACTTGATTACACATTCAACATAACTCATTACTTGATTACACATTCAATATAAATCCAATATGTGATTACACGTTCAATATGATTTGTTATAATTGACGTTATTACATTTATGCTTATTACCTTATTGCACATTCAATAATAAGAACTTAATTGTTTATGCTTTATTATGTGATTAAATCTCTAATATACGACAATGTGTGGTTATTATAAGTTGAAAATGTTACGTAATTACGTAATGACGATCAGTGAGGTTTCACATAAAATACTATAATGAAATCACGTAATGTGTATTCAAAATCACGTAATAATACATAGTTAACTAGTGTTACGTAATTACGTACTGATACATAGTCACGTAACTTTACGCTTGTTTCAAGAATAAAAAGTATATTACGTAATTACATAATGTTACACAAATCACAAAACTTTATAGCTTGTAATATAAATTGTTTAAAAATTAAGAATACCGTAGCAATAGTCAGCTCAAATTAAAGAAATTGAAGTACTCGTTAATATGGTGTAATTTAATATATATTTATATAGGACAAAGATCCGTTAGGAACCACCCCTTATTGCGAGAACCAATGTGAACACAACCAAAAATGCCAAAAAATAGCTAAAAAACATACAAAATTTTTTTTTAATATTTTTTATAAAAAAATCGCTACTTTTAGTAGCAAAAAAAAAAAAATTTTGGCTACTAAAAGTAGCGATTTTAACATAAAAAATATTAAAAAAAATTTAGATTTTTTTTTTATTTTTTTAGATTTTTTTCAGTTTTTTGGGGGTTTAGTTTTTTAGCATTTTAACTTGGGGGTGGGGGGGGGGTTAGGATTTGGGAGGTGGGGGAGGGGGGTTTAGGTTTTGGGGGGGGGGGGGGGTTAGGTTTTTTTTTAGGTTTTTTGGGGGTTTTAGTTTTTAGCATTTAGCTTGGGGGGTGGGGTTAGGTTTTTTTAGCTACTTTAGGTTGTGTTCACATTGGTTCTCGCGGTTCTCGCAATAAAGGTGGTTCTCGCATGAACCTTACCCTATATATATAGGGTAGGGTTCCAGCGTGAACAACCTCCCAAGAGTGAACTGCATGAACAGATCAGGACCCTTGATTTCCTTTTTAGTTGTTAAGGGTAGGATTGTAATTATATAAAAAACAAGATTTAAATCATTATTTTAATAATTGAATTAAGTTACATCTTTCCAAATTTAAATTCATTATCCACATTATGTTTTATTTATTAATAAGATAATTATCAAAACAAACAACAAATCACCAGATTTCAATTTTAATTTTTATTTCAGATTTCATCACCAGAATTCAAATTTTGAATTTTAAGATCCACGTAACCTTCATATTTCAACGGTATACACATGTGTACTTGGATATAAATAGAATAGTACACATGTGTACTCAGCATCGTACATATGTGTAATTATCTACATAATACATACATAGAAACAATACCTGTAAAACTATTTTATATTTAACAAATTACAAGTTCCATAATGTTTTCCAAACAAACAAAATAACATATAATTACGAGTTCCAGTTTCGTAAAAACAATAAACCCAACATAATCGAAAAAACAAAAAAACATAATCTTTTACAACTATTCGCCACATTGTATGCTGAATCATCCTTATCGACATCATACATGAATCATCCTTATCGGCCTTCCATCTCCACTTTTCTCGTTAACGACATCTCCTATAATTGCAAAAAAAAAAACTCAGCAACTAATACTTTGCTTAATTCACAAGTGTACATCAACAACTTTACACATTCAATACACAAAAAATTATGAGATATCACAAAAGCAGACGCTATACACATGTGTACATTAGGTTAAAATTAGAGCAAAATCAGAATACACATGTGTACATCGCATTAAAAACAAAGCAAAATCAGAATACACATGTGTACATCGCGTTAAAAACAGAGTAAAATCAAAGAATTGAACAAAAAAAACTCAGCAACTAATACTTTGCATAATTCACAAGTGTACATCAACAACTTTACACATTCAATACACAAAAAAATCTGAGATATCACAAAAAATAGACGCTATACACATGTGTACATCGCATTAAAAACAGAACAAAATCAGAATACATATGTGAACATCGCATTAAAAACAGAGCAAAATCAAACAATTGAACTCCAAAAAACGATAAACAACTTATCAATAATAACAATCTTCAAAACCTCAATCAAACAATAATAATTTTCAACATCAAACAATGAAAAATTGCAAAAAAAAAATTTCAATAATCAAACTCATAACAATCTTCAAAACCTCAATCAAACAATAACAATAAATAATTTTCAACATCAAAAACAATGAAAAATTACAAACTTCATACCTGGTCGGTCACACCACCACCTTCACTGTGAAAAGAAAGAGAAACATGAAGGGAAAATGTTTATTTTTTGTAACAAGTTTACCTATCAGAATAATGAAGGAAAATAGGTGTTCTTACTGGAGAAATTGCGGCTGCCGTTAATGTTGATTCTCATCGAACTGACGGCTTCGCCGTCAGTCGCCGCCGCCGCGCGACCCCCTCTTTCTCCCTCTCATCTCTCCGGCTGTTCTCTTTCGTTTTTCATCTTCTGCTGCTCGATCTCTATCTCATCATGGTTCTGAGTTTTGTGTGTGCAGTATAGGAAGAAGGAGGGTTGGGGGGTTGTTTGGAGTAGCTTGCCGGAAAAACGGCCTGAACCAGCCGGATGGTAGGTGGCCGGCGGTGATGGTTGCTGGTTTACGGGGAGAAGATGAAGAACGGGATGGTTGGTGGCCGGCAGTTGATGATTCCAGATCTAGGGTTAATATGTTGATTACTTGATTTGTGAGAGAGAGAGTGATTTATGCAATCAATGCAAAATGGAAATTACACATATACCCTTTTTATATTTAATTAAATGGAAAATATTAATCAAATAATTACCATCATGCCACTCACTTTAATCTCAAGATAATAAAAATCAAGGGCCCAGATGAGTTCACGCAGTTCACTCTTGGGATTTTGTTCACGTTTGAACCCAAGAGTGAGAAAACCCACTTGAGTTGAGAAAACCCAAATAAACCCTATGCAACATTTTTATTTTTTTCTAAAAAAAATAGGGAATGTAATATAAATGTACACGGACCTATTTATGAAAAAAATGAAAAAACGCTTACTATATTTTTTTTAAATGTTGAAAATTTGTATGTTACATTTTTTTTTTGGACATATATATTATGTAACCTGAAATTTGTAACATTTTAAAAAAAAAAACTACTCGGTGTTTTTTTGTGTTTCTTTTTTAAAAATGTTCAAATATATGTATATTACATTTCCTATTTTTTTTTTAGAAATGTTTCTTGAGATTACATGGGTTTTTTACAAAGGTTTTCTGAGTTTTCTTAACTCAAGTGGGTTTTCGATTTATCCTTCCCCTATATATATATATATATATATATATATATATACACATATGTATGTATGGTTAGGTTAACGTACAATATCCCTTATTGTACAATATGTACGCGCTCATCTCAACCGTCAGATTTTCATCCCACATTGAAATCGCATGTTGGTTTTTTGTAACAATTTCGCATGTTGGTTTTTTAACATGCGAATTCATCAAAATTACCACATGCGAAATTGTTACAAAAAAAACCAACATGCGATTTCATCAAAATTATCACATGCGAAATTGTTACAAAAACCAACATGCGATTTCATTAAAATTATCACATACGATTTCATACATGCTATTTTATAATATGCGATTTCACATCGCGTACGTAGCGTACGTTAAGGGATATTGTACAGTACACTTTCTGTATATATATATATATATACGTATATATATACGTATATATATACGTACGTATATATATACGTACGTATATATATACGTATATATATATACGTATATGGTAGGGTTCTAGAGTGAACACTAGGCTGAGAGTGAACTGTGTGAACTAATCTGGGCCATTGGATTACATCATCTAGAGATTTTTAAACAATGGCAAGATTGTAATTATAATGTTGTAACTTTCTTTTAAATTAATTGAAAGAAGGGTATTTGTGTCTTTTGTAAATTTCATTTATTAAACAATATAATCAAAATCCCTAAAATCTCACTAGTTTCTGTATATACAAAATACACAACTGTTAGTGTATACACTTGTGTACAGTCTTGCTAGTATCAGTTTATATAAGATACACAAATGTTAGTTTATACACATGTGTACACTCTCGCTAACTATAAGTTTATACAAGATACACAGCTATTAGTTTATACACATGTGTACAGCCTCACTAAGTATCAGTTTATACAAGATACACAGCTGTTAGTTTATACACATGTGTACAGTCTTTTATACATCTGTGTATTATTCAGAAATTGTTACATATTAACAGCCTATAGTATATTATGCATGCACACAAGTAGATTCATATAAAAATTATGAAATTAATGAAAACGAAACATATCACATGTATGCAAAAATAAATAACTTCATCACATATTCAAAAAAAAAGTTAATGCCCAAAAATAACTACAATTTCAATCTCAGAGAAATCTTTCAATATTTATTGAAAACTATAAAAAGTTTAAAACAATATAATATGATATCTATATATACAGATAATAAAATAAAAACCATATTCAAGTTAAAACTAAAACAAAATCTATGGATAAAGAAATTATGGAGAGATAATTAAAAATGAGATAGAGAGAGAGAAAGAGAGTTAAGAGATGAGAAAATTAAGGGATTTTAATTAAACATACTTGGCTAATGTCAATCTTACCCTTTTATTCTAAAACATGATCAAGGGCCAAGATTAGTTCACTCCCAAGAAGTTGTTCACTCTTGAACCTAATCCATATATATATATATAACCGGTTAAAAAAGTTATAGTTGTTTGAAAATCAAGTGGGAACTAGTTCAATGGAGAAAAAACCATCATACATTTCCTTAAATTAAGAAAGACACGTGTAAGACCATGATTCTCTCCTACACTTCGCTCAGAATTCCTCTTTTGTACATGATCTCTTACCTTATTATATAACTAGATTGTAAACCCGTGTATTATACGGATTTAAAGATACAAATCATGTAACTTTACAATGTCCGCACAAATTTACATAAGTTAATTATCTTTATACATACACCAATTTAAATAACTTAGGTATTCTTTTCTTTGTCGGGAAGCAATGACAGTAGGCAGTCATTTACTTTCTGTACAACTTCGTTCGTAGTAAGTATGACTCTGTTTGAAATATTGAAGAATAATAGCGGTGGTATGGGCACTACAAAAAAAAGTCATTTAGTGGCACACATTTTTAATGGCATATAGGTGTTGTGCCACTAATTTTTGTTTTTAATGGCACTTTAGGCATTTAACACATACATTTAGTGGCATTTAACTTTTGTGTCACTAATCATGGCTTTTAGTGGCATTTTGCAAATGCCACCAAAATTTTCTATACGTTTTAATGGCAATTTGCTTGTGCCACAAAAATTTTTGAACAATCACTAAAAAAAATCCATTTAGCGGCACATGCTTTTAGTGGTATTTCAATTTTGTGCCATTAATTTAAGTTTTTAATGGCATTTTGTGTATGCCATATTTGCTTAGTACACACTTTTAGTGACATTTTATTTTTATGCCACTAACTTAACTTTTTAATAACACTAAAAATTTTCAACCATTTCTTTTTATACTTATGGTAAGCATTTCTATAAAAAAGATGATAATAATACAAAAAAAAAAAAAAAACTGTTAGAAATTTGTAATGGATTTTAATTATTGGCCTTTTTCATTACTTAATTATTTAACAATTTGAGTAGTTGGGTACGCTTTTATTAGCGGTGATGTTTATAGATTGTCATATAGATGAACATGGATAGCTTAAGATTAACTGTTTTTTATATTTTGAAATCCCGAAATGCATTTTGATAATAGATTCCGAAATTAGAGCCCTAAATGCAAATATGTAGTTGTTCTTCGATTGATCAAAACCATGAATGAACAAAATTTGGGACATAAGTAATTATCTTTACATCATTTAAATATTAAAGTTGTTGAATTTAATTTAAAATATAAACGGTTTATCATCTAGAGTATTTAAAATAAGTTTTTGAAATACCTAGACAGTTGTGATAGTTAAAAAAATGTGTTTGATTTATTCTAAAAATAAAACATTCTTACATATATTAGTATAGTAGTAAAGGCATAATAATTTATGAATGTTGTAATATCAACTGAATACAATATAAATAAATAATTCATATGTTCTAAACTAAAAGGGTTTATCAGTGGACCCGCCTCCTAGCTCAGTTGGTTTTCGGCCGGGGGTTTGCCAATGGCCACCCCGGTTCGAATCCCGGCGTCTACGGCTTGTGGGGCGGGTTGTCCCAATGATGGATCGTATCCTACCGAGTCATGGTGCGGTCTTGAGGGCAACCCGGTTTTACCCAGCTGTTACCCCAGCGAGTCTCTCGTGTGGGGGCAGTATGGTTTCCGGGCGGAAGTCAGCTTGCGCGGCGGCCGGGGCCCGATCGAACATCGCGTCCGTAGGTGCGGGGCTGACGGGGAAATGTCTTCGACATGAACCCGGTGACCACTGGTTCAGTATATAGAAAGTCACCTTCCCAAAAAAAAAAAGGGTTTATCAGTATATATAACATGTGGGGCCTCTTATGAATTAAAAGTTTAGAACCCTCAAGAATCATGTGCAATAAATATGATAGAATGTCAATTAAATAAGTGAGTCATGATGTAGCCATTTTAAAAGTTTACATCAAGAATCATGTGCAATAAATATGATAGAATGTCAATTAAATAAGTGAGTCATGATGTAGCCATTTTATTTTCATTCTTAAGCCAAATTTACTTGACGAGAATGGCCCACATCCCATGCATCTATCATGCAGTAAAAGGTGTGATTTAAAGTCTTTCATCAGAGTGGTGAGAAACATAAATAGAGGGTGTTAATGTACCAATTCTTATACCATGAGCCACAAGTACTAAAAATAAGAATAAAATCACACATATTTTATGACTCCTTTATCATTTAAAAAAATGACCCAGATTTCTTTTAGTTTTGATGCTTCATTAATATATTCAATGAAATGGTAAGAATATTATATATATATATATATATATATATATATATATATATATATATATATATATATATATATATGGGACCGCTAAAATGAGAACCACATCGAGTTGTAAGAACCGTGAGAACTACACCGTACGGGGCGAGGTGGACCAATTTTTTTTTTTTCATAAACGTAGATACGTGTATTATAAACACATTTGTAAAAAAAATTCAAAAAAAAAAAAATGTCGTGTGTGTAGTTTTGAGCACCACAAGTTTGTGTTTACGGGTACCGTAAATCCTACCGGTTACGGTACCCGTAAACACACACTTGTGGTGCTCAAAAACTTTTTTTTTTAATTTTTTTTTTACAAATGTGTTTATAATACATGCATCTACGTTTGTGAAAAAAAAAAATTGGTCCACCTCGCCCCGTACGGTGTAGTTCTCACGGTTCTTACAACTCGAGGTGGTTCTCATTTTAGCGGACCCCTATATATACATATATATATATATATATATATATATGCTAATTATAATGAGAAAACCCACTCCAGATGAGAAAACTCAAGAAACACACATGTGTGGCTAGGATTCAGCCACGTCACATATGCCCAAAGATGAACTAAAGGGTATATACGTCATTTTACCTATTGTCAGAAAATGTAAGCAGATTGTAATGATAACTTTGTACCTTTTCTCTCTCTATAATTTATACAAAACTCACCAGATCTCACTACATCTCTCCTCATTCATCTATCATCTCTACCATACTTTTCCCTATCTCTCTTGTTCCAATAGATATAAAATAAGATTACAAATGAAATCGAGAAACATAATGAGCATCATATCCATGTAGACGCCTTCTAGATCTAGATCTGGACCGTCATGTAGATCTTGATCCACCATGTTTCTTTTAAACCCATCAAGATCTAGATCTGGATCCATCATGTTTCTTTCAAACCCAATGAAGACGGAAAATCGCACACGAAGAAGATGATGAATCAGATATCGAAGAGAAGGATGAAGTTTTTGTTCGAACCAGGCAAAGATCCGGTGAAATTACACATTTTTTATGTTTTTGAGGAGGCTGAAGGTTTTTGTTCGAAATTTTTGTTCAAGAAGGTGAAAAAGTATGTTTGTTTTCAGCTTTGTTTGCAAATCTACACTTTTTTAGTCTGCGTTTTTGTTGTGTTTTGTGGATCTGCAATTTTTTTTTGTTCAAGAAGATCAAGGTTTTTAAGTTCTTGTTTTATGGATCTGTTTGTTTTGATTATTGATTGCATCATTTTTTTGTGTAAAATTTATTTCAGATCTGTACCAATCAAAACAATTTGTTTTAAGTTTTTGTTTATTGGATTAAAATCGAAGTTACTTTTCTTGTTTAATGTTATTATTTGTAGTTTATTCTTGATATAATCATGAAAAATGTGGGTTTTGTATAATAAAAATAAAGTGAATTTTGTTACATGAAACAAATATGCTAGTTTACAAAAGTCAAGGGGATTCATATGAGTGTAATAGAAAATAATGTAATATAAAATAAATTGTTCTTTGGTTATGTTACACTTTTTTTGTGTAACATCTTTATGTAACCCAACATAGCTGGGTTTTAGTAATGTAATAATTCTAATATGTTTTGTTTGTTAAATGAAACAAATGTGCTAGTTGACAAAAGTCGGGGGTTTCGTGTAAGTGTAACAATTGGGTCATAATAATGTAACAGAAAATAAATTGTTCTTTGTTTATGTTACACTTTTTTTGTGTAACATCTTTATGTAACCCAGCATAGCTGGGTTTTAATAATCTAAAAATTCTAATATGTTTTGTTAGTTACATATTTAAAAATTCTAAAAAAAACATAAATATACGATATATGTAACACCTTTTTTGCTTTTTATTATTGATTTTATCAATTTTTTTTGGGTAAAATTTGTTTCAGATCTGGGTCATAATAATGTAATAGAAAATAAATTGTTCTTTGGTTATGTTACACTTTTTTTGCGTAACATCTTTATGTAACCCAACATAACTGGGTTTTAGTAATGTAACAGTTCTAATATCACTACTGCAAAACAGAGCTTTAGACGGGATGATATGGGTTTTAAGACGGTGTTTTCAACACCGTCTTAAACTACACTGGTTTAAAATCATGTCTTATTAGACGGTGTTCAATTTGAACACCGGCTTAAACTTGCTGAACACCGTCTTTTAATATCAAAACATTTCCAAATATTTATTAAAACAAATATTTTTTAACACCGTCTTATAAACATTTGCTGAAAAAAAACATTTAGAATAAAAAAAGTTTTCCAGAAATACATCAAGCTTATATACACCAATGGAACATTTTCAAATCAAACCAAAACAATACACATTCAATTCCGAAATAAACCTGTAGACATCCAATTCGGAAATAAACCCGTCAAATTACAATCATTTGTTGAATGCATAACAAACTACGTTAAATTGTATAAAAAAACTACATAAGCTAATCTAACGAAATACCTAACTCTCTAAAAAACTTCGGAAATAAACCCGTCAAATTACAATCATCTGTAGCCTCTCTTGTGTCGTGCCACATCTAAATGAAATACCTCAAAATTAGCTGGAAGCCGTGGATATTGTTCATGATACCTAAGTGCCGATATCACAGCCCTAACCTGTGAATCAAAAGAAAACAAAAAAGACCTTATATAAAAAGGCAATGCCTAAAGGTGCATCACAGGAATACTTTCAAGTGAACGAAAAACAAGTAAGACATAACTAATATTAAAATAGTCAATTAACTTACTTCTGGATAGAACCCAAAAGCTTTACTGCACTAACCACACCAACAGGCTGCAGATTACAATAATCATTAGCCAATTCTCATAGAGCATATAAGATGATTTGACAAGTTAATTTGCGGTTTCAATTGACGACTTGAAAGAGAACAGGTGGTCATATAATATAATCGATTGAGATGTCTATGATAAAAGTTAAGAGCACCTGCTTTAAAACAAAAAGACGTCGATCAGACAGCGTTGCCGGAATTATATCACCATAAACACGCTTTGCCTCCTCTGCAAAGAACTCGATGAAACTAGCCCCGTATCCAACCTGCAACACTTAAGAAAAACATAAAGAAGTGCAAACGTGCTCTCTCTAGTACCTTATTTAATATGTTTGTACCTCCCCAATGGCTTCTTTGATAGGTTTTCCTCGCTCCAGAGTTATAAGCTGTCCAAGCTCTTCTTTATGTTGAATCAACAAGTTATACCTAATGTTGAGCAAAATGATGATTTAAGAGCAATGAATCATTATATAAAGAGATTATTTAAGCGTACATGTTAATAATGTCGCATGGATCATTTAAGCGTACAAATTAATATAAAACCATGTTATATTATATTTTAGTCTTATCAATTAATTAATACATGAAAACGATTTGTACTTGTTGGTAGAAAAGTGAAGTATTTAAATAAAATCTCTAAAATTACGTTCATGGAAGACTAATAGCCCCATATATATTAAAATAAAATAAGTAAAACAAATTCTCCCCAAACACCACATTTCTACAATGTTCGACATTTTGAAAATGTCAAAAACTGAACACAAGTTGTCCATCCATATAGTGATGTTCAAATGCTTGAGATGCACAAATGTTTAATATTGCAAAAGTAGCAAACGTATAAACCTTTTTAAATGGATAAAAGCATCAACTAATAAAGTAAACGAATATATAGAATTATTCTTAAATACTCACTTTTCTGAAACCAGCTATTAAGCCAACAGAAACCCAACCCTGTTCATCCATGTTCCGCCTCAAGTATGTATCTCTAACCAAGTTCTCATTACTACAGTCGAACAGTAGCCATTAAAACCTCGACACCAATGTAACGTTTCTAGTAAATAGTAATAGTAATATCCAAAAACCACATTTTATTTTTCATTTTAAAAATGATGTACCTGAAATAGAAATCAATTTGGTTCACTATATTAGCATAAAACGGAGGATCATGACCAGCATAGTAGCTGTATTGGTGCACCAAAAGGCATTCCAAAACAGTCTCGACTACACTCCAATGTTCTGTCCACAATAATTTAACTATTTGAATTTGTATAAAATCAAATTAGTAGGCTTTATCAATTATTAATGCATTACCTTTATCAGACTTTGTCACAATGTTTTCTTCATTTTCTGAGATTGCGCTTCCACTTCTCCTCTTTTAATAAACAATTCGGGTACCCCTTATGCAAAAAATAAAAAAATCATGAATAAAATAAGATAGTAGAACCGACAGTTGAAGGGAAAACTAAAACTACTGATCCACTCCTCTCATTTGACCTGTTTTAAATGTGTTCTATCTTCTTACAAATCACGTTGTTAATATAGTGAAAAATACCAAAAACACATTTATATAAGATAAACTTAGATGTAGAGAACATTATAACAGTTGGTTGAAAATATACTACTTTAACAAAGCATATCCACACAGCATTTCCTACAGCTCTCTCTATTATCAGCTATTATTTAATATCGCATAACCAGTTCCACAACCAAACACCCCTAAAAATATACATCATTGTAGAAAAATTATCAGCAAACCTGGGTTTGAGTGTATCATCTGAACGATGTTGTGAATAGCTAGAATTGTTCGTCAATCCCTGAGCGGCTGGCTTCAGTTCTGATTTCTCAGCATTCGATTCATGTGATTCCGACATCTCCTTTGCATTGCTAGAAGGCTTTTCAGATGTAGCTTCCAACCAAATTGACTATCTAATTTATCCCAACCAAAACCCCCAATTCAAGCTCAAGAACCCTAGAATTATTAAACATAAAATTAATTGATCATTCACTCATAGCTATAATACATGAAGTTATACCGACAAAATCAACTTCTTAGTTTCAAATATTCTTCTCTGCAAGAACAAAACCCACTTCTAAACAAACAACATTTAAAGATTGTTCTGTTCAAATCGCTTACAAACAACAATACATATACATACAAACCACGTCGAAGTGGAATAAAAAAAACTAACCAGTCTTGAAGGTGGAATCGAAGGAGAATGCTTCCGTCATTGAGCAAATCGAAGGGAAAGGGGCTGCGCGTGGTGGTGCGGCTGTAGGGTTTTGGTCGTCGCACGTTGAAGAGGAAGGGGAGGGTTTGAATTGCTGTAGCCTAACTCATCAGTATGTAAGTTAGGGTTACAAATGGGTTTATGTTCTTTTTTTGTTGTTGTATAAGACGGGATTTAATGATAACACCGTCTAAAAGGTTCTTACATTTGTATAAGACGCGGTTTGATTATAAGACGGGGTTGCTCTGAATTTTATTGAATATTTTAATCAAATATGTTATACTTATTGATATTAAGACGGTGTTATTGCTTGAACCCCGTCTAAAGCAAAATTGAACACCGTCTAATGGTTGGTTTTGTAGTAGTGTATGTTTTTGTTTGTTAGATGAAACAAATGTGCTAGTTGACAAAAGTCAGGGGGATTCGTGTGAGTGTAACAACTGGGTGATAATAATGTAACAAAAAATAAATTGTTCTTTGATTATGTTACACTTTTTTTGTGTAACATCTTTATGTAACAACATAGCTGGGTTTTAGTGATTCGTGTGAGTGTAACAACTGGGTGATGATAATGTAACAAAAAATAAATTGTTCTTTGGTTATGTTACACTTTTTTTTGCGTAACATTATTATGTAACAACAAAGCTGGGTTTTAGTAATGTAACAATTCTAATATGTTTTGTTACTTAGATATTTAAAAATTCTAAAAAAACATAAATAGATGATATTTGTAACACAATTTTTTGTAGTGTACGTATACAAAAGTAAACAAAGAAGATCAAAATTATAGAGAGAGAGGAGAGAGGAAAGTAGGCAAATGTTACACTCTCTGTCAGGAGAGAGAGAAAAGTAGACCAATGTTACAGTTTCTGTCAGGAGAGAGAAATTGTTACATTTCCAAATATATCCTTCTTGTACCTCTTATTAATATTATATTAAAAAGTAAAAAGGGGGCAAGACCAAAATGATCTCATCTATCAATCTGATAAATCAATGGCTATTATTGGGTTTCCAAGGTTTCTTTAACTCATGGGGGTTTTCAATTTATCCTTCTCCTATATATATATATATATATATATATATATATATATATATATATATATATAGAGAGAGAGAGAGAGAGAGAGTCAGGGGGTATATATATAGAGTCAGGATTTATAGAAAACGGTGTGAGAACGGTGAGAACGCTTATGGATCGTCCGATCAAAACAATCTATGGACTAGATTGGCGCGGTGGCGTTTTCGTAAATAACATCAATTTTATTACGTGGACGCGCTTCATTAAGGGTAAAAAAAGGTAAAACATCATTTCTCACATAAAACGCCATTGAAAAGTAAAACGCCAAATAAATACAAAACGCCAATTTTATCACTGCGTACTTTTTTCTGTGTTTTTTTTAAGCTCTTTGACTACAAAAACGCCACAAAATATGAAACGTCATAATATATAACGCCAAACCTTACATCCGGATAAATGTTAATTACAATTTTTTTATTATAAAAATAATATCCCGCCTAAACTACGCGCCAAAAAAAATTCTATAAATAGAAACATCTCACGACCTTCCGTTTATCACACCAAAAAAACTCACAAAAAACACAGTGGTTCCTAAAAAAATACAACTCAATGTAAAACGCCAAAAAATACAACGATGGCAAACATCTTTTCTTTGATACTCAGTAATGTTCTGCATGAAGTTTCGCTGAATGATTTGTTACGTGAGTGTGGAAAGATTTTGCTGCATGAGATGGACAAAATTCAAAAAAGAGGGACTGATGACACCCATATGTCATTCTGTCATCTTTGTTCTTGAAGAAGGTTTGGATGATTAGAAGAGATCTATCCCAGTGTAAATGCTACTTTGACCTCGATGATTATAATGAAGACGACGGGCAGATAGCATCCACCCACAAAGGGTTGATCTATGTCTCCAACATCCACAAAGACACTTCAACACATGAACAAAGAAAAAAACCACGCCAAACCCAAAACATCATTTATTTGTGACAGTTCTTGTAGTTTCAAAATAAAAAAGAGACTGATGACACTGTAGATTTAGATCATAAATTGCTTCTATTTTTTTTTCTTTAATTTTCTTTATCTGTTGTTTGTTTTGTAATTTCAGTTAATAAACAACAAAAGTACATTAATACTATAATGAAAAATATAATAAAACGCCAAAATGAGCAAATGCTTGCAAACGCTATCATGCCATAAAACTGCCCCAAAAAAACAACCAAACTATAATAAAATTACTTTGAACAACTACTATTATAAAAAAAAGCGTGAAACAATGTGCAAAGAATATAAAACAAAAAAGTCCAATCGTTATCTAAACGCCATTGGAAAACAAAACGCCATAATTACAGCCGTCAAGATTAGACGTGTTACACCATAAAAATAGTTGAGTCTGAAAACAAAACACGGTAACTGCAAAAACAGTAAAATGAAACGGCGGAAAATATAATTACTAACATTTCTTATATTGAAAGCAAAATACTTCGGGAATTAAATTTATTTATCTTTTTCAAAACGCCATAATTACTTGTCATGCGCGAAAAAAAAATCAATATAAAAGAATACCATGAGAACACAAGCTCAAACACGCCAAAAACATTGACTAAAACGCCACATATTGTCCAAAACGCCAAAAACTTTAAAATGGCAAAGATTATTGCATGGAGGTTTGAAAGGAAAGAGAAACGATTCATCATAAAGTTCTCTGATAGGAGCAGGGTAAAGGTAAGGATAATCAAAACCATGCTTGGAATGAATGAAGGGGTTCAGAGGGATATCCTGGCCCTTGGGGTTCCAATGGCCAACGATTGTGAAAGAACCCGAACTGTAATAAAAAAAAACTGAAGAGAAAATTTCCAGCAGAAGATGATGATGATATTGACGATACTCCTCTATCAAAACTTAGCAGTTGGGTGATGCATGAGGAAGAAGGAACGCTTGAAGTGACTTATAAAAATGGGGTGCAATATTCATTACCAATGGAAGAAATGTTGAAGACAGGGTTGTTATCTATCATTGAACAACTTTGTGATGTAGCACCTTCAAACGATCCAAAATCCAAGGATGCAGTGATATTCAAGAATAAGCTGCAGCAAAGAAGAGACGAGCTAATGGCGTTATACGCAAATCTAAAATTTGATGATGATGAATCTGAAGAAAGTGATGAACAAAGCGATGGGTACATCTCTGATGTAATCCTACCCACGGAATACTATTAGTTTATTTTGATTTCGTATTATTGTAATTTTATAAAATATTAATCTATGATAATCATATTAACAAAAAGACCCAAAACACCAAAAAATGACATTGAAAAAACCATAACGCAAAAAAAAATAGCTATGTGACACAAAAAGAATTAATTCAATGAGAAGAAATCTGAGAAAACAGTAAAACGCCAAGTAATTAATGATTCTAGATAACACCAAAATTATCTTGCACGCAAAAAATAAAGCAGCATGTCAAACGCGAAAATCGGGAAAGGAGAAGAATACTAAAAAGAGAAAAAAACCCCTCGGACCCTGATCATGTCCCGCGCTACGTGTTGGGTCAGGATGCGTTCTCACCGTTCTCACACTTTTGGGCGTTTTCTCCTGATCCTGTTTATATATATATATATATATATATATATATACATACATATATATTCAGCCTATTAATGTCACACCCTGGCTTTGCGGAAGCGTGGTTAATTTGGTGTGACTTCTTAATACCATAGCTTAATCATAACAAAGCTATATGATAATAAAACCATGCAAGATCATCCATAGATTTAAGTTTTAAAACCGAAGTAACATAACATTGTCTTAGGGACTACAACACCATAACATAAAACATTGTTTTGAAAGACATAAACATCAACATGAATAAAACACAGTTTAAGATTTGTGACTCGTCTAGGAAAAAGTCACATTTCCTAAACCGGGATGACCTCGGAACCCATATGCAGCGGGAAAACACAACATACCGCGCCAGATCTTTAATTCCCTGAAATACATGTAAGTTGAAAAATCAACAATAATGTTGAGCGAGTTCATGTGTAAGTGAGTAAATAAACCTTTGTATGTATAAAAACCCTGGTATGTAGCAAATAAGGAAAAAGAGATCACCAATGGTTTGCAAGGCCATTGATATGTGTGAAGTGCAAGTAGGAAGACTCAAACCTAGCAGATTTATGCGTTGGGTACAAAGTCACCCCGAGGTCCGTTCTGTTTGGGCCTAGGGTTGGGCTCGCTACACCCAGATAGATCTACCGCTCCTGCCCCTCGGTCCTACCTTGAGGATTAATGGCCTCAAGTTTCCGCCTACCCACTCACATGATCTGAATAATAACCCTCCTTACGCTAACCATACCATGTAAGAATTATTCGTAATCATAGTAACATGTATTTCACCCCCGCAGTTTAGAAAACTGAAAACAGTTATAGAAAAGGGGGACATGAACTCACAGTGGTGCGTCTCTACTAAGTATATCTCCTGATCAAGCAGCTGTGCGACGACCTACACGTACTAAGTCTATTAGACGGACGGCCGTGCCTTAGCTTAAGGTTTAAGTTTTTGGGAAATAGTTAGACAACTATTTCGTGTTTATATTTTTGTAAATACTTGGTAATTATTCTCCTTCCCAAGGATGGGGGATTTAATACATGCGTGCTCGTAAAATTCGAAATACATTATTAATTCTCACTTAATATATTTTATTTCTTACTTCAAAATATAAATATTCTTCCCAAAATAATACTTTGACAAAAATACACGCTCATAAATATTTTCTTAAGATGCGTAAGTTACGTTTTAAAGATCAGGTGGTAATAATTATACCGTTGTAACTTATTATTAATTATGAAGGCGTATGCATTATTTCTGTAATCATTAGTACTTGGTAATATTATTTTTACTCTAAAAATAATATCCGTATATTTCACAAAATAATCATAAACATTTTACAAGTGACGCTATAAAAAAAATATATATATATATCAAATATATATTTACCCCGTTTCATTTTGTGAAAACCCCACCTCCGATGTTTCGTAAATAAAGTCGTGGCGAAACTTACGTTTTGAAAACAAGTCAAAAGTAGATTTACAACACTTGTAGTGAAAATATTCCCAAGTGTTAGGTTTTTAGAAAAATTTCGCCAGAGTTTCCCCTGTAACTGGAGGTGGCCACGCTTTCAAGCGTATCATTTTCTTTTATAATTCAAATCAACAATTTTCTCATTCAACCAAAACAATATCCAAAGCATCAAACTAGTCAAAATATATATAAATCGCATAAATTACATGAACTTGTGGTTTATCCAAAAATGCGTGATAAATCCCACTATTTTTAGTGGATCTTTATATAAATCAACTTCGTTTCTTGAAAGTCTCGTTTTTAAAGGAATTTCGTCTTTACAACTTCTTGTAGAATTTGACAATACTAGTTCTTTGTCGAAACTTAGTGTTACACAAGTATTTACACACTTGTGTGTTTGCTAAAATCATTCTTGTTTATGAAAGATCCGTCTTTAAAAGTATGTTTTCTCTTGACACGTGGTCCTTTGAAAATACCGTTTGTAGATCCGTAGATCTACTAGTTTTGAACACTATTTCATAAGTAAAATCGATTTTACACAAGTTCATGTTTAGTGTGTGGTAGAGTTTCATCATTTAACCCTTTGTACACTTAAACAAACTCTATGTCATGATCCATGATCACGACTAATCCGGGTAAGATGATGATCCGAGCTACCACAACATAGATCGGCACTAAATAATTATAACAAGACAAGTCTTACAAGATTTACACAACAACATAGCTTTTATCCAACATTTTTAACATTTTAGTAAACTTTTAGCATGTCTTCTTGTATGTTCATAGATTTTAACCGACAAAGTTCTTTTTAACCACTTTAAAATAGATCGAGAGTGTGTTTATAGCAACTTACTACTAGCTCGAGGCTAGGGAAGAAACTAGTCGAAGATTGGGTGGATAAAAGCAATGAGGTGAGGTCCTTCGCGTTCCGAATGCACTAAGCCTCCTCGTATGAGATCCTTAACACTTGTATAAGCTTGGAATGACAAGATCAAGATCGAAAGGTGGCGGTGGGGGTGCTTGTGTCTTCGGCCGAGAGTGAAAGAGAGGGAGAGAGAGGAGTGTTGTTTAGTTAAGTGGTTAAGGTTATGGTGGATCAAAGCTTGTTCTTATAGACATTTCTCATGTTAATTGTCCAAGGGTTACTATGTCACCAAGATATTAGACATAGATGATTATTATAATCAAATAAAGGACAGGGGGGGTCACATATGGTGACCGAATTCGGTTGGGGGGGGGGGGTATTCGGTTAGTTTCCAACTAGATAGGTAGGACATTAGTTAAGTTAAGTTAAGTGATTAGGAGGTTAACTCGGTTAATAGTGTGTTGTGCATTATAGCGGGTGTTAGGGTATTCGGGGACCCTAACTGGTTCAGAAAAAGAAAAGCAATGTATATGGCAATATTTTTATGTTCCGGGTAAAGTCCGGTTGTCCGGTTGGATAGAGATCCGTTAAAGTGCTTAACAAAGCTTTAAAGTGTCGTTATTATTATTTTTAGTGACACAACTTATTCCCGACACTTTGGAAAGTGTCTAGTAACATTTTTCTCATGTTTTGGCACTTTATTAGTTAGCTAGATGCTGAATTTTAATTAAAGTGTTGAATTTTGTACTTAAAGTACGTTTTAGGCACATCCGGTCACTGTAATCTCATTCCTAGTGACGCAGTTCTACAACCCTTATATCCCTACACTCACCACTAGTGTAGCAAACTATCTCAGGCTCTTATAGGCCTTAGAGGCAGTACCTGCCTGGTGCTAGTTATGACAACACGTTTAATAGGTTATCCGTTCATTGTGCTACTGTGCTTTTGGTGCATCAAGGTTGTCACAAAGGTGCTGTAAGCAAAACATGGAGTGACAGCAAGTAAAGTATGATGCAAGTAAGTACATGTATCAGTATTCAAGTAGCAGTTTATCCACAAGTTCAAGTAAGCACAGTAATTAAGCAGTAATTAATTATTAATTAAGTCGTACGGATACCTGGTTTAGTGAGGGTTGTCACAATTAAGTGTAACTACCTTGAAAATCCATCTTCACCATCAGATCATGCTGAGATAAAATCTGAGACATTTAAACTTACAAAAATAACCGCTCTCATGGCGGTTCAGGGTGGTTATTTACGTTTTCTTAGCTGATGGTTACATTCACCGTTTCCTGCCCATGATCACCACAACTCAACTTAATCCTCCTACAAACTTAGGTAGTGATATCAATTCAGTTGAGGAGTATTGTTATATAATGTAAATGCCAGATACAAAAATTCCTATTTTCATATGAATCATTCGTGAAGAATAAAAGAAATCCCTGTACTTTTTTTTTGTTACAAAACGTTTGATAACATATAACTTACATTCTCTAATTTTTTTGGAAAAAAAGTTTGTTACATAAGGTTTTCTTGAGTTTTCTTAACTTAAGTGGGTTTTCTATGTAACTCCTTATATATATATATATATATATATATATATAGGGTAAGGATATATAGAAAACCACTTTTAGCTAGAAAACCCGGGAAACTCTAAGCTCCCGACATTTTTTTTTTGAAAAAAATAACATATGTAATATACATGTTTTTAAGACTTTTGGGCCAAAAAAAACAAAAAAGCGCCGAAGGGTTTTTTTTAAAAAAAATAAACAAATTTCAGCATTTTTTGTGTAACACGTGTTACATAGCAAAGTTGCTGAAATTTGTTTATTTTTTTAAAAAAAATCCCTTCGGCGCTTTTTTGTTTTTTTTTTTTTGCCCAAAAGTCTTAAAAACATGTATATTACATATGTTATTTTTTTCAAAAAAAAAAATGTCGGGAGCTTAGAGTTTCCCGGGTTTTCTAGCTAAAAGTGGTTTTCTATTTATCTTTAGCCTATATATATATATATATATATATATATATATATATATAGGAGAAAGTTCCGTTAGGAACCACCCTTTATTTTGAGAACCGCGAGAACGAATGTGAACACAACCAAAAATACCTTAAAAAATCTAAAAAACACATACTTTTTTTTAATATTTTTTATGAAAAAATCGCTGCTTTTCGATATTAAAAAAAATTATAAAAAAGTTAAAAAAAAATTTGCTACTAAAAGTGGGTATGGATAGTGTAAAAATGGCCTAAAGTGTGAGAAGTTTAAGAAGTGTTTTAAACTATCAGATCTTTGATCTAATGGTTGAGATTAATAAAGACCATATTGTAAATTGTGTTTTAATTATTTGGACTGATTTGAAAATTGTAGGGGTAATAGTGACTTTTTATATGTTTCAAATAAGGTAAGCTCTCCTATATTCCAGCGATCCATTTTTAAACTAACACTAAAAATTCAGAAACATTCCAGAAATATACAACACTATATAACACCATATAAACACCATATAACGCTATGTAACACTATATGACACTATACATCTATCATAGACCTGCTACCAGAAAAATATAACACAATAACATTATATAACACTATACATCAATCATAGACCTGCTACCAGAAAACATAACACTATATAACACTATACATCATCATAGACTGCTATCAGAAAATATAACACTATAACACTGTATAAAACCTTCATTCTGCATCCATCACTATATAACACTCTATAAAAACCTTCATTCTGCGATCTTCAGAAAGTTATAATTGATGAACGATAAAAAAATACAAATTCGTAGATTAATTCGTATTCCTAAAATAAAAGGTGGCAGTTATGGAAGTTTATCAATTAATTGAATTAATGAGAAAATTACTTGTTTACCCTTTTGAATAATTTATATTGAGGACACATGGCATCTCCACAATATTTCTCATACTTCTCACACTTTTGAATTAATGTACAAGATCTTTAATCAGTAAAAGTAGCGATTTAAATAAAAAAAATATTAAAAAACCTGAAAAAAACCTAACCCCCAAGCTAAATGCTAAAAACTAAATCATAAAGCTAAACCCCAAAAAAAACTTAAAAATCTAAAAAACATACATTTTTTTATTTTTTTTATAAAAATTGCTACTTTTAGTACCCAGAAATTTTTATTTATTTTTTTTAAATTTAAAAATTTTAAAAATTATTTTTTTATTAACGAAAGGTAGTGATTTTTATGAAAAAATATTAAAAAAATTGTGTGCTTTTTAGATTTTTTAGGTATTTTTGGTTGTGTTCACAACGGTTCTCGCAATAAAAGATGGTTTCTAACGGATCTTTCTCTTATCTATCTATATGTGTATAGTGGAAGGTTCAAATGAGAAGAATTTTTTTGTAAGAAGAAAAAAGAAGAAGTTTCAACCAATAAGAATGCTTCATTTTACTTCATTTAATATTTGCATTTAATTTTAATATAAGGGTATATTGGTAAACTTACATAAATCATTAATTTGTATTCTTCTCCTTTAATAACTAACTAAATTAAATTTGTAACTCATTTTCAAAATATATACTTTTTCCAAATTAAAAAAACAACTTAATTTATAGTGTAGAATAAATTTGTAGTTGTGTAGGATAAATTTCAAGTTGTGTAGGGTATATTTCGAGGTGTGTAGGATAAATTTCGACTGTGTAGGATAAAATTCTATAATGTGTAGGGTATATGTAGGAAAATTTTGATATGTGTAGGTTTTGTAGATTATATGTAGGATAATTAATTAAAGAGAAAAAAAATTAATGATATGAGTTATAAATAAAATAGTGTTTTACTAATATGCCCTTTCTTCTTTTTCTTCTCATATTAAATTTCTTCTCAAATGAACCTTCCCCTATGTGTATAACGTGCGTGATTAATGTTTTCATCATGCGTGATTTAGGTTTTTTAGTTTTTAACGTGCGTGATTTTCAAATGAACGTGAGTAATTATCTGTCGTACGTGATGTACGTTAAGCCGTATTATACGTTAACTGGCCTCAATCTATTATATATAATAAATGAAAAAAATTTGGGACACGTGTCACGAAATGAGGGCTACAATTCTTTCATTTTCCCGCCCAAATTCTCGTGTGCTTTTGTGGATGTGCTGAAGAAACCCTATATTTAGGCATAAATCATTCAGCCAAACAATCTTCCTCAGTCATTCCTGATTTTCCATCTCAAGGCACGCTTCCTTCTTTCTCACAAATCCATTTTCTCATAAACCCTAAATCCGAGCCTCTTCATCTGTTTCTATCTTCTTAAGGCACCAGATGGTCACGCATTTGAGGAGTATTATTCGATTCAATCCCCAGGTATCATAATTCTCTTACTTTTTTTTCTTTTCATGTGGTGGATATCTAACTTGTATAAACCCAAATAACCAAATTCCTTTCTTTTTTCTAAACCCTAGATCTCAATCCTCTTCTCCCTTCTACTTAACCATCTACATTGACAAATTTAAAGGAACCACCGTACGCATGACATAGAGAGAGAGAAAGGGAGACCGAACCACCATATGCGACGGCGATGCTGCCTACTCCGGCGCGGGTCTTTGGTTGTCATTATTCTAAAGAAGGACTACGGTACATTTCCTTCTTTTATCTCTAATCTTGGCTTTGGTTTCTGTTTTCTAGCTGATGACGTTCACCTTCTAGGGTTGGCTTGAAGATGGTGTTTGAACAGGGCTTCGATGAACTATCCGATTGCTGAACAAGGTTTCTATTTTCGGGTACATAATCATGGAGATTCAACTTTATCTTCTGTTTTCTTTATGCTTTTTTAAAATTAGATTGTTAGTTTTTTTTCTTTTATACTTATTAATTGAACAACAAGGTAGTAAGATGTTTATGCTTTATCGGTTATAATTTATCTAGGTTTCTTGAAAAGATTGGGTTATCAGCTTATGTGATCTTATAAAATGTTTATTCGTATTTGGGATGTGATATTAATATTTAGGTCTTCTTTCGTAAGACTTATGGTTCAACCATGAAGCCCCGTTTTATGTTTTTTGTCGACCCGTATGTGTGGATTCGGATCATATATAACCTTCGTAACCCTAATTTCTTCATTCACCTCTTTCACAATGGCCGCAAGGTACCTTCACTCATTCGTATATTCTTTCTTGCTTTTGGGTGAAAATGTTGTTGGATTTGGATTACTTATGAAGTTAGTTTCTTAATTTTGAATTATTTTGTTAATTCATTTTTGCGATGTTACAGTTTTGAAGAACAAGATATATCCCCACGCCTTCGTTGAACATCGTAACCCTAATCTTAAATTTGACGCAATTCAAGATTACCTGATGCAATCATTCTACAGGTTTTACGGTTACTGTTTGTTTATTCATTGTTAGTGTATGCTTTTGGTTTCGTAGATCTATCTATATGTATCTCCATCTTTGATTATTTGAGTAGATTAGGGCTTTTTATCGTGTTCTGAAAATGTGTTTATGTGGCTGCAATCAAGTAATATTTACAGCTAAGGGTTTTTATTATTGCTTTCTTCCAGATTTGGGGTTTTTTTATTCATGTTATTACAGCTAATGTGACCAAAGTATTTACTTGGGTTTGCAAATGTTGTTTATAGTCTTCTTCCCTAACTTTGTAGTGTCATACTTTTTAGTTTATTTGGAGATGTAGAGTTTAGGAGTAAACGAAATTCACATGAAATTGGGGATTACTCATTTATGTGCCATGTTAGGTACTTAATTACAATACTTTTGCTTACTGTATTAACCTGTAATTAAACACTCTTCCCTTTACAACATGGGTTCGTTTACTAGAGGCGGTGAAGAAATTTGGCCCAAAACTTATTATTAAAGGAATCATAACCGATCGATTTGTCTGTACGTGAAGTCGTTTATCAGATTGATTGAAGAAACCGTTTTTATTTTTTTAATCATATCTAACATACCAATTATCTGTACTTATATTTTATAACTCATTTTGACCCGTTATACCAAAACGTACCAGTTATTTGTTTTTATGTGGAGAAAGATTAGACTTTTGCTAGGTTGTTTTTTAGTATCTAAAACTGTCGACACAAATATCAACAAGGTTATATATACTTACAATGCTAATCGCTATTAACCCTTTCAAACTGTACGTTGTTTTCTTTCGAAAGTGACTCCAGAGTAAGCTGCTAAGTTATGTGATCAGAACTTTGGCATTGGGGCAGATGGAGTGATCTTTGCAATGCCTGGATGCAATGGGTCTGATTATATCATGAGGATATTGAATTCAGATGGTAGCGAGCCCGATGTGATATTCTTTTCTGCATTAGGTTTACATTGCTTTTGTGATTTGCATAAACACTCATATTCATGGTTTTTATATAATAAACTGAGAGTTGGATGCCATAATAAGTTGTATGATATTAAATGATATTTCGGATAAGTATCACAATAAAATTGGAGAAATATTGGAAATAGTGTTAGTTTCTCATGTAAATAACCCCTTGTGGATATACTTGAATAGTGAATTCGTTATCTGATTTTATGTTATTTAGTTCTCAGATGTGAGGTAATGGAGTTTTTTGCTTTGCAAAGTTTATTTCAGGTATCAATAACTTAAATTGAAGGCAAAGGTATTTTTTTAGTTCTACATACAAATGTTATGCTTTCTCATATTGTTTTGGTGTAGCCGGTCTGTGGTGGGAACTAAAGAGGTTTACAAAGAAAAGCAATGAACAAGGAATCCGTCCATATGTGATTAACCAGAATTGTAGTGTTCAATTTTGAACGGGTGCAAGTTGCCAATCCTTTACTTTATTGCCAAAATTTGGATTCCATGAATCACAACCTCCTGAACAATAATATACTTGCAAAGGTGTCGTTCTTTTTTTTCTTCTCCTAACTTACAACTTTTCATTATTCCAGTAGTAATAAGGTTTGTAGTTTACAAGAAAAGTATTTATATAATTTTTATGATTTTATAAGTGGTTTAGATTATAAATGCTTTAAGTTGATATAGATAGAAAGGAAGAATGCGAGTTTACCCAAATTTGAATTGGGATTTTGGGTGTTCAACTGTTGATTTGAATTGTGGTTGATTTTTTTAAAGGGGGTCCCATTCAAGAATTTGGGGTCATCTAAGAAATGAGTTGGTTTTCAAGAACCTTTGCCTCGGCATTGATAGCACGGCTGAGGACATCACGGCTCAGTTATTTTTGTGGGTGAAGAACAGATCGAAACACCGGTCCATTTGCTAGAAGTGGAGATGTGATCCTAATGGTTGTTTCTTGTAATTTTAGTTAAGGGGTGTGTGTGTTAGTTTATCCTTTTGGTTTCTCTTTGTTTGGCTCTTCTTTTATATTCTATCAGCCACCCTAGCTTGGTGCTTTTTTTGAATAAAATTTTGCTTTTAAAATTACGAAACACCCTAGCTTAGTTTTGTTTTAAAGGTTTTAACTTTGTGTAAAATTACGAAAGCTATTTAGAAATCACAAAGTTGTACGTACACATGGTAGTTAAAAACTGATTTCATGAAAATCTAATATGTAAATTAAAGTCTCCTTATAGGGAATGTATGATTTTAATTATGTATTAATTTTCTCGAGCCCGGGAAGCAATCCCGGGTGATAACCTAGTATGTATATATACAGGGAGAGGATTATGAGAAAACTACATATAAATGAGAAAACTAGAAAACTAACTAAAAAAACCTAAAAAACATACCAATTTTTTTTTTACATTTTTTTATAAAAAATTGCTAGTTTTTATATATAAAAAATTTCAAAAAAAAAAAAGTTGTACTGTACAGTTGCATTATATGTGTACTACACATGTGCATTACATGCTTAAAATTCGCTTTTAAGTTTATTTTAGCTGTTAGGGATAGGTTTTTTGGAGGTTTAGGATTAGGATTAGGTTTTTGGGTTGGGGGTGGGGGGTTAGGTTTTTTTCGGGTTTATGTTTAGGGTTTAGTTTTAGGTTTTCGGGAGGGGGGAATGGGGGGATGGGGGGTGGGGGTTGGTTATTTGGGGGTGTCGGTGGGGGGCGGGTTAAGTAGTTTAGGCTTTTTCGTATTAGTGCACATGTGCAGTACAAAAAAATAATGAAATTTTTTTATATATATATAAATCAGCGAAAAAAATAATAAAATAGTAAAAAAAAAAAATTGGTATGTTTTTAGGCTTTTTTAGTTAGTTTTTTGGTTTTCTCATTTAAATTAGTTTTCTCATGATCCACCCCCTATATATATAGGTACGGAATCATAAGAAAATGGGGAAAAGTGTGAAAACGATGAGAACGGATCCTGGCCGGCCACGTGGTATAGTGCGCTAAATTATGTGTAGGGGTACGATTGTCATTGTCTACGTCCCGCTAAATAATGGCGTTATGATTCCGTTCCAAATAAAATTTAAACAGAAATGGCGTTTTCATCGTTATGCTAGTTTTCTATGGCGTTTTTTTAATCTGCATATTTAAATAGTTTTCTATGGCGTTCTTTTTAAAAAGAAAAGACGTTTATGTTTGAATGGCGCTCTATCGATATCCAACAGATATGGTGTTTTTGTGTTTTTTACTTGTTTTAATTTAGTTTTTTTAACCTTTTTTTAATGTTGTTTATGTTTCAATGGTTACTATTTGTTAATTATTAAAATCATGACGTTTTCATTGATTTCTCACATATTTGCACAAATATTATCGAAAAATCACACAACGAAACATGTAGATGCAATAATCTAAAAAGCAAAACACATTAGTCAACATTTCAATTATACAATTCATGGCGTTTAAGCTAATCTACATATTCTTTCATCCTTTCTTTTATTCTCTTGTCCACTGTTTGATACAATTCATGTACCCCCCCCCCCCTCTAAATCCAAGAATTTTCTTACAGATTTGTCACTTGTCTTCTGTTTTCATTTTCACTATGAAGCAGGATTTTTACATTGTATTTCATCCTCAGTTCATTTAGTTGTCTTTGCTGTAGTTGATTTGGGGCATCTTCTTTTGCCAAACCACATGTCCAACCAGCTATCTGCCCCATATATGTTTCCATATGCCTCATTGCAAAAACCCTACAGTCGACCACGTTAGACATTGTTCTCCATTCCATCTTTTGTCTGAAAATGGGCGCTGACTTCATGATCTTATGCTTTTGGTGTTTTATAAGACGTAAATAGTTTGCAAAAGCAAGGTGCTGCAGTTTCAGATTTTTTGCATATATTAGTTTGGCGTTTTGTCAACATAGTTCCTATATACAAAGTTTTTAACATACTTACCAACTTTCCCACCCATCCAACATACTTTTTTTTCGATGTTGCGTTTGTCCTCGTTAGCACTGTTATCCAACACATCAACTCTTTCGTGTTTTATGTTGAAGCAGACAACATAGAAATGTCTTGCCCATATTATTGGCACGAAGACCAGTTCATAATCTTTGATGTTTTTATCTTTCTGGTCTCTTTTGAAACAGGCCTTTTTCAAAACTGTTGCCATGTTTCTGTTGAATTCTTTATATCGATAACTTGCTTTCGTTGTTTCGTCGTATGCCGGACGATTCTGTAATATTGAGTACCACATTTTAAACAACAAAACAATGTCCTAATATAATTTCATCAATTAAATATAGAAAAATAGTTATCAGCATTATTTCTGTGCAAAATAACCTTGAGGGTGATTCTGGAGCCTTGTATCTTTCTTCATAGTTCGGGATATGTGCCTAACATAGAATAATGCTGATGTGTGCATCAAATCCTGGTCTCATGCTCTCACAAACCACCCTCATAAGTGTAAACTCTCCTCCCATCTTGAACACGACAGTCCTAAAAAAACATCATATGGCGCTTTAGTTATACAAACTCATTCTATTATAAGACATGGCGTTTTGAGCGTTTTTACATGCATATTCAAGTAAATGTGATAAATGGAAAGTTTTGTGTTTTTATTTGAGAGAAGTGTACATACTCGTATTCACCGCATCCAGTGAAGATGTATGTGGCAATGTTGGTTTCATGGTTCTTCCTTGGTTCATGTATAACCACTTGCCTCCTTATATAAGGTGACAAACACGCCCTTCTCATTTTTGTATCTCTCTTCTCCTTTTCACCCATAGTCTTTTTGTTTATGTTTTCATCTTCTTCGTCATCTTGATCAACTTCTTCATCAACAGGCAGCTCTTCAAGGTTTAAAATTGTATTTTCTTGTATCAACTTTGTGATGTCTGGAGTTTTGTCCTCATCACCCTTTTCCTGCACATCTGACATGTTTGGCGTTTTTAGTGGTGATGTGTTGATGGCGTTTTCATCTTGGGGTTTACTGGGTGTCTCTTTCTCTTCAAAAGTTTGCAAGAGGTTCTTCCCAGCCGTAGGTGGTGGCTCCTCACATGGCGTTTTATCAAACACTGCACCTTGTTGGTCAACACTTTTGTTCACAATCTCCCCTTCAGTTTTTTCTAGTTCAGTGATCAACGACTGACTGTATTGTGTTTCTGTAGGGGGGGATGTTTGGTGTCTTATCAAATACATGCATTTTTGGGGTCTCTTCAGCAGGCTGCAGATGTTTTTTTTATTGCTTTATCACTTCATCCACCCTCCTTGGACAATCTAGACCTTCTTTTATTTCAATGATTCGTTTTAGATCTAGTCCCGGCAGCTCCAAAACCTCAACAATATTCCTTTTAATTATTTTCCCCATTATATATGGAAATGTGATATTCAAGTGTCTTGAAATCACAATCACATCTTTCAATATCGTTTTCGTTTATATCTTCATCTGAGAATATAGCATTGTCATCATCATCATATATGGGGGCTGTTGTAGCAGTTGAGGGTTCAACGTTTTGTTCTCCGGCCATATCCCCTTCTCTTTCTACTCCCTTATCCCCTTCTCCTTCACCCTCCCCTTCTCCTTCTCCATCCTCTTCCCCTTCCCCTTCCCATTCCCCTTCCCTTTCTCCTTCCTCTTTTCCTTTTCCTTCTCCTTCTCCTTCTCCTTTTCCTTCATTTTCAACTTCATTGGCATTTTCATCAACTGTTTCCACTTCAATGGCGTTTTCTATTCCATCCATCTCCTTCCCTTATCCTTCATTTTCATCTCCTATTACAACTTCCGTTTCACCTTCAACTTCTTTTTCAACCTCACCTTCATTTTTTCCTTTTTCTCTCTCAGCTGCCACTTCCTTGACATTTTCATCAACAAATTTTGACATGTTTTCCAACAATGTCAGACATTGTGAGTATTTAATGTGTAACAGGAGGCTGTTTGGATATTCAATCTTTGACTGTTTTAACAATGTGCTCATTTTATTGTAACAGTCTTCTAATTCTTTGTATGCCCCATCCAATTTATCAGCCATTGCCTTTTAAATAAAAAAATGATTTTATTAATCATGTCGTTTTGTGGTTTTTATTAAATTTATTATTTGAATAACATACCTCTTCAGTTTCATTGTTTTATTCTTCTTCATCACCAACAATGTCTTCATACTGTGTTACTCATCTGACCAGAGCATGGTTCCTTGATGTAGAAACTTCAAACATCATTTCACGGCTTTCTATATCCTCACTCACCATCCTTTGAAGCGAAGCTTGTTCATCCTCATTCTCTTCATTCTCATTTTCATCATTCTCATCCTCATCATTAATGTGCATGGCGTTTTGCACATCAGTAAGGGAAACAAAAAATAGAATTAATTGAGCAACATCTGTTCTGATATCATATGTTGATCAATTCTGGAAGAACTAATGGGAAACATGATAAAAGATTAATACCTGATATGCTAAATAATCCAGTTTCCATAGCAGAGAGGTAAATAGACATCTCGTTAGCTTGGTCAAGTTCCTGTTTAGGGTGTACAGTTCTGACGGGGTTTATGTGTTCTGAAGAACACAGTTTGAGCACATGGTTTATGTAGTTGTTTGACTTTAATCTCTCTAGATACACCCATAGGGAAACCCTTGATTAGGTAATAAAAATAGTCAAATCCATCAAATAATTACCAATTAATCTAATAAAGAATAATAATATTTTGATTAAATATAAGATAAATGTCCACCATAGCCATATATATATATTCTTACAACATTTTCCTATTTTGTAATGGTAGAATATGCTAAGAAGTTTATCCTGATACATATTTTTGGGAGAAGTGCGGTTTGAATTAGGCCTTGGTATGCCTCTTAAAGGCCAAATCAAGTAACAACACCTTAACACCGCATAAGGGGAATTATGATTTCCAATTACCAATCGGTCCATAGACCATTTCAACTGATTATATTTTGGATGATTCAGTGGTGATATAACTAGCCCATTAATTTAGGGGTATTCAAACAATAAAATTAATGCGCAATCATACAATAATAAAAAAAATATGTAAAACAAATATCTAATGTGTTTGTCCTCTTCTTGTTTTCATAGCTTGAAATCGTTCCATCACATTGTCGTCTTTAACTTTATCAAAATTTTCTTTTTCGACCACTATTCTAATATTACAGGCCCATTCGATTGTCACCCTTAATAAAAAAATGGATACTTTATTGGTTTGGACTTTGGGGCTTGGGTTAAGTTTATCAAATGGGTCTCCTTTCAATTAAACTATTTTTAATTTGCACCAACTTTATCATTTGGGCTAATTAATTATACTTGTATGGGGTTATAAAATGTTTGGGCTTAAAAAAATTACAGATTTTAATAAACTCGTGTATCCTATTTTTTTCAGGGGTGTCCTCGTATTTATTCAAGGGTATCCTTTGTATAAAACCGAAAAAATAATAAAAAAATACACTACGAAGACGGAGTTGAGCTGTAGCCCGTACTATACTTAACAACACAATACAACCGCCTAAGGCTGGCAAATCGTGTCTTAACAGGTTTAACAGGTTTTTGACGGCGCGCACAACATAAGTTTCAAACATGATTACGACTCGTTTAACTACTTTCTACCTCATGTTTATAAAACAGTTTTATGTTTTATGTACAAAGATGAATAAATGATAGATCCTAACATTGTAATTTTAATTATTTTAAAAATTAAAAAAGTCAAAGGGTGTATTTTTCAGTCAAACAGGTCTAATCGTGTCTTAACAGGTACCCAATTGCCAGCCCTAACCGCCCCTGGGATGATTGTTGGATACATTTCCAAGTTAGGAGGTTTTCAAAGGTTTTAATTTTACTCCGTAAATTACTGTTAAAAAAAAGGGGGGTTTGGATCATTTGGTGACTTGGAGTGAAATTTTTACCATTTTAGTAAAGAAGTCAAGGGTCAATGTAACCATTTTTATTGAGCAAGTCAAAATTATCAGCCGTTCAAAAAAAAGTCAAAATTATCAAGTTTTGATACATTATATAGTTTTTATTATTTAATACGTTTAATACACGAGTTTATAACCTAATTGTTCATAGCAATAGCTCTTTTATCCCTTTATTATTTAACACATTCAATACACGTGTTTATAACCTAGTTCTTTTCAATACTTACTCCATCTAAAATCTATATACTTTGACCTAGCTAGTAACGATTCTGTTGTTAAGTTTCTAATGGTCGAATATGATAAGAAGTTCAATATCATTGATTATTGTAATTCTCACATGCTATATATATTTCAAATTGTGTTTTCATTTTAGCAAAATTCCGATTAAAGTCATAGTTAACCATTGGGCGTATTTTTCTTTTAGCAAACTTCTTTATTAAAGGCACAATTAACCATTGGGCATGAAATCCTAAATAATTAGCAAAATTCTTTATTGAAGGCACAATTAACCATTGGACATGAAATCCTAAACAAAGATTGCTTTCCATGTGAACTAAACTAGTAAACTATATTGGATGATCAGTAAAAGATAATAAAAATAAATAACAGATATTCAGTCACAGTTTTACAAAATTACAATACTGTTTTAGTTATCTCAAATATTCCATGTTTTGTTTTGGAAAGTTTTCTCTCTTCAATATTTATTATATTTTCAAATGGGGTCCATTTGGTCAGATTTAACCACAAATAATTAACCGAGTTAGGGCTAAAGAACATAACTTGCAAGGATTTGCAAACATCGAGTATGTTTTCTGTAATTATTGAATACAAAGGACACAGTTTGCAATATGTGACATACATAAAGGACGATTTTTGTAATTTACTCTGTGATAGTTAGTGGGTTGTGGCTACCATGTAAATAAGCTGATCCATACTTGAGTCTCGGTTTCGGCTTGTTTTATATCTATATAACAATACTTATTATATTTTATAAAATATGTTTATTGTATCTATATCTATATTAACTTCAAAATATCAAGTGACAATTAAAAAAAAAAAAAAAAAAAGAAGAAGTTAGTTGACTGATTTAAGTATTATATGATCCTAAAAAAAGAAATTTCAAACTTCTTCTATTATGGAAACAGTTTAAATAGAATATGACTTAGGGGCTGATTGTTTACCTCTGAATGAGGCTCTTAATGGTTTAGACATCTTACTGGCTCAGCACTTAATGGTTCAGACTGTTTGTTTCGCGAGCAGATGTCTAAATGGTTCAGACATTTGTCTTTGAATGGTTAAGCATTATACAGAGTCTTAATGGTTACGACCTCTAATCTGAATTGGTTAGACATTTGCCTCTGAACGATTAAGCATTATGCTGACTCTTAATGGTTTAGACCTCTCAGTGGTTCAGCACTTAATGGTTCAGACCTCTTACTGGTTCAGCACTTAACCATTCAGATATTGCCAAACAGTCCCTTAATAACTTTAAAGATATGTATTAACCATAGAATATATACTCACTTGGTATAATAGATAATCAGGAAAAAAACATTATTTTTACAAATATAAATTTGTCTATTGGATTTCCGTTAGACCGGATGGTGTGGGGCAACGCCTCAAGCCATCTCACCTAGGTGGCGTCCTTTACACCACCCAGCCTCCGCCAAAGGGTGACGCTATCTTTGGCCTCCGTCAAAGTCATAGTGGGTGTGAGAGGAAGAAAGCTATGGGGCCCACCTGCATAAACCAACCAGATTTGGTTTTTATTTGATTTTTTTTCATATGGTTAAAAGATAGCATTATTTCATACCGTATAAGTTAACAATAAAACACCTTGTTTATGCGTTGTCTACATGACATTGAACAAAAGGTTAGTTTTAAAACTGATCTCGAAATCTTTTTAAAATATGAAAATTTTTAATAAGTTGTTGAATCTCTTAACATAGGTGGGAACATAAAAACCTTCTTTGGATTCCATTGTTCATGTTGGCCTCAACACAGACAAACAGATAGCATCAATCTGACACCATGATCTCACCTCAACTTAACCCATATTGAAAACTACAACATTCCAAATTAGGTCCATTGTCCCCACCCTTTGTTAATTTAGTCTTTATGCAAATTGACTCCATTACCCTCCTCTCTCTCATTTACTTGCTCCTCATCAGTACTTTGCAGTTCATTAAAGAAATAATAATTAACATGTTTGTGTGTGTGTGGTGGGGGGGGGGGGGGGGGGGGGGTACACAAGAGATAGAGAGAGCTTTAATTTAATGTCTTTTCCAACTCTGTATTTCAGAAGTGGAAAATATTAAAACACCTTTTGTACAAGTCTTTTGCATTGCATTAATTAAAGCCTCAAAAGTTCTGTGAAGGGGCCATTGCTTATATCACTCTTGAGGTGCATGGTGGTCCTCGTATAAAGTAAGTACATGTATATTTCCCTTACATATGCATTTTTCATTGGACCATGCATGTTTGTTTGAGGAGTCACATATATATGCCGCAAATAAAAGAATATGCGTAGATATAGTTTGAACAGAATTTCATCCGTATTATCTCACACAAGATATTTATTTTTTTTATAAAAGATACATCATACACTAAGATTATCTAATTTCACAAATTGTACGTCAATACGGAGCTACCCATTTGGTAGAGGCATATACCTCTTACATGGGAGGTTCAGGTTCAAAGTTCAAACCTAGGTAAGGGAATAGTTTAGAATTTTGGTGTAAAGTAGAGTAGGGGTAACATTTGCCGTTAAAAAAAATCTATTTTCACAAACTTATCTCCTTCTAAGTAAACCATCTGTCACTTAATCTCTACTAAGTCGGTTTTATTATGATATATGCAGTGATACAGTGATACGAGCTAGCTAAGAGAAACACAAGTTTATGTAAAAGAGAAAATGTTTTGTATTGATTTGAGAACACTTTACATGATAGCTTACAAGATATATTGAGGTCCATCAAGATGGGTCCATGGCGCTATCTAAGGAGACATACATCCTTATATTGTTAATATGTTTTTTGAGCGATGAACACACACCCACTAAAATCTAAAGGACTTGAATCCGCACCATTGGGATGCCTGGTGTCATTAGACCAATTGAGACCATCGGCAATTCGACGTACACATTGGCGAAGCTTGGGCAGGAAGGGGCGGCCGACCCCCCGAACTTTTTGCTCAGTAGTGGAGAGTATGTAGTTTTCGTATATAAATTTTTGGGTATATGCATTTTCAACCCTCCGTTTTATAGAAACTTTTAGGTTCGGTGACTTTTGCCCCCTCGGTCGGAACTCTCAAGCTTCGCCACTGGACGTACATGCTAATAAACATAAAGAGGTGTGTATATACAAAGATACACATATGAACACACATCAAATTAGTAAGTCTATATACATGGGTTAAATTATATTTATCATTTAGGATATCTTAAAGGGAATAATGTTAACAAAAAAAAGGAAAACACAAAACATATATGTGAGGGGAAATATGTCCTTTAAAACAATTCATCTTGTGGGATCTCTCATGAACAAAATCTAAACATGAAAAAAAAAAAAAAGAAACAAACATATTCATTCAAAGTCCAATATTGGTAAATATAGTCCAACCGATCAACCATACATTGCACTCATGCTCAAACTTTAAAAAGTTAGCAATACAATTAATTAGCTAGCATAACTTCATCATGATCATACCCTACCACACAAACTCAAAAACTTAAAAAAGTTAAATGATTCTTCTAAAAAAAGCCACACACTAACACTTCTATCTCCCTCCCTCTCTTTCTTCATCATCAAACATATTCAAAATAACATAAAGAAAGATAGAAAGAAAAGCAAACTGCCAATCAATAACTTTGGCCAATTCTAAATAAACAAATACTAAATTAACTTACTAGAAGATATTAATGATCATCTTACAGGTGTATGAACATGATTATAAATAGATGCCAAGTGAGAAGCAAAGAACACCTCTATATCAGGAGGATCAAAGAAAGATATCGGTGATCTTCTCAATGTGCAACTCGAAACAAGCCTCGGTTTCTTCTTCGGAGCCGGTGGGCATGTTAGAATCTCCGGAATCTGGTACTTTTGTGCTTTAGGAGTTGTACATCCAATACTATTAATCTCATCCATCTTATTCAAGTTCAACACTGTATCATGATCAGAACATAACAAAGAATTAGTCTCTTGAACAATCTTCTTCTTCTTCTTTAAGGTTCTTCTTGGTTTTCTTGCATTTTTTCTTGATGGAGCCATTGGAAGAAACTAAGAAAGAATCTTGGGTTATGATTCTTATGAAACAACAGTTCTATAGAGAGAGAGAGAGGAGAGAGAAACTGAAATCTTTTCTAAAATTGGTTAAAAAGGAGAAGCAGGAAAATCGCCATTTATAAAAACCCTAGAAAATTCTTTGACTGAAAAAGTGGATAGATGATGTAAGTGGTTTGTAAAGCCTACAAGAAGTACTTGTAGAAAAACAGGAGTAGAATATCTTGAAGAAAAAGAACAAAGATTCGGTTCTAAATCTATTACGAAACTAGAAGTTACATAGGAAACCCTAGTACGAGAAAGAAGGATACGAGGAAGAAGAGCAACGCGTAATATGAATATCAAATTGTTGAGAGATAAGGGAGGGTCGAGGTGTGCGGCAGTGGGTATTTATTGATAGAGACCTGGGTCGTGCGGCCTGCCCGCTGCCCGGAATTCGCGGTCTCTCTATATGTATATCTCTATATCTATCTCTTTCTCTCTCTCTAATTTTCTTTTTGGGTTGTTACTTTTGATGTCAAATGTAGAATTTCATTGATTTGATAATAATAAACAATTTGTTATTATAATTGCAAGATGATCCTTCAAATAAAATAGTTTTATGTGCGCGTTGCGGTGAGTTTGGCAAATATTTTTCAAATAATTAAAAAAGTGTGTGAGGGTATTAATACATCCTGAAAATTATGTGTACATATAGAGCTATGAGTGAGTATAAGATATGAAAGCATTAAATGCGTCAAAAAAATAAATTTATACGTCTCTCATTGCCCTATGAGCGACGTATAAGATGGTGGTAGTTGAAGCATTAAACCCTATACGCCTCTCACTGGCCTATGAACAACGTACAAGTACGATATTCGAGGAATTTAAGGTATAAATACTGACATGTAGCGAGTTCAGACTTAAAAGTCTGAAAAGGTGACCCGTATACGCGCTCATTGAACTATACGCGACTTATCGTCCGAGAAAATGTTATTAATCCAAGCATACGGAAACTATTTCATTCTAATGTTGAAAGCTCACAAAATAATGATGAAAATTCACAAATAAAAACGTCCGATTAAACCGTGAAACATAAAGATGTCGTCTTGGGACATTGGTTATGTTTTTGGCGAAGATTCGAACCAGTCATACGTCTCCGAAAGTGTAAGGACCGCTTATTCGTTTTTATAAAATAACGACTTTACTGATTAAAGACTTTACATTTAACAATATTCATAAAAGCTTTTAACAAAATTTGGGCATGACCCGTCCATAAGTCGAGCATACCCCTGTTAAGTTTATAATCAAAACTAAATACAACACTACGGTTCGTTCGACAACATACTACTACAACCAAAACAACAAGTTTTGAAAAGTATGACTACTAACAAAGTTATGCAAAATAAACAAGTGTTTGACACAAAACATTAAAGCAAACTAGCGGAAGCGATTGGCATGACATATCAAGAATACGTGCTCGCTCCAATTCTCCAAGTCGCCTAAGATGAGGATTTACCTACATTCACAACAAACTTTAAAGAGTTAATCATAATACTTGATTCGCTTACAACAACATCAATATAATTCCATTTGTTTATACTCTTTCATTTCTCTTACGCTTACGATTACCCAACTAGATAGATTGGCATATACTCTCATAATGAGATGCAATGGTACACTTACGACCCGGTAACATCGGGTTGATTGCTTTCAGCATAAATCCCTCGTTCTATCCGTTAAATGGATTGAACTTCATACATTCCTTATTGCATTCATGACCACCCGTTCTAAACGGATGGTACCATATTCTTACTCGACTTGTTCAATTCGAACCGGTCGACTTGCATAGCTTATCGTAACCTTCGTTAGCATAATCAAACCCACAAGGAGTTTGTTATTCATTTACTAATAACCATATTCATTATAACTCGGATTATTCATCAAAATTATAAACAAAATTTAAGTAAGGTTTTGTATGCACGGAACATACCTCGATCTTGCGCACCTTCCGTCTTCTTGGTGCTTGTACCTTCTTCCTTTACGCCTACATTACAACATTCATTCTTTCATTTAGTCTATCAATTCATTCTACCATTTTTCCGTAATACATATACATTCATCTTTCAGGCATTTTATCGAACACTTGGTAGGCATTGTAGTTAAGGTACATGGTACAACTCTATAAAGCATATTCTTACTAGTTTATCATCACACAACAATTTCATTCATTCAAATTCACCTAGCTATTTCATTCTACATCAATTTCATTCATTATTCAAGTATCACAACAAGCTTATACACTAACTTCCTAGTTTTATGATTTCTCATAATCATCAAACCCTTACTAACTTCTTAACAAGTGGGTTTTTGCTATAATCCTTTCATGCAACCTAAAATCAACACAATTCTTGTTCTAGGAAGCAATTCTAACTCGAATTTCCCACTTTGGATAAAAGAAATCGAATTGGGTTGAACCCTTCTTGTTACAAAGCATAATTTCAGAAAATTGAACTTACCACTTCACTAACTAGGTTTAGATTTTCGAAAATCTTGAGACATGCAACAGATTTGGCTTGAATTTCTTGATCAATTGAGGGAATTAGCAAGAGCAAGGGTTTTCACCCTTCTCCTTCCTGTTCGATCGATCCCAGACACACCCACTGTGTTTGGGGTTTTAATTTGTTTTTAATAATTTTAAGTTTAATCACTTTTGCACTTTACCCCTACACTTAGTTGCAATTTACAACTCTAATCTTTAACCCACATTTAACTATCATTTTGCCATAAATCCTTAATCATATTAAGTTTATTATTTATCCACACTGATCTTTATTGTGTTTTCATTTTTGGGGTGTTACAAGTCTACCCCCCTTAAAAGAGGTTTCGTCCCCGAAACCTGGTTAAATAACAAATTTAAACGTGCACATACCAAACAGAAAAGGATAGTGCTTCCTCATTTCATCTTCCGCTTCCCATGTGAGTTCCGACCCCTTTCTGTGTTGCCATTGAACCAACTTGTCTAACAGCTTTGTTGCGGAGATTCTTCACCTTGACGTCTTTAATGGCTATGGGTCTTTCGACATAATTCAACCCCTCTTTCAACTCGATGTCATCGAGAGGTACTAATGCTGTTTCGTCCGCAAGACACTTTCTCAACTGTGACACGTGGAAGGTATTATGAATCCCGTCTAGAGTAGGCGGTAATTCTAATCGATATGCAACCCTTCCAACTCGAGCCAAGATTTTGAACGGTCCAATATATCGAGGACCTAATTTCCCCCGTTTGCGAAAACGGATTATACCCTTCCATGGGGACACTTTCAGCAGAACGAAATCTCCGGCTTGAAATTCAATAGGACGCCTTTTCTTGTTTGCGTAAGCTTTTTGCCGATCCTGGGTTGCTTTCAGTCGAGCTCTTACCAATTTTATCTTTTCATTTGTTACTGCTATTAGATCACTTGGCGCAAGCTCTCTTTGCCCCACTTCACCCCAACATACGGGAGTTCTACATTTTCTCCCGTACAGTAGTTCATAAGGAGCCATTTTAATGCCACTATGGTAACTATTATTATAAGAGAATTCCACTAGGGGTAGATGGTCATCCCAGCTTCCCCCAAAGTCTAATGCACACGCTCTCAGCATATCGACAAGTGTTTGAATGGTTCTTTCTGACTGGCCGTCAGTCTGAGGGTGGTAGGCGGTGCTTATGTGTAACCTCGTGCCCACACTCTCGTGAAACTTTTGCCAGTAGCGGGAGGTAAATCTGGTGTCCCGGTCCGAGACGATTGACACGGGTACCCCGTGTCGAGATATGACCTCGTTCATATAAATTTCTGCCATTCTCTCGGAAGAGTAAGCTTCTTTGATGGGTAGAAAATGAGCACTTTTCGTGAGTCGGTCCACGATTACCCATATTGTATCATGCCCCTTTTTCGTTCTAGGAAGTTTGGTTACAAAATCCATCGTTAGTTCCTCCCATTTCCATACCGGAATTTCCAAAGGTTGTAATTCCCCGTATGGCTTTTGATGTTCTGCTTTGACTTGGGAGCATGTTAAGCATTTCGCGACATACTTAACAATATCGCGCTTCATGCCCGGCCACCAATAATTGACCTTCAAGTCCCGATACATTTTTGTAGCCCCGGGATGGACCGAATATCGTGACTTATGAGCCTCGTCGAGTAGAGCGGTTTTGACTTCGCAGAATCGTGGTATCCAAATTCGGCCGAATCTCGTCTTGAGTCCGGTCGAATTTTCTTCTAGTTTATCGGTTACACCTTTTAATCTTTCTTTCTTTAAGTCTTCCGCTCCAAGCGACTTTATTTGGGAATCACGTATCGTCTCGAGTAATCGTGGCGTAACTATCATCTTCATGGATTTTACTCGAATGGGAGACGGATACTCTTTTCGGCTTAACGCGTCGGCTACCACATTCGCTTTTCCCGGGTGATAAAGGATATCACAATCGTAATCTTTGATAAGTTCCAACCACCTCCGTTGCCTCATATTTAAGTCTTTCTGCTCAAAGAAATATTTAAGGCTTTTGTGATTCGAGTAAATTGTGCATCTAGCGCCATATAGATAATGCCTCCAAATCTTTAAGGCAAACACTACCGCTGCCAATTCCAAATCGTGTGTTGGGTAGTTTACTTCATGCAGTTTCAATTTTCGTGAAGCATATGCGATAACCCTTCCCCTTTGCATCAAAACGCAACCCAAACCCTGGTATGAAGCGTCTGAATAGACCACCAGGTCTTCAGTCCCGTCCGGTAATGTCAAGACCGGGGGACATGATAATTTCTCTTTTAATACTCGAAAGGCTTCCTCCTGTTCTTTACCCCACACAAACTTCTCTTTCTTCCTTGACAATTTTGTTAAGGGTAAAGCTATCTTTGAAAAATCCTGTATTAACCTTCTGTAATATCCCGCGAGGCCTAGAAAACTTCTTATTTCAGTCGGGTTCTTCAGAGAAACCCATTTTATTACGGCATCAATCTTTGACGGATCTACTAAGACACCCTCCGAATTGATCACATGACCCAGAAACTGCACCTCTCTGAGCCAAAAGGCGCATTTTGAAAATTTCGCGTAAAGTTTCTCCTTACGGAGAACTTCAAGTACTTCACGCAAGTGTCTTGCATGTTCGGCCTTGCTTCGCGAGTAGACTAGAATATCATCTATGAACACGATCACAGATTTATCTAACATGGGCCGGCATACCCGGTTCATAAGATCCATAAACGCAGCCGGCGCATTCGTCAATCCGAAAGACATGACTAAAAATTCATAATGCCCATAACGGGTTCTGAACGCGGTTTTCGGAATATCTTCTTCCCGTACTCTAACTTGATGGTACCCCGAACGCAGATCTATCTTGGAGAACCAACTCGCCCCTTGCAATTGATAAAAAAGATCGTCAATTCTAGGTAAAGGGTAGCGGTTCTTGACGGTTAGCTTATTTAATTCTCTGTAGTCAATGCACATACGCATCGACCCATCTTTCTTTTTAACAAATAAGACAGGCGCTCCCCAAGATGACACACTCGGACGTATAAAGCCCTTATCTAGTAAATCTTGTAATTGTGTCATTAACTCCCGCATCTCGGTAGGAGCCAGTCTATAGGGAGTCTTCGCAACCGGCTTCGCACCTGGGTTCAATTCGATGCGAAACTCTTTCTCTCTTTCGGGAGGAAGTCCCGGCAATTCCTCCGGAAATACATCCGGAAATTCATTCACGATCTCCACGTCTTCAAGCTTCGGGAAACCTTGTTGAGCATCTACCACGTAAGCTAGGTATGCCCTACCCCCGTTAAGTGTATACTTAGTGGCTTGAACGAGGGTACAAAGTTTCGCTTCCACCTTTCTTTCGCCTTGTATATTTAATCGTCTTCCACTTGGAAATTGGATAAGTATTGTTTTGGTTTCACAATTAATCTTCGCATGGTGTCTGGTCATCCAATCCATACCCACTATCATTTTAAATTCTCCCAAAACCATGGGTATAAGGTCAATATCGAGTTCTTCGTCCTCTATAGTGAATTTGCAATTTCTACAAATCTCGCGTAACAAGTAGTTTTTACTATCGGCTATTTCCACTTCTAGAGGAACTGACATTAATTCAATCTTAAACGAGGAATGATTTACTATCTCATTTGAAATAAACGACATGGTAGCCCCGGTATCAAATAATACATAAATCGGCATAGAGTTTAATAAAAAGATACCTGAAACTACATTCGGATGAACCTTAGCTTCCTCCGATGTGATTTGGAACATTCTTCCTTTAGCCCTAGAACCCTCTTGCTTCTTGTCTTCCTTTTTCGACTCTTGATGAAGTTTAGGGCATTCCGATTTAACGTGCCCCTTTTCGAAACAGTTGAAACAAGTCTTCGTGCTATTTGGACATTGATAAGACGAATGTCCCTCCTTACCACATTTATAGCACCCCTTCTTGCCTAACAGACACTCTCCAGTATGAAGCTTTCCACAAGTCTTACAAGGAGTGATACCACCCTTCGACTTATCTTTCCTTCCTTGCTCTTGATACTTTCCCTTTTTGGATGGACTCGAACTTGCACCTTTCTCACTTGATCTCTTTTCCCCACGTTCTTCTTGCCTCTTAATTTCGATTTCTCTATCCCGTGCCAGATTGATGAGCTCATCAAGGGTCTCACATTTCGAAGGAGTAATGAACTCCCTAAATTCCGCCTTTAACACCCCGTAAAAGCGATTGATCTTCATCCTTTCAGTCTTCACAAAATCCCCACAGAACTTCATCTTATCCATGAAAGTATTTGATATTTCATTTATCGACTCGTTTTTCTGTCGGAGGCGCAAGAAATCCTCCTGGATCTTATCAATAGCCGACTGAGGGCAATGGTATCTCATAAAGGGTTCCTTAAATTCTTGCCAAGTCATCACTTGGAGTCTATCCTCCCCTATTTCTTTACTGTGTGCATCCCACCAATCCTTCGCCTGAAGAGTGAGTTGGCCAGTAGCGAACATCACCTTATCTTCATTATCACAACGACTTCGAATAAATACTGCTTCTATATTTGAATTCCATCTTTGGCATGCGATCGGGTCGATTTTACCATCATACGTTGCGGGATTGCACGCCATAAAGTCTTTATATGTGCACCGTCATTCTTTGCTTTTGCTCTTAGATCCCTCCAGCAGTTCTTTCAGTTCCTCAATCTTGCTATTCATCATGGCATCCACAATTCCCAACACCCGACTTTCTACTTCTTGAGCTAATCGTGGAAGATTAGCTTGCATAACCCCTTCTGCCACTTCTGGGACCTTATTGATAAATACTTCTTGACGAGCAGTATCATCATCATCAACGTTGCTTGCATAAGCCATCTACACAATGTCATGTTTTCGTTTAACACAAATCACAAACTTTCAGTATATCATTGTTCATTAATCAGCATTTACTTAATCCATCTCATGTCATTCGGTTCATCACTTTTGATTCTTACGAATTCATTCTTGTTGTAATCACTAATTGTGATTACATACACCTATTAAGCCTTATATGAACTCTACGTAGTCATGAAATAAGTTTTTGGATAGCCTGGCAACACAAAACGTGAAAAACAAAAAAAATCAGCGAATTGATATTGTGTAAGCCGTCGGCGACGGCTAGGATGCCCGTCGGCGACGGGCTTTTAAAATGGGCGTCGGACTTGTTTACCCGTCGACAAGAAGTTAGGGCGTCGGCGACGGGAGGTAACCCGTCGGCGACGGGCTTTTGTTTAGCAGAAACGCTGCAGATTGATTTTTAAGCATTCTTGTTCGCTTCTTTCCATTCCGTTTAGGCTCTACAGCTCCTGAACTTCTCATTTAACCTCCCCACTTATCTATTTTATTATTTTCATCATACTCATAATAAACACACTTGTAATTTGTTTACAACTTAAACGTTACCTCATTGGCGATCTAGGAGCGAGCACACTTTCGAATGAGCCGTCGGTTTGAGTTCAAGCATCGCGTTAATGCTCGAATCCCTCAAACCTAGGCTCTGATACCAACTTGTAAGGACCGCTTATTCGTTTTTATAAAATAACGACTTTACTGATTAAAGACTTTACATTTAACAATATTCATAAAAGCTTTTAACAAAATTTGGGCATGACCCGTCCATAAGTCGAGCATGCCCCTGTTAAGTTTATAATCAAAACTAAATACAACACTACGGTTCGTTCGACAACATACTACTACAACCAAAACAACAAGTTTTGAAAAGTATGACTACTAACAAAGTTATGCAAAATAAACAAGTGTTTGACACAAAACATTAAAGCAAACTAGCGGAAGCGATTGGCATGACATATCAAGAATACGTGCTCGCTCCAATTCTCCAAGTCGCCTAAGATGAGGATTTACCTACATTCACAACAAACTTTAAAGAGTTAATCATAATACTTGATTCGCTTACAACAACATCAATATAATTCCATTCGTTTATACTCTTTCATTTCTCTTACGCTTACGATTACCCAACTAGATAGATTGGCATATACTCTCATAATGAGATGCAATGGTACACTTACGACCCGGTAACATCGGGTTGATTGCTTTCAGCATAAACCCCTCGTTCTATCCGTTAAATGGATTGAACTTCATACATTCCTTATTGCATTCATGACCACCCGTTCTAAACGGATGGTACCATATTCTTACTCGACTTGTTTAATTCGAACCGGTCGACTTGCATAGCTTATCGTAACCTTCGTTAGCATAATCAAACCCACAAGGAGTTTGTTATTCATTTACTAATAACCATATTCATTATAACTCGGATTATTCATCAAAATTATAAACAAAATTTAAGTAAGGTTTTGTATGCACGGAACATACCTCGATCTTGCGCACCTTCCGTCTTCTTGGTGCTTGTACCTTCTTCCTTTACGCCTACATTACAACATTCATTCTTTCATTTAGTCTATCAATTCATTCTACCATTTTTCCGTAATACATATACATTCATCTTTCAGGCATTTTATCGAACACTTGGTAGGCATTGTAGTTAAGGTACATGGTACAACTCTATAAAGCATATTCTTACTAGTTTATCATCACACAACAATTTCATTCATTCAAATTCACCTAGCTATTTCATTCTACATCAACTTCATTCATTATTCAAGTATCACAACAAGCTTATACACTAACTTCCTAGTTTTATGATTTCTCATAATCATCAAACCCTTACTAACTTCTTAACAAGTGGGTTTTTGCTATAATCCTTTCATGCAACCTAAAATCAACACAATTCCTGTTCTAGGAAGCAATTCTAACTCGGATTTCCCACTTTGGATAAAAGAAATCGAATTGGGTTGAACCCTTCTTGTTACAAAGCATAATTTCAGAAAATTGAACTTACCACTTCACTAACTAGGTTTAGATTTTCGAAAATCTTGAGACATGCAACAGATTTGGCTTGAATTTCTTGATCAATTGAGGGAATTAGCAAGAGCAAGGGTTTTCTCCCTTCTCCTTCCTGTTCGATCGATCCCAGACACACCCACTGTGTTTGGGGTTTTAATTTGTTTTTAATAATTTTAAGTTTAATCACTTTTGCACTTTACCCCCTACACTTAGTTGCTATTTACAACTCTAATCTTTAACCCACATTTAACTATCATTTTGCCATAAATCCTTAATCATATTAAGTTTATTATTTATCCACACTGATCTTTATTGTGTTTTAATTTTTGGGGTGTTACAGAAAGCGTTTGGTTATCCGGCGTTGATCGAGGTGAGGATGAGGTTGTGTTCGTGCTTCGTTGTGATGACGGGGATGTGCGTCCCGTGTTTCCTGATTTGAACCAGGTGTTCGTAGATGGGGCAGAACCATCTTACGTGGCTCAAAGTTATCCGCAACACGAATATGAGACTTACCATTCGTATACGAAAAACCAACACAAGTTAGAGTACGAGGAAGGTGGTAAGGACTTTGAGGAAAATGATAACTAAGTCAAGGAAGGCGTAATGCACTTCGAGAAATGTGATCACGACGAGTAAAAAGGTGTTGACGACGGCGAAGGTGCTAATGATGAAGGTGCTAACGAGGAATGTTTTAACGACGAAGGGCAATGATAGGCGTATAGATATACGAATTCTGACACCTTTTCAGGTTATACGTTGTGTATAGGGTAATGAGGGTCGTATATACTTACTTTTTCTGAAAAGTTGGTAGAATGTGTATTTCTATACGCCTCTCATTGGCCTATGAGCGGCGTATAGAAGTTTTATCGCCTTTTATAGCTACAAACAAGTTCTTATCCGGAAGTACATAGGAAAAGGGGTTGTGGACCACATTAGAGGAACTATAGACCACACAATGACGATCCGGAAGTGCACATACACGCACGGATTCTTTGTCTCTCGTATAGTTCTCGCTCTTGTATCTCTTTGTACGGTCGGAATATTCAAGGTTAGTTTGTATTCCATATTTTGATAATTAATCTTCAATTTTTTATGTTTTTTTTGTTTTGTTTTTTGTCCGTTTGTGGTGTTGGGGTTGTGGTTTTTGTTTTCAGTGGTGTTAGGGCTGTGGTTGTTGTTTGCGGTGGTGGGTTATGGTGGTGAGGTGGTGGTTGTTGTGGTGGTGGGTGGTGGTTGTGGTGTTGGTGGGTCAGCTGGGTGGTGGGTTAGTAGTTGTCACACCCCAACCGATGGCGGAATCATCGGGGCATGGCACTGAGCGAAACAAATTGTTCAAGAGAATCCACAACAACTATAATATTACCAAATCCTTTACATTAATATCACATACTACTAACAGATAAGATGAAATAGTTATTACAGATAATTGTCTCAAAAAGAACATAACTGTTCCGACAACTCATAAATTATTTTGTGGGTTTCTAGACCACCTAATCTTGATTTCAACACAGTAAGCATAGAGTAGCATCCTAAAAACCTGTTACATACGTTAAAATAAAGTCAATACACATAGTGTAAAGGTGAGCATACAAGTTTAATAGTATAATAGTAGCGAAAGCGATTTACGCATAACCAACATGTAACACGTAGCAATGTGAAGCATGTACGCTATCGACAATGAAATATGCACAGACATAACTTTGAGTTGTATAATGCGCAACACATATCACCAATGTGACACGTGAAGAAATACCCTTAACAACCCCTGACCACGACAGGTGCTGAGTCCAAACTATAGTACTATTGTTGCTAAGGTGTCAGGCAACAATCACTGTGTAAACATAACATACAAGCATTCATCGAATAACACGTATAACATGCGAGAGCGGTTAGCGTATAAATTTTTTTGCGTTGTGTGTCGATGTGATTTGATATAAGTAACGTATGTAACACCCAAAAGTGTGTTAAGCAAAAAGGGATCGAGTGTACTCACTGATCGTGTTTAACGAATAAACACAGTCTTGGATTGAAGGGAGCGCTGGAGAGTTAGCCTGATCAGAGAACGATAGTATAAGCGATGAACAGTGCGTGAAATGGTGCGTTGAGTGGAACGAGTGACGAACGGCAGTTTGGTCGGATGACCGTCCGGACGGATGACCATTCGGTCGGAGGGTCTTCCGTTTGGGATGGATGTGTTTGTGTATTGCTTGAACTTTGAAGTTTTCGTTGTAGCATTTTAAAAATTGTGAAACATCTCTATATGACCAGTCATCCGGTCGGATGGTCATCCGGTCGGATGGTCATCCGGACGGATGGTCGTCCGATCGGATGACTATTCGTTTGGAAGCTAATATTCTTTGAAGTTTTGCAAAATCGTTTAAGTGTTGAAAACCATAAGTCACCCGGTCGAATAGTCGTTCGATCGGATGGTCGTCCGATCGGACGGCTATTTGTTTGAGCGACTGTTTCGTTGGAAAACTCGTTAAGTTAAAAGTTTTGCGGTTTGATGGAGACGGCATGATGACGTGTTAAACAACCGAAACCACACCTTGTTAGCTCATCCGATCAGACGGGAATCACCCCATTCGATCAGACTTAACTGTTCAGGACAAAGCTTCATGTTCAACCCGTGAATCGGTTATGTCCTCGATAGTAATCCGTTCTCAGACCAGCATTTCACTAGGGAATGAGTAGAAGGCCTGAACGAGCTCAGATTCTATCGGTTTTAAGTGAAAAGTTGAGGATGTTGAAGAAAAGTGGAAATCAGTTGGTAAATGTTTAGATTTAGGTGAAATCAGTGTTTAAACATTGTAGAAATCCATTAGATCCGAACTATTCTTGATGAGATGAGTTCACCTTTCATTGTTCATAAGAACATCATGATGACGTCACCTTAGAACAGCCCGAATCAGAGGATTTCATGGTGGAAATGCAAGATTCGATGGTGAAAATGATGAGAAAGTGTGTGCTGATTGTAAAAGTACAAGATTTGAGATGAAAACTTACAAGAATTGCGAGTAATCGAGAGAAAAATAGCTTAGGAGTACGTGGGTCAGAGGGAGCTGTCACATCACGTGAACAGTGATGTGACTGCTGAGTATTTATAGTGTGAAGCGGTGCAGGTGAGATGGGTCGGAGGGCCTTTCGATCGGATGGCCATCCGGTCGGATGTCCATTCGATCAAATGGTCCTTCGATCGGAGGGCCTTTGCGAGTTGGTTTTCCGACTTTTGTTTCGTGCGTTGAGCGTTGCGTTGCGTTTAATCGAGTTACGAGTAAGCGATGCGATAGTTTTAAACAATAGTTACACAAATAACATAACTAACACATAACAACATACAAGTACTTAACCTGGCGTGTAACGCTTGCGATTAGATTGCGTTGCGATAGAGTTGCGATTGCGTTTGCGAGTAACACCATTAACATAATTAAACATGCACAAGTAACACATAATAAAACACACACTTAAAACAATACCAATAATAGCGATTCGAGTTGCGATGCGATAGCGATGTGATAGCGTTAAGTAGATTAGCGTTTAGTTGCGTTTATCACATTGTTACTTCACATATTACAAATCATACAACAAAATAGTGTAACTAAAGTATCGATTATCGTGGCTTGAGAGTACAATCAATAATCAAGCAAGAAATGTCAGATCTGATTAGCAATCTTTTCTTCCTTTGACTTTGACTTGTACTTTGACTTAAAAAGTCAGGTTGTTACAGTAGTGGTGGTGGTGGTGGTGGTGGTGGTGGGGGTTGGCTGGGGTGGTGGTGGGGGTAGTGGTGGTGGATCGGCTGTGGTGGTGGTGGTGGGTCGGATGTGGTGGTGGTGGTGGGTCGGCTATGTGGTGGGTTGGCTGTGGAGGTGGATGAGGTGGTTGAGGGTGGTGGTGGGCTATGGTGGTGCAGTGGTGGGTGGTGGTGCTTGGATTTGTTTTTTTATTTTTTACAAAATATTTTGATGGTGGTAGTAGCGTAATCCTTACGGAGAAGTACATTGCGTTCATATTTCAGATTCAAACGCTTACCTCATTCGTATTTCAGATTCATGCACTAGGGCGTCGATCTAGGATGATGTGTGATCGGGGTGGACTACATTGTGCTAAGCTCCTAGTGATGCCAACCAATGTTGTTTGCCCTGTTGCATGTACTTCCAAGAGAGCCGTTCATTAGTGTTCTCATGAGGTATTCACAACTTCCCCATACTAAAACATCCATGATATTTAAATAAAGTTTCATTTGTTACATCCTAATCATTGGGCAATCATTGGCTGACATCCAATGATTGGCATTAATTAGGTGGGCCTGAGCCAGCCGTATAAGGCTATGAGGGGCGTTCGGTGGGCCCATTTTCAGGTGTATAGGGGAATGAGCGTAGTAGTTTAGGGATGTGTAAATACTTTTGGGGGATGTGTGGATACTTTCACCCTTAAAAACATTATTATAGTTTTGCTAAAAAAAACTAAAATAAATACAAGACTATAATTTTGAGCTAGGTGCAAACCTGTAATGTGTCAGGAGCAATAAGCGAGTGCTAGGCAACTGTCTGACATGAATTAAAATTACATTGATTCAACCAACTAAAACAAAACACTATCATAGATTTGCTAAAAAAAAACTAAAACGGTGGCAAGACTGTAATTTTGAACGAGGGGATCGTATTTTTGACTGTGTTAAAATCATTATTTTTCAAAAAGTTACAACGATGGCAAAACATTAATTTTGAGTTAGGGACAAAATCGTAGTTTTGACTGGGAGTAAAATCATTATTTGTCAAAAGCTACAACGATGGTAAGACTGTAATTTTGAGCTCTGGACAAAATCGTAATTTTAAGCTGAGGTAAAATCATAATTTTTTAACTTTCGTAAAAACTTAATTCTTTAGAAGCTACAATCGATTTAGTCATCAACTCTATGTCCTATAAATTACCATATTCAGTGACAAAGTTACTAATAGAAACTCAAATTTTATATTACACTTCTCAACCCTCCTAAATTTTCCATAAGTTTGGTCATGTCACATCTTTTTGTTAGGAGACTACAAATATACTTTTATCTCATGCCGGAAACATAACCCTTCAATTTCATGTTGAACTCCCAAAAGCACGAGAACATAATTTTTGGTGTTACAAACCTCAATAAAATGTAGCAATTGTTACCCGCTAATTGTATATATTATATATATATATATATATATATATATTTAAAGGTCATGCGAGAGAATAGTGCCAGACAGATTGTATATATATTTAAAGGTCATGGGAGGAAATAGTGCCATACAACTTTTAAAGGTATTGGGAGGGAATAGTGTTAGGCAGCTGACTTACGCTCCTTCTTTGGCCCGAACAATTTACGATTTTGCCCCGAGTTCATAAATTACGATTTCGCCCGTCAGTTCAAATTACGATTTCGCCCGTCAGTTCAGAATTACGATTTTGGCACAGTTCAAAATTACAGTCTTGCCATTAGTACCTTATTAGATGGTTGGTGATATATGGTGTGGTTCGTTGGATAATGTCGAGGACTGATATCTTTTGTCGTACAACCATGACGACATCTATGTTGTGTTAGACTACACTTATGCTTGTCATGATCACGTTTGAAAGTTTGGGATTTTCCAATGATTCGGACCAACAATGGTTTGGATGAGGGGTTGACATAGTTGATTAATCATAACTTATGACTTTAGAATTCCGGTTAGTTACCTTAAAAGCCAAGACCCTCATTTGACTAGACAAGGATTACCCATCAAGGCTTTAAACACTTAACTAGATTAATGATCTCATTGTCATTATTATCTTTTATAGTCTTTTATTGATGTTTACTTATTAAAAAAAAAGCAAATTATATATTAACAATCATAATTGAGAAGAAAAATAAAGATTTCATAAGACGATCTCTAACCCAGCCTTTTGTGCGCATACTTGGTAGGCTCGCAGCGGATGTGGAACAGAGGAGGGGTAGCACCCGTGAGAAAGTGTGTCTCGATTGTAAAGGTTTATGAGAAGTGGAGAGAGAGAATAAATGAAGAAGGGGTCAGATAGACACCAATGTTAAAGAGTCAAGCACCCTCACCTTCATGTTCTAAGGCATGTGTAGTCATAACTCCTCATAAGGCCCTTTGCGCGCGTGTGTGTGTGTGTGTGTGGGGGGGGGGGGGGGGGGGGAGGGGGTTGGGAGAGGGTTATATAACATATGTGTGTAGTGGATGGAGCCCCATAACACCTACCAATCATTACTCAATTATTATTTTTTAATTTCTAAATTTATAAAATTAAAAAACAAATAACAATTCATTAACTTAAAAAAACATTATAATACAATTAAAAAAACACTCTTAAACTCAATAATCGCCTTTCTTTGTAGAGCCATTTCCAACGTTTTTCCGGTTAGGTGGCCGTGCGGCTTCTAGTAAAACTCAAAGTCTCTCTCAAATTGTCTATCCTTTATAAGCTCGACCACTTCCCGGTTCTCTTGCATACATTGAACCCCGAGGTCGCGTTTGTCTTGAAGGCGTTGTTTCATCTCGGAAAACGCTTGAAGGGGGGGGGGGGGTTGGGAGAGGGTTATATAACATATGTGTGTAGTGGATGGAGCCCCATAACACCTACCAATCATTACTCAATTATTATTTTTTAATTTCTAAATTTATAAAATTAAAAAACAAATAACAATTCATTAACTTAAAAAAACATTATAATACAATTAAAAACACACTCTTAAACTCAATAATCGCCTTTCTTTGTAGAGCCATTTCCAACGTTTTTCCGGTTAGGTGGCCGTGCGGCTTCTAGTAAAACTCAAAGTCTCTCTCAAATTGTCTATCCTTTATAAGCTCGACCACTTCCCGGTTCTCTTGCATACATTGAACCCCGAGGTCGCGTTTGTCTTGAAGGCGTTGTTTCATCTCGGAAAACGCTTGACTCAAGTCAGATCCCCTCGACGATGATTCTGGTCGCCTTGATTTTGCCCCGCTTCTTCTACCGGGTGGTCATGGTAGGTCCGCCTCTCGCTCATCCGCCCCTTCCTCCTCCGGAAATAATGGATTAACATCGTTTAAGTCGACGTTTCGAGCGTCGGACGTTGGAGTTTCAGGTTCAACCGACTTGGAGGTTTTTGACTTCTTTGTCGGCCTTCTATTTCCCAACCTAATGGAAGAAGTTCCTATCGTCGTAGGGACATTATCCCATTTAGAGCTATTACGAAGAACCTTCCAAACCTTTAAGCATGGGAAATTCTAACGTGCCGCTTGATATTCTATTAAAGCCTACTGCATTATATCCTCGCCGCTCTCGTCGCCTTTTCAACCGTTTCTTTGACGTTGATAAATCGATTGAAAATTGGTCCATTTGTTGTTAATATCGGTCCACTTGCCCGATATTGAATCTGGTTGTCGGTAATTATCCCCTACCCATGAGACCGAAAAATAGTTCTCGGATTCGTCTCCAAAACACAGTTTTATTTTGGTTATCTGCTAAAAAAAGATAAAAAAAAATAAATACAATTTTTAACAAACAAATTATATGTATAAATTAAAAACTAAAAAGACTATAAAAATCTTACAAATTTCGGGATCCTCTGATACGTCAACCCAAGCTCGGGCTAACACGTACTCCTCTCATCATCCCATGGTGGCACGGTTTTTCTCGTTCGGGTCTTGGTTATTTCTTTCTTTTTATGTGACACCCGTTTGTTGCGTTTGGTTTTGTTTGGTTGTGTTGCCGGCTCCTCCTCATCCGGTTGTGTCTCCGTTTGTGTCTCCGGGTCGAAGTCAGGCTCGTTTTATGACAAGCCGAAACCTTGTGATGAGCCGTAACCTCCCATGTTGAAGTTTGGATTCCAACTAACCTCCCATGTTGAAGTTTGGATTCCAACCGTATTAATTTGGGTCCCACGTGAGGGGTTGGTTCCAGAAGTTCATGAACCCGGTTTGGTTATGATTATACTCGACAAACCCGGTTTCATAGGCGGTCGGTCGGGTGGGAACCAAAGCAACAAGTTGGTTAGGTGCGTTTGTTTGGTTCGGGTCGCCGCTAGATCGAGAAGAAACGAAACCACGGTTGTTGGGGTAGTGGTAGAGAGTGTGGTATAAAAGTCTTGAGTTTTTGTTATATATGGAGTGAAGAGAATGATAGTACAAGAATGGTTTAAAAATAATGGGAATGAAAGGTATATATTATATTTTAATTGTTAAAAAAATAATAATAAAGAATATTACCGTTCGACGGTAATAATTACACATCACAACCATTTTCACCCGTTAAGCACATCGTGAGAATCCGAATGTGTGTCGTATAACGCCTCAGAGGACGATGTGGGGTGACGCTATGGGACACCATATGTGGCTTTAGCGTGATATACTTCACGACTATGGAAGGTCTATGTAGAGGTGTACAAAAAAAACTGGTTTTAAAACCGAAACCGGAAAAAAAACCGAAACCGGTTTTTTTTTTAACCGGTTTTTCTATAACCGGTTTTTTTAACCGGTTTTTTTTAACAGCCGGTTTTTATACCGGTTACTATTCTTGACTTAAAAAACCGGTTATTAAAAAACCGGTTAAAACCGGTAAAAAACCGTTTTTTTTTTTTTGTGGAAAACCGGTTAAAAACTAACCGGTCCCAACCGGTTATACCGGTTATTGTTTTGGACCTCAAAAACCGGTTAGTAACCGGAACCGGTTATAAAAAAACCGGTTTTTATTTTGGGTGAAAAAACCGAAACCGATTTTTGAAAAAAACCGATTTGTACACCTCTAGGTCTATGAAGAAAAACTAAAATTTCAAAAGTAATTATGTCTAAATGAGACACATATTATTTTGTTGTATAAATGTTAAAAGACTAATGTCCATACACCAATAACATCCATGGTTATTAACATCGGATCCTATCTCTATATATAAGATTAATATTTTAAAATTAAACCGAAACTGAACTATTTTAAAACAATGTTTTAGTCTTTTTAATAAGTTGTATAACAATGTTCTAGTCTTTTTAATAAGTTGTATTTATGTGAAATTTTCGTTAAATATCTAAATTCAAACGTGTGACACATCTTCAATAGTTCATAGGTCACACAAATATTTTAGAAAACCAAAAGCTATTTAAGATCGCATCTATAAAACGCAGAAGTGGAAATTAATTCATTTGCATAATCACATCACCAAGCTAGCCATCTTACCATCTTACCGTATGATTGATCACATTGTCTTGCAAAGTTTAAACTCATTTGTGAAATCAAATTACCAAACGATCTTTACAATTCTACCAACAATCCTACCCCATCTGCCAATATTGCCATCTTATATAGACATGATGAGATTCTAACTAGTAAGACAGACAAGATCATACTTTTTTTCTTTGAATGACAAAATTCGATCACTGACGGATCACTGGAGTATCATCGTGTCACTAACGGAATCACCTGATCATATCCATATCCACTAGGCTATAATGTCTATACACCAGTTCAACAAAAAAACCAATAAATCTGGCAAAAACCCTCTTGTAAGAATCGAACCTAGGACCTCATGATCCCTAAGCAGTGGCAGACCCATGATTTTTTTTTTCTAATGGGGTCCATTTTTTCGGTGTTCAAATTTTCGGATTGGTCCTCATTCGAGTCTTGTCAGAGCAAGGTTTGAATTTGATTTAAAAAATCTGAAAAAACATACTATACAAGGATTGAACTTATTGGTAAAGAGGGTATTTACCACTATACCAGCTTTCCTTTTCTTTCTATGTTTTCCACCTAATTGTATTTATGAGATTCTTATAAAATTTAATATACCGAATCTACTATTTTAAAAAAAAAAACATTGGGGTCCGGAAACCCCGACCCGCTCTATGTGGGTCCGCCCCTATCCCTAAGCCTTGTCCCGCCCAAAGATGTCACTAGACTATAATGCCATAGGAAACAACATCATACTTTTAATAACCTTAGGGTGTAGGGAGTGGTTAGACACTTTGAATAGGTAAACTCCTAAATCACCCAATCACATAGCGCCATGTCAATTGTTTACCTAATGCTAAAAATCGTTGGGGGTGGTTTACCTAATGGGGTTTAGGTAAACTATTTTAAAAAATAAATGTGTGATTGGTTGAGAAGACATGAACCCCAACACACACCTCTCTCTCTCTCTCTCTCTCCTCTTCCCTCCCTTCACCAAGTCGGTGAACCTTCACCGATTTCTCCCCCGAAATCGGTAATGTTGAACGGTAAACAAATGTGACGGTGGTCACCAATCGGTGCCGACCACCTTTACCGACTCGACACCGTATACCCTTACCATCAACAACTTCTAACGTAGAATGATAATAATTCTAACAACCTTAAACTATAACAACTACCTAAATAACCTTAACATCAACAACTTCTATTGTAGAATGTCAGAATGAATGATAATAACCTTAAACTATAACTACCTAATTTTTACAGAATGATAATAACTCGAACAACCTTAAACTATAACAACTACCTAAATAATCTTAACATCAACAACTTCTATTGTAGAATGATAATAACCTTAAACTATGGCAACTACCTAATTTTTACATGATCTGTCTTTAATTATAAGTATTACACGGTTATTTTGTTTATTATTAATAAAACATAAAGAATAAAGTATAAATGAGTTATATTTTATTTGTCATTAAGAACACTTTAGTTTCTTTTTGTATATCTTACCTAATACATAGTTACCTAACACACAAGAAAATCTTCAGTTTATTATTTAATTAATTTAATTAATGTTGTATCTTTATTTTTTTATTTTTTTTTTAAGTTTTTTTTTTATTAAAATACCAAAGTAGCAAATTACAAACAAGTCGCAGGTAAACGGGCAACAAGCTGCGCCGCAATCCCCTTTTGAATTGCAAAACCAATCCTACTAAAGACGAAACGACCCTTAAAGGTTGAGAGATTACTATTCACAACTTGTTGGACCCTGTTTAGAAATTCCACAGCCTCTGGGGCTAGGGAACCAAATGTATCAAAAGCGAATGGGATAAACACATGTTGATTCTCTAAACAAGCCTTCTCGTGTTTAGCGACTTTGCTTGATTACGCTTTCAACTTATCTTTATATAATATAAAAAATCTTATGTAGGTTAACAAAATCTTTATCTTAACTTGAGATATTTCAAAAGACTATTATTACTATAATGAATACAATCTTCACAATACAGAATAAAAGGATATAAATAAACGAAGTGGGTTTTTTTTTTAATATTTTCATTAATTAACCCAAAAAAGAAGAATACACAAAGCTCATCCAACATCATCATATATTTCAAAGACAAGACGCGTCATTGCAGTTCACAAGTGAAGTGCATTTGTTCTGAAATTAATAGGAAGGAGACAAATATAGTAAAAATAAATATAAAGAAAATACTAAAATACATATATTGTGTTTAATATGAAGTGTTTTAACAAAATACAAAGTATAAAACTAATCAGGTTTGAGTTACTCAGTGGTGAATCTAGAAAATCCGTATAGACGAAACGTTTCAAAAAAGGGGGAAACGAAATCGAAAAAATATCAAATTTTTCCAAAATTTACACTACCGTCAGAGCGTCACCGGAGCATCAATTTACACTACTGTCGAAGCGTCAAGAGACAACGGAGGTTACCCCTTGTAACACTATAGTTCCGCCCATGGCTAGTATAACTTCTTATTAAACTTATCCACTATAACACGGCCTATTTAAAAATTAAATAGGTGCTCTCTTAATCCAATTAATTATAAGGTTTTATAAAAGTTACTACTATTTAAATTTTAGTGACTATTTTTATAGTATCGATACTTAAAGAGTTAAAAGTTTTAACTACAACTTTTACTGTCTCATCTTACATCTTTCAAACCCTTAATTTCTACTTAAAGAGTTAAAGTTTTAACTACATTTTTGATTGTTTCCTCTTACATCTTTCAAACCCTTAGTTCCTAACAATGTTATTCATCACTTCTAATAGTCGTTCTCACTTCCTTGCTATTCAATAATTCACATTTGATTGCTAACATGACATCATTTTAAGTGTGTTGGGTAAAAGTCTTTGATTGTGTGTTGGGTAGAAGTCTTTAATCGAAGAAATATATAGGTTGTATTCAGATTTACACATTCGCTCAATTCACCTGAATTCTTTAACACAATAAAACATAAATCTACCAACCCAATATGATTGAGTTACAATACTTCTTGCCCTAAGGCTAGGGGTGCAAACGAGCCGAGCCCGAGCTCGACCAGGCTCGAGCTCGAGCTCGATTAACTTATGTGAGCTCGGGCTCGAGCTCTGCTCGATTCGAGCTTTGTTTCCAAGGCTCGAGCTCAGCTCGTTTGTATTTTCTCAAGCTCGAGCTCGGCTCGGGCTCGGCTCGTTTATTATATATTAATTAATAAATTAAATAAAAATAATATAAATTATAGACTTTTTAGGCTCGCGAGCTCGATAAGTGAAGCTCGGGCTCGGGCTCGTTTACTAAATAAGCTTATTTTTAGGTTTGAGGTCGGCTTGTAAACAAGTTTGAATAAGCTCGGCTCGACTCGGTTCGTTTATACTAAGGCTCGATAAGGCTCGACGAGCCTAACGAGCTTCATACGCGAGGCTCGAGCTCGGGCTCAATAAACACACGAGCTTTATTTTAGGCTCAAGCTCGGCTCGGGCTCGATAAGGCTCGGCTCGTTTCGAGCTTTTTCTCGAGCCGATCTCGAGTAGCTCGCGAGCCGCTCGGCTCGTTTGCACCCCTACCTAAGGCTATAGGGTGTGGTCATGACCCTCATGACCATCATGACCCTCCATGTTAGTGCCATGTAACTAATCTTTAATCCACCATCCAAAACCACTACTCTAAGGGTATGGTCATGACCCAAACCATTAGCCCCTTATTTATTATCTTAGTCTAAACAAAAAGGAAATGATTTGTTGAAAATGGAAAGGAGGACCATGGTTGCCATGGTTTAATCCATGCAAACCATGGTGGATCAATCAAGGGGGTGGTGTAGCCTTCCATTCATGTTCTTAGGTGGCAAATAATGTCCCAACCATGATCCCCACACCCTATAGCCTAACTATGCTTTAAATGCTTGATTATCTTAAAAATATAAGCTAAAATTAGCAATTACCTGTGTTAACTCTAATTAATTAAGCCTGGTCTGCCATGAATTTAAGATCACATGGACAGACAAACTTGAAATTATTGGATACCACTGCCCTTTTTTTGGGCACAAAATCCCATGACTTATATAATATATTTTAAAATAAACAATTTTTAATTTAAAGAAGTAAACTAGAATTAAAAAATGAAAAACTGTGGCTAGATTTAAAACTGATTTAAGTAAAAGAAATCATATTCCGAAATTTAAAATGTGGATAAGTTTGAAATCTTATATTGCATTTTAAATTTAAAAGACTGGACACAAAGATACTTAGGGGCTGTTTGGCAACATCTGAATCAATAAGTGCTGAATGAATAAGAGGTCTGAATGGGTAAGAGGCTCTGAACCAGTAAGTGCTGAACCAGTAAAGTGCTGTTTGATTACACATCTGAATGACTATGTAAAATGACATTTTTACCCCTCAAACATTTTACCCCAAATCATCCTCATCCTGCCACCCCCACCCCCACCCCACCCCCCAATTATTATATCAACAATATTTCACTCAACGTTCACCCCACCTACCCCCTTTCAATCCAGATCAAACAATTGAACCCAACACCAACTGTTCGATCATATGCCTAGCAGAACAACCCAGCCAATTTCAGCTGCATTTTTTTCAATTCTGAATTCTGGGTCTTTGTTTTCTGCCATGGAGGCATAGATTTGGATTTCAACTCACTGGGTTTGATTAAAAAAGGTAAGATTGAAGCTGAATTGTGTGATTGTTTTCTGCCATGGAGGCATAGATTCGTATCGTCATCTTCATCTCCCCTTTCTATCTTTCTTGTGAGCTCACCCTGCACCTGGTCAGATCTCCGACCGTCGCAGTGGTGGCGGTTATGTTGATGACGGTTTCAGGGGGCGCTGTGGAGGAGCAGAGGAGGAGGAGGAGGCCGGCGTCGCTGTGAAGGAGGCAGAGGAGGCCGGCGTCACTGTGAAGGAGGCTGAGGAGGCGGCGGCGTTGTAGAGATGCAAAGGAGACGGTGGCGATGTGGAGGAGGAGACGGTGGCGGCGTGGTGGAGGAGGCCGGTGGAGGAAGGAGGTGGAGATGGAGAGCACTGGTTTCTTTTGTAGGGAAAAGGGTATGTGTGTCAATATTTTCATTCAGCGTGTATTATTAGCTGAATGAATCAGTCTGAATGGAACCATTAAGAGGTGGGCTTTTTAGTGAACCAAACACATATGCCTCTGACCGATTCAGAGGTGCACCTCTTAATGAAATCATTCAGAGGCAAACAAACAGCCCCTTACAATTTAAAAGACTGGACACAAAGATACTTACGTGTGACAACGGACTAACGACAAATGTTTAATTATGCATTATATTCAATGACGATCGAAGTTGTTTCTATATAATGATACGAAAAATATCAACATGGAGTATTAAGATCTGTGATTATTTCATATCACTAAATTGCATCCAAAATTTCAGTTAATTAAGATTGTAGCAATACATTTTTGTTATAATAACAACCAACTTGTAACATCTATTTTTAACATGTATATATAACAACACGTAATGAAGAAGTTTTGACGTGTTGGAACGCAGGCTTTTGGCATTCGTCAGTAGGAACCATCGTTTGGCATCTGAGTAACGGACTTCCGGTTAAAGGGTAGAAGTGACTATGGAGGTAGAGCAAGTTGAACACATTTGTGTTCCACGAATCTTGCAAAAGACTTATGTTTTCGTTAATTACATGTATTCTAAGATTTTTCTCGGAGCAATATATTTTGTCATAATAGAGTATTGATAGGAAAAACATTCAACCAGTCACAAACACGGTAAACTAAAAACGCAGAAGTTAATTAGGTTGATGTTCGAAAGTCTCCTGAACTACTATTTCTCCTTATATAAAGCTCCAGTTGAGGCCATGGAGGTTTTGGAAAGAAGTATGAAAAAGTTTTTATGGGGAGGTTCGGATGACGTTAAAAAGACGCATTGGGTGGCGTGGGATAGAGTGGCCTTGCCTAAGCATATGGGGGTCTTGGAATGTCTAAACTCAAAACCACTAACCAATTGCTTCTGCCAAATGGTTTTGGAGGTTCAAAACTGAAAATTACTGTAACACCCAAAAAATGGGTTTGACAATTAAACCACGTTAATATAAAAGAACGGGTAAAATGCCGTTTGTGATAAAAGCTAACTCGGTGAGCATAAGGATTTAATTATATACGCCTAATGCTAACTAAAAGATAAATGAATGCTTTTTCTTTAGAATAAAGTTTATAAAAGGTCCGAGGCTATCGGTATAAGATCTAAGTCGGGTTGTAAGACCCCGACCTTGATATAGTGAATTATTATGTTCATTTAATAAGTGATATGACGCATACAACTCTAAATATTTAGCTTAGTTAGTATACCTGTTGATTTAAAAAGATAAAAGTTTGTGACTTGAAATTAGATAATAAACCCCAAACTTGAGAGGCCAAAAAGGGAAAACTGAAAAGCTGGGCTAATAAAAGGAAAATAAAACACAACACACACACCAAGTGTGTGCGTGTGTGTGTTGATCATCAGGAGGAGCAAACAAGGGCAAACCTTTGTTCATTTAAGATCACCAAATTGAAGGAGAAATTGGGCCTCAAATTCGTGCATGAACATGAATTCTCGATCACCTAGACTAGGGGATCATAAGGTATGTTTAAAACCCTAGATTGGTGAAGGTCATAACTTGAGACAAGTAGAATACTTGCAATTAGATTGTTGGATTATGATCCAAAGATGAAATTGAGTGTATATGTATGCTTAATTTCGTTAGACATAATGAAATTATGAAATATTTGATGTGAGATTTCTTATAAGTGATTAACAAGTAGATTCTGAAGTGGGTTTGATAATATGATTAAGTTGATGATATACTTATGTTTATAATCATCATGAGTGGTAGTAATAGGAAGATACTTGTCACACCCCAACCAATGGCGGAATTGTAACACCTCGAAAATTCACGTCCTATAATGTATTGACACGTGTCATAAGCTTGAACGTGTGAAATAATACTCTAGAAGGACTAAAGTTGACAAACATGAAAAGCATGTGAATATACGTGTTCAAAATGTCAACAGTGAATAAATATACTTCACAATAACTCTACATGACGTTGATACCATCAGACGAATAAATCATGGATCATACGAGGCTAAAAGTGAGAGATTACAAACTACAGGGGTCAAATGTGTCAACATGTTTAAGTTATACCTCTGAGTGACCTTTTGACAAACCCGAAGCTTTGTAACGGTTAATTATGCTCACTAGAATGCACGATAAAAAATTTCATAAAGTTTCGTTATCGTATGAGAAAGTTATGATCAAATTCGTGTACGAGGGGTTAAAGCGTTAACGTTGAAAGTTATGGCTTTTCGGGTTAACCGGAAGTGTCCAGGGACTTGGCAAAGTGGGTATAAGTCCTAAAGCCCTTATAGGTAAATAAGGAGGGCTCAAATTTCAAGTAATAATCTTGGTTGCCCTTTCGAAGAGCCAAGAGTCAAATATGCAAAAACATAAAATGTTTAAATCTGTTTTCAAGGTCCAAGCGGGCCGCGTAAAGGTTAACAAGACTTTACGCGGGCCGCGTCAGAGCCCCAGATACAGAAACATGCTGACAGTGGCTGTTCAGTCTTGGAACCGACCTTTAAACGATTTTCCTCATCTCCCTTGGCCCCTAAACAATCCCTAAACATCTAGGGACACTTGTAAATAACTTATGGTCAGTAGTAGACTTAGTTGTCAACACTTTGTGGAGTCTTGGTTACTATATAAGGCCTCTAAGTGCAAACACATTGATCATTCAATCCTCAAGCAACTTCTGATCAATTGTGGAGCACCAGAGCACCTTCCAAGCCTTCCTCATCAGTCTTTAGACACTTGTAAGTTTGCTTAACCTTCTTTAATTAAGTTTAGCTTAGTTATTTAGCTAAAAGTCAAACCGTCGTAATTACGGTTTGACTTCGAGACTAATTAATAATAGCTCAGTCAAATCTCGAATTAAAAGTACCTTTAAGTAGGTAATTATGTAGGTAATAAACCCTTAAAAGGGTTCCCCCTGATTCCCACTCTAACTAGGTCTAATGTCGGGTCAAACTTGTATTTAAAAAGTCAACAGGATACTTAGTTTACAATTTATGCATAATTAGCAATGTAGAACATATACAACCTGTTGGATCATTGTTATAACTTAGTAATTAGTGTAAGAACATGTCTAAACATGTTCAACCCGACAATTCTCTGTAAAGACCCGGTTCGGAACCGAAAGTCGCATAGTTTGACTTTCACTTTGACTTTCAGTTCTGACCCGTTTAAGCATGTTTTAGAAATTCCTTAGAGCTTTATTTGGACCAGGTAACATGCTAGTATAACCCTCTGTGATTATACACCATGGTTCATTAGTTAACCAATTAATATGCATGATTCCGTTAATTGCTCATATGTTGACCATTATGCCCTTTACACCTTAAAACGTGTTTTATGAAAATGTAAAAGTGTAGAAACCTTAGTTACTGATATATAAACTTGTATGGAAAGTTTGACATCAGTTTGAGGTGTAGATTGAGAGTTATGCTCATTAGCGTAAATTGAAGGCTTTATGTTAACTAAACGGCGTAATTAGCGTATAGCCTAGTTAAGCCTACTTTTTGATATCAAAATTATTACCCACTGATGTAATATATTATTTTGGGATTTTTAAAGATTTTTAATTAATTTTAGGCTGAGCATAACTTATAGTCGTAGGCTTAATCCGGTAATTGTCGGTTTTGCCCTTACGGACTATAAAATGAGTTTTACATATCTAAACGACTCCAAACCTTTTGCTACTGATTACAGATGATAAATAAATTATTTTAAGCCTTCTGAAATAATAAAAATATCAGCTTTATGTATCAAACCCGTAAATGGCTTCTAATCGCCTTATTAAGCGTTTTTAGCGCATAGTATGTACTAAGACTATTTTTAAACATACAAGGGTGATACCTATTGATATTTTAGGTAAATTATGATATTTTAACAGTAAGCAAAAGTTGTTTAACTCAGACTTCAGTTTTGAGCTTTTCGGCTTATGTGAAATTACCAAAATGCCCCTACGGTGCATAGTTTGGTTATAGTTGGTAAATTCACATATATACTTTATCCTACTGATATAACTTACCAAAATAAGTATTTTTGCTGATTATATCAGACCTGTAACTCAGGTAAATACTTAAACACTTTTATAACCTTTTAAATGACCAGACTACCCCTACGGGGCCTAGTTTGTGTTTAAATACGTTTCGGGCATAATGAAAGACATCTTACTGATGTCACAACATATTTGAGGCATAATTAACTTAGGAAACCTGTATATGGCTCTCATGAATACCCGTCACGCTTATTACGCGTACGGTTCGGTTTATGTAGCAAGTTTACATAAATTAGCCGAAACGGGTCAAACCTTATCGGTTTTATCTCAAAATTCAGAGTGTGTATGAAATACCCATATTATACAAGTCTTCAAACTTGTCGGGTCTAAAACACATTCTATTCCGGTCTTCGCTTAATCATGCGTTTGAACCGTATATTCCCTTAAGACTAACCGGTCTAAGCTTAGGCTAAATTAAAGACCCGTTAGCATTCTAATTGGTTATTTATACCATCATTCTAGACTAGAGCATTCCGGTAAATGGTACCTACGCTTACTTAAGTGAATACGGCTGAGTTATTAGATTCTTGCTATTTAAGACATGAGCTAGCTCAGGTAAATACTCTTAACTTATTTTCCTTATACGGGCTTGGAATACGGTATTATAATACCGCTTGGTCGGGTATTGAATATTTAATCTTATTATGGTTAAATTATTGAGGTAACCCGGTTTAATCTGTATTGTTTGAAATAAAGACCTTTAGGGGTTAATGACCATGTCCCGGATATCCTTGACATCATTGTATTATAAAATGGCCACGTCTTAAGCACGGGGTGTAGGCATACACCTGACAGTTGCTTAAGTAATAACGGTATCTCACTCTCTTGTGGGCCTATACTTGTGGCGTGTCTGTTAATCTGACTCGGTTTCTACATCGGGCCCTGAACGTACTACGAACATGTAAATCTGTATACAAGGTTATAAATATAATTGTTCCAAGTATAAAAGATTAATTTTGCCTCTGAGCATTTTAATCAAATTATAAAAGATATTTTGTGCCACGTGCATTCAAATCAATTTTCTTAAACTCTTTTCAAATGAGTCGGTTGAGTGTATTTACCAGTGAAAACTGACGTATTTTCCAAAAAGGTTAAGTAACAGGTACTGAACGTAATTGGCTGGAAGCTCAGGGCGCTACTAAGGAATCTTGCAAGTTCTAGGCGTCTAAAGTCTGTTGAACAAATGATATGTTTAAGATCCGCCTGTGGATCCTTTACTTTCCGTTGTAATACTGGATATTACTTTAAATTCGGATTGTAATATATATTTATCTTTTGCTTCCACTGTGCATTTATATATTGTGTTGTTTGACTATTATGTTGCCAACTACGTCACGATACTCCCCTACCGGGCCCACCGGTGACACGTGGAAAGTCGGGGTGTGACAGGTTGGTATCAGAGCCAACACTGAGTGAATTAAACACTAGTCTTTTGTGTTTAATCTCAGTTACACAGTTGCACATTCTTGAGTCTAGACAAGAACATAGGACAAATTCTAATTCGTTTTATTTTGTCCTTATTTGATTCCTTTGTTATTTTCTGATTAGCTCTTGCATGGGCAAGTCATTTTTATTAGAAGTCCCGTTTAGGGCAACCATATACTTGCTTAAATTTTAAAGGAACGATTATGTTTAAAATATCATTCCTATATTATAAGATCTACCATTATGATAAAATGGTAAAATCTAAAAAGGGACAAGACCTAGCCTAGTGTCATTATTAAGACGCGGCCAAGATGGCAGTTCCTCAATTTAGGTTCAGATCCATAGTTAACACCTCAATTTAGGATTGTTCTGCATTAAATATTAATAAGAATCTTAAGAGTGAAACCTAGCCTTCGGGTCATTTTAAGGCCGGGCCATGATGGTAAGACCTGTTTAAAAGATTCGAATCCCTGTTAACATCTGTAAATATGTTAACGCTCCTGGCAGACGTGATTCGTTAAAATCACTCACGTCATTTTTATATATGGATTCTTTAAAAGATCCCTAACCCAACTTAATGATCTCTGAATCATGGGTTTAGATCATCAATTAAGATGATCATATTTTGACCATACATTGGTAAAATAATGCCTACGGGCCTTGCTCATTTCTGCATGAGCCAAAAGACACTGGTAGCTATGACTCCCTGTCTGAGAAAGGTAATGAACTATGATTCAGACCTTAAAGCCTCGATTCTCTGAAATCATGGCTTTTATCATCCTATAAGATGATCATATTATAAACATCCCTTAGAAGGGAAATGCCTACGGGCTATAGTTAATGTCCTCTGAGACTAAAGACAGTGGTAGCCTACAACTCCCTGTCAAGAAAAGGTAAAGAACTTTGATTCAAACCTTAATGCCTCAATTCTCTGAAATCGTGGCTTATAAATTAAACTTGTCTACGCGACTAGGCCATTTGTGCTATTATTAAAACCTTAATGCCTTGATTCTCTGAAGTCATGGCTTGTAAATTTAAAACTGTCCATGTGACTAGGCCTTTGCGCCACTTTAATATCCTTAATGTTTTATAACTAGGATAAATTATAATAAAAATGCTAAATAAATGTAACTAACAAATTAACCAATATGGTTTATATTACCATGGTTAATAAATCGTTTAAAACGATAAAACTGTATGGGCTTCTAAATAAACCTTGCCCTTATTTTTCTTTGTGTAGCAATTAAAACTACCTACATGGCTGACTCTGACGAGATAAACAGTCACCCTCTGGAAAACCGCGATGATGATAAGGTTAATATAACCAGAGGAGAACTTCGTACACTGATTGATACAGCTGTATCTAAAGCTGTGGAGGAGCAATTTAGAGAGTATAGTGGGACTTATAATAAAGCCTCATCTGTACCCCACTCTAAGTCTGTCCTCAAGACTCATTCTGAGGCTCATAGTAAGCCACCCCCAAAGAAAGATGAGTCAAAGAAAGATGATAATCGACATTCATCTATGCCACACAGTGTTCCATCCAAGAGGATAGTGTTCGATAATGAAACAAGTACCAAGTCCTGTACCAATAAGTACTTTGTTTCCTGCAAACCCCGGGATTTCACTGGGGAGAAAGGAGCAATCGATTGTATGACCTGGTTGGATGAAATGGACACAGTTGTCGATATCAGCGGTTGTGCTGAGAGGGATGTAGTGAAGTATGTATCCCAATCGTTCAAGGGAGAAGCACTAGCATGGTGGAAGGCTCTCATTCAAGCTGCTGGGAAGATCCCACTTTACAACATGTCATGGCAACAGTTTGTTGCTCTCATTATGGAGAACTACTGCCCTCAACACGAGGTCGAAAGAATCGAATCAGATTTCTTATCATTGGTGATGACAAACTTAGATTGTCAAGCATACCTCACCAGTTTCAATACCCTGTCCAGACTGGTTCCTTACCTAGTAACACCAGAACCCAAGAGAATTGCTCGTTTCATCGGGGGTTTAGCCCCAGAAATCAAAGCCAGTGTTAAGGCTTCAAGACCTACTACATTCAGGTCAGCGGCAGATCTGTCGCTATCTCTTACACTCGATGTAGTCAGAAACAAGGCTGCCAAAGCCTCTGAAGATGGAAAGCGTAAAAGGGAGGATGAGAATTCTCATCGCTCCGATAGGAAGAGGAATTCTGAAGATAAGAAGAGTTCCGGGTTTAAGAGAGACAGCCAACAGTCGGGAGAGAAGACCAGGTGCGAAACCTGTAGGAAATACCATCTTGGGAAATGCAGATTTGAGTCTCAGCCTCTACCGTGTGGAATTTGCAAGTCTAAGGGACATAAAACCCTGGATTGCAAGAAGTTGAAAGATGCAACTTGTTATGGTTGCAACGAGAAGGGGCATATCAAGACCAACTGCCCTAGGAATCAGATGAACGCCTAAGAGATGGTGCAGAATGATAACTATATAACAGGTACCTTTCCATATCAAGCAGTTTATGCAGAAATTTATTTGATACTGGCACATATGATTCTATAATGAATGATAAATGTTGAGAACTGTTGTCTCCGCCTGATTAAGACTCCGGTCATTTAATGCGAGGTAGAAAGTGACCGATGATACTTTAGAAAATGCTCCAATAAATCCTAGATTGATATTTTATATCTATTAGGAATTGCTCTTTTCTGATACCCTTATGGCAAACTTTCAAGCTATCCAAATTCATCAGTATAATAAAGATAGATGTGACTTTTTGATCCCCTGTCAAAAAGGTGATGGACTAGGTCCAACCCTTAAATGCCATTGATGGTCTTTTGTGACCTAGGCTAAGTGATATTGATATATTTTTAAAATAACGTTCATTAAGAATGTTAGTGCCTTAATGGCCGGTATAGTTTGATGAAACCATGGTTAGTATATGTTAAGGCCATCAGGGTGATGAATAGCAGATGTTGGATTGCAACTAAGTAAATGATTCATCTGGTAATAGGAACTAAATCTCGAGTATGATAAACTCGGATAAGACAACAGTCAATCGCGCCATTGATGATGCGACGGATGCTATTGATACTACAATAGTAAACCGTAGAAAGTCCTAATGTACTCCCCCTCCAGATAAAGTACATCATCATATGAAATTGATATCTCTTTGATCTCTACTGATTTCGAATACCAAATAGTATGACAAAGGCGCTTTATGAGGATTGGTGTATCTTAATATGTTCCATAGATTGCTTCCATGCCTGATCAGTATGGAGGTTTAATGCATGGAACCACAGAGATATCCCAATGATCATATAGTACTAAAGTCAACTAATGGTATTCAAAGAAGATATCCAGAATGGAATTGTCCAAATAAATATTCACTGGTAAAGAAATATGTGGACTTATAACATAAATGTGTCACTTATTAGACACAAGCGTTGATGAGTGAACTGGAGCCTGAGATATGGAAATCTCTGTAATCTCCTTGTACCTTGATTACCTTCTCCTAAGACTACCCTGTTTACCTCCCGAGAGGCAGTAGCGTTAAGATTTATATCCCATTTAGGGCTGCATTATTATGAAATTTCCAAGACAGCTAGTACCATTATTGGAAGAATCGAAAACCCTGGTTAAGTAGTTTTAAGATATAGATTCATAAAGCCTAACTCAGTATCCTGAGAATTCCGAATAGTAAATTATGAAAGACGGTTCATTTTGCTTAGGCATTGTTTACCGCAACCCTATTTAGACAACGATTAAGAATCTCCATCAACTACCCAGGATCGTCGATTTGTTCGACTAACGGTAAGGATTAGCTACTCCATAAGATTGGTTAAGCAGTGGTTGGAATAACCATATCAAGAGAAGCTTTTCTATAATAGTTGATATATAAGCATCAAGGCTGCTCCCTTGGAGACCTTGTATAGATGGAATGTTAAACATCTATTGTTGAGACAATAGATTGGTAAGTCCAATTATCAGGATCTGAAAGTTGCATTAGAAACAACAAATAATATCACGCAAATTCATAATCATCTGTAAAATGCCAGTAATCGGCAGAAAAATCAAGGATTAATGAAAGTAGCAAACCTCCTAACTTCTTGTTATGGAAGGGTGTGCCAAAATTTTAAATTCTCAGGCTAGTTAAGCTCTGAATATATAGAATCATTCGAAGGAAATCGAATGTATCAAGATCAAGTAGCCTTTAAGCTAAAACCTATTTAAGGAGCTTGGCGGAGCTCGACCAGTAATTGAAGGATGTGTTTCGCCCATAAGTCAAGAAGCATTATCACATAATGATATGCAGATTTATGATATGATGAGAAACCTGTGTCGATTAAGGATCGACAGGATTAGAAGCTCCAAAAAGATACATGTACCTATTATAAAGGTCAATTGGAGTGCCTTAGAGGCTCAAAAGTACTAGGGAAGATTAAGCCCAATATAAGGCAGAAAATACTTCCTTCACTTTAACAAATCTCGAGGTCGAGATTTATTTTAAGGGGGTGAGGATGTAACACCTCGAAAATTCACGTCCTATAATGTATTGACACGTGTCATAAGCTTGAACGTGTGAAATAATACTCTAGAAGGACTAAAGTTGACAAACATGAAAAGCATGTGAATATACGTGTTCAAAATGTCAACAGTGAATAAATATACTTCACAATAACCCTACATGACGTTGATACCATCAGACGAATAAATCATGGATCATACGAGGCTAAAAGTGAGAGATTACAAACTACAGGGGTCAAATGTGTCAACATGTTTAAGTTATACCTCTGAGTGACCTTTTGACAAACCCGAAGCTTTGTAACGGTTAATTATGCTCACTAGAATGCACGATAAAAAATTTCATAAAGTTTCGTTATCGTATGAGAAAGTTATGATCAAATTCGTGTACGAGGGGTTAAAGCGTTAACGTTGAAAGTTATGGCTTTTCGGGTTAACCGGAAGTGTCCAGGGACTTGGCAAAGTGGGTATAAGTCCTAAAGCCCTTATAGGTAAATAAGGAGGGCTCAAATTTCAAGTAATAATCTTGGTTGCCCTTTCGAAGAGCCAAGAGTCAAATATGCAAAAACATAAAATGTTTAAATCTGTTTTCAAGGTCCAAGCGGGCTGCGTAAAGGTTAACAAGACTTTACGCGGGCCGCGTCAGAGCCCCAGATACAGAAACATGCTGACAGTGGCTGTTCAGTCTTGGAACCGACCTTTAAACGATTTTCCTCATCTCCCTTGGCCCCTAAACAATCCCTAAACATCTAGGGACACTTGTAAATAACTTATGGTCAGTAGTAGACTTAGTTGTCAACACTTTGTGGAGTCTTGGTTACTATATAAGGCCTCTAAGTGCAAACACATTGATCATTCAATCCTCAAGCAACTTCTGATCAATTGTGGAGCACCAGAGCACCTTCCAAGCCTTCCTCATCAGTCTTTAGACACTTGTAAGTTTGCTTAACCTTCTTTAATTAAGTTTAGCTTAGTTATTTAGCTAAAAGTCAAACCGTCGTAATTACGGTTTGACTTCGAGACTAATTAATAATAGCTCAGTCAAATCTCGAATTAAAAGTACCTTTAAGTAGGTAATTATGTAGGTAATAAACCCTTAAAAGGGTTCCCCCTGATTCCCACTCTAACTAGGTCTAATGTCGGGTCAAACTTGCATTTAAAAAGTCAACAGGATACTTAGTTTACAATTTATGCATAATTAGCAATGTAGAACATATACAACCTGTTGGATCATTGTTATAACTTAGTAATTAGTGTAAGAACATGTCTAAACATGTTCAACCCGACAATTCTCTGTAAAGACCCGGTTCGGAACCGAAAGTCGCATAGTTTGACTTTCACTTTGACTTTCAGTTCTGACCCGTTTAAGCATGTTTTAGAAATTCCTTAGAGCTTTATTTGGACCAGGTAACATGCTAGTATAACCCTCTGTGATTATACACCATGGTTCATTAGTTAACCAATTAATATGCATGATTCCGTTAATTGCTCATATGTTGACCATTATGCCCTTTACACCTTAAAACGTGTTTTATGAAAATGTAAAAGTGTAGAAACCTTAGTTACTGATATATAAACTTGTATGGAAAGTTTGACATCAGTTTGAGGTGTAGATTGAGAGTTATGCTCATTAGCGTAAATTGAAGGCTTTATGTTAACTAAACGGCGTAATTAGCGTATAGCCTAGTTAAGCCTACTTTTTGATATCAAACTTATTACCCACTGATGTAATATATTATTTTGGGATTTTTAAAGATTTTTAATTAATTTTAGGCTGAGCATAACTTATAGTCGTAGGCTTAATCCGGTAATTGTCGGTTTTGCCCTTACGGACTATAAAATGAGTTTTACATATCTAAACGACTCCAAACCTTTTGCTACTGATTACAGATGATAAATAAATTATTTTAAGCCTTCTGAAATAATAAAAATATCAGCTTTATGTATCAAACCCGTAAATGGCTTCTAATCGCCTTATTAAGCGTTTTTAGCGCATAGTATGTACTAAGACTATTTTTAAACATACAAGGGTGATACCTACTGATATTTTAGGTAAATTATGATATTTTAACAGTAAGCAAAAGTTGTTTAACTCAGACTTCAGTTTTGAGCTTTTCGACTTATGTGAAATTACCAAAATGCCCCTACGGTGCATAGTTTGGTTATAATTGGTAAATTCACATATATACTTTATCCTACTGATATAAATTACCAAAATAAGTATTTTTGCTGATTATATCAGACCTGTAACTCAGGTAAATACTTAAACACTTTTATAACCTTTTAAATGACCAGACTACCCCTACGGGGCCTAGTTTGTGTTTAAATACGTTTCGGGGATAATGAAAGACATCTTACTGATGTCACAACATATTTGAGGCATAATTAACTTAGGAAACTTGTATATGGCTCTCATGAATACCCGTCACGCTTATTACGCGTACGGTTCGGTTTATGTAGCAAGTTTACATAAATTAGCCGAAACGGGTCAAACCTTATCGGTTTTATCTCAAAATTCAGAGTGTGTATGAAATACCCATATTATACAAGTCTTCAAACTTGTCGGGTCTAAAACACATTCTATTCCGGTCTTCGCTTAATCATGCGTTTGAACCGTATATTCCCTTAAGACTAACCGGTCTAAGCTTAGGCTAAATTAAAGACCCGTTAGCATTCTAATTGGTTATTTATACCATCATTCCAGACTAGAGCATTCCGGTAAATGGTACCTATGCTTACTTAAGTGATGTAACACCCCGAAAACGGGTTTGGTAATTAAACCCCGTTAATACTAAAGACGGGGAAAATACCGTTAGTGGTAAAATTTAACCCGGTGAATATTAGGACTTAAATAAATAATCCTAATATTTAATAAAAGGTGAATAAAAGCTTTTAAGGAAATAAAAAGGATAAAAGGCCCGAGTTAACGGGACCTAAAATGAACTTAGTCATAAATATTCCCGAACCCACTAAGCTCACTAGGAATATTAAACATAGTTAATAAGTGGGAATATTATTGAAAATAATTAGGTTGTGATCTAATTAATAACTAACCAAACACGAGGGACCAAAGCCGGGTAAATTGAAATTGGAATTATAAACTTAAAAAAAAACACAACACACACAAGTGTGTGTGTGTGCGTGCGTGGGTAAGGCCAGAAGAAAGCTCCCATGGAGCTTTAGCCCTAACTTCAACAATCAACAAAATTGAAGGTCAAATCTAGCCCGAATCGGATGCATGAACACGTATTAATGATCACCTAGTCGTGGGGATCACAAGGTATGTTGAAATTTATGATTTAGTGATACTTTGAGATTATGATGAACAATCATAATCGAAATTCTTGAATGAATCTTGAATCTATGAGTGTTATTGTGATTATATCTTGGTTTAGAAACAAACCCTAGTAGAAAATTTGATGAATTGTTGTCAAAACTAGGGATTTGGTGATTACCCTATTATGTGCTAAGTGGGTTTATGTTAATATGATGAACACTCATATTAGAATGTAAGATTGATGAATATTGAGGTTATGATATAAGTTCTTGATGTAGTTCATGAACACTAGACTTAGAGGTTTGAATGTGTTGATGTAAATCTTGGTAAAGATAACTAGTTATGAACTAGTTAGTAAATAAGTAATATTATGCACATTAGGTGTTTGTTAAAATGCCCGAATGAATGTTGACATAATGAAATTATGAAAGAAACGCGTAATTGGCTAACTCGACTAACTACGTGTAATACGGAATAATATGGGTTCTAAACGTGATGTTGATTGAACTTATTGTGTGTATAATATGATGGAAGTTAGTTGACTATCGAAAGTCAAATAAACCAACATTGAAGTCGAATAGTAGTTCCGACATAGAGTTCGTAAGATGGAATAGTCGTATGTGATAATGACTAAACTAACCGTCTTACGAATTATGATGATAGTTTGACGCTTGACAAGCTAGGTGGAGGCTTGGAAAGGAAGCGAGTCAAACGAAGCAAATAAGAAGGAAAAGCGTACCCGGATGTAGATCAAGCAGCGTACAAGAACCGAACACAAGAGATAAAAGCTTCCGCACGTTGTTTTTGTCGTCATCTTAAACGACAATTCCGTAGTTATCAAATTGTATTATTTTCAAATTGTAAAAAGTTTTAATTCACCCGTATTGTTCAACAGTATTTAAATAAAATTCCATGTTTATTTTCGTATTGTAAACGAGAATCTTTAATTAAATAGACGGGTGTTACAAGTTGGTATCAGAGCCTTGGTTTAAGAGATTCATGTATGGCGGGAAAGCTATGCTTGGACTTAAACCTTATGCTCTTAATAAAGATTGGTGTTCGGTTCGAGGCTTGATCGCAAATCCGGTAAGTACATGTCTGTTAATAGCTTAGCAGGCTAAAGTGTTGTAAACAACGCATAGGGCTATCGTGTGATACACATTACCTCAATTAAAATGATTGATATAGTTGACGAAAATACGCGCGTTGACGCGTATAGTAGAAAAAGCCTTGTATTATAATGCGGGCTATTATTGAAGTTGACATTGCTAACTTTTGTGAATGTTTTAATGGAAGGACACTCGCGTTTGAAGACGACGAGAGTCAAACGAATTGTGGATATGATGATGGAACGGTCCGAAGTATGACGAGAGGAGCATGCTCACCGAGGACTAAATCGCGTAACGACCGCGAACAAGGTTAATGGCAAGGAACGCCCGTCGGGGCAAACATTACCAGGTGCACATTTTAAATAACCGCACAAATAGTAATATGCAACAAATAAGTAGAAATTGAAAGTTGCATATGTAGATTAAAAACTTGGAAAAACCCGAATAGAAAATGTATTCGGGATATTGTTTCCAAGAGAAACAAATAGAGGCGTTACTTACATAGGGCGTGATGTGAAAACTATAAAAAGGTCATGTGTGTCATGTGTTAATCGCTTACTCTGGCCAAGTAAGTAGTGGCATATGATACCATGAACTTCTTATGGCGGACACGTTTACATCCGATGTAGTAAGGGCGGGGTGAATGGGACTAACTTAAAAGTACCCGAATGAATCTAATGAGCAAAATATTTGATAATAATGTAAACGCACAGCCGAGTGACGGAAGCGTATTACATTAGGATGATGAGCCCGAGTGAAGGGACAAAGATTTATGTAAAAGGATTAAGGTATGCAATTGGGAGGGGTGTACTTACACTCGAACCCGGAGAATGCAAATATGACTCTTAACGGGCCGATTTTGTAAAACATCAAATTTGAGAATAAAGTAGGAATATAAAAGCGAAACGAAGTCATAATGCATACCGTAAGGGTTGCAATAATAACGACTTCGGTAAAACACCCGGTTGATGGGTAAGGAATTAAACGCATGCGTAGACTGAGAAACAGGAACGCGAAATAGAAAGTCAAAAGACTCGGAATATGAGTCATGACTAAAAGATGACAAGAATTTTCGCGAACATAAATTTTGATAAAAAAAAAATTAAATTAAAAATTAAATTACGTTCGACTAGTTAAAAGTCGAACGGGTTGAACAAAGAATGAAATTTGACGTTCACCAGTGATGAAATTTCACACGAACAAGTCAAACGAATTAAATAAATGATGACGCTTGCTAATGTAAGTAGGCGCGGACTGAATAAGTAAAAGTGTGAGATGTTAACTAACCTATGTAAAGGGTTATGGGCGTTAAGAACGTTAAGATAAAAGAACTCGGGTAGTGGGTTGTATAGAAGTATAAGTATGAACAGGGAGACGGTAAGCGTAGAACAAACTGACGCGTGAATAACGTCAGAAGTCATAAAGTCGGAGGATTAGTCCGGAAGTAAACAAATGAAGCCTTAGACTACGGTCAAGGTCAATTGAAGTTCAAGAGCGAAAATAAACGATTCCAAACATAATAAGAGATGCCTTGAAGCTATATATGTATATATACATTTGAATATAGACAAGAATAAAAGATGATCTACGGGATCATCATAACCTACGGGATTAAACACAGTGTTAAGGTCTACGGGACCAAAAAGACCCTCGGGCCATAAAGAGAAGAAAATGAGTTGTTAATGTCTCACCTTAAAAAGGTGAAAAATTTAAAGGAATAGCATATGATGCTAAGTGAAAGAACCTACGGGTCAATAGTGTAAAGCAAGGGAACTAGTTATGATTCCCCGCGTAAAATGAGAACGGAAAAGAATAAATTATGGGTTGTCAATTTCCTTAATATGAGTAATTGACATAGTTAAAAGGAAAAACGTTAAACTAAAATTCAGTTTTAGTAAGAAACAACGTTTTAACAAATATGAATACAATAAGACGAATTTGGAAATAACAAATATCAAAGAGTATGGGTCTTAACATCGATAGGTGCAAGACGAAATATTCGAAAAAGTGGTATTTTCGAAAATGAAAGGTTGATATAAATTAAACATGACGTGACACGATCACGGTCAAGAAATGCAATGTGAAGTGGAATCACATTATCACCAAGCGAGCGGTAAAAAGCAACTGGACTAATAAGTCTAGTTAGTGAGACCGGTTAAGGTCATTTAAGTAAGTTGGTTGCTTGTAAGCGGTGGATTCGGTATAACTGAACCGAATAAATGAATTTGAAAACAAAAGAAATTGTTGCTAAAGGTGAAAGATTTCACTAAAGACCTTTAAACGGGTCAAAGTAACGGATTCATAAGGAAATTCGATAGTATATGAAAGCGATGGATATCGCTAAGTTAACTAAACTAGTGGAAATAATGAGATTACGTTATTTCGAAGTTACACTATGTCGTATGAGATATGTAGACAATTAGTAACCAAAAACATGTTACCGTACTTTTCGGGTAATACTAACGATTGGTTAAAAAAAAGTATAAGTAATGTTTAAAAGATTTCTCGGCTCAAATACATTGAGTTTAAACTCAATGAATGATGTAAGAAAAGGTTTCGAGGACGAAACCTCTTTAAGGGGGGTAGACTTGTAACACCCCGAAAACGGGTTTGGTAATTAAACCCCGTTAATACTAAAGACGGGGAAAATACCGTTAGTGGTAAAATTTAACCCGGTGAATATTAGGACTTAAATAAATAATCCTAATATTTACTAAAAGGTGAATAAAAGCTTTTAAGGAAATAAAAAGGATAAAAGGCCCGAGTTAACGGGACCTAAAATGAACTTAGTCATAAATATTCCCGAACCCGCTAAGTTCACTAGGAATATTAAACCTAGTTAATAAGTGGGAATATTATTGAAAATAATTAGGTTGTGATCTAATTAATAACTAACCAAACACGAGGGACCAAAGCCGGGTAAATTGAAATTGGAATTATAAACTTAAAAAAAAACACAAAACACACAAGTGTGTGTGTGCGTGCGTGGGTAAGGCCAGAAGAAAGCTCCCATGGAGCTTTAGCCCTAACTTCAACAATCAACAAAATTGAAGGTCAAATCTAGCCCGAATCGGATGCATGAACACGTATTAATGATCACCTAGTCGTGGGGATCACAAGGTATGTTGAAATTTATGATTTAGTGATACTTTGAGATTATGATGAACAATCATAATCGAAATTCTTGAATGAATCTTGAATCTATGAGTGTTATTGTGATTATATCTTGGTTTAGAAACAAACCCTAGTAGAAAATTTGATGAATTGTTGTCAAAACTAGGGATTTGGTGATTACCCTATTATGTGCTAAGTGGGTTTATGTTAATATGATGAACACTCATATTAGAATGTAAGATTGATGAATATTGAGGTTATGATATAAGTTCTTGATGTAGTTCATGAACACTAGCCTTAGAGGTTTGAATGTGTTGATGTAAATCTTGGTAAAGATAACTAGTTATGAACTAGTTAGTAAATAAGTAATATTATGCACATTAGGTGTTTGTTAAAATGCCCGAATGAATGTTGACATAATGAAATTATGAAAGAAACGCGTAATTGGCTAACTCGACTAACTACGTGTAATACGGAATAATATGGGTTCTAAACGTGATGTTGATTGAACTTATTGTGTGTATAATATGATGGAAGTTAGTTGACTATCGAAAGTCAAATAAACCAACATTGAAGTCGAATAGTAGTTCCGACATAGAGTTCGTAAGATGGAATAGTCGTATGTGATAATGACTAAACTAACCGTCTTACGAATTATGATGATAGTTTGACGCTTGACAAGCTAGGTGGAGGCTTGGAAAGGAAGCGAGTCAAACGAAGCAAATAAGAAGGAAACGCGTACCCGGATGTAGATCAAGCAGCGTACAAGAACCGAACACAAGAGATAAAAGCTTCCGCACGTTGTTTTTGTCGTCATCTTAAACGACAATTCCGTAGTTATCAAATTGTATTATTTTCAAATTGTAAAAAGTTTTAATTCACCCGTATTGTTCAACAGTATTTAAATAAAATTCCATGTTTATTTTCGTATTGTAAACGAGAATCTTTAATTAAATAGACGGGTGTTACAAGTTGGTATCAGAGCCTTGGTTTAAGAGATTCAAGTATGGCGGGAAAGCTATGCTTGGACTTAAACCTTATGCTCTTAATAAAGATTGGTGTTCGGTTCGAGGCTTGATCGCAAATCCGGTAAGTACATGTCTGTTAATAGCTTAGCAGGCTAAAGTGTTGTAAACAACGCATAGGGCTATCGTGTGATACACATTACCTCAATTAAAATGATTGATATAGTTGACGAAAATACGCGCGTTGACGCGTATAGTAGAAAAAGCCTTGTATTATAATGCGGGCTATTATTGAAGTTGACATTGCTAACTTTTGTGAATGTTTTAATGGAAGGACACTCGCGTTTGAAGACGACGAGAGTCAAACGAATTGTGGATATGATGATGGAACGGTCCGAAGTATGACGAGAGGAGCATGCTCACCGAGGACTAAATCGCGTAACGACCGCGAACAAGGTTAATGGAAAGGAACGCCTGTCGGGGCAAACATTACCAGGTGCACATTTTAAATAACCGCACAAATAGTAATATGCAACAAATAAGTAGAAATTGAAAGTTGCATATGTAGATTAAAAACTTGGAAAAACCCGAATAGAAAATGTATTCGGGATATTGTTTCCAAGAGAAACAAATAGAGGCGTTACTTACATAGGGCGTGATGTGAAAACTATAAAAAGGTCATGTGTGTCATGTGTTAATCGCTTACTCTGGCCAAGTAAGTAGTGGCATATGATACCATGAACTTCTTATGGCGGACACGTTTACATCCGATGTAGTAAGGGCGGGGTGAATGGGACTAACTTAAAAGTACCCGAATGAATCTAATGAGCAAAATATTTGATAATAATGTAAACGCACAGCCGAGTGACGGAAGCGTATTACATTAGGATGATGAGCCCGAGTGAAGGGACAAAGATTAATGTAAAAGGATTAAGGTATGCAATTGGGAGGGGTGTACTTACACTCGAACCCGGAGAATGCAAATATGACTCTTAACGGGCCGATTTTGTAAAACATCAAATTTGAGAATAAAGTAGGAATATAAAAGCGAAACGAAGTCATAATGCATACCGTAAGGGTTGCAATAATAACGACTTCGGTAAAACACCCGGTTGATGGGTAAGGAATTAAACGCATGCGTAGACTGAGAAACAGGAACGCGAAATAGAAAGTCAAAAGACTCGGAATATGAGTCATGACTAAAAGATGACAAGAATTTTCGCGAACATAAATTTTGATAAAAAAAAATTAAATTAAAAATTAAATTACGTTCGACTAGTTAAAAGTCGAACGGGTTGAACAAAGAATGAAATTTGACGTTCACCAGTGATGAAATTTCACACGAACAAGTCAAACGAATTAAATAAATGATGACGCTTGCTAATGTAAGTAGGCACGGACTGAATAAGTAAAAGTGTGAGATGTTAACTAATCTATGTAAAGGGTTATGGGCGTTAAGAACGTTAAGATAAAAGAACTCGGGTAGTGGGTTGTATAGAAGTATAAGTATGAACCGGGAGACGGTAAGCGTAGAACAAACTGACGCGTGAATAACGTCAGAAGTCATAAAGTCGGAGGATTAGTCCGGAAGTAAACAAATGAAGCCTTAGACTACGGTCAAGGTCAATTGAAGTTCAAGAGCAAAAATAAACGATTACAAACATAATAAGAGATGCCTTGAAGCTATATATGTATATATACATTTGAATATAGACAAGAATAAAAGATGATCTACGAGATCATCATAACCTACGGGAATAAACACAGTGTTAAGGTCTACGGGACCAAAAAGACCCTCGGGTCATAAAGAGAAGAAAATGAGTTGTTAATGTCTCACCTTAAAAAGGTGAAAAATTTAAAGGAATAGCATATGATGCTAAGTGAAAGAACCTACGGGTCAATAGTGTAAAGCAAGGGAACTAGTTATGATTCCCCGCGTAAAATGAGAACGGAAAAGAATAAATTATGGGTTGTCAATTTCCTTAATATGAGTAATTGACATAGTTAAAAGGAAAAACGTTAAACTAAAATTCAGTTTTAGTAAGAAACAACGTTTTAACAAATATGAATACTATAAGACGAATTTGGAAATAACAAATATCAAAGAGTATGGGTCTTAACATCGATAGGTGCAAGACGATATATTCGAAAAAGTGGTATTTTCGAAAATGAAAGGTTGATATAAATTAAACATGACGTGACACGATCACGGTCAAGAAATGCAATGTGAAGTGGAATCACATTATCACCAAGCGAGCGGTAAAAAGCAACTGGACTAATAAGTCTAGTTAGTGAGACCGGTTAAGGTCATTTAAGTAAGTTGGTTGCTTGTAAGCGGTGGATTCGGTATAACTGAACCAAATAAATGAATTTGAAAACACAAGAAATTGTTGCTAAAGGTGAAAGATTTCACTAAAGACCTTTAAACGGGTCAAAGTAACGGATTCATAAGGAAATTCGATAGTATATTAAAGCGATGGATATCGCTAAGTTAACTAAACTAGTGGAAATAACGAGATTACGTTATTTCGAAGTTACACTATGTCGTATGAGATATGTAGACAATTAGTAACCAAAAACATGTTACCGTACTTTTCGGGTAATACTAACGATTGGTTAAAAAAAAGTATAAGTAATGTTTAAAAGATTTCTCGGCTCAAATACATTGAGTTTAAACTCAATGAATGATGTAAGAAAAGGTTTCGAGGACGAAACCTCTTTAAGGGGGGTAGACTTGTAACACCCCGAAAACGGGTTTGGTAATTAAACCCCGTTAATACTAAAGACGGGGAAAATACCGTTAGTGGTAAAATTTAACCCGGTGAATATTAGGACTTAAATAAATAATCCTAATATTTACTAAAAGGTGAATAAAAGCTTTTAAGGAAATAAAAAGGATAAAAGGCCCGAGTTAACGGGACCTAAAATGAACTTAGTCATAAATATTCCCGAACCCGCTAAGTTCACTAGGAATATTAAACCTAGTTAATAAGTGGGAATATTATTGAAAATAATTAGGTTGTGATCTAATTAATAACTAACCAAACACGAGGGACCAAAGCCGGGTAAATTGAAATTGGAATTATAAACTTAAAAAAAAACACAACACACACAAGTGTGTGTGTGTGCGTGGGTAAGGCCAGAAGAAAGCTCCCATGGAGCTTTAGCCCTAACTTCAACAATCAACAAAATTGAAGGTCAAATCTAGCCCGAATCGGATGCATGAACACGTATTAATGATCACCTAGTCGTGGGGATCACAAGGTATGTTGAAATTTATGATTTAGTGATACTTTGAGATTATGATGAACAATCATAATCGAAATTCTTGAATGAATCTTGAATCTATGAGTGTTATTGTGATTATATCTTGGTTTAGAAACAAACCCTAGTAGAAAATTTGATGAATTGTTGTCAAAACTAGGGATTTGGTGATTACCCTATTATGTGCTAAGTGGGTTTATGTTAATATGATGAACACTCATATTAGAATGTAAGATTGATGAATATTGAGGTTATGATATAAGTTCTTGATGTAGTTCATGAACACTAGACTTAGAGGTTTGAATGTGTTGATGTAAATCTTGGTAAAGATAACTAGTTATGAACTAGTTAGTAAATAAGTAATATTATGCACATTAGGTGTTTGTTAAAATGTCCGAATGAATGTTGACATAATGAAATTATGAAAGAAACGCGTAATTGGCTAACTCGACTAACTACGTGTAATACGGAATAATATGGGTTCTAAACGTGATGTTGATTGAACTTATTGTGTGTATAATATGATGGAAGTTAGTTGACTATCGAAAGTCAAATAAACCAACATTGAAGTCGAATAGTAGTTCCGACATAGAGTTCGTAAGATGGAATAGTTGTATGTGATAATGACTAAACTAACCGTCTTACGAATTATGATGATAGTTTGACGCTTGACAAGCTAGGTGGAGGCTTGGAAAGGAAGCGAGTCAAACGAAGCAAATAAGAAGGAAAAAGCGTACTTCGGATGCGAGGTAAGTAAAACTTACACCTACTTGTAGTATACGTGTTTATTTTATAGGCGATAAATACGACAAAGGATTTGGTTCGAATTATGGGTTCCGACACGAAACGAATTGGGTCGGAACGAATAGAAACGTTTTAAACCATGATTAATGGTAAAAAAAAAAGGTAAAATGATTAACTATTCATGAATTGGTTAAGAGTTTAAGAGTTTTTCTTAAGGTTACCTTATAGCGTAACTAGCAATGGGAAATTGGGTAAAATGGAAATTTAGTCAAGTATCGAATAAAGTAAATTAGAGTTAAAAAGGGGCACCCGTGGCGTAAGCCGAATGGGTAAAAACATAAGAAAGGAGTTTAAGAGAAAAAAAGGGGTCTAGTAGCAAAAATCCGAAATGGGTCGGATGAACAAATTGGCAATTAATAACCATGTTTTGCTACTTATAAAAATGCTTGGTCTTATAGGCCAAACGGGTCAAATGGTGTGATAACACCATTTGACAATATCGATTAATATGGTTGTCAAGTCTTGTGTTAACAGGAGCGATTAGCAATTTGGTTAATTGCGTCCATAGAATATGTGATAATAAAAGCGAGGTATAAATCGGGTCTATTTGTTGACCCGAGCCAGGTACGCATCAATGAGATTACATTTTAAATGTGCGATTTGATCATAATTGTAGTGAAAGTCCTTAATCGTAAATGAAGGACTAATGTTGATAAACATACCTTGATGGGTAAATCTGGCAAACGGCTCCTATGGGTGGTTTGGGAATCACGTATTGTAATCATGTAATCCTTAGATAAGCATCAAGGTGATAGGCATGAACCTTTGTGGGTCAATTGCCTAGAAATAGGTCTTTTTCGTAATATGACAAACCGAGAAGTAAAACGCGACATAAATAGTTTACTATATCAAATCCACCACAAATATAATTGTGGTGGAAGACCATTTGAGAACTAATGTGAAAAGATGGTGCTAAAAATGAATGAGCGAGAATTCATGCCAAAAAGGACATAAATACCCTTAACGGGTCAAAATAAATATTTGAGTAAAAACGGGTTCAAGAATGTATGTAAACCGGAATTTTGAACCTCTTATGATATACAACAATGAATTTATGGATTTATGAGAAATCGGAGTCAAATAAATATGACTGTTTGACAAATACAAGAATGGGTCAAAATTTGGGTAAAAGGGTAATAAGCCGAAGACTTAAAAGTCTGAAATTTTGTTAATCCGAAGGTGGGATTTTAACTCCATTAGATGGAGAATTAAATTACAGACGCGTAGGAAAAAGAATCGGGTAAAACGGATGTGTAGTTTGAAAGTTATGCACATTTTCGTAAAAACTTAGATTGCTGAAAAATGCAGGTTGCAGATCTGAACCTGCTGGAAAAGTGTATCCCCCGCGCCACGCGACGGAGGGAGTGAAACATGTCGCGACACGCGACGGATGGTCGCGGCCCGCGTAAAAACTCTCGCGGCCCGCGAGAAAGCCAGAAGCTGGCAAATTGTTTAATTTTATTCGTTTGACCCATATTTCTTGTTTAAACTTGCTAATTAACTATCAAAACTAACTTTTAGGTTGGTTTTGATGATAGGTGAATGTCAAGCGTACCCGGATGTTGATCAAGCAGCGTACAAGAACCGAACACAAGAGATAAAAGCTTCCGCACGTTGTTTTTGTCGTCATCTTAAACGGCAATTCCGTAGTTATCAAATTGTATTATTTTCAAATTGTAAAAAGTTTTAATTCACCCGTATTGTTCAACAGTATTTAAATAAAATTCCATGTTTATTTTCGTATTGTAAACGAAAATCTTTAATTAAATAGACGGGTGTTACAAGTGAATACGGCTGAGTTATTAGATTCTTGCTATTTAAGACAGGAGCTAGCTCAGGTAAATACTCTTAACTTATTTTCCCTATACGGGCTTGGAATACGGTATTATAATACCGCTTGGTCGGGTATTGAATATTTAATCTTATTATGGTTAAATTATTGAGGTAACCCGGTTTAATCTGTATTGTTTGAAATAAAGACCTTTAGGGGTTCATGACCATGTCCCGGATATCCTTGACATCATTGTATTATAAAATGGCCACGTCTTAAGCACGGGGTGTAGGCATACACCTGACAGTTGCTTAAGTAATAACGGTATCTCACTCTCTTGTGGGCCTATACTTGTGGCGTGTCTGTTAATCTGATTCGGTTTCTACATCGGGCCCTGAACGTACAACGAACATGTAAATCTGTATACAAGGTTATAAATATAATTGTTCCAAGTATAAAAGATTAATTTTGCCTCTGAGCATTTTAATCAAATTATAAAAGATATTTTGTGCCACGTGCATTCAAATCAATTTTCTTAAACTCTTTTCAAATGAGTCGGTTGAGTGTATTTACCAGTGAAAACTGACGTATTTTCCAAAAAGGTTAAGTGACAGGTACTGAACGTAATTGGCTGGAAGCTCAGGGCGCTACTAAGGAATCTTGCAAGTTCTAGGCGTCTAAAGTCTGTTGAACAAATGATATGTTTAAGATCCGCCTGTGGATCCTTTACTTTCCGTTGTAATACTGGATATTACTTTAAATTCGGATTGTAATATATATTTATCTTTTGCTTCCGCTGTGCATTTATATATTGTGTTGTTTGACTATTATGTTGCCAACTACGTCACGATACTCCCCTACCGGGCCCACCGGTGACACGTGGAAAGTCGGGGTGTGACAGGAATCATCGGAGTGGGACTTGTTCAAGATTGCAAGAGACTTCATAACGCTATATGTGACAATATTTAATTCAACCGTTTTCATTTCATAGATAAATTGTCAAAACATTACAAGAAATTCAAATAACAACATTGTTCAACATAACATTAACAAAATTGATACAACACTTTAAACCTAAGCGTCTAAGTGAGTATCTAGGCATCTTTGCTATCCATTTTCATAGCATCATCAATCATCAACCTGTAACATATTTAAAATACAATTTAATGCAAAAGCAAAGGCGAGTATACAAGTTTAAGAATAAGTATAAGTATAAAAGTTTAAAACGAATCCACATGGCAACTTAGTTTATACAAGATCAACCTAACATGGCATGCAATATTTCTAGCCAATCCTCTGTTTACGCAACAATGATATAATTCAACATGACCACAAGTCTACGGGCGGTGCGTTACTCTTATAGCGCTATACATGTCAAATGGAGGCTCGTGAAAGCTAATGACTAAAACATGTCACATAAGTATGGTTCACGTAAGCATCAAGTATCATAACATAGTATTCATGTATAAGGATTGTCTTCGTGCATTGCATAAAGAATAAGTTCATGTGTAGTTTAATAGTTTAACATGTTACACCCCAAAAGTGGTAAACATAAAAAGGGGTTGCGAGTATACTCACTGAATTGCTAAGTCTTCCGATTATCCAAGCGTTGACGAGCGTACGGGATTGAGAGGACGAAACATCGAGGTCACCCAAGTCTCGCGAGTAACCCGTGTTGACAAATTGATTTGATCGAACAGAAAGCCGCTGTTGACCATGTTTGACCGCAACGAAACTGACCCGGACTGAACGTGAGCCGAGACTGAACCGAGACGAGACCCGATACTGAAACAACACTCAAACTTGCTAAAGCAAACCAACTAAGCATGTAATCTAATCCGCATCTCCACTGACCCGAAGCCACTGTTGACCCGAGACGAGCACCCGAGCCAATCCAAAACCCACTTGAAGTACTCGAACCAGAACCAAATCAGGTTCAAACCCCGAATCACGACCCGAAACAGGAACCACGTATCCGCACTCGAACCTGAAATGTTGTTTGAATCTAAATCGACCCGCCACCCGTCGTTCCGATCTACCACCGCCGCCGTTTAAGCTACCTCGCCATCGTCACCGCCGCCGCAGCGGCGGCGCCGCTCTCTTGAATCGTCGGAGCTTCGCTCTTTGGTCGTCGGAGTGACAGGTGTGCAGGCGTGTTTCGTTGGAGAAACTCGAGGGGAGCAGGGGTGTTTGGCTTGCGTTTTGTCATGTGAAGATGAATGTATTTCAGTGGTTGTTTGTTGAGTGAAAACGAGAGGGAGATGAGAGTGTGAAGTTGAAGATGTTGGTATACATTTTGTTCAACAATGGTTCTTGTGTGAGTGTTTTAAGTTGCAGACACAGAGAAACAGGGAAAGACATCGTGTGCGGCTGGTCTTTAAAGTGAAAAAAAAATAGGGTTTTCAACTTTAAAATAGGTAGGGTTGGGTTTCATGTTTGGTTTAAGTGAGACTATAAAAGAATTATATGCTCGGTCTTGTTTGATGTGAAGCTGCAGCTCAGTTGGTCAATGCGCGTGTTTGTGAGGGTGTTGACCCGGGTTCGATTCCCGCGGTCAGCATCTTTTTATGATTTAATTCCTTTTTTTCTTTTAAAGGCCTAGAACTTCAATGAAATTACACAAACAGTCCCTGTAGTTAAAGTTTGAGTTATCTACTCTAACAACCCTACACTCTAATCAACTCAAGTTATGTTATTTTAAAAAGGAACTAACTTTAAAGCTCAAACTAACTAGGTTAGTTTGTACTTACTAACTTTAAAATTTAACGAGACTAAATAAACTTTTTAAAATGTATTATTTAATTTAATTTATTAAATAAAATAGGATAGGTAGATAACCATATTTGTAACAAATTAAATTAAAGTTAAAGATTTTTCGACGATTAATTAATTGAATTAACGAAACGACGAATACTAGAATACAAAGTTTCCAAAAATAGGAATATGAACAATGGTTTCTACATATGGAAAGTTATGGAAACGCGGAGCGTTACAATACTTGAACAATTTATGATTTTGAGTACATGTTCATACTTGCCATGAAATGGGTTTTGTATGATATGATGAAATTGATGTTATATTCATGATAATAGATGCTTGAAATCATCATGTGTGTATGAATGATTAAAGTTTTTGGCTAAGTTTTATGTTTGGGTAAAGTTCATACATATGATGCCATCAGTTGTTTCATGGTGATGAAACAATCCCAAGTTCTTGTATAATGATTGATAGATTAGCATACAATGATTGAAAACTATGTTAACTTGATGTTAACAATTACATGAACTTGGTTGAGGAATGTAGTTGAAATGGTGGCCTAAAAATAACGCCTACCGGGTATTCGATAAAATGCCTAAATGAGTTTGTTGAACTTATTTGTGCATTTGCATATGTTAATAGGCAGTTGACTTTGAAAAGTCAAACTGACCTATAATAGGATCAAATGTTAATTTTGATATAAAGTCCGTAAGGAGGGATAGTCGTGATAAATGATGACTAGTCGTGATAAATGATGACTAATCTAACCATCTTGTGAATGATAAATGGTAGTTTGACGCTTGACAAGCTAGGTGGAAGCTTGGGAAGAAGCGGGTCAAACGGATCAAATACGCGGGAAAAGCATAATCGGATGCAAGGTAAGTAAAGCTTACATCTTTTAAATAGAACATCTACTTATGTATTTGATTAAGAGCAAGGTGACCTAGTATTTGAAATGAGTCTCTGAAATAAGATGTTCCGACGCGAATTGATACGGGTCAGAACAAGTAAAAATGGTAGGAAACCATATTTGACGGTGAAAAGGGTAAAATGGTAATTTGGTCATGTGTTGACGAATAAACAATGAGTTTTGAAAGGTTACCTTATGGTGTAAGCCATAATGGGTAAAAAGGGTAAAATGGTAATTTAGTCACATGTTGACGAATAAATGATGAGTTTTGAAAAGACACCCTATGGCATAAGCCATAATGGGTCAAACGAACAAAGAAACGATTTTTGAGAAATATGACCATACGGCGTAAACCATAATGGGCCAAAATGGGTGAGATGGTACATAAATACCTTCTCACAATATATATTGTTTGGTCATCCTAACGCAAAAAGGATAAGTCAAGAGGTGGGTAAAATGGTCATTTAGGCCAAACGGATCAAATGGTGATGTTAACACCATTTGACAACAATGACTAATGATTTCTTGTCGAGTTTCATGCTCACAGGGAAGAATAGCTTAAGGGATTGCATTGCTATTAATTAGCAACTAATAATGCAAGGTATTAAAAACAGGTCAATGCTTTGACCCGAGCCAGGTATGTGTAATGGGTCAAACTCTCAATGAGGACTTAGGGCCCGAGGAGAGTTAATTGAGTCATGGGTGAACATTGGACTACCTAAAGTGAGGTATATCTAGTGATTTGAATTTGAGATATTACATTCTTTGGAACATAATGAATTTAAAATGGAACACGGGTTAAAAGTGCACACTTGGTCAAAACAAGCTTTTAAATGTCCCTCGTAGTTAAAAGGACTAAAATTGACTAAAACGTCCCCGAATGATCAACCGGGCAAACGACCCTTAAGGGGGTAGATTAAAAATGAATTTTATGTTTAGGTAGACTCTTTCGGTGGTATAAACGTGAAAGGTATAAGCCTTTTTGGCTTAATGCCTCCTAATGGGTCATTTTCGTAAATTGTCGAATTGGATGGCAGAACCGGTATATAATGATTATATTATAATAATCCACCACAATTATAGTTGTGGTGGAAGATAAATGAAAGTTTTAGTGGGGGTGTAGGAGGTATGGAAAGAATAAGCGAGAATTAAGCTTAGTGCTCAAATCTTAAAACGGGTCAATTAATTATATGCGCGAATCAGCTAACGAATGCGTAATTCATAAAAAGTTAAGAATCTGGGTTAATAAATTTGAGTAAATTGCATAGATAAATGTTTTACGTTTAACTAAAACAAGTTTCAAGCAAAACAGATGAGTAACTAAGAAGTTACGGAGTTTTACATAAAAAGGACAAAATTGGAAAAGCTGTAGAAATATTGAGCCGTAACCTACGGCTGCCAGCCGTAGGCTATGACACGAAGCTGCTGAATTGTTTTGTGATGTTGGCCGTAACCTACGGCTGCTCAGCCGTAGCTTACGGTTGGCTAGATGGTAAAAATTGTTGTTCGTTGTTTTTGGCAATTGGGTTCATTTAAATACGTATAAACTCTATATTACTAACGTAATTGAGGATTTGTTAAATATAGGTAATGATTTTGAAGTCACGGATGGCGATCAAGCATAGTGAAGAACCGAACACAGTCAAAGATCAAGCTTCAGCATTTTGTTTAGTCGTTTTTGAAATTAAACAACGATAACATGTTGAAATGTTCTAATACTAATGAAGTTTTATGAGGCTCGATATTACGAATGAATATGTATTTGCATCATTATTAATATAAATTCAAATTTCTTTATTAAATCTATGTTTATTAAGTATGAGTCTTACAATTACAAGCTATGGAAAAGGATGATCACAACGATACATGGTCAAGGTAACGCTTGGGTCGTTGTTCCTTTTAAATCCGAAATTCACAGGAGTGTGGAAAACCATTGAGGTTACAGTTTCTAAGTTGGAGCTTGCCGGTACAACCATTTGATACATGACTAAATGTAAGATGGGTGATGGAGCTGACATAAACATTTGGACAGATAATGGGCTGGATAAGAAACTTCCCAATATGTGTTCCCTAACCTGTTTAGGCTTGAGGCTGATAAGATATGCAAGGTCAAGGACAAGGTCAGATGGAGAGATAACATATAAGACCCATTCTTAAATAATTAAAGTTCCATAAAATTTTGCACACATATATATATAGGCGCACGTCATTGCAAAATCTGGGTTTCATAAAACTTATAGTGTATCAAGCATTTATCATGCTAACATAGTTAGTTTCAATAATGAAAAGGACAAAAAGCGGAAGCATGACGTTTAGTTGTGTTCAGTTCTTCTTTAAAATTAATCTTCATCTTCATCTGTTGCTTCCTAGTAATCACCTAGATTGGACTACCTAAAGTGAGGTATATCTAGTGATTTGAATTTGAGATATTACATTCTTTGGAACATAATGAATTTAAAATGGAACACGGGTTAAAAGTGCACACTTGGTCAAAACAAGCTTTTAAATGTCCCTCGTAGTTAAAAGGACTAAAATTATCTAAAACGTCCCCGAATGATCAACCGGGCAAACGACCCTTAAGGGGGTAGATTAAAAATGAATTTTATGTTTAGGTAGACTCTTTCGGTGGTATAAACGTGAAAGGTATAAGCCTTTTTGGCTTAATGCCTCCTAATGGGTCATTTTCGTAAATTGTCGAATTGGATGGCAGAACCGGTATATAATGATTATATTATAATAATCCACCACAATTATAGTTGTGGTGGAAGATAAATGAAAGTTTTAGTGGGGGTGTAGGAGGTATGGAAAGAATAAGCGAGAATTAAGCTTAGTGCTCAAATCTTAAAACGGGTCAATTAATTATATGCGCGAATCAGCTAACGAATGCGTAATTCATAAAAAGTTAAGAATCCGGGTTAATAAATTTGAGTAAATTGCATAGATAAATGTTTTACGTTTAACTAAAACAAGTTTCAAGCAAAACAGATGAGTAACTAAGAAGTTACGGAGTTTTACATAAAAAAGACAAAATTGGAAAAGCTGTAGAAATATTGAGCCGTAACCTACGGCTGCCAGCCGTAGGCTACGACACGAAGCTGCTGAATTGTTTTGTGATGTTGGCCATAACCTACGGCTGCTCAGCCGTAGCTTACGGTTGGCTAGATGGTAAAAATTGTTGTTCGTTGTTTTTGGCAATTGGGTTCATTTAAATACATATAAACTCTATATTACTAACGTAATTGAGGATTTGTGAAATATAGGTAATGATTTTGAAGTCACGGATGGCGATCAAGCATAGTGAAGAACCGAACACAGTCAAAGATCAAGCTTCAGCATTTTGTTTAGTCGTTTTTGAAATTAAACAACGATAACATGTTGAAATGTTCTAATACTAATGAAGTTTTACGAGGCTCGAAATTACGAATGAATATGTATTTGCATCATTATTAATATAAATTCAAATTTCTTTATTAAATCTATGTTTATTAAGTATGAGTCTTACAATTACAAGCTATGGAAAAGGATGAACACAACGATACATGGTCAAGGTAATGCTTGGGTCGTTGTTCCTTTTAAATCCGAAATTCACAGGAGTATGGAAAACCATTGAGGTTACAGTTTCTAAGTTGGAGCTTGCCGGTACAACCATTTGATACATGACTAAAGGTAAGATGGGTGATGGAGCTGACATAAACATTTGGACAGATAATGGGCTGGATAAGAAACTTCCCAATATGTGTTCTCTAACCTGTTTAGGCTTGAGGCTGATAAGATATGCAAGGTCAAGGACAAGGTCAGATGGAGAGATAACTTATAAGACCCATTCTTAAATAATTAAAGTTCCATAAAATTTTGCACACACATATATATATATATATATATAGGCGCACATCATTGCAAAATCTGGGTTTCATAAAACTTATAGTGTATCAAGCATTTATCATGCTAACATAGTTAGTTTCGATAATGAAAAGGACAAAAAGCGGAAGCATGACGTTTAGTTGTGTTCAGTTCTTCTTTAAAATTAATCTTCATCTTCATCTGTTGCTTCCTAGTAATCACCTAGATATCAAATATCTTCTCAAACATTAGTTACATAATACTTAAAACATAGCTTGATAACCCAAGAATGCCAAAACAAGAAAATAATTTTTTTTTTGTGAGAAGGCCGTCGTAAGCTACGACAAGTGTATCGTAGCCTACGACAGTCAACTGTAGGTTACGGCTCGGCGCTACTGTTTCTTCTTTTCCAGTTTTGGCCCTTTATAGTAACAAGTCCGTAACTTTTTGGTTTCTTTTCCATTTTACACAAAACTCATTTCTAATTGATTGTAAAACCTTTGCCCACATATTTTACTTTTAAACCCATAACCCGGATTCATAACTTTATGTTTTACGCCATCGAGTCACATTTTGCATTGTTTGATTATTTGACCCGTTATTAAACTTAAGCACACGAGCTTATGAAATTCAGCTCTTTTCGCAAATAAATCCTTTTACAGCTTTGCCCCATTACCCGGTGTATTAACCTTGCGTTTCACGATTCCGTTGCCCGGCTTGCGTTTATGCTTTTTCTACCTGTTCAACCTTTTAATTTCAAGAATTCACAATAATCCGATTATGACCCATTACTCGGGTTCACCGTTTATAACCTGCATTCCCGTTACCCAGTTTACGCTTTCGACTCGTTTGGTTGTTCGTGCGAAATCCATCACTTATGAACAAACCAAACATACCATTATTCGCTATTTTGACCCGTTTGGTTGTTCGTGTGAAATCCATCACTTATGAACTAACCAAACATATCAATATTCGCTATTTTGACCCGTTTGGTTGTTCGTGTGAAATCCATCACTTATGAACTAACCAAACATGTCGTTATTCGTATTTATCCATTCGGTTCATTCGTGTGAAATCCATCACTTATGAATGAACCAAATTTCACAAGTAATACTTCATTGTTCAATATATATCAATACAAAACTATTAACAAAATCCTACAAAGCATAAAGCCACATACCTTATAGCTTTTCCTTCAACCGTGTGTTTGTTCCGGCTTGGCTACCCGATGCTTCACCCAAATTGCCTATAGAGTTCAACCCAAATTATCGTTTAGAACTCATAGCACATTCTATGACATGTAAACTTGTCAATTATCATTCACAAGTTTCTTATTGTAATTCTTCTACCCTTTTTGACAAATAAATCTTCTTTTAGGCATATTGTCAAACACCTTATGGGCATGCATTTATATACTACTTAAATGGGTTTTACTAATCAACATTAAGCCATGTATTTACATCTTATGAATTCAACATATTCAAAATGCTCAATTAGTACCTAGGATTCAATAGAGTTTCTATCAAACATGTAAGTTTACTACCATAATCCATGTATTTCATAATTTCATCAAAACCCACCTACATAATCATGATTAATTGCCCAAACACTTAAATTATAGTATTAGCTTCACAATTTTCGTCAAGGGTTTGTTTTTTAAACATGAATACACTTCAAGTTTCATTCTAACAACCACAATTCATACTTGAATTGCAATTGCTAGTGTTTATCAAAAACCTTTACTTCACTATTATCAAATTTTCAACATACCTTATGATCCTAGCTTAGATGATCAGTTTTTTCGGTTCATACACTAACTTTATACCCGATTTCCCTTTTGATTTAAAGAAATTGATATTTTAGGTTGTGGGGAGCTTTCCCCTTTTCTCTCTCTGGTTCTGGTCGACCAAAAAACACACACACACCAGTCTGTGTTTTTGGTGTTGTTTACATCTTTAACATATTAGTTTCAAAATTGACAACTATGGTCCCCCAAGGTTAGTTCTTGCCCATATTACATTACAACTTGATGTTTTTAAATAACCTAGTTCTTGTTACTAACTAGGTTATTTTTCTGTAGCTATTATGTAATAATACTAACATACGTATATATATATATATATATAGGATTAGGTTCAAACGTGAACAAAATCCCAAGAGTGAACTACGTGAACTGATTTGGACCATTGATTATTATGATCTTGATATTTTGAATGGGTGGCATGATTGTAATTATTAGGTTAGTTTTTATTGTTTTATTAAAATCAAAAGGGTATAAGTGTAATTAGATTTATAAGTGTAATTAGATTAATTGGTTATTTAAAATCCAGAAACTAAATTGTTTCCATATTTTCCGATTGTATTAAATCCCGTAATTATCTATTGTTTTGTTTATCAATCTTTTGATTTCCCTTTAAAAACAAAAACTCAGATCCTCTTTCTCTCTAACCTTCATTGGTGACGACAAATAAACCACGAACCCCTCCCTTCCTCTTTGTCTCGATTCCTACACACTAGTGAACCTGGAAACCTTTTTCCCTTTTTGCCTCGTCATATGCACCTCAACGATAGGAAGATATCAAGATGAGAAGAGAGCTGGCGGTGGCGGTGGAGCCACGACAGCTGGGATAAAGAGAGAACCACCACCACCACAGCCGGCGGCGCTGTGGTGGGTGGTGTCGGAGAACTTGGATTCAGGAAAGAGAAAGAAAACGACGATGAGAGAGAGAGTAACGGAGAAAGAGATAGAGAGAGAGAGAGCCGCAACGGCGGCCGCTTTGGCGCCGGCGACAGGAACTGTGATGGCAGGAGTTCGAGCAGCCGGTATGTAGCTTTGTGTTTCTTACATTTTGAGGCTTTGATGTTAACTGTTTGGTGTATATGAGAATTGAAAGTATGTGTTAGTATATAGGGTGTTTGTTTTGAATTCTGTGAAGTTTGTAAATTGTGTAAAGAAAGTGCATACTCGTTGACTGATGAAGTACATGTTTCTTTTAAATAACTAATGCCTATGATGATGATGAGATTATCTTTTCTATATTATTTAACTGTTAAGTTTTGATGAAATTGGTGGTGGAAATTAACTGATAACTATGGTCGAATGCTTTGTTGAATTACTGATTGGTGTATAGGGTGATGGCACGCATAAGACATATGCTTGCTGTATATTTGTTTGGTTAAAAATCTGTTTCGTTAATCGTTATCAATAATGGGTTAGGGTAAAGTTTCTTTTTTATACCATTGTACACATGTGTATTCTGATTATTGGTATTGTTTTTTTGGGGAAAATGTGATGAAGATTATACACTTGGGTTGTACACATATTTACAAGGGTGTTTTATGTTTATTATGCTCTGTTTGAGGGGGGGGGGGTGTACACATGTGTATTCCGATTATTGGTATTGTTTTTTTGGGGAAAATGTGATGGACATTGTACACTGGGTTGTACACATATGTACAGTGTGTTTTTTGTATGTTATATTCTGTTTTGAGGCGGGTGTACACATGTGTATTCCGATTTTGCTCTGTTTTTAATGCGATGTACACATGTGTATAGCGTCTGTTGTTGTGATATCTCATATTTTTTTTGTGTATTGAATGTGTAAAGTTGTTGATGTACACTTGTGAATTATGCAAAGTATTAGCTGCTGAGTTTTTTGTTCAATTTTTTGATGTTGCTCTGTTTTAATGCGAAGTTCACATATGTATTCTGATTTTTCTCTGTTTTTAATGTGATGTACGCATGTGTATAGCGTCTGTTTTTGTGATATCTCAGATTTTTTTGTGTATTGAATGTGTAAAGTTGTTAATGTACACTTGTGAATTATGCAAAGTATTAGTTGCTGAGTTTTTTTGTTCTATTATAGGAGATGTCGTTAACGAGAAAAGTAGAGATGGAAGGTCGATAAGGATGATTCACGTATGAGGTCGATAAGGATGATTCACATATGTTTGTTTGCTTGGTCGATAAGGATGATTCAGCATACAAAGTGGCGAATAGTTGTAAAAGATTATGTTTTTTTGTTTTTTAGATTATGTTGGGTTTATTGTTTTTACGAAACTGGAACTTGTAATTATATGTTTTTTTGTTTGGTTTGGAAAACATTATGGAACTTGTAATTTGTTAAATATAAAATTGGTTTACAGGAATTGTTTCTATGTATCTATTATGTAGCTAATTACACATATGTACGATGCTGAGTACACATGTGTACTGTTCTATTTATATCCAAGTACACATGTGTATACCGTTGAAATATGAAGGTTACGTGGATCTTAAAAATCAAAATTTGAATTCTGGTGATGAAATCTGAAATAAAAATTAAAATTAAAATATGGTGATTTGTTGTTTGTTTTGATAATTATTTTATTAATAAATAAAACATAATGTGGATAATGAATTTAAAATAGGAAAGATGTAACTTAATTCAATTATTAAAATAATGATTTAAATCTAATTTTTTATATAATTACAATCCTACCCTTAACAACTAAAAAGGAAATCAAGGGTCCAGATCTGTTCACGCAGTTCACTCTTGAGAGGTTGTTCACGCTGGAACCCTACCCTATATATATATATATATATACATATTTATAAAATTTGATAGTTTTGGGGTATTACATAATATAATATAATATAATATAGTGGAATTGGAGTTGGATTTGGATTAGGAATCCATCTTCGAACATTGAGATGATGGGATGGGAAAGATGATTTGGTCTTATTTCCACGGCTGGGTGGCACAATAGAAAGAACAAGTGCATCTGGGAGGAAGAGGGAGAGGGGATGTTCTCTATCATGTCTATTAAAAAGCTAATGCTTTTCAATATGGACGTGAGCAATATGTTTGTGATGGAATGGTGCAAGTGGGTGCCGGCGAAATGTAATATTTTTTCTTTGGAAAGCCAATATGGATAGATTTTCTACCTGTGAGGCGCTGAGGAGGAGGAGTATTTGGGTTGGGTCGGATAAATTTGTATTGTGTGACTCAACTCTTGTGTGGAGTCTGTTGATCATATATTTATAGAGTGTGTCTCTAGGTGATTTGGCAAAGTGGGAGCTCTTGGTGTAAAACTTCCCCACTATTCGCCTTCATTGTTCGTGATTTGATGAATATGCACATCATTATGGGTTTGGACGGCGGTCAAAAATACACCTTCCATGGGATTGTGGCTGTCACTTGTTGGAGGATATGGAAAGCGAGAAACAACAAGCTATTTTTAGGGATAGAAGCGAAGATTCAAGACATTATAGAAAATGTTAAATCTATCGGTTTCCTTTGGTTTAAATGTAGAACTAAGTTCAAGTCGATAGATTGGCGTAGTTGATGTAACTTTGTTATTATGTAGTTTGTTTTCTGTGACCCGTCGTTTTAGTTTGGGTTGGAGTTGTCGTTTGGCAATTAAGTTAACCTTAAAAAAAATAGAGACGTATAATTACCTAAGCTTACTTTAAAGATAAGTTTTTTTTTTTTTTTTTTTGAATGGCAATGCTTACACCCTTTAAATTACACCAAATAAATCCTAAACTACTCCTTGCTTGGAATTGAACCCAAGACCTTCATTCTAAGAGGAATAAGCCTCTACCAAGTGGGCTATTTTTAATATTAAGGTCTCTAAAACTAGTAGGTGCAAATGTGTAAATTAAAAATGTAAATTTATAAGTTTATACTGTCTACCCATTTTATGATGTATTAATATATACTAGTGGGAGACCCGCGCGTTACGGCGGAGTCGATAATACCGGGCATGAATATATCACCAAGTCGAGATGGTGAAGGTTAAAAGGGTTGTGGGAGTTTTATGTAAGTTCATCAATCCTCTCGTGATATATTGTATAACACTTTTATTAGTTTTCTTATTATGTAATATTTTACAGAAGTTTATTATTTTGCAAAAGTTTGAAAATATTATAGATAGAACAAAGAGGCCAAAGAACCCACCAAAACGAACGCTCAAATACAATGTCAAGGTAAGAAGTTGATAAATGAATATAAGCAAAAGAAAATTTGGTCAAGTATCGATGAGCTCTTATTATATCATGATCAAGTTTTTATTATAATTCTATTTGTTTATAGCTAACTAATTCCACCAATAATTCTGTTGTAGTTAGGTACACATAAGAAACCATAGATTCAGGAAAAGATAATCCGTTAAAAGTAAATACATGTTGACTTTTAAAGTCAAACTCACAACTTTGTTATATGCAAATCTGTGAAAATATATAGTAACCACGTATAGAAAGACTTAAAAAACCAAAACGCCTTTCATGAGCATATTACCGTTGAAGAAGATGATGAGCCAGCCGACTGTTTCTCTTCCCGGTAAGGAGATTGGCGCTGCCATTAACTTGCCGCCCTAACCTATACGACACCCAACACTGTTTCTCTTTGAAGTTTGTCGCTGCCAGTAACAAGCCTAATACATATAATATAATTTTTTTTTTAAAAACATGGAGGCCCTATAGTTTTGGTGGCCCAAGGCCCAAGCCTCATTTAACTTGGGCTTGGGCTGGCCCTGGTACGAAACTACTAACCATATGAAGCGAGCGTTAAATAGAGGTGACAAGATGGGCGCGTAGGTGTATTAGGTAAGCGGTGTAATCAGTTTGGATTAAAACAAGTCGGGTTGATTAAAATATATCATTTTTTCTATTTTAAAATTTGTTTTATACCACTTAATGCATTATTAACTATTATAAACTATACTAATAAAATATCATCAAAATAAAAAATAAAAGATCGATTTATAAGATATACATCAAAAGCTTTTAATCATGAATTATACTGAAAACAACTTGGAGCATTTCTAAAATAGTCAAATGGAATTAAATTCTACCACGCTACAGTTTATTAGTATAACTTTGTCTACAAATCTTTTACCTCATTCTCTAATTTGTTAGTCTCATCCGTTACATCAGTGTCTAGCAGATAGGTCCTCCATCTAATAATACGAGTTGACGCTTACCCGCGTGTTGCGGCGGGACATAATCAAAGCAGAAAATATATATAAAAAAACTTTTAAAACTAACAGGGTTATTTATAAATGTATGGAGTAAAATCCTATTCATATGGCAGGGCTATGCAATAAAAGAAAAATACCTTTTGATTAAGAGTGAGCCACTCACCGGTTGAACCATCAATCACTGTGCTTCCAAACACCATATTTGTAGTCTGTCCAACGTTTCCTTCGGTTTTACTCGTGCCTGAAATTAAATCTTTTAAACCAACTATTTACATTCATAATCTTTTATCTCAAACACAAGTAATTCTTGCAGAAGAAAACATAATATTTTAATTTTTAAGCAATCATCATGTTTAAAATGGACTTTAGAACCTGGAGGCAGTTCCTGCATATTCTCCTGCGTAGAAGATGATGCATTTTTATCATGAAAACAATCATTCCGGTGACCCGTTCTTCTTCCCGAGCAAAAATATCTAATGATTCTATACCCACATCTAGAATTCAGAATAGGTGTTCGAACAAAGGTCCGATTAAGCAAGTTTTGCCATGCCTGATTGAGAATCAAAGCAGCGGTTACCGACCTACGCGCCATTTTCAACATATTTTAACAAAATTATGAAATCTGATCAAAGTATTTCCAACAGTTTTATGCACATGTTCGCGCCAAATAATGGAGGAGAGACTTTGTAGGAAGTTTTTCAGTGCCGCAAGCATGCCCGCTTGTGCCGCTGCATTTGCGAAAAAACCCCGCCATACATCCAATCCCAACTTCTCGAAAACATCGTTGCAAAGTTTATATTCAGCCTCGAATAAATGCTTAACCGCAAACTCTAAATGCTTACTCCAATTCGCTATGTAACCCTCGATGTTCTGCACGTTATTGAACTCCGAAACTGAAATCTCCAAATAATCCAAGTTTAGCGCCCGTAAACTTGCTCTAACAATCGAGGTACGAACATCAACGTAGATAGATTTGCATTTTCACTACATTTTATTAAACATACAATCAATATATTTGAATGGTCATTCCATGCTTATCGCCAATCAAACATGATAATAAAAATGGAACTTGTTTATTACATGCTCATTCCATTACAATGTTTATTCCATTCCTTTGCAATGCCAATGTGTCAAATTACAGATATATTAGTTGATGTGATTTTAGCTTCGCGGATGTAGTCAAATTAATTATTATCTGCAACAATAATATACAGATTACGATTAGTTGCTAGCATATAAAACTGATGAATATGTCATCGTTGTCTTGGTCTTGGTCTTTTCCATTGAACGCATACACGATCTGTTCAAAAACAAACATCAGTACATGGTAGGAAGATATCAACATAAAACACTCATAATTTCAAAAAAAAAAAAAAAAAACTTTGCAACATATAAGGCTGATGTAAATGCCTAATATACATTAAGCTTTATTGTTTAATATGTAGCAAATGTGATAATCATCAAATTACAGGGAAGGAAATTTGTGAGTAACTCTTATGATTAGTCCCAAAATCATTCAACAAAACGTTATGTACTGCATCATACCTTTTATAAATTAGCTATTACTAATTAGAGTGAAGCTATTGAAATGGTCAAGTATGATGTGTATATGACTACAAGTCTTTTATTATATCTTTTAAAACTTATACCTCATCAGGAGAAGGAATTCTGCCAGCCATTTGGCTCCAGCAATCATCATCAGGTCCGAGAACACCAAACTCTCCCCTGCTTACAACAGCCTGAATCTGCACCAACAAAGTTAATATGCAATTGAACAAGTACGCAAGAGTCAAGTCACATACACAATCAGGTGAAGGGAGGAGAATATTTTCTCTTGACACTTATATAATATATAATATAAAAGCGGGAAACGGAACAACACAATACCATTTTATCTATAAGGATTAAGATAATTGTAATCAAGAAATCGGTGTATTCAGAGGGTCAATTAAAATCACATGATAATGAACAAACAAGGAAAACCTGAATGGAATACTTAAAACCCTAGCTTCTGGTCGGGCCTGCTTCTAAATCGATCTTGCTTCCAATCGCTTCCGATTTGTCGCTCTCTCTCTCTCTCTTTCTCTTTCTGATCACGAACCATAGGTTAACAAGGGTGGGATGGAAACGGAGGGGAGGATTGAAGCGATTAATTGAAGGCAGGACGATTGGTATGAAAACTGGTCGTGGGTTACAATTATATTCAATGCTAATCTCACACTTAAATCCCACAATTGCCCTTTTAGGCGTCTTAAACTTGAGTGGAAATTCCAATTTCCATGGCTTTAAGCACCTTGTACATGTTGTTTTAAAATTGATACGCATGGCAAAATTACAATTCTAGACATGGGAAATGCTTTATATAGGTCTATAGATATAACCTCACGTTTTAATAACCTAAATAAATATAACCTCTGTTTTTTTTAAAGAGGCTGCAGTAATGTCTATATATATATTTTTTTGGGAAAATCACGAAATTGGCCAAATCAACGCCGTCTTTTCCAAAATGTCCATTTGACACCCCTCACCAAGCCGTTTCCACAAGTTGAAATGGCACAATAATTCCTTTCAACGCCCAGCCAACCACATGATGCCACGTGTCCGACAAAACCTGTAACGGCTTGAAGGCGTTTCAGAACATGCCACGTGTCCGACCAATGTTGAAAGAACTTAGCCAAGCTGTTTCATTCGGCTCCTGTTGAAAGAACTTAGCCGAGTACCTTCAGTGAGCCAAGCCGTGTGCTTGGGTTGGAGCCGAGCCGTTACCGTACACACGTGGACCCCACCGCTGCAAGCCAAGCCGTTTCCCCCCATTGTTTGTGCCGTCTCAGCTGCTCTGAGCCGTTTCAGCTGGCTTAAGCCGGTACAGGCTTCTAAAGCCGTTTCAAGCTATTTTTCGAGTCGTTTCAAAGCGGTAGTTTATATATTATATTTGCCCGTTTTTTTTTTTGTGTGTTTGTGTAACAGATTCATATAAAGTTATCAAAACAGTTAGGTTTTGTAGAAGGAACATTATGAAGATTCGTTTGGTTGTATACCGCGGCGGAAAGTGGGAAATCGTTAACGGAAAGTTGGAGTATGTTGCTGATACTGATTCAAGTAGACGTGGTTTAGAGATTGAACCCAACCTTTCATACATTGCTCTTTTAAGTAAAGTGTCAAACATGTGTAGTTCTACAAACATTACGAAGTTATCGTATCGGTTGTCTTCGTTTAGTGATCCAATCGATATAATTAATGATGAAGATCTTGCAATGTTTTATAATTTTGCTATGGAAAATATTTTTGAAATTTATAAATTATATGTCGTTGAAGGGTTTTGTGTTGGGTCATTTAGTTTTTCACCTCCAAATATATTTAAAGTTCGTGATTTGAATCTCTGTATTGATGAAGAAAATTATGATGTTTTAAACGACTACCAACCAATTCCCGATAATTCATTTGAAAAGTGTTTACCATCTTCATCAATTACTTTTGAACTAGGACTCATATTTAATAACAAAGAAGAAATGAAACTTGAGTTGGGAAAATAATGCTTGTTAGAACGCTTTGAGTTTAAAGTAGATAACAAAAAAAAAATCCATTTAGTGGCACACACTTCTAGTGGCATTTAGCTTTTGTGCCACTTATTTAGGTTTTAGTGGCACTTTACGTGTGCCACATTTGCTTAGTACACGTTTTTAGTGGCATTTAGTTCTTATGCCACTAATTTAGATTTTTAATGGTACTTTCCATATACCACTAAAATATTTGATAACTTTTAATGGTACTTTACATATGCCACTATTTTCTAATTGCTTCTAAATTCTAAAATCTTCTCTTAACACTTCTTAAAACACTTTTTTTCAATCACGTGTCTTGAAATATTTTCCTCCTAATATTAGTGTTTCCTCTTTACATCTACCTTCAATATTAATTTTTCAATCACGTTTCACCAAAATTTATATTTATATTACTCTATATAAACAATTTGCGTAGCTTGTTGTGAATAGTCACTACCAGAATATGTATTTTTCCCTGTTCAAATCCCTCTCAAATTTTCCCCCAACTATTAATTCCCTCCCAATATTTTGAACTCCCTCTCAAAATTCGCCCTAACTATCTCGATCTCCGCCAAAGGTTCCCACAAACCCAAATTTTCTCAAATTCCCTCTCAAAGCTTTGAAGTTGTCAGGAATTTCTCCATAGTTCATTTCCAAATCTTGATTCATGGTTCTGAAACACTAAGGTTTTGACAAGTGGTCCGATTACATTCCACTTCTATATTCAAGGTAACAAAAATTGTAGCCATTTGTCATGATTAGACATTGTGACCCTCAAACTCTCACATCATTCTTCATTTCTTCACCTCGAGAACTGCAATGAGAGGCCATGATTGGATCAATTCAATGCTACCAGACGAACTGATGCTGGAGATCTTCTGCAATCTGTACTCCAAATCCAGACGCGACGCATGCTCTCTCGTATGCCGTCGTTGGTTAACTCTCGAACGCCTCAGCGGTGATACGATTTGAATTGGTGGCACCGGTAGCCCTGATTCACTCGTTAACCTCATCTCTAGTCGGTTTGTTAATGTTACTAACCTGCACGTCGATGAATGGCTCTCTGGTGCTCATCCGTTTGGTGTCGTAAGTTCCCTTGCGCCCTGGTTTTGTCCTAAATTTTGTATATTTACAGTTAATGGTTTGTTTTTGGACATATGTAGTCTGATTATGCAATATTGTTGGCAATTGAGTATCTGTTATGAAGAATTGAGTACATAGGTTGTTGTCTCTGTGGCTTTCAGTGTCATAACATGTGAATTGTTAGTAATTTCCAAAATTAAGTATTTTGCATTTAGGTGTTTATAAGCTCAAGACCTTAATTTAAGGGTTTAAAACACACAAGATATGGCTAATTTTTGCAAAAGTTAGTAGGATGTTGATAAACTTTTTGTAGCTAAGGAACTAGTGAAGACTATTATCAATTTTGGGGAGAAAAATTGTTGAAACTTGAAAATAGATACTAAAGTATTAGATAGAGGACCTGTCATCATTTGAGATAAATATCAACTGCGGGTGTATAACGGTTAAGAGGATCGGCGCATATTGTACTATCATCAACATGGGTCTAAGATTGAATAAGTTGTAGCATGGACATCACACCACCCTCTCCGTAATTGTAGAATGCCATTTCATACCCTGGACAGTTTTGATACATTCAGGTTCGCAAATAGATCACCAATTTGTGCGGGATTCCATCATTGTTCTGATTTTAAATGACAGTTTTCTGTATTTCTAAGTCAAATTGGTTTTCACATTTTCTCACCATGGATTATGAGGGTTACAATGTTAGAAATGGTGTAAATTTAAATCACATAACATATGTTCACCATACTATGCACCTAAAGAGGAATAAAGCCTGTTGTACCAACACTATTGAGATTTCCATTTTCGAGATGGAGGGAGTGCAATAAAACATTCATCAAGTAGACCTCATCTCTTATGAACTGTCTGTGTGCAGTTGTGCACATGAAGAATGGATAGGAATGAGTTAAAAGTTTTAATATGTTTTAATTGCCATTTTGTTATTTAAGCTAGAACCCACAAAACTGTGTTGTTTGGAACTTTGGATGTACTCTTATTGGAAAATACATAGAATCAAATAATTGGTGCATAATTAACGTGTTATGTAATTTACGTTTCTAGCATGAGTAGGCTTTTGCATTTGCATAAGATTGATAAAACAGTTGGCCTTGGTTTTAATGTTTTATGGTACATGTTTTTTTATGGACAATTGGACATTCTTGAATATTGAGTTGAATATATGACTAGGGGTGCAAACGAGCCGAGCTACTCGCGAGCTACTCGAGCTCGGCTCGAAAAAAAGCTCGAACGAGCCGAGCTTAAATGAGCTGGAGCCCGAGCTTAAAAACAAGCTCGTTTAGTAAACGAGCCCTAGCCCGAGCTTCGCTTATCGAGCTTGAGCCGGCTCGCGAGCCTTAACGAGCTTTCTTTCTATATATTTTTTTATTAATGTATTAAACATATATTTAAATAATAATATTTACCATTTATATAAATATAAAAATAACTAAATTATATGTATAACAATGACTATAATTAATAAATACTAAACGAGTCGCTGGTGATGTGGCAGCTATCGCAACAATACAGGTAATGCAATGAGGTAAATTGCAGTTTTATTTTTCTTGAACCATTTGTTTTGAATCTAAATTTTAGTTTTTGTATGTTACATAGGTGGTACGGACAAGATGGGTACATCCAAATCTTAATCTTTACCATCCGGACAATGATGTGGTATATATGACATCCTATCGATTTCTTGTATTTATAAATAAGTCAATCCAGGTTGACTCTTATCTTAAATTGCTTAAATATGAGACTCTTATCTTAAATTGGTTAAATCTTATAAACGAACTATAAAAGAAGCGAGTTAAACCACTAAAACTTGTCCAAAGTATATTTATTATGTTGATTTATTCAACCATGGCCCCCGATATCAAGGAGTGCCAAAAATATTCTTGTAAATGACAATTAATCCAAGAACGAGAATTACTTCCTCCCAAATTCTTGGTACTGATTATTTAGTGATTTTTAAGGTGCATTGATTTATACATAAACTCCCTGTATGCTAGGTATATTCTGGACTACCTTAATAAGAATAATATTATTATATGTTTATAACTATTAGTTTAGTATTGTATTTGAACAAATTTTGTAAACACGTTTTATGAATCTGTTTGGATTTGATTGTATATGGCTGAATTTATGGTGTATGTGTCATTTTTATTTTTAAAAACTTTGTTTGGGTTTGATTGTTTATGGCTTTATGCATTGTGTAGTGTTTATAATTTATTTTTTAAATTCCTTTGTTCTAGATGATTTTAGAAACAGGCATAGCTGAATGATGCATTCTTTTTTTTGGCCGGGTTAATAGGTGTAAAACGAAAAGCTTTTTTGGGCTGTATTTGTTTTATTTTGAGCGGGTTGATCTTCATTGTGTGTTCCCCTCTGTCGGCTCTCGCAAATCTCTCTTTGTCTCTCTTGAATTTCTGATTTTTTTTAGTTGTTTGCTCGGTGATGGTGAGCCAAGGCTTATCTGAGAGTTAAACCCCATGTATTTTAGGGTAAATTTGATGCTCACGAATGTGAACCCTAATTTCAATTGGGTTTTGCAAGCTGTGGTGGTGAAAACAGACAGCCATGTCTAGATTATGTCCCCTTCGCAGAAAGAAACCAGAGGCGATTTCAGTTGCTCTAAGTTCTAACACAAATGAGGTGGAATGCCAGGTGTGTATGGTTTCACTCTTGATACCGTGTGTGGTATTTTATTGCTTTATAATAACTATTAGTATTTATACCATCACAGGTGAAAAGTGCACTGCAATGGCTTGGTGGCGAGAGAGTTGAGTATCGCCGCTTTGCTGCTGTCCTAATCTTGAAGGTAAATGTTTGTTGTGTTGGGTATTGCCTTTGGAGGTTTTGACACCATTCTTAGTAGTTGTTTTATGTAGTAATCACTTATGGTACACTTGTTTCAGTTTGAAATCATAATTAGTGCATAACTTTGATAACTAAAATTAGCAGAATCATGGTTAGCGTGAACTAAATATATGGGAACATGGCAAGTTTTAAACCGCATTTTTATTCTCTTTACCTATTTTAGAACTTTTAAAGATATGGGGGTTAAGACTAAATGACTGTAGTTGATCCAGATGATTAACTACCATCATTGTTTGTTTTTAACTGTTATGACTATTATAACAATTGTCTATAACATGCAGGTCTCTTAATGGAGAAGAATGAAAAGGAAAATAAGTTACATAGAGCATTCAGTGTCTTTTTGTTCAACTCAAAGTATGAGTTACTCCTCCAGGTAGATCAAAGTATATTGTATTATAGGTTTCCATGATGTTGAGTAGTGCAAGTTCATCATTATTGTTTATTTCCATTTTGTTTGGAGGAAAAGATATCGTAGGCTAAAACGGAGTGGTCGTTAGCTCTTCATTTAAGTGGTCAATATGATAATGGTAATCACTTTTAACTAGTTACTTCTTTTAGCTATTTCGCAATATTAAATGGATATGAGTGTAACAACTCTCATTAAAAGTCCTATTTATTTTATTATTTTATCCAATAGGAAACCCTAATTGAGACACCCAAGTGATTCTGCACAAACCCTAAAATTTTCAGAATCATCAGAATCAGGATCAGGGCCCTAAAACTCAGGGGGGGGTAAACCCTAGTTACGATTATCCAAATTAAACGCTGTCAAAATCGAATTTTACGAAACTACTGACTCAACAAGCCTACACACACGTGGCAAACCTATAGTGAACAGGTGTCCCTTACGGACCGTAAGGGATAAGGCTTACGGTCCGTAAGCCTGTCAATTTTCGTGTATAAATAGCAGGCATTGGGACTTGAATTCTGGCACTCGAACGACGTTCAAACTCCAAATTTACGCTGAGTTATTGTTTAAATACTACAAAAACACACACGGATCACAAATCGTCGCCGCAATACAGGGTATTAACTCGATCGCTGCTACGATTCAATGTCCGATCGATTGAAACTATCCGACAGGATGTTTAAGCGCTATCCTTTATCATTAGTCGTGATTCCGACAGGATGTTTGAGTACCACCCAAACTCGGGGAATACTCTGTCATTCGTTGTGAATCCGATGGATGTTTAAGTGATTGCACTTTGTCATTCGTTGAGAGGGTTTTAATCTCGTGAGTTATCGTAATTACTGTATTAAGTTACTTACCTAGTTCGTGTACACTAGGTTACAAGGCTAAATCAATAGGCTAAGCTCTGCCTGTATAAATCTGCAATATATCAAGGCTTATCTGTAGACTAAACTTTGGCCGTATGAATCTGCATGCTTATAATGTGAGTCATTCTCTTTTTATCAAATTTGTTTACAAAAGCATGTTATTTTCAAAGGTTATAATTACAGTGATTAAGTTTATGTAATCACCAAGTTACAGCCGGTATGTGGGGTTTTGTATACATTACTTGATAACCGTCACTATTGGACAAAGAGTTAGCCAATGAGTGATATGACCATAGTCACAGACTCCATTGGACAATGAGGTTACCGATGGATGTTCAAGTGACAAATACTGTGGGTAGTTGGTTTGATATCAGAAACATTGTAATCTTTCTTAATACTGTAAATTAAAACAAACGTGTCGTTTTAGCAAAATGAATGAACTCACCAGTATTTCCTACTGACAAAACCTTTTTAAAACGCGTTTCAGGTAATTACAGTAGATTGAAGTAAGAGATGGATACGGCACTGAAAGGCTTCAAGAAGTGGCTTATTTTATTAATTAAATCAAATTAAGAAATATTGTTTTATGTAATCAAATTTATCTTTATTAAAGCTACTATTGTAAAACATGGGTTTATCCCATCTATTTAATAAAATCCGGTGTTTTCTAAACTCTGATATTTTTCCTAACTCACGGTCCTGATGAAATTTCCGCTGCAACATTTTCAAAATAATCACCGGTACCACGTGGCTGTTCGCGGCTCCCGATTCCGTCCAGGGTGGGTTGGGGGTCATGACAGAAGGTGATATCAGAGCCACTGATTTAAGCCAATAGGTGTTGTTATAAAATACCTAAATTTAAACGAAGAGTTAGGAACTTGATATTTTATGGTAGCACACAGGATAGTATTTAGACTTGAACTTAAGAAAAGATGCCTTAGTATAAGCTTTGAGATAAGCTAAATACTTGTGTAAATAAAGTATGATGGGTTTTGGTATGCCATAAGAATGGTAATTAGAATATTGCAAGATATGATAAATAGGCAATAGCACTTAATTGCTATTAATTCTTGCTTATTGATATTACTTGGTCTAAAATAAGATATGTTACGGGAATACAAATTTCCCTAATTCTGGATAAAAGCCCTAATAAAAGAGGCACTTTTAAAATCTTGAAAAGATACTATTTATGGGAAATAGAAAATTTTCTCCGACAAGACTGGGTATGGTGTAGCAGACTCTCCAGTTTGTCCGGATATACTGAGGATTACCTCTCCGGCGCGAACCGGATAAGACGGGGTATATAATATGTCAAACAAGTGACAAGATTTCCCTAAATAGTATCATGACCAGATATTTGACTGGTTCTTGGAAATACAAATCTGTTAAATACATTATGAAGTGTATGTATATTACAGTATGTGAAATATATGATTATATAGATATGTATATCTATAAGGAAATCCAAAAACCATAAGGATTGACAATTTGGAATAAAGCACAAGCATATGTGTCAATAATAATTATAGATTTCTTTATTAGGAATCTCTCGTATATATCTATAATTCCGATATCAAACATTATTTCGTTTGATCATTTACCACGTAACTCGTGCGACAATATAAACGATGGAAACCCTTTAAGTTGGGACACTATCAAAAGTATAAGAATTTTCAATACGTTACCATAAACTATTAACGCAAGTAAGAAGAATGAAAAGTTGTGCTAATGCATAAGAAAACACATGAACCTTAAATTATACGTCCACAGACGTTGAAGTATATCACACACGACTTCCAAGGCAAGACCTTTGGAAAATATAAATTGGGCATGATGACACCAAAGCTAATTCCGTCAGTAGAAGAACTACTAATAAAAAAAAGCACTTTGCTACGTGATCCTATAAACGACATGAATCTCGCTGAGGTACGTTGGAACAATATTTCACAACCATCGGTGCACAGTCTAAATGTCTAATCAGAGTCATAATGATTATCACTGCAAAAGGAGTCACATACCTTTGTAAATTCCCTATTTCATTTTATTCACATTCCCTGGTAATGTCACTTAACAACAGTTATCACACGAAATTCCAGATAAAGTTCTTATATTTCTTTTTCTGACTTCTGCATATAATGAGTTGACTTTCGTGTTTCTACTTCCTCTAATGGTCATCATACCATGAGGATTTCTTTCATAATAATGAATATTGATTTATTTCAATTCTTAGTAAAATCCACACGTTACACATGCACTGTTTGTTGCGCATGTGGTTCGTTTGATTTATGAAGACCACTGGAGGGCTTCATTCCGATTTGTTATTTTATCAAAACTCAAATATCATTTCGCTATACTTGATTTTTGGTACTGTAAACCACATTATTACAAAACGATAACTCTTTGATATCGAGTCAATGAATTTCTTGAAAAACTCAAATTTCTTTACATAGTTTTTGTTGTGACCATGTCCGAACTTATTAAAACTCATTTTGTTTAAACCGAGTTCAATTATTGGAATTTGCTCGCATTACATATTCAATTCAAGGTTCCATATGATGAATTAAAACCATCATATTCGAAATAATCTTAACAAACATTTCAATTTTCTTGAACTATAACATGCTTGTGTGATCCTCGACTTCATTAAATCATTTCTTTGATCACGATCACCTTGTGGTGATGTTTTCACAAATCTGAAGCTTGTGCTAATCTCGTTGCACACATCATATACGGATTTAATTATTTATTTATATTAATCTACTTCGTTGGTTTATCCTATAAAAGCAATCTTAAAAACAATCATGTGCTCAGATAATGATACACAAATTCATTTCATATTTCGGTATACTCTCATTTAAGTTTATGTTTAAGTTATTTATTATTAATAATTTTATTATTATTAGTAATAATATATTAATAATAGTAGTGTTAGTATTATTTTTAAGTACTAGGGTTATTGTCAGGGACAGGTATTGGATAATCTAGCCTTAGTTAGGCATGGACTGATCACCTATGCTTAAACAAGGCAGCACTAACCAATATCCAACCATGATAATGACTAGTTAATGTATATAAATTAAGTTATCATACTTATTTAGTAAATTTTAATTATATGTAGAAATATTTTATATATATATAAATATATATACTTTGTACTGTAAGGAGAAGACATATTCTCATAAAACAAAACAAGAATTAAAGGGACGAATAAAATTATATAAATAATTGTCTATCACATGTTTTGTGGTAACTATGTACCGTAAACACTTTGGCAAGAAAATAACAATATAAAAGTCATCAACTACGTTGGGTTAAGGGAACATTGTAATATATAAGAATAGTCTCCGTTTTCACTTATTTACAACATTTGTAAATACATTCACAACGTTATATGGTTTCAAAATGAAAATAAGTAATCACATAGAATCGACCCATTAAGTATTATATATTTACAAATACTTTTGTACAATAAATATTTTTACACCTTTATTTACAACTTTCATTTAACGTTATACATAATAGTGATTTCTTTTACAAAATAATAATACTAAAATATTTTGTAATGTAATAACTTCATTGCGGTGTTTTGTAATATATATTTCATAGTAAATATAAGTTATTTTACATAGTATAGTAAAATACTAAAATAATATTTATTTAAAAGTAGTGACCATTTACATATAGTAAAAATGCGTCACAAATAATATATATTTCATAGTATTTATATTTGATACAGTTCAGACAGGGATACAAATACTATATATTACATTTTCTTTACAAAAATAATATAATGGTTGGTCATGCCAAAATAACTTGTTCTTATTATATTTCGATCTCTAGGACATAGTATGAAAAATATGGTCACTAATAGTGTACTATCACATTGTTTCACAATTAAAACAACTTGGAACTCTAAACAATGATACACCAACTCTATTGTCTTTTGGTGTATTTTTGCAATTCACTCATCTCAACACTTTGATTTTCTCATATCATAAATATTTGACAAATCATTTTTCATGCTTTTATTTCATTTGGAACCTGTCAATTCTAAGTCTTCCTCAGTTGCCAATCAAAGTAAGCTTTCTTTTGACAAAGAATTTTATTGATTCCAAAAATCTTTCACATTCATTTTAAATAGCTATTGATCATATATCTTTTGGCTTGAACCTAGTCACCTTGAAAATTTTATCATTTCATCTCATTCGTTTATCATCGATTTCTTGAACTAATTCAGTTGAACCATTGAATCCTATTTATTGTACAACTCGTATTCACAAAATTTGATATTTTAATTTTGTGTCATCTACCTTAATATTGTTTTTATTGATTAAAATATGACATAAATCTAATAGAAATATCGTAACCCAAATCTCGAGGACGAGATTTAAAACAAGGTGGGGAGAATGTAACAACTCTCATTAAAAGTCCTATTTATTTTATTATTTTATCCAATAGGAAACCCTAATTGAGACACCCAAGTGATTCTGCACAAACCCTAAAATTTTCAGAATCATCAGAATCAGGATCAGGGCCCTAAAACTCAGGGGGGGTAAACCCTAGTTACGATTATCCAAATTAAACGCTGTCAAAATCGAATTTTACGAAACTACTGACTCAGCAAGCCTACACACACACGTGGCAAACCTATAGTGAATAGGTGTCCCTTACGGACCGTAAGGGATAAGGCTTACGGTCCGTAAGCCTGTCAATTTTCGTGTATAAATAGCAGGCATTGGGACTTGAATTCTGGCACTCGAACGACGTTCAAACTCCAAATTTACGCTGACTTATTGTTTAAATACTACAAAAACACACACGGATCACAAATCGTCGCCGCAATACAGGGTATTAACTCGATCGCTGCTACGATTCAATGTCCGATCGATTGAAACTATCCGACAGGATGTTTAAGCGCTATCCTTTGTCATTAGTCGTGATTCCGACAGGATGTTTGAGTACCACCCGAACTCGGGGAATACTCTGTCATTCGTTGTGAATCCGATGGATGTTTAAATGATTGCACTTTGTCATTCGTTGAGAGGGTTTTAATCTCGTGAGTTATCGTAATTGCTGTATTAAGTTACTTACCTAGTTCGTGTACACTAGGTTACAAGGCTAAATCAATAGGCTAAGCTCTGCCTGTATAAATCTGCAATATATCAAAGCTTATCTGTAGACTAAACTTTGGCCGTATGAATCTGCATGCTTATAATGTGAGTCATTCTCTTTTTATCAAATTTGTTTACAAAAGCATGTTATTTTCAAAGGTTATAATTACAGTGATTAAGTTTATGTAATCACCAAGTTACAGCCGGTATGTGGGGTTTTGTATACATTACTTGATAACCGTCACTATTGGACAAAGAGTTAGCCAATGAGTGATATGACCATAGTCACAGACTCCATTGGACAATGAGGTTACCGATGGATGTTCGAGTGACAAATACTGTGGGTAGTTGGTTTGATATCAGAAACATTGTAATCTTTCTTAATACTGTAAATTAAAACAAACGTGTCGTTTTAGCAAAATGAATGAACTCACCAGTATTTCCTGCTGACAAAACCTTTTTAAAACGCGTTTCAGGTAATTACAGTAGATTTAAGTAAGAGATGGATACGGCACTGAAAGGCTTCAAGAAGTGGCTTATTTTATTAATTAAATCAAATTAAGAAATATTGTTTTATGTAATCAAATTTATCTTTATTAAAGCTACCATTGTAAAACATGGGTTTATCCCATCTATTTAATAAAATCCGGTGTTTTCTAAACTCTGATATTTTTCCTAACTCACGGTCCTGATGAAATTTCCGCTGCAAGGTTTTCAAAATAATCACCGGTACCACGTGGCTGTTCGCGGCTCCCGATTCCGTCCAGGGTGGGTTGGGGGTCGTGACAATGAGTATGTTGTTATAATCTTGGTATGAAATTGATTAGCCAAAACTTTCCATTTTACAGGGCAAGAAAGTCGTTTGGACAATTGATCTTGAAGTTTATTGACATTGCAATTAAGGTAATATGTTGGATTTTGTCTAACTGTTAGGTATTCGAGTCAATTATAAATGGTTTATATTATATGTTTATTTTTTGTCTAATTGTTAGATGTTTAGGCCAATTTTTATACATGTTTTTCTTTTGAATCAAGAACAATGAGTTTAAAGAACTTTTAGAATTTTTTGAATCAATACTAATACTTGTTTATATGGTTGATGATTGCAAGGCAGATATCATGAGAAGCTTTGGAGCTAAGTTTTATGATACTGGAATTTTCACCCAAAAAAACCATTTAGACTCCTTGTTTAAATATTTAGAATTTGAAATATGTTAATTGTTCACGATGTTTTCCTAACATTTGAAATATGTTTTGGATCGAACTTATTATTGAAGTCATGATATTATGAATTCTACATTTACAATTTTATCTTTAATTTTGTATTTTATATCGTAAATAATATAATTTTTAGGGAAAAATTATGTGCCACTAAAAATAGTACATATATTTAACTCGAAACAGGTTTTACCAACACAATATTTGTGCCATAAAAGGTTTTTTATATCGTGGCAAAAAAAGTGCCACTAAAACTAGTATAGATATGTGACTATGATTACTTTTTAAAGGCACAAAAATTGTGCCACAAAAGTCTCTTTTTTGTTTTGTGGCAAATATTTAAGTGCCACTAAAAGCCTAAAAACTTTGTGCGGCAGATCCAAAAAATGCCACTAAAAGGCTTTAGCGTCACTTTTTTTGTGTGCCGCTGATTCCTACAAGGGTCTTTAATGGCACTTTTTTGTTTTTTTACGGCACTTTTTGTATGTCACTAAATGGCCTTTTTTTGTAGTGAAAAGGCAGCTAAATCTAACATAAATACAAGAAAAGAAACAAACGTGGCATGCCCGACCTCCCCAACAGCATCTTCCCAAACAAAACAAGAGAACAAAAGGCTGAACACGCCCCGTGCTCAGTGAACACGGGGGAGTGCCCAAGTGCCAGCATAAAAGACAAAGCTATAGAAGCTTCTATCGCCCACCACGGGGCCGTGCTCAGCGGACATGGGGCCGTGGTCAACTATAAGATTCGCAGAATCCAGGCAAATCTTGATAGTACAGATACGCTTCTGCACACGGGGGCGTGCCCAGCGGACACGGGGGCGTGGTCAACTAATGCAGACAAACTGCAATTAATGAAGACACAGAAGAGGATGGACACGGGGCCGTGCCCGAGCTACTGTTCAGGCTATAAATAGGGGTGCTTGGCTCATTTGCAAACCATCCCTTGGCACACCACCTCTCTTACACTTCACCCACCACCCACCACCATCACAACACCATCATCCACCACCATCATTCATTGTCCATCATAGAGTGTGTGAGTCGTCTCGGGATCCAAGATTGATCGTAAGAGTTCTTGACAATCAAAGGCCATGTTTGCCTAAGTCTCTTACATCACTTGGTGAATACAAGTGTCTAGTTTAATACTTTTTATTTTTAATCTTTTCGCACTTTTTACTTGGTTATGTATTAATGACTTTAATAACTAGTTTCTTATGTTGAAGGTGATTCTTCCTTATCGTTTGTCCGTGGTGTCTTGGCATTATTTTACTGTCTATATAAAATAAAAGATTTTCACCTTTCATATCTCCACGGTCTATATGGAGGTATGTTGGCTACCTGGTCGGGGGTTAAGGGAACGGTTTGGTAAGAGTCTTGCCTTGTTCAGTGTATAGATCCTGCAAGGACCTGGGTCAAATTTAGTAGGACCTCCTTCAATACCCACCGGTATTGGATGGCGGGGGTCCAAACTCTTTGATCCCCTCATATGTAAGCTACTATTAATACTTTAACCCGGCTACTTAGGACTGTATCCTTGCTGACTCAGACTACTTAGCCGAGGGTAACTCCACCTTCAAAAGAGGGGCCTACCATAATATGCATTAATAACTTAATTAATTATCTTTCAATAATCCGACCCTTTAGGATTGTATCCTTGCTGACTCAAACTACTGGGTTGAGGGTAACGTCACCTTCAAAAGAGGGGCCTACTACAATAACTAAGATAATCTCTTTAAAAGTGCAAAAGTGCGGAAATAATCAAAGGTTACACTAAACACGAGTCGGAGCCAAGTGATTCATCTTGTCTATCTGTTTTTATTTTTATTTTATTTTTCAGCATTTTAGTTAGTTTTTATTCTTCTTATTTAAAACCTTTTTCTAACTTTTGATTTGATTAGACGTTGAGGATAAACCGGTACTAAAAGCTCTTGTGTCCTTGGACGACCTCGGTATCTTGCCAACACTATACTACGCTCACGATGGGTGCACTTGCCCATATGTGTGTTTGGTGTTAGTAAAATATCGTGTTTTATAAATTTAATACTTGGTTAAAAAGTGTTAAAAAGGGCTTAAAATATACATTAAAAACTAATAACACTCACGCACATCAGTGACCAGTAATAAATATTTATATAAGTTAACGTATTAACCAAACAAAAATTTAACACTGCCTTTTTCTTTAATTTTTTTCTTAAGTAAACTCAACATTTTATTTAATTATAATATATAAAATGGAAAAACTTACAAAATCTACATTCATCATCGGGCTCATAGAGACGTGGTAGGCATTATCGGCATTATCGTAGTTGATAAATGAATCAGCAACAGCCTACAAGAAAGCATGACGGTTAAATTAAGGTTTATTAGTAGATATTGTTATTGTTATTATAAAAAAAAAATATTCACAAAGCACATTACATTATCACTCTGAGTGTGCGATTGTTCTTTTGGCGTTCGTACGGTCCCCGGAGTCCTGACAGTTTGTTGTTTTGGGGAACATCGATATGTATGCAATAACTCTGACTTTAACATATCGGTCAGTCTCCGGTTGTTCTCGTGTAGCTTCTCGTCCAAGAGTGATTTAAATTTTGAAATGAGCTCATTCTCGTAATTTGATCCAAACGTGGACTGAGGGGGAACAAAATTCTGTTGCGGAATTTCCTGTCGATCCGGTGGCGGATTACAACCTTCATTCGCGCCATCATCACCAAACAAAGTGTTCATGACAGACGCCAACTGTGGTTGTGGGTCGACACCGGGGGCAGGTTGCATTTCGGGTTGAATTGGACCTGTGAACTCTGTGGGCATTTGGATGGGGATTTCGGTGGCCATTTGAACCGGATTCTCGCCCGGCATTGCACTGGCAGACATTCGACATTCAGCGTCTAAATAATCTGAACTACACAAATACCACGTGCTACGCAGCTCATTTTCAGTGGGCAATATAAACAAAGGCGGCCTAAATTCACGTTTCTGCAATGTTAAAACAAAAAACCATTAATATGACTTAGGTTATAAAATTTAATATAAATAGTAAAAAATTTTATTTTTTAGACTTTATTATTTTAGATATGAAAAGGTACTAAAAATAATAAAAAACAATTAAAAATTAAAATAATTTTTTATAATATTTACATTTGGGTGTTCACACAAAAATATACAAGAATGTGATTTTAGAATGTTAAAAACAGTTAAATTTTAAATTTTATAAGTTATTAAATATAATCTAATTATACTTATAAGTAATTGTGTTAACAGAAAAAAAGTAATATAAATACAATCTACTAGTTGGGTTTCCTGTTAACGGCAAAATATGAGGATTTGATGTTGGGTTTACTGTTAACGGAATATGAACAGCCTAAACAGCCCACACATTATACTGAAAAATATAATATAAGGCATTATCTATATTTAAAGATAAAGTTTTTTACCTTTGCAGCTAGTTGAAGCATTCCGTCCACAGTGACCTTCATAAACTTCTTCCCTTCTTTCCATCCCAAAAATCTGGGAATCGTCTCACCTTCAAACCATTCCCTTAAACGCTTAAATTGAGGAAAAATCTCCAACACCCACATCTACATAAGAGAATTTATTGAAATTTTATATAATTTTTGAAATAACTATGTTAATTGACATTCACGGGTACCTTGAAGGGCCAGACAAATCCTGCCAAAGAAAAACCTTTAGCGTCTCCTTTTTGCCGATTGTGCAAATTGTATACGACATTATAAGTATTTTCCCAAAAATAATTACCCCATGGATATTGTCTAAATTCTTCTAGATTATCCACAAGGTCTAAAAGCATATTATCAACGACATTGGTTTTTTGCCAACCCAAAAAACCTTGACCGATAAGGATGAGGAGACATATCCTCGTGGCGTCATCTTCCTTAATTTGCCCAAGGTTCTCGAATAAAGACATTATTTTTCCAAAACTAACAGTTGATCCATGTCGAAAAAATCTGTTCTTAAATGAGTTCGGGTGCTCTATAGGTGACCAAGAAGTGTGCCCAAAACGTAGCCCCGTTATTAAACAAAATTGTTTAGGGGTGAATGTAAATATGTCCCCTCGTAATCTATAGGAAATACCAAGACGGGGAAAAGGAGTCGATATTTGTAGTTGTGCAACGCCTATTAAAAGAAGGCTATCACATATGATGAATCTATTGTCTAAATATGGTCCGAAACACGTTTGCCTAATCGCTGTTTCGATCATCGGAGTCATCACGACACGCAAAGATTCTAAAACACACCACTTTTCTCTTACTTTAATGGTTGAATTCTATATAAGAAGAAAAAAAACAAATAAAAATAGTATACGAATTCAAATAAATATACTATCTTTTATACAATAATCCGCAAACATTTTACCGGGCATGAAGGGGGGTCCATGGAAGCTTCTTCCATCTCTTGGTCGTTTGGCATGTTCCCGAAATCATTTGGCATGTTAACGTGTCGGTTGAAGTTTCCAAAAGCATCCATAGTCAATAAGGGGGATTACAACTAATGTCGAAGAAGTGTGATTAGTGGTCCCAGATGGGTCAACGATCTTTCGGATCTTCAACGTTGGGTCTTCAAGTTAATTGCTCCAAAGTGAGAAAAAGTTTGAAAGTGTTTCGGTCCCAACGTTGGTCACATGTATGGAACACGGCTCCTCGTTCTTCTTAACCCAGCTTAAATGTTGTCTGACGGGGAACAGTAACTTTATTGGAACAAGTGCAGTCAAACGGCTTGGACATAAGGTGAAAACGGCATAAAGAGAATCTGCAAACGGCTTGAACAGTGAACTGAAACGGCTCAAATAACGTCTGACGTGACAACGAATTTATTGGAACAATTGAACTGAAACGGCTCGGGCATAGAGCGGAAACGGCTCGGGCTAGCAGCGGAAACGGCTCGGATGTCAGTTGAAACGGCATGAACCTTTTGAAACGGCTCGAATGTCGGTTGAGGGGGCACCGGATCTTCTTTGTTGGGCCTCGTGCGTTGAAACGGCACATGCATGTTGTGGTAAAGGCTTGGACTTTTTTACTTTATTGGACCACGTGCAATGAAACGGCTTAGCATTCAATTCCTTAGAGGGTGTAGCTTTGAAACAGCTCGGGCAGTTATTTGAAACGACTCGGGCAGTAGAAAATAATTTTTTTTTCAAGTTTTTTTTCATGTTAAATAAGATCGTAAAATATTCGTACAACGCCATTGAGAAGCCTTGAAACTCCCTTGAAACAAATAATGGCTGACAAAAATAATAGTGACGTATACTGCTCTCAACTAGTTAGCAAATCATCAACGTGGATTCTTAAGAAATGGAGGGCACCTAGACACTCGGGTGAAACTTCATCGTCTCAAGCTTCACAGCCGCAGGTGCCAGAAGAAAACAACTTTGTAACTAATCGTCAAAGCTTACACCCGAACAGAGGCGGTAGATGGGCAATTCCAGACGACGAATCTGAGAAATGGTCAAAAGATATTGCAACATTTTACAGTAATGGGGTTATGGAAATTGTAACACCTCGTAAAATCACGTCCAATGGTGTATTGACACGCGTAATAAACCCTAATAAAGTCCAACATCGAATTTAAGGGAATAATTTTTCGAAAAATCGAAAACTTTGATTATGAAAGGACTGGAAGTGTTAGCATACCTGAAATAAGTTTCTGAATAACCTCTCACGGTAATTATATTCACAAATGAGCCACTTGTTGATCAAGTGTAGCCGTTTGCGTAATTAATTGAAACTTTGCGCAATAAAGGGTTAAAAGCGTCAACATGTTAATTCTTACCTCTGAGTGACCTTTTAACAAACCGGGAGCGTCATGATATTTGATTATATTCTCGAGAATGCCTAATATTGGTCATTAAGGGCTTTTATGCCTATAAGTGAAGTTACGCGCAACTTTGCAAGTTAGAGGGACTAAAAGTGTCAATATGTTTAACTATACCTCTGAATGACCTTTTAGAGAACCCAAAGCATCGTGATGTTTAATAATACTCCTAAGAATGCCTAATATGGATTAGATAAGGCTTTGATACTATTAAATGATGATATGCGCAAGTTTGCGCATTAGAGGGACTATTTGCGTCAAACTGCAAAAGTCTATCAATTCGTATGGTATCGAACCTTCCGGAATATGATCATAAGTTAAACATGCCCTAAATATCTTTTACATAGCTTAGAAATAGGCTTAGAGGTGTTTGGTGCGCAAAAATAAACCTATTTGATCAACAGGGACTAATAGCGTCAAAAAGTGCACAAGTTTGAATTTTCGTGCATATCTTGCGTTCCGTATATATCCGGACATCCAAAAATTTATGTAACCACTAAAATATTTTATTTTAGTGTTTGGGATGATAAAATCCCATTCGTCGCGTAATTTGGATCGTTTTTAGCGTCCGTTCGTGTTTCGTCGTAATTCGTCGAACAACGTGACCGTACGGCCAAACGAACCGACATCCGACATATTCTTGAGCATGTTTCATGTCCCTCATGTTTAGGAATTATTGTAGAGCCTTGAAAATGGCTTAACGGGCCTTTAATGTGCCAAAAATGACCTAATATGCAAACAGGGACCAAAACTGCCATTTTTAAAACTTATTGCTGAACCAAAGATCTCAGGCGGCCCGCGTAAGAATTCCTTGAACCTTACGCGGCCCGTGTGAGCATATCAGAACTGCAAAACTGAGTTTCCAGCTGTTCCAGCTGTTTTAATCTCTTGCAAATGGTATTTCTTCAATCTTTGGGCACCCATAGATTTCCAAAACCATGGGTGATACTTGTACGGTCCAGATTGAATCGCGATTTACGAGAAACGATCCTAACGGTTCTCAAAAACCTATAAATACCCCTCTTGATCTTGCTCACATTCACACTTAGTTTAATTATTTAGCGTTTATAACCGAAAAGTCAAGCGTTTTCGATAAACGCTTTGACTTTTAAACGGTTGAGCCATTGTTCGTAACGAACATGGCTACGTGACCATAATTAGGTAGGTGTTAAACCCTCAAAAGGGCACCTCCTAATTACCACGTTTACTTAGTTAAATTGTCGGGTCAAATAAAAGTCAAACAGGTTAGTTTTAAATAAAATTCATAACTATTAATATAGAAGCCATAAAATCAGTTTTCTCACTTTAATAACTTGGTAAATATTAGTTGAACATGTCTAAGCATGTTCAACCCGACAATTCTAAGTTTAGGCTCGGTTCGGAACCGAAAGTCGTAAAAGTTGACTTTTGCTTTGACTTTCAGTTCTGACCCGATTTAGCTTAGTTTAGATATGCCTTAGGATTCCTTTAGGACCAGGTTATAGGTTAGTGTAACCCTCTGAGGTTATACAACTTGGTTCCTTAGTTATCCGATTCATATGCATGTTTCCGTTAAATGCCTAAATGTTGACTATTATGCCCTTTTGACCCTAAAACGAGAATTTTGAAAATGTGAGAGGACAATAATCTTTATTACTGATTTATAAACTTGTCCCTAAAATTTGGCATCAGTTTGAGGTCTAGATTAGGAGTTATGCTCATTAGCGTAAATGAAAAACTTTTTATTAATTAAACAGTGTAATTAGCGTATAGCCTATCTAAACCTAAATTTTAATACCAAACTTTTGACCCACTAATGTAAAATAATATTTTGGGATTTTTGAAGATTTTTATTTATTTTTAGGCTGAGCATAACATAGGGTTCTAGCCTTGATTCGGTAATTGCTGGTTTTGCTCTTTTGGCCATAAAATGAGTTTTACATAACATTTTGATACCAAACTTTTTGCTACTGATTTTATATGATAAATAAAACATTTTAAGCTTTTTGGAATGATAAAAATATCAGCTTTTCTTATAAAACCCAGAAATCGCTTAAAATCGCCTTTTTACGCGTTTTTAACGCATAATATAAGTTAAAACTATTTTTAACATATAAGGTTTGATACCTACTGATGTTTTAAGTAAATTTTCATAATTAAACAGTAGGCAAAAGTTTTAAACTCAGAATTCTAATTTTGACCTTTAAAGCTTAAGTGAAATTACCAAAATGCCCCTTCGGTGCATTGTTTGGTTATAATTAATAAATTTCACATATATGTGATACCCTACTGATATAACTTATTAAATTGAGTATTTTACGGATTATATCAGACCAGGACCTCAGATTATTATTTAACCTCTCTTATAACCTTTAAAATGACCAAAATACCCCTACGGGGCATAAATTGGTTTTAAATTCGTTTTGGGCATAATGGAAGGTATCCTACAGATATCACAACACATTAAAGGCATATTAACTTAGGAAACCTGTTCATGACTCATGTGGTTACCCGTTACGCACTTTTCGCGTTCGGATCGGCTTATGTAACCAGTTTGCATAAATTAGCCGAAACGGGTCAAACCTTATCATTTCTATCTCAAAATCCAGAATGTGTTTAGTTTACCCATACTAAACAAGTATACAAGCTTGTCGGGTCTAAACCACATTCTAATCCGGTCTTCGCATAATCATGCGTTTTGAACCGTATCTCCTTTTTAAAAACTAACCGGTCTAAGTTTAGGCTTAATTAAAGACCCGTTAGGAATCTAATAGGTTATTAAAAATCTTCGTTCCAGATTTAGGAGCCCAGTAAAAGCTATCTGTACTTGCTGATTTGATATACGGCTGGGATTGAATTTACATTTAGCTCAGGTAAATACTTTTAACTTATTTTCCCTATACGGGCTTGGAGTACGGTATATGAAATACCGCTTGGTCGGGTATTGAATTTTTAATTGTATGAAGGTTAAATTATTGAAATGTCCCGTTTAAATTGTTTTGTTTGCTTAAAGCCTTTGGGGGTTAATGACCATGCCCCGGATATCCTTGGCATCATTTTAAGAAATGGCCACGACCTAAGCACGGGGTGTAGGCGTACACCCGACAGTGCATATATAAATAATAAGGTATAACCGCCGGTTACGAGAATAACTCGCCGCGGGACTATATCATGTGGTGTGTCTATTAATCTTTAACCCGGCGTCAATCCAGGCTACTGAACGTATAAGAAACATGTAATTCTTTTACAAGTTTATATATAAATAATTATCCCAAGTTATAAAAAGTTTTGTGCCATGTGCATTCAAATCAATTTTCTTAAACGTTTTCAAAATGAGTCAGTTAAATTGTATTTACCAGTGTAAACTGACGTATTTTCCCAAAAAGGCTAAGTGCAGGTACTAATCGGAATAGGCTGGCCTCTCCTAGCATCAAATAAAAGTCTCGCAAGCTTAGATGCCTTAAAGTCTGTTGAACAAAGTTTCTTTTTATCTTTTGATCCTCATGTGGATCTTTTACAACCGTATTTGTAATACTTGATATTACTCTTTATCGGATTGTAATATATTTATCTTTTGCTTCCGCTGTGCATTTAAATTGTGTTGTTTGACTATGATGATATCAACTATGTCACGATACTCCCCACCGGGCCCACCTGTAATACGTGAAAATATCGGGGTGTGACAGGTTGGTATCAGAGCCAACATTGAGTGAATTAAACACTAGCCTTTTGTGTTTAATCTCAATGACACAATAGCACATTCCTTGACCTTCTGAGTCTAGACTTAACATAGGAATGCTCTCGTCTATATTCGGAGAATTATTGCTTTCAATACTATATACTTTTAATATGTCGCCAAGCAAAGGAGCCGTAATGGAAATCCTCCCCATCCGAAGCCTAGGAATGCGGAGCTTTGTACTGTGACTAGGATAAACGTGCAACCAAGGAGAAAACATTCAGAAATAAAATGAAGAAGAAACTCCTTTTGCTGAAGTTCGTTTCCTTAGTAAGTCCTTATAAGGGCATACTTATCTTTCAGTCCTTTCATGGACAACATCATTCTTTCAAGCCCCGTTTAGGGCAATTCTGTACCTCCTTTGGAATCATTGGAATGTTTTATCTAAATTTTATTTATATCATTATATATGAACATAATAATAACATTCCTTTTATGAGATCTATCATTATAATAAAATGGCAAAATCTAAAAAGGGCAAGACCTAGCCCATGTGTCATTTTGAGACAGGGCCAAGATGGTAGTTCCTCAACTAGATTCAGATCCTTATTAACATCTCAATTTAGGATTGCTCTGCGTTAAATATTAAAAGAATCTTAAAGGGATAACCTAGCCTATATGTCATTTCTGACAAGGCCAAGATGGTAAAACCTATTCAAAAGATTCAAATCCTTGTTAACACCTGTAAACATGTTAACATACCTGGCAAATGTGATTCAATCACATAAATCATCCTTATACTGGATTCTCCCGAAATCCTTTCTTATTTGGTGAATTAAGCATCCGTTAGGGATGTAATGCTTACGGGCCGTATTCATTGTCATATAAGACAAAAGACAGTCGTAGCCTACAACTCCCTGTCAAGAAAAGGCATGAACAACGTTCAAGCCTAAATACCTTGATTCTATAAAATCATGGTTTATAATTTAAAGTTGCCCTTGTGACTTGGCCTTTTGTGCCATGGTTATATTTTAATTAAATTTAGGATAATTATAATGAAAATCCCGAATAAAATAAATATCCTTCCTTTCCTGCCAGTATACATATTAAAAGAGAGTCTTAAAAGGTATAACCTAGCTTGAATGTCATTAAAGACCTAGCTATGATGGTAAGACCTGTTTAAAAGAAATTATGATCCTTGTTAACATCTGAAAACATGTTAACACTCCTGACAACAGTGATGCGATAAAATCACACTTGTCATCTTTATATTAGGATTTTTCCAAACCCCTTATTTAGCGTAAATGATCAAGAGGAATCATGGCTAATAAACGTCGAACATGATGAACACATCAAAACATCCATTGGGATGAATACCTTCAGGCAAAGATGTATACATGAAAAAGATAGTTTTATTTCATAACTTCTTGTCAAGACAATGAACTATGAAATTTTTCGATCCAAAGGAATCATTGATTATGTTTTAAAATTTCCCTAGTGACAAGGCATATGTGCCATCAAAAAGTCTTTTGGAACAAGCCCTTGTGCTATATATAAAATGTCAGTACGACATTGACAGTCGTGACTTATGTCCCCTGTCTAATAAATATGAAGGATTATATTCCGTTTAAACGCCAAAGATGGTTTATTTAAGAAAACCTAGGCCAAACATAATCAAAAAAATTAATACTATCTATTGGCCTATATGGTTTATTTGCACCATGGCTATTTAATTATCAAGTTCGACAATTCACTATATAATTAAACAAATAATTACTACTTGGTTTGTAGCCTTTAAAGCTTCACCATGGCTGACTCATCTGAAGCTCACAATCATCCAGTTGATCAGAATGATAATGCAAGACTGAACTTAACGGGCACCGAGTTACAGGCTATGTTGGATACAGCTGTAAACAAAGCCGTGGACCGTGTATTAAAGGATCATAAGCGAAAGTGCGATAATACCCCAAATAAAGGTTACAAAAAGGGTAAGACCGGTTCAAACTATGACAAGTCCAAGCCAAAGGAGGCAAAACCCAAATGTAAAACCTGCGGGAAGAAGCACTTCGGAAAATGTTTCTATGAGCAGACCAGGGGATGTGTCATCTGTAGAGAGATGGATCACAAGACCCATGAATGCAAGGACTTGAAGGACGCCACATGCTATGGTTGTGGCGAGAAGGGGCACATAAAGACCTGCTGCCCAAAGAAGGCAACTAAAGGTAAATGCACTCTGGAGTCACAAGCTAGGCCTTGTGGGATTTGTGACAAGGAAGGGCACAAGACCTTGGAGTGCCAAGACATAAAGGACGCAACCTGCTATGGTTGCAATGAAATAGGGCACATCAAGACAAATTGCCCAAATAAAACCAAGAAGCCTGGGGAGGCTAAGAAGACCAAAGCTGGAAGCTCTCAAATGGATGCTCAAGAGGCTATTCAGGATGAAAATGTCACAACAGATACTTTTTTTTTATCAATAACGCTCATGCTAGAGTATTATTTGATTCAGGTTCAGATAAGTCTTTCGTAGACAATAGATTTTGTAAATCATTAAATCTGCCTGTTAAAACTCTAAGCGTTAAGTATAAAGTAGAATTGGCCGATAGTACCTCAGAGACTGCTTCAGCAATATTAGATGGATGTTTTATATCCATTAGGAATCATTCTTTTCCGCTGTCCTTGTTTCCATTAAAATAAGAGGGACTCGATATAGTGATAGGAATGAATTGGTAGTCTTAAAAATCAAGCCCATATTGTGTGTGGTAAGAAGCAAGTAGTTATCAAGACTCCTTATGGTGAGCCTTTGACAATTCAAGGAGACACTGGGTATGGATTGCCTAAGCACTTGTTGAAATTGGTATTTAACACCAAAGCTTCGAGTATGGAAAACTCAGAAGAGACAAACAACAGTCGCGATACTAGAGATGCGACAAATATTAATGGTGCATCAATTGTGAACCTCAATGTTAATAGAGTTAATCTCCAAAACTGAAATTAACACAGTTGTTAGAAAGGTTATGAGAAAAGTCATGAGAAGATTCGAGGAGCCAAATACTGCTCGCTCTAAAACACATGTCGTTGCTCATGAGAAGAGCTTTATTCATACTTCAAATGCGAAGAATAACCAAAACAAAATCATATGTGGCAAGGAGCCCATTCCTTTTAGGATATACTTAAAAGTACTTCGTCTCTTGGAAGTCAAGAGACTTCAATAGTAAAAAGGGGCCATCGATTGCAGGAAATTGTTGAATGAAGTAGAAACCATTAGGTGTATCAGCGGTTATGCTGGAAAGGACACGGTGAGGTATACATCTCAGTCATTTGATGGCAATACCCTTGATTAGTGAGGACATTAATGAAGTCCACAATAAAGATCCTCTTATACATTATGGGATGGTCCAAGTTTTAAGGACCTTATTAGAAAAAACCTATTATCCGTTTCGCGAAATGGAAAAAGATGGAATAAGAATTTTATGACTCTCACCATAAAAGTTCTAGACTGTCGACAATATGTTACAAATTTTAATTCATTGGCTGAAATAGTGCTCTATTCAAATTACACAGAATCTAAGCGTAATGCAAATAATTATTGGTGGCTAGCATCGGCAATAAGAGGGCACATTATGGTTTCAAAGCCTGTTTATTATAAATCCATTATGGACCTACCTCAGCTACTCACGTTATATAGATTAAGAAATAACCAGTCAAAGCTGAGACTGCCCTAAAATTTGTCAAATATTTTGCAGCTAAGTTTAAAAGGATTAAGAATGGAGGCGCATAACCCTCCTGATGTATGATCAGAGGCAGTTCACATTAATAATGACACCAGATAAATCCCTTGTGTGATTTTATTGCTAGGAGTTACGTTTGGTTTCAGATATTGCTGAGTCTCTCATAAGACCATAAGCTTAGCAAACTTTTAGAAATTTTTCCGTAAGAACCCCAGATAATAAGTGTAGGGTAAAACTTACAGGCGAAATCATAAGAACCATTTCTTCTGTTCCTGTCAGAAACCTTCAGTCGTAGAATTCTAGAAGCATCCTTTCTCTAGATGTAATACGTCAGCATATGTAGTTGATATCTCTTTGATCTCTATCGATTGCGAATACTAGACGGTATGACAAAAGTGCCACATGAGGATTGATGTATCTTAATAAGTTCCATAGATTGCTTCCATGCCTGATCATTATGGAGGTTTAATGCATGGAACCACAAAGATATCCCGATGGTCATATGGTACTAAAGTCAGCTAAAGGTATTTAAAGAAGATATCCAGAATGAAAGTTTCCAAGTAAATGTCTTCAATTAAGGAACTCGTGGACTCGTAACATAAATGTGTCACTTATCTGACACAGAGTATGATAGGTGAACTGGAGTCTGAGATTTGGAAAATCTCTGTAACCTCCTTGTATCTTCATTATCTTCTCCTAAGATTACCCTGTTTACCTTCTGAGAGGCAAGTAGAGTTAAGATTTACATCCCATTTAGGGCTGTATTATTATGAAATCTCCAAGACGGCTAGTACCATCATTGGAAGAATCGAAACCCTGATTAAGTAAGTTTTAAAATAGAGGATTCATATAGCCTAACTCAATATTCTGAGAATTTGGTTTAATTTAGAAAGACGGCTCATTTTGCTTATGCATTTATTACCGCAACCCTAATTAGGCAACAATTAAGAATTTCCATCAGCTGCCCAGGATTGTCGATTTGTTTGACTAACGGCAAGGATTAGCTATTCCTTAAAATTAGTTTTAAGAAGTGGTTGGAATAACCATCTCACCTTAAAATAAGCTTTTCTATAATAGTTGTAATATAAGTATCAAGGCTGCTCCTTTGGAGACCTTGTATAAATGGAATGTTAAACAATTATTGATAGACAAAGGATTAGTAAGTCTAATTATCAGGATCTGGAAGTTGCATTGGAAACAACGAATAAGATCATACAAATCCATAATCGTCTGTAAGTTGCCAGTGTTCGGCAGAAAATCAAGGATTAATGAAAGTGGCAACCCTCCTAAGTTCTTGTTAAGGAATAAGGTTCAACAAAAGATATCACCCTGGAGGGTGTACCGGTTTGTTAATTATCAGGCTAGTTAAGCTCTGAATATATAGAATCATTCGAGGGAATCGAATGCATCAAGATCAAATAGCTTATAAAACTAAAACCTATTTAAGGAGCTTGGCGGAACTCGCAATGCATTATACACTAATGATTTAAGGATGTGTTTCACCAATAAGTCAAGTAGCATTATCACATAATGATATGGAGATTTATGATATGATGAGAAACCTGCATCGATTGAGGATCGACAGGTTAAGAAGCTCCAACAAGGATACATGTACCTATTATAGAGGTCAACTTGGGAGCTTGGAGAGGCTCCAGATATGCTATAGAAGTTAAGTCTATTATGCGACAAAAAGAACTTCCAGCATTTTAGCAAATCTCGAGGTCGAGATTTCTTTTAAGGGGGTGAGGATGTAACACCTCGTAAAATCACGTCCAATGGTGTATTGACACATGTAATAAACCCTAATAAAGTCCAACATCGAATTTAAGGGACTAATTTTTTGAAAAATCGAAAACTTTGATTACGAAAGGATTGGAAGTGTTAGCATACCTGAAATAAGTTTCTGAATAACCTCTCACAGTAATTATATTCACAAATGAGCCACTTGTTGATCAAGTGTAGCCGTTTGCGTAATTAATTGAAACTTTGCGCAATAAAGGGTTAAAAGCGTCAACATGTTAATTCTTACCTCTGAGTGACCTTTTAACAAACCGGGAGCGTCATGATATTTGATTATACTCTCGGGAATGCCTAATATTGGTCATTAAGGGCTTTTATGCCTATAAGTGAAGTTACGCGCAACTTTGCAAGTTAGAGGGACTAAAAGTGTCAATATGTTTAATTATACCTCTGAATGACCTTTTAGAGAACCCGAAGCATCGTGATGTTTAATAATACTCCTAAGAATGCCTAATATGGATTAGATAAGGCTTTGATACTATTAAATGATGATATGCGCAAGTTTGCGCATTAGAGGGACTATTTGCGCCAAACTGCAAAAGTCTATCAATTCGTATGGTATCGATCCTTCCGGAATATGATCATAAGTTAAACATGCCCTAAATATCCTTTACATAGCTTAGAAATAGGCTTAGAGGTGTTTGGTGTGCAAAAATAAACCTATTTGATCAACAGGGACTAATAGCGTCAAAAAGTGCACAAGTTTGCATTTTCGTGCATATCTTACGTTCCGTATATATCCGGACATCCAAAAATTTATGTAAACACTAAAATATTTTATTTTAGTGTTTGGCATGATAAAATCCCATTCGTCGCGTAATTTGGATCGTTTTTAGCGTCCGTTCGTGTTTCGTCGTAATTCGTCGAACAACGTGACCGTACGGCAAATGAACCGACATCCGACATATTCTTGAGCATGTTTCATGTCCCTCATGTTTAGGAATTATTGTAGAGCCTTGAAAATGGCTTAACGGGCCTTTAATGTGCCAAAAATGACCTTATATGCAAACAAGGACCAAAACTGCCATTTTTTAAAACTTATTGCTGAACCAGAGATCTCAGGTGGCCCGCGTAAGCATTCCTTGAACCGTATGCGGCCCGTGTGAGCATATCAGAACTGCAAAAATGAGTTTCCAGCTGTTTTAATCTCTTGCAAATGGTATTTCTTCAATCTTTGGGCACCCATAGATTTCCAAAACCATGGGTGATACTTGTACGGTCCAGATTGAATCGCGGTTTATGAGAAACGATCCTAACGGTTCTCAAAAACGATCCTAACGTGACCGTAATTAGGTAGGTGTTAAACCCTCAAAAGGGCACCTCCTAATTACCACGTTTACTTAGTTAAATTGTCGGGTCAAATAAAAGTCAAATGGGTTAGTTTTAAATAAAATTCATAACTATTAATATAGAAGCCATAAAATCAGTTTTCTCACTTTAATAACTTAGTAAATATTAGTTGAACATGTCTAAGCATGTTCAACCCGACAATTCTAAGTTTAGGCTCGGTTCGGAACCGAAAGTCGTAAAAGTTGACTTTTGCTTTGACTTTCAGTTCTGACCCGAGTTAGCTTAGTTTAGATATGCCTTAGGATTCCTTTAGGACCATGTTATAGGTTAGTGTAACCCTCTGAGGTTATACAACTTGGTTCCTTAGTTATCCGATTCATATGCATGTTTCCGTTAAATGCCTAAATGTTGACTATTATGCCCTTTTGACCCTAAAACGAGAATTTTGAAAATGTGAGAGGACAATAATCTTTATTACTGATTTATAAACTTGTCCCTAAAATTTGGCATCAGTTTGAGGTCTAGATTAGGAGTTATGCTCATTAGCGTAAATGAAAAGCTTTTTATTAATTAAACGGCGTAATTAGCGTATAGCCTATCTAAACCTAAATTTTAATACCAAACTTTTTACCCACTAATGTAAAATAATATTTTGGGATTTTTGAAGATTTTTATTTATTTTTAGGCTGAGCATAACATAGGGTTCTAGCCTTGATTCGGTAATTGCCGGTTTTGCCCTTTTGGCCATAAAATGAGTTTTACATAACATTTTGATACCAAACTTTTTGCTACTGATTTTATATGATAAATAAAACATTTTAAGCTTTCTAGAATGAAAAAAATATCAGTTTTTCTTATAAACCCCGGAAATCGCTTAAAATCGCATTTTTACGCGTTTTTAACGCATAGTATAAGTTAAAACTATTTTTAACATATAAGGTTTGATACCTACTGATGTTTTAAGTAAATTTTCATAATTAAACAGTAGGCAATAGTTTTAAACTCAGAATTCTAATTTTGACCTTTAAAGCTTAAGTGAAATTACCAAAATGCCCCTTCGGTGCATAGTTTGGTTATAATTAATAAATTTCACATATATGTGATACCCTACTGATATAACTTATTAAATTGAGTATTTTACGGATTATATCAGACCAGGACCTCAGATTATTATTTAACCTCTCTTATAACCTTTAAAATGACCAAAATACCCCTACAGGGCATAAATTGGTTTTAAATTCTTTTTGGGCATAATGGAAGGTATCCTACTGATATCACAACATATTAAAGGCATATTAACTTAGGAAACCTGTTCATGACTCATGTGGTTACCCGTTACGCTCTTTTCGCGTTCGGATCGGCTTATGTAACCAGTTTGCATAAATTAGCCGAAACGGGTCAAACCTTATCATTTCTATCTCAAAATACAGAATGTGTTTAGTTTACCCATACTAAACAAGTATACAAGCTTGTCGGGTCTAAACCACATTCTAATCTGGTCTTCGCATAATCATGCGTTTTGAACCGTATCTCCTTTTTAAAAACTAACCGGTTTAAGTTTAGGCTTAATTAAAGACCCGTTAGGAATCTAATAGGTTATTAAAAACCTTCGTTCCAGATTTAGGAGCCCAGTAAAAGCTATCTGTACTTGCTGATTTGATATACGGCTGGGATTGAATTTACATTTAGCTCAGGTAAATACTTTTAACTTATTTTCCCTATACGGGCTTGGGGTACGGTATATAAATTAGCGCTTGGTCGGGCATTGAATTTTTAATTGTATGAAGGTTAAATTATTGAAATGTCCCATTTAAATTGTTTTGTTTGCTTAAAGCCTTTGGGGGGTTAATAACCATGTCCCGGATATCCTTGGCATCATTTTAAGAAATGGCCACGACCTAAGCACGGAGTGTAGGCGTACACCCGACAGTGCATATATAAATAATAAGGTATAACCTCCGGTTACGAGAATAACTTGCCGCGGGACTATATCATGTGGTGTGTCTATTAATCTTTAACCCGGCGTCAATCTGAGCTACTGAACGTATAAGAAACATGTAATTCTTTTACAAGTTTATATATAAATAATTATCCCAAGTTATAAAAGTTTTGTGCCATGTGCATTCAAATCAATTTTCTTAAACGTTTTCAAAATGAGTCAGTTAAATTGTATTTACCAGTGTAAACTGACGTATTTTCCCAAAAAGGCTAAGTGCAGGTACTAATCGGAATAGGTTAGCCTCTCCTAGCATCAAATAAAAGTCTCGCAAGCTTAGATGCCTTAAAGTCTGTTGAACAAAGTTTCTTTTTATCTTTTGATCCTCCTGTGGATCTTTTACAACTGTATTTGTAATACTTGATATTACTCTTTATCGGATTGTAATATATTTATCTTTTGCTTCCGCTGTGCATTTAAATTGTGTTGTTTAACTATGATGATATCAACTACGTCATGATACTCCCCATCGGGCCCACCGGTAATACGTGGAAATATCGGGGTGTGACAGAAATGGTAAAGAATACCCATTTTGTTCCCTTTTTTACGTGGATTTTGTGTTTTTCCCACTGCCGATTAACAATAACGAATGGTTCTTGGTACGATTAGAGTTGGCATCTCAGGAATTAGTTTTGTACCCGTTTGAAAACTTTTGTGGACGAGGAGAAAAATTTAGGGCAGTTATTATTCCACGGTTGACGAAGCTCAAGGTGTCTTTAACTGGTTTGCTGGTGCATTTGCAGTATTGGAAAAAGACAGGCAAACCAGAATGCTGCATAACTCATGAGTTAAACGATAACTACGTGATTTCTAACAGGTCAATCGTAGGCAATGAAGCTGTCTATCTGTGTATTCTTATGGAGCATCTTGTTACAGACAAACCAATTAACATTACTGGAGATGTAAAACAAATATGTTTGTCATATAGACGATTCATGGCTGATAAACTGTATTTATGGCGGTGTTTGCCACGCCCAAATGCTGTTAAATAAAATAAGTCTTCTTTTTAATATTATATCAAAACTTGATTACATTGGGAAACGTTCATCAATTCAAACCTATAAATACATACGTTACTCCTCCCATCTAACCCCATTCTCATTTCAAAGTTCCCACTAACAAAAAAATTAAATAAATGGATTCTTGGACCGACGAGGAAGATATTGCTGTTGTCGTTTCGTACGCTGCCGCTCGTGATCTGGGCACTTATTCAATTTTTGATACTGCTTTGTGGGGCAGGTTTTCAACTACTTTTGCATTCACCTACAAGAGACGACCCGAAGTGTCGATATCTTGAGGACTCGTCTTGCTTTTCTACGCCTTAAATGTAAACGTTTTTTAGGAAGGTACAAAAATGTTAAAAAAACTCAGCCGAACATGGAAGAAAAAGAGGTCGTTGAAAAGGCTCTGCTCGACTACTCAATACTTTACGAGGAGGACTTTGAACACCTTTCAGTGTTTGAAACTTTGAAAATTTATCTGTAATTCACGAAATTAATTTGTAATATTTAGGTTGTAACGTTCAACTTAAATTTGTAATGTAACGTCACCTTTGTTTGACTTTAAACCGTTTGTCTATGTGAACCGTGATTTTAGTTTTTTAAGTTTTTATAAACATAAATTTTTATAAACATATTTTGGCCCAAACAGCCCACACGCTACATATGGACGGCCCAAACAGATTTTTTTAGTAATATTTGGGCCCAAACAACCCACGCCGTTTTATTTTGTAATATATGTTTGGGCCCAAAAAGCCCACACGGTACGTATGAACGGCCCAAACAGAATTTTTAGTAATATTTGGGCCCAAACAGACCACATCGTTTTATTTTGTAATATTTGGTCCCAAACCGTTTGTCGAATATCTTGTGTGTGAACCGTTGATTTTAGTTTTTTAAGTTTTTATAAACATAAATTTTTATAAAACATATTTGGCCCAAAACAGCCCACACGGTACAAATGAACGGCCCAAACAGATTTATTTTCTATTGTTTGGGCCTAAACAGCCCACATGCTACGTATGGACGGCCCAAACAGATTACTTTTCTAATGTTTCAGCCCAAACAGATTTATTTTCTATTGTTCGGGCCCAAACAGCCCATACGTTTTATTTTATAATATTTGGGCCCAAACCGTTTTATTTTATGTTTAACTTATTATAAACATTAATTTTTATAAAACAAATTTAAACAAAAGAAAATAAACATAAACACCAAAAATATTAAACAAAAGATAATAAACATAAACACAAAAAATACGAAAAATTAAATAAAATAAAATCTATATAATAATATAGAATTTTTTAGTCACTGTTTCAACGGTTCTAATGAACGGCCCAAACATATTTTTTTAGTGATATTTGGGCCCAAACAGCCCACAAAGCTTTATAAAACATATTTGAGCCTAAACAGCCCACACGCTTCATATGGAAGGCCCAAACAGATTACTATTCTAATGTTTGGGGCCAAACAGGCCACACAGTACAAATGAACGGCTCAAACAGATTTATTTTCTATTGTTTGGGCCTAAACAACCCACATGCTACGTATGGACGGCCCAAACAGATTACTTTTCTAATGTTTCGGCCCAAACAGCCCACACGCAACATATGGACGGCCCAAACAGATTTATTTTCTATTTTTTGGGCCCAAACAGCCCACAACGTTTTATTTTATAATATTTGGGCCTAAACCGTTTTATTTTATGTTTAACTTATTATAAAGATCAATTTTTATAAAACAAATTTAAACAAAAGAAAATAAACATAAACACCAACAATATTAAACAAAAGATAATAAACATAAACACCAAAAATACGAAAATTTAATAAAATAAAATCTATACAATAATAGATTTTTTTAGTGATTTTTTTTATTCACTGTTTCACCGGTTCTAATGAACGACCCAAACATATTTTTTAGTGATATTTGGGCCCAAACTGCCCACAACCTTTTATAAAACATATTTGGGCCTAAACAGCACAAACGTTGTATTTGGACGGCCCAAACAGATTAATTTTCTAATGTTTAGGCCCAAACAGCACACACATTACAAATTAACGGCCCGTTTTATTTTGTAATACTTGGGCCCAAGCCGTTTGTTAACGGACTCATACATTATAAAACATAAATTTGGGCCCTAACCGTTTGTAGACTTTATTTTGTAAGATTTTTTTTTTTATTTTTTAAGTTATTTTAAACATGTTAACGGACTCAAAAACTTTTTTATATTAATATAACACACATAAATATTAAACATAAGATAATAAAAATAAACACCAAAATATTAAACAAAACATAATAAAAAAAATCTAAAACCATATCCTAATAGCCTCCCACTCCGAGAGATGTTTGAATTCATGTCCCTCTTCATGACGGTAGTTGATGAGGGCCACGTCCTTCGTACCGTCCTCACCAAGGTCCGGCATTTCTGTCTCCACTTTCTTGTAATATTGGTCAAACCTCTCACATTCCAACCGCAGGACACGGAACCTGGAGGATAACACGTCCACGGTCCGGTTGTGGTCCGGACCACGTAGTTGGGCAAAAATCTGTTGAACACGAACCCAGACCCCCCTGTCCTCGTCGTGGAGGATCGGTCATCGCCTCCTCCCAGGCTTCGCACAGAGCAATATCTTCAACATCTGTCCAGGAATTGGCCATTTTCAGGTGGGTCGTTGCCGGCGTCGGAGAAGGTTTATAGTGAAAACGGCTGAGAAAGTTTGATTTGAAACGGCGTGGAGATAAGTGAACTGGGTGAGGGTTTATATAGTGGGTAAATCAGGGATGTTGAAACACCGTGTGCAACGGTTAAAAAAGGCTGTTGAGATTCTTATTTTTTTATTTTTTTCGTTAATTTTTTAAGTCTAGTTTTTTAAGTTTTTATAAACAGAAATTTTTATAAAACATATTTGGCCCAAAACAGCCCACACGGTACAAATGAACGGCCCAAACAGATTTATTTTCTATTGTTTAGGCCTAAACAGCCCACATGCTTCGTATACAGATTTATTTTCTATTGTTTGGGCCTAAACAGCCCATATGCTACGTATGGACGGCCCAAACAGATTACTTTTCTATGTTTTTTGCATGGTAATTTACTGCAATAATATATATCGAATGAAAAACAAGTAAACTTTTATTATTATTTAATACAAATTAAATAAAAGACATAACATGTAAAAATACAAACATAAACATTTCAGCTATAATACGCCAAGAAGTCTTTAGATAACAACATAACTTCGCCAAACCGCTGCTTAGGACTCGGTGGAAAACCGAGAGTAAATCGAAAATTAGGAGTGAATCTATTCTCTTCTTCTGGAATTCGCGTCAAAACACCTTTGCACTGATAAAGATGCGTTTTGAACTGGCAAGTTCCATCCACACTCACTGGGTAAGTAGATGTGGCATTTCTGAAGAGACGACACTCCAATATGAGAAACGATATCAAATGCTAATTTGGCAACTAATGCCCAGAAACACGTATTTTACACTAACAAATACGTTTGGTTTCATAAATATTTCTTTCCTTTGATACACGAAAACTTCTATGAGAATCAAATAATGGAGGGAGGATAACATTTCTATGAGATTTAAGTGTGGTAGAGGGATCCGTTTAACAAGCACACAAAAAAAAAACAAGGGGGTAAATATATAAGGGAAGAGACGGTGAAACGGCTCGAAAAACACATTGAAACGGCTCAAACTATATGTTGAAACGGCTTAACACAGCTGTACCGGCTTAACACAGCTGTACCGGCTTAAGCCAGCTGAAATGGCTTAAAAAGTGGCCGAGACGGCACAAACAACGGGGGGAAACTGCTTGGCTTGCAGCAGTGGGGTCCACGTGTGTACGGTAACGGCTCAGCTCCAACCCAAGCACACGGCTTGGCTCACTAAAGGTGTCACACCCCAACCGATGGCGGAATCATGGGGGCGCGGCACTAGGCGAATCAGATTGCTCAAGAGAATCCATAACAACTATTAGCGACAATATTTAATGCGTTCATTATCCCATACTAATGAACAAATACAATCACATAAGTTATCACTGATGTTGTGTTCTCTCGAACAATACAAATCCGACAACCTAGATTTTTAGTTGAGTTTCTAGACTCCCTAGCTTGGTTGAGATAGTCTGCGATCTAACCTGCAACATACGTTAAAATAATGTCAATACAAAAGTATTGGCGAGTATACAGGTTTGATATGTAATAGCATAATTGATTAAAAGTGCTGCGAATTTCTACATACATAAACGGGATACACGATATACATACTCACAAAACCGATACTACTAGCTAAGTCCTCGATGCTCGAATACGCGATGGCAAACTAGACCTCGTCGGGTCAATATTACTATACTAGTCGTGGTGGGACGTCGCGAGTATAAGTCCTAGCACATATGCAACTAGCATCACGTATAACTATGCACGTAAGTCATTCGCAAGTGATAAGAAGTTTAAGCATTTGAGGTGATTTGGATAGAACGTATGTTACACCCAAAAGTGCGATAAGCAAAAAGGGTTCAAGTATACTCACCGTGCGTATTCAGCGGGTACACAACCTGATTGGGTTAATTTAGAGTGCGCCTGATTTAGTATGAACACGGAATAGTAGCGTAAGCGAGGCGCGGTGTAACTAAACGGTGGAAAGTTGAATAATAGGGCCGGTGGTAATCCGATCGGTTGACATGCTATCCGGTCGGTTGGCATGTTGCCCAATCGGCTGACATGTTGTCCGATCGGCTGACATGTTGTCCGATCGGCTGACATGTTGTCCGATCGAATGACATGTTGTCCGATCGGCTGACACGTTGTCCGATCGGCTGACACGTTGTCCGATCGGCTGACATGTTGTCCGATCTGTTGACATGTTGTCCGATTGGATGACATGTTGTCCGATCGGTTGGTTTGGTGTTGATTTGCCGTTCGATCGGACAGCAGTCCGATCGGACGGCAATTCGTTCAAATTTTCTGATTATGTCACACTCAATTGTTTTTGGGAAGGATACCGGTGAATTGTCTGAGATGATGTGTTATCGTGTTAAACCACTGAAATTCCATCGAGTTCGGCCCGTTCTAACGGCCGGGAACCACCCCGTCCCATCAGATCTGACCCCTTTTGACGGTTTTTCCGTGTCTAACCCGGAATCACACATTACTTTGATCAGATACATAATATTCTAGGTGAGATTGTTATAAAAACATGTGGAAATCACTCAGATCTGAGTTGTTCATGGTAAAATGAGGTCATGCTTTGAAGTTCATATGAACCCTTGATGACATCATCTTTGAACACCTCAAATCGGTAGATTTCACGGTTAAAAGTTGATTTTTAAAAGAGAGAAGGGTGTAGAATTGAGTGTAGATCATAGAAGTACAAGGTTTAGATCGAGAACTTACAAGAATCGCGAGAAATCGAGAGATGAAGGAGTTGGAGCGTCTTGTCGAACAGTAGCAGTCACATCAAGTGTTCTTGGTGTGACTGAGGGGTATTTATAGGCAAGGAGGAGGAGAGGATGGTGAGTGGGGGCCGTCCGTTCGGCTGGCCCATCCGATCGGCTGGCCTAGCCGTTTGGCTGGCCCATCCGATCGGCTGGCCTAGCCGTTCGGCTGGCCCATCCGTCCGGATGACTGACCCGTTCGGATGTCCTTCAGCGAGCTGTGCTTAGGTGTTCCGTTTCGATTGTTAAGCGTTGCGATAGTTTTGGGTCACACCTTTTTATCCATATTTTCATATATCTAACATAATTAGTCACATTGAGTCGTATATACATATCCATATATCAAAGTTGCGATACAATAACTTGGTTTTGTTTCGAATATGCGATTGCTTGCGACGCTTCACGGTCATCGAGGAGGGTAGAATAGGTCCTCTTTTAATGTCATCGTGAACATTAATGTTCGATGTTTTTAGTGATGAGTTGCACTGTGACATATCACGGTTATCAAGGAGGGTAGAACTGGTCCTCACTCGACATCTTCGTGGTTGTCAGCAAGTGAAATGTGATGTGATAGTGATGGAATAGGCGATAATATGCGAAAATATTGCGATATAGCGATCTATGCGGTATAGTTACATTATGATCCGAATCTGTGGTGCTAGGCGTAACGAGTGTAGCGAGTAGTAACAACGCACGAAAGTGCGGGTTGTTACAGTCTCCCCTGCTTTAGGAAATTTCGTCCCGAAATTAATCCAACAGGTAGACTTGTGGAAGTTGTCCCGTATAAGTAGCGATACAGCGAGTTAATCGGGTGAGAGTTGACAAGCGTGAGCGTCTCGAGTAAGAGAGAGGTCGACCGCGATAGCGAAAAGGCGACGTAAAGACAAAAGTAGTATTCCACGAATTGGTGTCTCAATAGTACTTCGGGTCTCGAAGAGTTATTAAAGTCGGCGCAAAAGAATTTTTAAGAGGAGCTTCAAAGATTTCTTGTAACGTAAGGTTAAGCTGTGTATGTTAACCAACGTTGTAAGAAGTTTTAGGTTTGAACATGTTTAAAAGAATTCGGACATGAAAACTGGAGTTAAGAAAACTTTCCTATGACCTGGGTTCAAGCTGAACTCGATGTTGAACCAACATCTTAAGAAGGGTTTCGTTTTGATGTTGTAAAAGCTTTAAGGAAAACTGGACTTATGAAACTTCCCTTGGACATGGAGTTAAGCTGATTCGATGTTACCTCCACATTGTGAGGAAATTTCACTGGTCCACCGGTTTTAAATCAAAATTTTATAAAATAAGTTTTAATAGTACAAAAAGGTAGTTAACATCGAGCCCCACTTGGCACTTTCCCACGAAAGTTTGTTAATATGTTTAAAACACTTATATATAGGAAGTACCAGCGGCGTATCCACCATGTTTTGCCCATATTACTTCCGTTTCGTGAGGCAGTGTCATGCGTGCCGATATGACACAGATAGAATTGCGCTCCCTCGGTCCAATCGTTAGGGAGTCGGACCGAGTTGAAGATAGAATCAAATAGGTTAAAAAGGCGAGTTGAATTGCGAACGTAGCTATAACGGCGTGCGAGTAGCCTGGTGACACGAAACATCGAAGTAGCGCGTCTGATAGGCGACGAGCGATATGCGGGAAGCGAATAGTACGATTTCGGTTAGATTTCACGTTAAAACCCACATGGCATGTTTCCACGAGAGTTTGTTAATATGGCGAAACACCACGTTTGACCATATTAGTTTTGTCCCGTGAAGCGATGTCATGCATACTAACACTACACTAATTGCGATGAATACCAAGCGATGAGCGATGATTGATAAGCGATAAGCGACACGCGATAAACGGTAGTGACAACCGTCGAGCGATAAGCGACAATTGTTGCGTTGCAAGCGATGAAGTTATGCGTGATTAATGCGATTCGATTGGACTGATCAACACCACAATTTAACCAACATTAGACCCCCACATGGCCTTTTTCCACGAAAGTCTGCTGATATGGCTAAAACACTTATATATAGGAAGTACCAGCGGCGTATCCACCATGCTTTAACCATATAAGTTTCATCTCGTGAAGCGAGGTCACGTGTGCTAACTTAACACAGACATCACAGATATTGGTAAGCGATAGCGATAGATTTATACACAGCACACGATAAGCGATGGAGATTCACATGATAAGCGATAGAATTTGCGTGATACACATAATAAACGATAGTGATTGCGAGATAGATTTAGGTGATAAAGCGATAGATTCTAACAAAACTGCGATTGAGTTGCGATGTGGACTTACGACCAGTCTTGCGTCGCTGCAATTGCCCTGCGGGGGTAGACTTACCAAAGTCCATCGATGAGGCGATTGCATTGCGTTGGCAAACTTACGAAAAGTCTCGAAGTGATGCGGTTTGGTTGTTACGCCTTGCGATTGAGTGTAGTGTGTTGAAAATAACCACAATAGTATAATAGGTCTAATAACGTTCAACTCCACGTGGCACTTTCCTCACGAAACTTCGGTAGTATGATAAAGCACACCTTGCTTGACCCCTACTACTTACATCCCGTGATTTGGTGTCACACTTTGTCGAGACGCTTATGGCACCTTTAGAATTCACTACAATCTCCGTGCACTGGCCCAAATAATCCCGTGTGCACCCGTGATTAGTCGTCCCTTGCACGTTTACCGCACCTTACTCTAAGAGTGTAGTGAGGGTAAAACACATTATATCGTGATATAGTATATATAGTTCGTGTGTGAATCTAGACTAAGTACAACGACTAGAGAGTGAAAACGAAGGCGAATGTTATCGTTACACATAGTGGCATCATTAAGTAATAGAGTAGGTTCAACACTTAGAACTTAACGTCGAAAATCATATCATTACATCATTATCCTACGCTTGCTGGGTGTTTGTTGCTGAAGGACTTTGCTAGAGCTGCGGTTGCTGTACTCAAATTCGTGGTTTAGCGTGACAGTTTTGGGCGAAGTGACCGTAACAGTTGCAATTGTTGCAATAGCGACAGTTAGCTCCATCCTGGTGGTGAAAGGTACACGTGTAACACTGAGGGTGAATTCCAGTGTAGGCACGTTTTGGAAGTAGTGGAACTGATTGAAGAGGCTCTGGTTGAGGCAATTCAGTGGTTGAAGAGTCCGGGCTTGAAATCTTTCGTTTGCGGCTGGGTTTTGTCGGTGTCTTGCAAAGCGGTGTCGTCGTTGGATGTTTCATCTGAGGACCCGCTTGCAGAATCTTTGGCCGAGTTGCCGGAAGAACCGTCAGCCGCTTCGTTAGAAGAATCGTCGGCAGATTCGTCAGAAGAATCATCGACAGATTCGTCAGAGGAATCGTCTGAAGAATTAATGACGATCGCTTGATAACTTTGCTTGACAGGATTTTTGGAGAAAAACCCTTCTATGAGTCGTTTGTTGTTGATTTCTGCGGCTAAGCGGTAGGCTTCTTCGATGGTAGTAGGTCTTGCAGCTTTGACAAAATCGCCCACACATTCAGGCAAGCCACAAATGTACTTCGCGATGGCTTTTTCTGGAGTGTTGACTTGACTTGGGCAACTTATGCTAAGCTGTTTGAACCTTGCGGTGTAGCCAGCATTGTCACCTTTGACTTGCTTGATTTCCCAAAATTCGTCTTCTAGCTTCTGGACTTCGTGAGGAGGGCAGTACTCTTTCTTCATGAGCTCCTTCAGCTCATTCCAAGTGAGATCATAAGCTGCGGAGATCCCACGTTTGTTACGTTCGGCGGTCCACCAGTCGAGTGCTCGCGATTGAAATACTCCGGTGGCGCAAGTAGTACGGAAACTATCGGGACACCCACTTTGACGAAGGGTAACTTCGATAGAGTCGAACCACTGGTGTAGTTGGGAAACACCTCCTTCACCCGTGAAGACCATCGGGTCACAGGCTTTGAAGTGTTTGTAAAGGAAAGCAGATTGCGGCTCTTCTGTCTTAACGTCTTCCAAACTTCGAGAGTTGATAAGAGAGTGCACTTGTGTGACAATCTGAGGAATGACTTTGACCACTTCCCTGGTCACAAGCGAAGCAATCCTCTTTTCGTCCCTTCGTTTGGCTCGTCTCTTTGTTGCCATTCTCGAAGCAGAGTTGTTGGAAGGCATCTAGACAGAGAGAGACTTGGAGTGAGATTCGATCATAATGATTTTTTTTTGAGTTTGCGATGCGATTGAGCGCGATCAAAACTTGTATCGTGCAATATAAATAGATTTCACATAGGAGCCACATAGGAGACACGACATTCCTAGGTTCTCACACAATGATTTGGTTGTTTTTAGATATAGATAGTTGTAGGTTACACTCATACACATACAGATCGATGTAGAATACGCGAGGACGCGATGAGAGGTAGTGAGCGAGAGCGTAGGCGAGTAATTTAGGCATTAGTTTTGTTGCGAAAATTCGGTCTTCGTTTTAGATTGCGATGGTTGTGCGAGTTGTGCGTTTTGTAAAACAGGGAGCGTAGATTGATAGATTGCAAAATAAACACATAAAGCGTAACCAAGTTTATCGTACATAAAACCGGCGAGTCGTAGTCTTAGTAAAATAATCGGAGTGCCTCGGGTGTTTAGGCGTCGACTACCCAAGGTAACTCAACTATGTCCAACAAGTTCGTGCACGCGCGTTGGCCTAGAAGACTTCATGCTTCCACTGGGATGCAACTCATGGCATTTGTCTTCCTAGTCATCGCGTGGCTTGAGTCTTTCTCATGGTCGAGTCCTTAGTGAGAGCTTTTTGAAAACCATTTTAAATAGTGGAACGGTTCATTAAGGTACGGGTTTCACCCCTGACTTAACAACTTCGTTCGTAATTGTGGTTATGCTCTTCGAATAAATTCGTGAGTTCCACTAGAGTTGGAAGTGGAGACTTTCGTCGAGATGTGGATGTCACTCCAAACTCGATGAAAGGTTCTCGTGCTAGAAAATGCGCTGAGTGAGCAATCCTATCGAGAGTTCTTGGCTTTCACACCTGGTCTCGACTGGATCACTCGGTTGTGATATGCGAGTATTTTCGGAAACGTGTGCGTTGTGTCAGCCTTAGGAAAGGCTAAGTAGTATTTCAGCCTTAGGAAAGGCTTCTTCGTGTGAAGCTGTAGTACGCGGTGCTCACACGAAGTTGTAGCTTTTAGCAATTTCGATCGAAGGTAGCAAGTAGGCCCAATACAAACTCTACCGGGTTCGTACGAGTCGACCTGTTGGTACTTAGACTATAGACTAGGTCATTTCTAAGACATCGACCCGGACTAGGTCGAGTCTTGCCTAATTCCCTATAGTTATGGCTCTGATACCAATCTGTCACACCCCAACCGATGGCGGAATCATCGGGGCGTGGCACTAGGCGAATCAGATTGCTCAGGAGAATCCATAACAACTATTAGCGACAATATTTAATGCGTTCATTATCCCATACTAATGAACAAATACAATCACATAAGTTATCACTGATGTTGTGTTCTCCCTAACAATACAAATCCGACAACCTAGATTTTTAGTTGAGTTTCTAGACTCCCTAGCTTGGTTGAGATAGTCTGCGATCTAACCTGCAACATACGTTAAAATAATGTCAATACAAAAGTATTGGCGAGTATACAGGTTTGATATGTAATAGCATAATTGATTAAAAGTGCTGCGAATTTCTACATACATAAACGGGATACACGACATACATACTCACAAAACCGATACTACCAGCTAAGTCCTCGATGCTCGAATACGCGATGGCAAACTAGACCCCGTCGGGCGCAATAGTACTATACTAGTCGTGGTGGGACGTCGCGAGTATAAGTCCTAGCACATATGCAACTAGCATCACGTATAACTATACACGTAAGTCATTCGTAAGTGATAAGTAGTTTAAGCATTTGAGGTGATTTTGATAGAACGTATGTTACACCCAAAAGTGCGATAAGCAAAAAGGGTTCAAGTATACTCACCGTGCGTATTCAGCGGGTACACAACCTGATTGGGTTAATTTAGAGTGTGCCTGATTTAGTATGAACATGGAATAGTAGCGTAAGCGAGGTGCGGTGTAACTAAACGGTGGAAAGTTGAATAATAGGGCCGGTGGTAATCCGATCGGTTGATATGCTATCCGGTCGGGTGGCATGTTGCCCGATCGGCTGACATGTTGTCCGATCGGCTGACATGTTGTCCGATGTTGTCCGATCGGCTGACATGTTGTCCGATCGGCTGACATGTTGTCCGATCGGCTGACATGTTGTCCGATTGGATGACATGTTGTCCGATCGGTTGGTTTGGAGTTGATTTGCCGTCCGATCGGACGGCAATTCGTTCAAATTTTCTGATTATGTCACACTCAATTGTTTTTGGGAAGGATACCGGTGAATTGTCTGAGATGATGTGTTATCGTGTTAAACCACTGAAATTCCATCGAGTTCGGCCCGTTCTAACGGCCGGGAACCATCCCGTCCCATCAAATCTGACCGCTTTTGACGGTTTTTCCATGTCTAACCCGGAATCACACATTACTTTGAGCAGATATATAATATTCTAGGTGAGATTGTTATAAAAACATGTGGAAATCACTCAGATCTGAGTTGTTCATGGTAAAATGAGGTCATGCTTTGAAGTTCATATGAACCCTTGATGACATCATCTTTGAACACCTCAAATCAGTAGATTTCACGGTTAAAAGTTGATTTTTAAAAGAGAGAAGGGTGTAGAATTGAGTGTAGATCATAGAAGTACAAGGTTTAGATCGAGAACTTACAAGAATCGCGAGAAATCGTTTGGTTATAATTGGTAAATTCACATATATACTTTATCCTAGCAGATACATAATATTCTAGGTGAGATTGTTATAAAAACATGTGAAATTACCAAAATGCCCCTACGGTGCATAGTTTGGTTATAATTGGTAAATTCACATATATACTTTATCCTACTGATATAACTTACCAAAATAAGTATTTTTGCTGATTATATCAGACCTGTAACTCAGGTAAATACTTAAACACTTTTATAACCTTTTAAATGACCAGACTACCCCTACGGGGCCTAGTTTGTGTTTAAATACGTTTCGGGGATAATGAAAGACATCTTACTGATGTCACAACATATTTGAGGCATAATTAACTTAGGAAACTTGTATATGGCTCTCATGAATACCCGTCACGCTTATTACGCGTACGGTTCGGTTTATGTAGCACGTTTACATAAATTAGCCGAAACGGGTCAAACCTTATCGGTTTTATCTCAAAATTCAGAGTGTGTATGAAATACCCATATTATACAAGTCTTCAAACTTGTCGGGTCTAAAACACATTCTATTCCGGTCTTCTCTTAATCATGCGTTTGAACCGTATATTCTCTTAAGACTAACCGGTCTAAGCTTAGGCTAAATTAAAGACCCGTTAGCATTCTAATTGGTTATTTATACCATCATTCCAGACTAGAGCATTCCGGTAAATGGTACCTATGCTTACTTAAGTGATGTAACACCCCGAAAACGGGTTTGGTAATTAAACCCCGTTAATACTAAAGACGAGGAAAATACCGTTAGTGGTAAAATTTAACCCGGTGAATATTAGGACTTAAATAAATAATCCTAATATTTACTAAAAGGTGAATAAAAGCTTTTAAGGAAATAAAAAGGATAAAAGGCCCGAGTTAACGGGACCTAAAATGAACTTAGTCATAAATATTCCCGAACCCGCTAAGTTCACTAGGAATATTAAACCTAGTTAATAAGTGGGAATATTATTGAAAATAATTAGGTTGTGATCTAATTAATAACTAACCAAACACGAGGGACCAAAGCCGGGTAAATTGAAATTGGAATTATAAACTTAAAAAAAAACACAACACACACAAGTGTGTGTGTGCGTGCGTGCGTGGGTAAGGCCAGAAGAAAGCTCCCATGGAGCTTTAGCCCTAACTTCAACAATCAACAAAATTGAAGGTCAAATCTAGCCCGAATCGGATGCATGAACACGTATTAATGATCACCTAGTCGTGGGGATCACAAGGTATGTTGAAATTTATGATTTAGTGATACTTTGAGATTATGATGAACAATCATAATCGAAATTCTTGAATGAATCTTGAATCTATGAGTGTTATTGTGATTATATCTTGGTTTAGAAACAAACCCTAGTAGAAAATTTGATGAATTGTTGTCAAAACTAGGGATTTGGTGATTACCCTATTATGTGCTAAGTGGGTTTATGTTAATATGATGAACACTCATATTAGAATGTAAGATTGATGAATATTGAGGTTATGATATAAGTTCTTGATGTAGTTCATGAACACTAGACTTAGAGGTTTGAATGTGTTGATGTAAATCTTGGTAAAGATAACTAGTTATGAACTAGTTAGTAAATAAGTAATATTATGCACATTAGGTGTTTGTTAAAATGCCCGAATGAATGTTGACATAATGAAATTATGAAAGAAACGCGTAATTGGCTAACTCGACTAACTACGTGTAATACGGAATAATATGGGTTCTAAACGTGATGTTGATTGAACTTATTGTGTGTATAATATGATGGAAGTTAGTTGACTATCGAAAGTCAAATAAACCAACATTGAAGTCGAATAGTAGTTCCGACATAGAGTTCGTAAGATGGAATAGTCGTATGTGATAATGACTAAACTAACCGTCTTACGAATTATGATGATAGTTTGACGCTTGACAAGCTAGGTGGAGGCTTGGAAAGGAAGCGAGTCAAACGAAGCAAATAAGAAGGAAAAGCGTACCCGGATGTAGATTAAGCAGCGTACAAGAACCGAACACAAGAGATAAAAGCTTCCGCACGTTGTTTTTGTCATCATCTTAAACGGCAATTCCGTAGTTATCAAATTGTATTATTTTCAAATTGTAAAAATTTTTAATTCACCCGTATTGTTCAACAGTATTTAAATAAAATTCCATGTTTATTTTCGTATTGTAAACGAAAATCTTTAATTAAATAGACGGGTGTTACAAGTTGGTATCAGAGCCTTGGTTTAAGAGATTCAAGTATGGCGGGAAAGCTATGCTTGGACTTAAACCTTATGCTCTTAATAAAGATTGGTGTTCGGTTCGAGGCTTGATCGCAAATCCGGTAAGTACATGTATGTTAATAGCTTAGCACGCTAAAGTGTTGTAAACAACGCATAGGGCTATCGTGTGATACACGTTACCTCAATTAAAATGATTGATATAGTTGACGAAAATACGCGCGTTGACGCGTATAGTAGAAAAAGCCTTGTATTATAATGCGGGCTATTATTGAAGTTGACATTGCTAACTTTTGTGAATGTTTTAATGGAAGGACACTCGCGTTTGAAGACGACTAGAGTCAAACGAATTGTGGATATGATGATGGAACGGTCCGAAGTATGACGAGAGGAGCATGCTCACCGAGGACTAAATCGCGTAACGACCGCGAACAAGGTTAATGGCAAGGAACGCCCGTCGGGGCAAACATTACCAGGTGCACATTTTAAATAACCGCACAAATAGTAATATGCAACAAATAAGTAGAAATTGAAAGTTGCATATGTAGATTAAAAACTTGGAAAAACCCGAATAGAAAATGTATTCGGGATATTGTTTCCAAGAGAAACAAATAGAGGCGTTACTTACATAGGGCGTGATGTGAAAACTATAAAAAGGTCATGTGTGTCATGTGTTAATCGCTTACTCTGGCCAAGTAAGTAGTGGCATATGATACCATGAACTTCTTATGGCGGACACGTTTACATCCGATGTAGTAAGGGCGGGGTGAATGGGACTAACTTAAAAGTACCCGAATGAATCTAATGAGCAAAATATTTGATAATAATGTAAACGCACAGCCGAGTGACGGAAGCGTATTACATTAGGATGATGAGCCCGAGTGAAGGGACAAAGATTAATGTAAAAGGATTAAGGTATGCAATTGGGAGGGGTGTACTTACACTCGAACCCGGAGAATGCAAATATGACTCTTAACGGGCCGATTTTGTAAAACATCAAATTTGAGAATAAAGTAGGAATATAAAAGCGAAACGAAGTCATAATGCATACTGTAAGGGTTGCAATAATAACGACTTCGGTAAAACACCCGGTTGATGGGTAAGGAATTAAACGCATGCGTAGACTGAGAAACAGGAACGCGAAATAGAAAGTCAAAAGACTCGGAATATGAGTCATGACTAAAAGATGACAAGAATTTTCGCGAACATAAATTTTGATAAAAAAAAAAATTTAATTAAAAATTAAATTACGTTCGACTAGTTAAAAGTCGAACGGGTTGAACAAAGAATGAAATTTGACGTTCACCAGTGATGAAATTTCACACGAACAAGTCAAACGAATTAAATAAATGATGACGCTTGCTAATGTAAGTAGGCGCGGACTGAATAAGTAAAAGTGTGAGATGTTAACTAACCTATGTAAAGGGTTATGGGCGTTAAGAACGTTAAGATAAAAGAACTCGGGTAGTGGGTTGTATAGAAGTATAAGTATGAACCGGGAGACGGTAAGCGTAGAACAAACTGACGCGTGAATAACGTCAGAAGTCATAAAGTCGGAGGATTAGTCCGGAAGTAAACAAATGAAGCCTTAGACTACGGTCAAGGTCAATTGAAGTTCAAGAGCGAAAATAAACGATTCCAAACATAATAAGAGATGCCTTGAAGCTATATATGTATATATACATTTGAATATAGACAAGAATAAAAGATGATCTACGGGATCATCATAACCTACGGGATTAAATACAGTGTTAAGGTCTACGGGACCAAAAAGACCCTCGGGTCATAAAGAGAAGAAAATGAGTTGTTAATGTCTCACCTTAAAAAGGTGAAAAATTTAAAGGAATAGCATATGATGCTAAGTGAAAGAACCTACGGGTCAATAGTGTAAAGCAAGGGAACTAGTTATGATTCCCCGCGTAAAATGAGAACGGAAAAGAATAAATTATGGGTTGTCAATTTCCTTAATATGAGTAATTGACATAGTTAAAAGGAAAAACGTTAAACTAAAATTCAGTTTTAGTAAGAAACAACGTTTTAACAAATATGAATACTATAAGACGAATTTGGAAATAACAAATATCAAAGAGTATGGGTCTTAACATCGATAGGTGCAAGACGATATATTCGAAAAAGTGGTATTTTCGAAAATGAAAGGTTGATATAAATTAAACATGACGTGACACGATCACGGTCAAGAAATGCAATGTGAAGTGGAATCACATTATCACCAAGCGAGCGGTAAAAAGCAACTGGACTAATAAGTCTAGTTAGTGAGACCGGTTAAGGTCATTTAAGTAAGTTGGTTGCTTGTAAGCGGTGGATTCGGTATAACTGAACCGAATAAATGAATTTGAAAACAAAAGAAATTGTTGCTAAAGGTGAAAGATTTCACTAAAGACCTTTAAACGGGTTAAAGTAACGGATTCATAAGGAAATTCGATAGTATATGAAAGCGATGGATATCGCTAAGTTAACTAAACTAGTGGAAATAACGAGATTACGTTATTTCGAAGTTACACTATGTCGTATGAGATATGTAGACAATTAGTAACCAAAAATATGTTACCGTACTTTTCGGGTAATACTAACGATTGGTTAAAAAAAAAAAGTATAAGTAATGTTTAAAAGATTTCTCGGCTCAAATACATTGAGTTTAAACTCAATGAATGATGTAAGAAAAGGTTTCGAGGACGAAACCTCTTTAAGGGGGGTAGACTTGTAACACCCCGAAAACGGGTTTGGTAATTAAACCCCGTTAATACTAAAGACGGGGAAAATACCGTTAGTGGTAAAATTTAACCCGGTGAATATTAGGACTTAAATAAATAATCCTAATATTTACTAAAAGGTGAATAAAAGCTTTTAAGGAAATAAAAAGGATAAAAGGCCCGAGTTAACGGGACCTAAAATGAACTTAGTCATAAATATTCCCGAACCCGCTAAGTTCACTAGGAATATTAAACCTAGTTAATAAGTGGGAATATTATTGAAAATAATTAGGTTGTGATCTAATTAATAACTAACCAAACACGAGGGACCAAAGCCGGGTAAATTGAAATTGGAATTATAAACTTAAAAAAAAAACACAACACACACAAGTGTGTATGCGTGCGTGGGTAAGGCCAGAAGAAAGCTCCCATGGAGCTTTAGCCCTAACTTCAACAATCAACAAAATTGAAGGTCAAATCTAGCCCGAATCGGATGCATGAACACGTATTAATGATCACCTAGTCGTGGGGATCACAAGGTATGTTGAAATTTATGATTTAGTGATACTTTGAGATTATGATGAACAATCATAATCGAAATTCTTGAATGAATCTTGAATCTATGAGTGTTATTGTGATTATATCTTGATTTAGAAACAAACCCTAGTAGAAAATTTGATGAATTGTTGTCAAAACTAGGGATTTGGTGATTACCCTATTATGTGCTAAGTGGGTTTATGTTAATATGATGAACACTCATATTAGAATGTAAGATTGATGAATATTGAGGTTATGATATAAGTTCTTGATGTAGTTCATGAACACTAGACTTAGAGGTTTGAATGTGTTGATGTAAATCTTGGTAAAGATAACTAGTTATGAACTAGTTAGTAAATAAGTAATATTATGCACATTAGGTGTTTGTTAAAATGCCCGAATGAATGTTGACATAATGAAATTATGAAAGAAACGCGTAATTGGCTAACTCGACTAACTACGTGTAATACGGAATAATATGGGTTCTAAACGTGATGTTGATTGAACTTATTGTGTGTATAATATGATGGAAGTTAGTTGACTATCGAAAGTCAAATAAACCAACATTGAAGTCGAATAGTAGTTCCGACATAGAGTTCGTAAGATGGAATAGTTGTATGTGATAATGACTAAACTAACCGTCTTACGAATTATGATGATAGTTTGACGCTTGACAAGCTAGGTGGAGGCTTGGAAAGGAAGCGAGTCAAACGAAGCAAATAAGAAGGAAAAAACGTACTTCGGATGCGAGGTAAGTAAAACTTACACCTACTTGTAGTATACGTGTTTATTTTATAGGCGATAAATACGACAAAGGATTTGGTTCGAATTATGGGTTCCGACACGAAACGAATTGGGTCGGAACGAATAGAAACGTTTTAAACCATGATTAATGGTAAAAAAAAAAAAAAGGCAAAATGATAAACTATTCATGAACTGGTTAAGAGTTTAAGAGTTTTTCTTAAGGTTACCTTATAGCGTAACTAGCAATGGGAAATTGGGTAAAATGGAAATTTAGTCAAGTATCGACTAAAGTAAATTAGAGTTAAAAAGGGGCACCCGTGGCGTAAGCCGAATGGGTAAAAACATAAGAAAGGAGTTTAAGAGAAAAAAAGGGGTCTAGTAGCAAAAATCCGAAATGGGTCGGATGAACAAATTGGCAATTAATAACCATGTTTTGCTACTTATAAAAATGCTTGGTCTTATAGGCCAAACGGGTCAAATGGTGTGATAACACCATTTGACAATATCGATTAATATGGTTGTCAAGTCTTGTGTTAACAGGAGCGATTAGCAATTTGGTTAATTGCGTCCATAGAATATGTGATAATAAAAGCGAGGTATAAATCGGGTCTATTTGTTGACCCGAGCCAGGTACGCATCAATGAGATTACATTTTAAATGTGCGATTTGATCATAATTGTAGTGAAAGTCCTTCATCGTAAATGAAGGACTAATGTTGATAAACATACCTTGATGGGTAAATCAGGCAAACGGCTCCTATGGGTGGTTTGGGAATCACGTATTGTAATCATGTAATCCTTAGATAAGCATCAAGGTGATAGGCATGAACCTTTGTGGGTCAATTGCCTAGAAATAGGTCTTTTTCGTAATATGACAAACCGAGAAGTAAAACGCGACATAAATAGTTTACTATATCAAATCCACCACAAATATAATTGTGGTGGAAGACCATTTGAGAACTAATGTGAAAAGATGGTGCTAAAAATGAATGAGCGAGAATTCATGCCAAAAAGGACATAAATACCCTTAACGGGTCAAAATAAACATTTGAGTAAAAACGGGTTCAAGAATGTATGTAAACCGGAATTTTGAACCTCTTATGATATACAACAATGAATTTATGGATTTATGAGAAATCGGAGTCAAATAAATATGACTGTTTGACAAATACAAGAATGGGTCAAAATTTGGGTAAAAGGGTAATAAGCCGAAGACTTAAAAGTCTGAAATTTTGTTAATCCGAAGGTGGGATTTTAACTCCATTAGATGGAGAATTAAATTACAGACGCGTAGGAAAAAGAATCGGGTAAAACGGATGTGTAGTTTGAAAGTTATGCACATTTTCGTAAAAACTTAGATTGCTGAAAAATGCAGGTTGCAGATCTGAACCTGCTGGAAAAGTGTATCCCCCGCGCCACGCGACGGAGGGAGTGAAACATGTCGCGACACGCGACGGATGGTCGCGGCCCGCGTAAAAACTCTCGCGCCCCGCGAGAAAGCCAGAAGCTGGTAAATTGTTTAATTTTATTCGTTTGACCCATATTTCTTGTTTAAACTTGCTAATTAACTATCAAAACTAACTTTTAGGTTGGTTTTGATGATAGGTGAATGTCAAGCGTACCCGGATGTAGATCAAGCAGCGTACAAGAACCTAACACAAGAGATAAAAGCTTCCGCACGTTGTTTTTGTCGTCATCTTAAACGGCAATTCCGTAGTTATCAAATTGTATTATTTTCAAATTGTAAAAAGTTTTAATTCACCCGTATTGTTCAACAGTATTTAAATAAAATTCCATGTTTATTTTCGTATTGTAAACGAAAATCTTTAATTAAATAGACGGGTGTTACAAGTGAATACGGCTGAGTTATTAGATTCTTGCTATTTAAGACAGGAGCTAGCTCAGGTAAATACTCTTAACTTATTTTCCCTATACGGGCTTGGAATACGGTATTATAATACCGCTTGGTCGGGTATTGAATATTTAATCTTATTATGGTTAAATTATTGAGGTAACCCGGTTTAATCTGTATTGTTTGAAATAAAGACCTTTAGGGGTTAATGACCATGTCCCGGATATCCTTGACATCATTGTATTATAAAATGGCCACGTCTTAAGCACGGGGTGTAGGCATACACCTGACAGTTGCTTAAGTAATAACGGTATCTCACTCTCTTGTGGGCCTATACTTGTGGCGTGTCTGTTAATCTGACTCGGTTTCTACATCGGGCCCTGAACGTACAACGAACATGTAAATCTGTATACAAGGTTATAAATATAATTGTTCCAAGTATAAAAGATTAATTTTGCCTCTGAGCATTTTAATCAAATTATAAAAGATATTTTGTGCCACGTGCATTCAAATCAATTTTCTTAAACTCTTTTCAAATGAGTCGGTTGAGTGTATTTACCAGTGAAAACTGACGTATTTTCCAAAAAGGTTAAGTGACAGGTACTGAACGTAATTGGCTGGAAGCTCAGGGCGCTACTAAGGAATCTTGCAAGTTCTAGGCGTCTAAAGTCTGTTGAAAAAATGATATGTTTAAGATCCGCCTGTGGATCCTTTACTTTCCGTTGTAATACTGGATATTACTTTAAATTCGGATTGTAATATATATTTATCTTTTGCTTCCGCTGTGCATTTATATATTGTGTTGTTTGACTATTATGTTGCCAACTACGTCACGATACTCCCCTACCGGGCCCACCGGTGACACGTGGAAAGTCGGGGTGTGACAGGAATCATCGGAGTGGGACTTGTTCAAGATTGCAAGAGACTTCATAACGCTATATGTGACAATATTTAATTCAACCGTTTTCATTTCATAGATAAATTGTCAAAACATTACAAGAAATTCAAATAACAACATTGTTCAACATAACATTAACAAAATTGATACAACACTTTAAACCTAAGCGTCTAAGTGAGTATCTAGGCATCTTTGCTATCCATTTTCATAGCATCATCAATCATCAACCTGTAACATATTTAAAATACAATTTAATGCAAAAGCAAAGGTGAGTATACAAGTTTAAGAATAAGTATAAGTATAAAAGTTTAAAACGAATCCACATGGCAACTTAGTTTATACAAGATCAACCTAACATGGCATGCAATATTTCTAGCCAATCCTCTGTTTACGCAACAATGATATAATTCAACATGACCACAAGTCTACGGGCGGTGCGTTACTCTTATAGCGCTATACATGTCAAATGGAGGCTCGTGAAAGCTAATGACTAAAACATGTCACATAAGTATGGTTCACGTAAGCATCAAGTATCATAACATAGTATTCATGTATAAGGATTGTCTTCGTGCATTGCATAAAGAATAAGTTCATGTGTAGTTTAATAGTTTAACATGTTACACCCCAAAAGTGGTAAACATAAAAAGGGGTTGCGAGTATACTCACTGAATTGCTAAGTCTTCCGATTATCCAAGCGTTGACGAGTGTACGGGATTGAGAGGACGAAACATCGAGGTCACCCAAGTCTCGCGAGTAACCCGTGTTGACAAATTGATTTGATCGAACAGAAAGCCGCTGTTGACCATGTTTGACCGCAACGAAACTGACCCGGACTGAACGTGAGCCGAGACTGAACCGAGACGAGACCCGATACTGAAACAACACTCAAACTTGCTAAAGCAAACCAACTAAGCATGTAATCTAATCCGCATCTCCACTGACCCGAAGCCACTGTTGACCCGAAACGAGCACCCGAGCCAATCCAAAACCCACTTGAAGTACTCGAACCAGAACCAAATCAGGCTCAAACCCCGAATCATGACCCGAAACAGGAACCACGTATCCGCACTCGAACCTGAAATGTTGTTTGAATCTAAATCGACCCGCCACCCGTCGTTCCGATCTACCACCGCCGCCGTTTAAGCTACCTCGCCATCGTCACCGCCGCCGCAGCGGCGGCGCCGCTCTCTTGAATCGTCGGAGCTTCGCTCTTTAGTCGTCGGAGTGACAGGTGTGCAGGGGTGTTTCGTCGGAGAAACTCGAGGGGAGCAGGGGTGTTTGGCTTGCGTTTGTCATGTGAAGATGAATGTATTTCAGTGGTTGTTTGTTGAGTGAAAACGAGAGGGAGATGAGAGTGTGAAGATGAAGATGTTGGTATACATTTTGTTCAACAATGGTTCTTGTGTGAGTGTTTTAAGTTGCAGACACAGAGAAACAGGGAAAGACATCGTGTGCGGCTGGTCTTTAAAGTGAAAAAAAATAGGGTTTTCAACTTTAAAATAGGTAGGGTTGGGTTTCATGTTTGGTTTAAGTGAGACTATAAAAGAATTATATGCTCGGTCTTGTTTGATGTGAAGCTGCAGCTCAGTTGGTCAATGCGCGTGTTTGTGAGGGTGTTGACCCGGGTTCGATTCCCGCGGTCAGCATCTTTTTATGATTTAATTCCTTTTTTTCTTTTAAAGGCCTAGAACTTCAATGAAATTACACAAACAGTCCCTGTAGTTAAAGTTTGAGTTATCTACTCTAACAACCCTACACTTTAATCAACTCAAGTTATGTTATTTTAAAAAGGAACTAACTTTAAAGCTCAAACTAACTAGGTTAGTTTGTACTTACTAACTTTAAAATTTAACGAGACTAAATAAACTTTTTAAAATGTATTATTTAATTTAATTTATTAAATAAAATAGGATAGGTAGATAACCATATTTGTAACAAATTAAATTAAAGTTAAAGATTTTTCGACGATTAATTAATTGAATTAACGAAACGACGAATACTAGAATACAAAGTTTCCAAAAATAGGAATATGAACAATGGTTTCTACGTATGGAAAGTTATGGAAACGCGGAGCGTTACAATACTTGAACAATTTATGATTTTGAGTACATGTTCATACTTGCCATGAAATGGGTTTTGTATGATATGATGAAATTGATGTTATATTCATGATAATAGATGCTTGAAATCATCATGTGTGTATGAATGATTAAAGTTTTTGGCTAAGTTTTATGTTTGGGTAAAGTTCATACATATGATGCCATCAGTTGTTTCATGGTGATGAAACAATCCCAAGTTCTTGTATAATGATTGATAGATTAGCATACAATGATTGAAAACTATGTTAACTTGATGTTAACAATTACATGAACTTGGTTGAGGAATGTAGTTGAAATGGTGGCCTAAAAATAACGCCTACCGGGTATTCGATAAAATGCCTAAATGAGTTTGTTGAACTTATTTGTGCATTTGCATATGTTAATAGGCAGTTGACTTTGAAAAGTCAAACTGACCTATAATAGGATCAAATGTTAATTTTGATATAAAGTCCGTAAGGAGGGATAGTCGTGATAAATGATGACTAGTCGTGATAAATGATGACTAATCTAACCATCTTGTGAATGATAAATGGTAGTTTGACGCTTGACAAGCTAGGTGGAAGCTTGGGAAGAAGCGGGTCAAACGGATCAAATACGCGGGAAAAGCATAATCGGATGCAAGGTAAGTAAAGCTTACATCTTTTAAATAGAACATCTACTTATGTATTTGATTAAGAGCAAGGTGACCTAGTATTTGAAACGAGTCTCTGAAATAAGATGTTCCGACGCGAATTGATACGGGTCAGAACAAGTAAAAATGGTAGGAAACCATATTTGACTGTGAAAAGGGTAAAATGGTAATTTGGTCATGTGTTGACGAATAAACAATGAGTTTTGAAAGGTTACCTTATGGTGTAAGCCATAATGGGTAAAAAGGGTAAAATGGTAATTTAGTCACATGTTGACGAATAAATGATGAGTTTTGAAAAGACACCCTATGGCATAAGCCATAATGGGTCAAACGAACAAAGAAACGATTTTTGAGAAATATGACCATACGGCGTAAACCATAATGGGCCAAAATGGGTGAGATGGTACATAAATACCTTCTCACAATATATATTGTTTGGTCATCCTAACGCAAAAAGGATAAGTCAAGAGGTGGGTAAAATGGTCATTTAGGCCAAACGGATCAAATGGTGATGTTAACACCATTTGACAACAATGACTAATGATTTCTTGTCGAGTTTCATGCTCACAGGGAAGAATAGCTTAAGGGATTTCATTGCTATTAATTAGCAACTAATAATGCAAGGTATTAAAAACAGGTCAATGCTTTGACCCGAGCCAGGTATGTGTAATGGGTCAAACTCTCAATGAGGACTTAGGGCCCGAGGAGAGTTAATTGAGTCATGGGTGAACATTGGACTACCTAAAGTGAGGTATATCTAGTGATTTGAATTTGAGATATTACATTCTTTGGAACATAATGAATTTAAAATGGAACACGGGTTAAAAGTGCACACTTGGTCAAAACAAGCTTTTAAATGTCCCTCGTAGTTAAAAGGACTAAAATTGACTAAAACGTCCCCGAATGATCAACCGGGCAAACGACCCTTAAGGGGGTAGATTAAAAATGAATTTTATGTTTAGGTAGACTCTTTCGGTGGTATAAACGTGAAAGGTATAAGCCTTTTTGGCTTAATGCCTCCTAATGGGTCATTTTCGTAAATTGTTGAATTGGATGGCAGAACCGGTATATAATGATTATATTATAATAATCCACCACAATTATAGTTGTGGTGGAAGATAAATGAAAGTTTTAGTGGGGGTGTAGGAGGTATGTAAAGAATAAGCGAGAATTAAGCTTAGTGCTCAAATCTTAAAACGGGTCAATTAATTATATGCGCGAATCAGCTAACGAATGCGTAATTCATAAAAAGTTAAGAATCCGGGTTAATAAATTTGAGTAAATTGCATAGATAAATGTTTTACGTTTAACTAAAACAAGTTTCAAGCAAAACAGATGAGTAACTAAGAAGTTACGGAGTTTTACATAAAAAGGACAAAATTGGAAAAGCTGTAGAAATATTGAGCCGTAACCTACGGCTGCCAGCCGTAGGCTACGACACGAAGCTGCTGAATTGTTTTGTGATGTTGGCCATAACCTACGGCTGCTCAGCCGTAGCTTACGGTTGGCTAGATGGTAAAAATTGTTGTTCGTTGTTTTTGGCAATTGGGTTCATTTAAATACATATAAACTCTATATTACTAACGTAATTGAGGATTTGTGAAATATAGGTAATGATTTTGAAGTCACGGATGGCGATCAAGCATAGTGAAGAACCGAACACAGTCAAAGATCAAGCTTCAGCATTTTGTTTAGTCGTTTTTGAAATTAAACAACGATAACATGTTGAAATGTTCTAATACTAATGAAGTTTTATGAGGCTCGAAATTACGAATGAATATGTATTTGCATCATTATTAATATAAATTCAAATTTCTTTATTAAATCTATGTTTATTAAGTATGAGTCTTACAATTACAAGCTATGGAAAAGGATGATCACAACGATACATGGTCAAGGTAACGCTTGGGTCGTTGTTCCTTTTAAATCCGAAATTCACAGGAGTATGGAAAACCATTGAGGTTACAGTTTCTAAGTTGGAGCTTGCCGGTACAACCATTTGATACATGACTAAAGGTAAGATGGGTGATGGAGCTGACATAAACATTTGGACAGATAATGGGCTGGATAAGAAACTTCCCAATATGTGTTCTCTAACCTGTTTAGGCTTGAGGCTGATAAGATATGCAAGGTCAAGGACAAGGTCAGATGGAGAGATAACATATAAGACCCATTCTTAAATAATTAAAGTTCCATAAAATTTTGCACATATATATATATATATATATATAGGCGCACATCATTGCAAAATCTGGGTTTCATAAAACTTATAGTGTATCAAGCATTTATCATGCTAACATAGTTAGTTTCGATAATGAAAAGGACAAAAAGTGGAAGCATGACGTTTAGTTGTGTTCAGTTCTTCTTTAAAATTAATCTTTATCTTCATCTGTTGCTTCCTAGTAATCACCTAGATATCAAATATCTTCTCAAACATTAGTTACATAATACTTAAAACGTAGCTTGATAACCCAAGAATGCCAAAACAAGAAAATAATTTTTTTTTTGTGAGAAGGCCGTCGTAAGTTACGACAAGTGTATCGTAGCCTACGACAGTCAACTGTAGGTTACGGCTCGGCGCTACTGTTTCTTCTTTTCCAGTTTTGGCCCTTTATAGTAACAAGTCCGTAACTTTTTGGTTTCTTGTCCATTTTACACAAAACTCATTTCTAATTGATTGTAAAACCTTTGCCCACATATTTTACTTTTAAACCCATAACCCGGATTCATAACTTTATGTTTTACGCCATCGAGTCACATTTTGCATTGTTTGATTATTTGACCCGTTATTAAACTTAAGCACACGAGCTTATGAAATTCAGCTCTTTTCGCAAATAAATCCTTTTACAGCTTTGCCCCATTACCCAGTGTATTAACCTTGCGTTTCACGATTCCGTTGCCCGGCTTGCGTTTATGCTTTTTCTACCTGTTCAACCTTTTAATTTCAAGAATTCACAATAATCCGATTATGACCCATTACTCGGGTTCACCGTTTATAACCTGCATTCCCGTTACCCAGTTTACGCTTTCGACTCGTTTGGTTGTTCGTGCGAAATCCATCACTTATGAACAAACCAAACATACCATCATTCGCTATTTTGACCCGTTTGGTTGTTCGTGTGAAATCCATCACTTATGAACTAACCAAACATATCAATATTCGCTATTTTGACCTGTTTGGTTGTTCGTGTGAAATCCATCACTTATGAACTAACCAAACATGTCGTTATTCGTATTTATCCATTCGGTTCATTCGTGTGAAATCCATCACTTATGAATGAACCAAATTTCACAAGTAATACTTCATTGTTCAATATATATCAATACAAAACTATTAACAAAATCCTACAAAGCATAAAGCCACATACCTTATAGCTTTTCCTTCAACCGTGTGTTTGTTCCGGCTTGGCTACCCGATGCTTCACCCAAATTGCCTATAGAGTTCAACCCAAATTATCGTTTAGAACTCATAGCACATTCTATGACATGTAAACTTGTCAATTATCATTCACAAATTTCTTATTGTAATTCTTCTACCCTTTTTGACAAATAAATCTTCTTTTAGGCATATTGTCAAACACCTTATGGGCATGCATTTATATACTACTTAAATGGGTTTTACTAATCAACATTAAGCCATGTATTTACATCTTATGAATTCAACATATTCAAAATGCTCAATTAGTACCTAGGATTCAATAGAGTTTCTATCAAACATGTAAGTTTACTACCATAATCCATGTATTTCATAATTTCATCAAAACCCACCTACATAATCATGATTAATTGCCCAAACACTTAAATTATAGTATTAGCTTCACAATTTTCGTCAAGGGTTTGTTTTTTAAACATGAATACACTTCAAGTTTCATTCTAACAACCACAATTCATACTTGAATTGCAATTGCTAGTGTTTATCAAAAACCTTTACTTCACTATTATCAAATTTTCAACATACCTTATGATCCTAGCTTAGATGATCAGTTTTTTCGGTTCATACACTAACTTTATACCCGATTTCCCTTTTGATTTAAAGAAATTGATATTTTAGGTTGTGGGGAGCTTTCCCCTTTTCTCTCTCTGGTTCTGGTCGACCAAAAAACACACACACACCAGTCTGTGTTTTTGGTGTTGTTTACATCTTTAACATATTAGTTTCAAAATTGACAACTATGGTCCCCCAAGGTTAGTTCTTGCCCAAATTACATTACAACTTGATGTTTTTAAATAACCTAGTTCTTGTTACTAACTAGGTTATTTTTCTGTAGCTATTATGTAATAATACTAACATACGTATATATATATATAGGATTAGGTTCAAACGTGAACAAAATCCCAAGAGTGAACTACGTGAACTGATTTGGACCATTGATTATTATGATCTTGATATTTTGAATGGGTGGCATGATTGTAATTATTAGGTTAGTTTTTATTGTTTTATTAAAATCAAAAGGGTATAAGTGTAATTAGATTTATAAGTGTAATTAGATTAATTGGTTATTTAAAATCCAGAAACTAAATTGTTTCCATATTTTCCGATTGTATTAAATCCCGTAATTATCTATTGTTTTGTTTATCAATCTTTTGATTTCCCTTTAAAAACAAAAACTCAGATCCTCTTTCTCTCTAACCTTCATTGGTGACGACAAATAAACCACGAACCCCTCCCTTCCTCTTTGTCTCGATTCCTACACACTAGTGAACCTGGAAACCTTTTTCCCTTTTTGCCTCGTCATATGCACCTCAACGATAGGAAGATATCAAGATGAGAAGAGAGCTGGCGGCGGCGGTGGAACCACGACAGCTGGGATAAAGAGAGAACCACCACCACAGCCGGCGGCGCTGTGGTGGGTGGTGTCGGAGAACTTGGATTCAGGAAAGAGAAAGAAAACGACGATGAGAGAGAGAGAGTAACGGAGAAAGAGATAGAGAGAGAGAGAGCCGCAACGGCGGCCGCTTTGGCGCCGGCGACAGGAACTGTGATGGCAGGAGTTCGAGCAGCCGGTATGTAGCTTTGTGTTTCTTACATTTTGAGGCTTTGATGTTAACTGTTTGGTGTATATGAGAATTGAAAGTATGTGTTAGTATATAGGGTGTTTGTTTTGAATTCTGTGAAGTTTGTAAATTGTGCAAAGAAAGTGCATACTCATTGACTGATGAAGTACATGTTTCTTTTAAATAACTAATGCCTATGATGATGATGAGATTATCTTTTCTATATTATTTAACTGTTAAGTTTTGATGAAATTGGTGGTGGAAATTAACTGATAACTATGGTCGAATGCTTTGTTGAATTACTGATTGGTGTATAGGGTGATGGCACGCATAAGACATATGCTTGCTGTATATTTGTTTGGTTAAAAATATGTTTCGTTAATCGTTATCAATAATGGGTTAGGGTTTAGTTTCTTTTTTATACCATTGTACACATGTGTATTCTGATTATTGGTATTGTTTTTTTGGGGAAAATGTGATGAAGATTATACACTTGGGTTGTACACATATTTACAAGGGTGTTTTATGTTTATTATGCTCTGTTTGAGGGGGGGGGGGGGTACACATGTGTATTCCGATTATTTGTATTGTTTTTTTGGGGAAAATGTGATGAACATTGTACACTGGGTTGTACACATATGTACAGTGTGTTTTTTGTATGTTATATTCTGTTTTGAGGCGGGTGTACACATGTGTATTCCGATTTTGCTCTGTTTTTAATGCGATGTACACATGTGTATAGCGTCTGTTGTTGTGATATCTCAGATTTTTTTTGTGTATTGAATGTGTAAAGTTGTTGATGTACACTTGTGAATTATGCAAAGTATTAGCTGCTGAGTTTTTTGTTCAATTTTTTGATTTTGCTCTGTTTTAATGCGAAGTTCACATATGTATTCTGATTTTTCTCTGTTTTTAATGTGATGTACGCATGTGTATAGCGTCTGTTTTTGTGATATCTCAGAATTTTTTGTGTATTGAATGTGTAAAGTTGTTAATGTACACTTGTGAATTATGCAAAGTATTAGTTGCTGAGTTTTTTTGTTCTATTATAGGAGATGTCGTTAACGAGAAAAGTAGAGATGGAAGGTCGATAAGGATGATTCACGTATGAGGTCGATAAGGATGATTCACATATGTTTGTTTGCTTGGTCGATAAGGATGATTCAGCATACAAAGTGGCGAATAGTTGTAAAAGATTATGTTTTTTGTTTTTTAGATTATGTTGGGTTTATTGTTTTTACGAAACTGGAACTTGTAATTATATGTTTTTTTGTTTGGTTTGGAAAACATTATGGAACTTGTAACTTGTTAAATATAAAATTGGTTTACAGGTATTGTTTCTATGTATGTATTATGTAGCTAATTACACATATGTACGATGCTGAGTACACATGTGTACTGTTCTATTTATATCCAAGTACACATGTGTATACCGTTGAAATATGAAGGTTACGTGGATCTTAAAAATCAAAATTTGAATTCTGGTGATGAAATCTGAAATAAAAATTAAAATCTGGTGATTTGTTGTTTGTTTTGATAATTATTTTATTAATAAATAAAACATAATGTGGATAATGAATTTAAAATAGGAAAGAGGTAACTTAATTCAATTATTAAAATAATGATTTAAATCTAATTTTTTATATAATTACAATCCTACCCTTAACAACTAAAAAGGAAATCAAGGGTCCAGATCTGTTCACGCAGTTCACTCTTGAGAGGTTGTTCACGCTGGAACCCTACCCTATATATATATATATATATATATATATACATATTTATAAAATTTGATAGTTTTGGGGTATTACATAATATAATATAATATAATATAATATAATATAATATAATATAATATAGTGGAATTGGAGTTGGAGTTGGATTTGGATTAGGAATCCATCTTCGAACATTGAGATGATGGGATGGGAAAGATGATTTGGTCTTATTTCCACGGCTGGGTGGCACAATAGAAAGAACAAGTGCATCTGGGAGGAAGAGGGAGAGGGGATGTTCTCTATCATGTCTATTAAAAAGCTAATGCTTTTCAATATGGACGTGAGCAATATGTTTGTGATGGAATGGTGCAAGTGGGTGCCGGCGAAATGTAATATTTTTTCTTTGGAAAGCCAATATGGATAGATTTTCTACCTGTGAGGCGCTGAGGAGGAGGAGTATTTAGGTTGGGTCGGATAAATTTGTATTGTGTGACTCAACTCTTGTGTGGAGTCTGTTGATCATATATTTATAGAGTGTGTCTCTAGGTGATTTGGCAAAGTGGGAGCTCTTGGTGTAAAACTTCCCCACTATTCGCCTTCATTGTTCGTGATTTGATGAATATGCACATCATTATAGGTTTGGACGGCGGTCAAAAATACACCTTCCATGGGATTGTGGCTGTCACTTGTTGGAGGATATGGAAAGCGAGAAACAACAAGCTATTTTTAGGGATAGAAGCGAAGATTCAAGACATTATAGAAAATGTTAAATCTATCGGTTTCCTTTGGTTTAAATGTAGAACTAAGTTCAAGTCGATAGATTGGCGTAGTTGATGTAACTTTGTTATTATGTAGTTTGTTTTCTGTGACCCGTCGTTTTAGTTTGGGTTGGAGTTGTCGTTTGGCAATTAAGTTAACCTTAAAAAAAAAATAGAGACATATAATTACCTAAGCTTACTTTAAAGATAAGTTTTTTTTTTTTTGAATGGCAATGCTTACACCCTTTAAATTACACCAAATAAATCCTAAACTACTCCTTGCTTGGAATTGAACCCAAGACCTTCATTCTAAGAGGAATAAGCCTCTACCAAGTGGGCTATTTTTAATATTAAGGTCTCTAAAACTAGTAGGTGCAAATGTGTAAATTAAAAATGTAAATTTATAAGTTTATACTGTCTACCCATTTTATGATGTATTAATATATACTAGTGGGAGACCCGCGCGTTACGGCGGAGTCGATAATACCGGGCATGAATATATCACCAAGTCGAGATGGTGAAGGTTAAAAGGGTTGTGGGAGTTTTATGTTAGTTCATCAATTCTCTCGTGATATATTGTATAACACTTTTATTAGTTTTCTTATTATGTAATATTTTACAGAAGTTTATTATTTTGCAAAAGTTTGAAAATATTATAGATAGAACAAAGAGGCCAAAGAACCCACCAAAACGAACGCTCAAATACAATGTCAAGGTAAGAAGTTGATAAATGAATATAAGCAAAAGAAAATTTGGTCAAGTATCGATGAGCTCTTATTATATCATGATCAAGTTTTTATTATAATTCTATTTGTTTATAGCTAACTAATTCCACCAATAATTCTGTTGTAGTTAGGTACACATAAGAAACCATAGATTCAGGAAAAGATAATCCGTTAAAAGTAAATACATGTTGACTTTTAAAGTCAAACTCACAACTTTGTTATATGCAAATCTGTGAAAATATATAGTAACCACGTATAGAAAGACTTAAAAAACCAAAACGCCTTTCATGAGCATATTACCGTTGAAGAAGATGATGAGCCAGCCGACTGTTTCTCTTCCCGGTAAGGAGATTGGCGCTGCCATTAACTTGCCGCCCTAACCTATACGACACCCAACACTGTTTCTCTTTGAAGTTTGTCGCTGCCAGTAACAAGCCTAATACATATAATATAATTTTTTTTTTAAAAACATGGAGGCCCTATAGTTTTGGTGGCCCAAGGCCCAAGCCTCATTTAACTTGGGCTTGGGCTGGCCCTGGTACGAAACTACTAACCATATGAAGCGAGCGTTAAATAGAGGTGACAAGATGGGCGCGTAGGTGTATTAGGTAAGCGGTGTAATCAGTTTGGATTAAAACAAGTCGGGTTGATTAAAATATATCATTTTTTCTATTTTAAAATTTGTTTTATACCACTTAATGCATTATTAACTATTATAAACTATACTAATAAAATATCATCAAAATAAAAAATAAAAGATCGATTTATAAGATATACATCAAAAGCTTTTAATCATGAATTATACTGAAAACAACTTGGAGCATTTCTAAAATAGTCAAATGGAATTAAATTCTACCACGCTACAGTTTATTAGTATAACTTTGTCTACAAATCTTTTACCTCATTCTCTAATTTGTTAGTCTCATCCGTTACATCAGTGTCTAGCAGATAGGTCCTCCATCTAATAATACGAGTTGACGCTTACCCGCGTGTTGCGGCGGGACATAATCAAAGCAGAAAATATATATAAAAAAACTTTTAAAACTAACAGGGTTATTCATAAATGTATGGAGTAAAATCCTATTCATATGGCAGGGCTATGCAATAAAAGAAAAATACCTTTTGATTAAGAGTGAGCCACTCACCGGTTGAACCATCAATCACTGTGCTTCCAAACACCATATTTGTAGTCTGTCCAACGTTTCCTTCGGTTTTACTCGTGCCTGAAATTAAATCTTTTAAACCAACTATTTACATTCATAATCTTTTATCTCAAACACAAGTAATTCTTGCAGAAGAAAACATAATATTTTAATTTTTAAGCAATCATCATGTTTAAAATGGACTTTAGAACCTGGAGGCAGTTCCTGCATATTCTCCTGCGTAGAAGATGATGCATTTTTATCATGAAAACAATCATTCCGGTGACCCGTTCTTCTTCCCGAGCAAAAATATCTAATGATTCTATACCCACATCTAGAATTCAGAATAGGTGTTCGAACAAAGGTCCGATTAAGCAAGTTTTGCCATGCCTGATTGAGAATCAAAGCAGCGGTTACCGACCTACGCGCCATTTTCAACATATTTTAACAAAATTATGAAATCTGATCAAAGTATTTCCAACAGTTTTATGCACATGTTCGCGCCAAATAATGGAGGAGAGACTTTGTAGGAAGTTTTTCAGTGCCGCAAGCATGCCCGCTTGTGCCGCTGCATTTGCGAAAAAACCCCGCCATACATCCAATCCCAACTTCTCGAAAACATCGTTGCAAAGTTTATATTCAGCCTCGAATAAATGCTTAACCGCAAACTCTAAATGCTTACTCCAATTCGCTATGTAACCCTCGATGTTCTGCACGTTATTGAACTCCGAAACTGAAATCTCCAAATAATCCAAGTTTAGCGCCCGTAAACTTGCTCTAACAATCGAGGTACGAACATCAACGTAGATAGATTTGCATTTTCACTACATTTTATTAAACATACAATCAATATATTTGAATGGTCATTCCATGCTTATCGCCAATCAAACATGATAATAAAAATGGAACTTGTTTATTACATGCTCATTCCATTACAATGTTTATTCCATTCCTTTGCAATGCCAATGTGTCAAATTACAGATATATTAGTTGATGTGATTTTAGCTTCGCGGATGTAGTCAAATTAATTATTATCTGCAACAATAATATACAGATTACGATTAGTTGCTAGCATATAAAACTGATGAATATGTCATCGTTGTCTTGGTCTTGGTCTTTTCCATTGAACGCATACACGATCTGTTCAAAAACAAACATCAGTACATGGTAGGAAGATATCAACATAAAACACTCATAATTTCAAAAAAAAAAAAAAAAAACTTTGCAACATATAAGGCTGATGTAAATGCCTAATATACATTAAGCTTTATTGTTTAATATGTAGCAAATGTGATAATCATCAAATTACAGGGAAGGAAATTTGTGAGTAACTCTTATGATTAGTCCCAAAATCATTCAACAAAACGTTATGTACTGCATCATACCTTTTATAAATTAGCTATTACTAATTAGAGTGAAGCTATTGAAATGGTCAAGTATGATGTGTATATGACTACAAGTCTTTTATTATATCTTTTAAAACTTATACCTCATCAGGAGAAGGAATTCTGCCAGCCATTTGGCTCCAGCAATCATCATCAGGTCCGAGAACACCAAACTCTCCCCTGCTTACAACAGCCTGAATCTGCACCAACAAAGTTAATATGCAATTGAACAAGTACGCAAGAGTCAAGTCACATACACAATCAGGTGAAGGGAGGAGAATATTTTCTCTTGACACTTATATAATATATAATATAAAAGCGGGAAACGGAACAACACAATACCATTTTATCTATAAGGATTAAGATAATTGTAATCAAGAAATCGGTGTATTCAGAGGGTCAATTAAAATCACATGATAATGAACAAACAAGGAAAACCTGAATGGAATACTTAAAACCCTAGCTTCTGGTCGGGCCTGCTTCTAAATCGATCTTGCTTCCAATCGCTTCCGATTTGTCGCTCTCTCTCTCTCTCTTTCTCTTTCTGATCACGAACCATAGGTTAACAAGGGTGGGATGGAAACGGAGGGGAGGATTGAAGCGATTAATTGAAGGCAGGACGATTGGTATGAAAACTGGTCGTGGGTTACAATTATATTCAATGCTAATCTCACACTTAAATCCCACAATTGCCCTTTTAGGCGTCTTAAACTTGAGTGGAAATTCCAATTTCCATGGCTTTAAGCACCTTGTACATGTTGTTTTAAAATTGATACGCATGGCAAAATTACAATTCTAGACATGGGAAATGCTTTATATAGGTCTATAGATATAACCTCACGTTTTAATAACCTAAATAAATATAACCTCTGTTTTTTTTAAAGAGGCTGCAGTAATGTCTATATATATATTTTTTTAGGAAAATCACGAAATTGGCCAAATCAACGCCGTCTTTTCCAAAATGTCCATTTGACACCCCTCACCAAGCCGTTTCCACAAGTTGAAATGGCACAATAATTCCTTTCAACGCCCAGCCAACCACATGATGCCACGTGTCCGACAAAACCTGTAACGGCTTGAAGGCGTTTCAGAACATGCCACGTGTCCGACCAATGTTGAAAGAACTTAGCCAAGCAGTTTCATTCGGCTCCTGTTGAAAGAACTTAGCCGAGTACCTTCAGTGAGCCAAGCCGTGTGCTTGGGTTGGAGCCGAGCCGTTACCGTACACAAGTGGACCCCACCGCTGCAAGCCAAGCCGTTTCCCCCCATTGTTTGTGCCGTCTCAGCTGCTCTGAGCCGTTTCAGCTGGCTTAAGCCGGTACAGGCTTCTAAAGCCGTTTCAAGCTATTTTTCGAGTCGTTTCAAAGCGGTAGTTTATATATTATATTTGCCCGTTTTTTTTTTTTTGTGTGTTTGTGTAACAGATTCATATAAAGTTATCAAAACAGTTAGGTTTTGTAGAAGGAACATTATGAAGATTCGTTTGGTTGTATACCGCGGCGGAAAGTGGGAAATCGTTAACGGAAAGTTGGAGTATGTTGCTGATACTGATTCAAGTAGACGTGGTTTAGAGATTGAACCCAACCTTTCATACATTGCTCTTTTAAGTAAAGTGTCAAACATGTGTAGTTCTACAAACAATACGAATTTATCGTATCGGTTGTCTTCGTTTAGTGATCCAATCGATATAATTAATGATGAAGATCTTGCAATGTTTTATAATTTTGCTATGGAAAATATTTTTGAAATTTATAAATTATATGTCGTTGAAGGGTTTTGTGCTGGGTCATTTAGTTTTTCACCTCCAAATATATTTAAAGTTCGTGATTTGAATCTCTGTATTGATGAAGAAAATTATGATGTTTTAAACGACTACCAACCAAATCCCGATAATTCATTTGAAAAGTGTTTACCATCTTCATCAATTACTTTTGAACTAGGACTCATATTTAATAACAAAGAAGAAATGAAACTTGAGTTGGGAAAATAATGCTTGTTAGAACGCTTTGAGTTTAAAGTAGATAACAAAAAAAAAAATCCATTTAGTGGCACACACTTCTAGTGGCATTTAGCTTTTGTGCCACTTATTTAGGTTTTAGTGGCACTTTACGTGTGCCACATTTGCTTAGTACACGTTTTTAGTGGCATTTAGTTCTTATGCCACTAATTTAGATTTTTAATGGTACTTTCCATATGCCACTAAAATATTTGATAACTTTTAATGGTACTTTACATATGCCACTATTTTCTAATTGCTTCTAAATTCTAAAATCTTCTCTTAACACTTCTTAAAACACTTTTTGTCAATCACGTGTCTTGAAATATTTTCCTCCTAATATTAGTGTTTCCTCTTTACATCTACCTTCAATATTAATTTTTCAATCACGTTTCACCAAAATTTATATTTATATTACTCTATATAAACAATTTGCGTAGCTTGTTGTGAATAGTCACTACCAGAATATGTATTTTTCCCTGTTCAAATCCCTCTCAAATTTTCCCCCAACTATTAATTCCCTCCCAATATTTTGAACTCCCTCTCAAAATTCGCCCTAACTATCTCGATCTCCGCCAAAGGTTCCCACAAACCCAAATTTTCTCAAATTCCCTCTCAAAGCTTTGAAGTTGTCAGGAATTTCTCCATAGTTCATTTCCAAATCTTGATTCATGGTTCTGAAACACTAAGGTTTTGACAAGTGGTCCGATTACATTCCACTTCTATATTCAAGGTAACAAAAATTGTAGCCATTTGTCATGATTAGACATTGTGACCCTCAAACTCTCACATCATTCTTCATTTCTTCACCTCGAGAACTGCAATGAGAGGCCATGATTGGATCAATTCAATGCTACCAGACGAACTGATGCTGGAGATCTTCCGCAATCTGTACTCCAAATCCAGACGCGACGCATGCTCTCTTGTATGCCGTCGTTGGTTAACTCTCGAACGCCTCAGCGGTGATACGATTCGAATTGGTGGCACCGGTAGCCCTGATTCACTCGTTAACCTCATCTCTAGTCGGTTTGTTAATGTTACTAACCTGCACGTCGATGAATGGCTCTCTGGTGCTCATCCGTTTGGTGTCGTAAGTTCCCCTGCGCCCTGGTTTTGTCCTAAATTTTGTATATTTACAGTTAATGGTTTGTTTTTGGACATATGTAGTCTGATTATGCAATATTGTTGGCAATTGAGTATCTGTTATGAAGAATTGAGTACATAGGTTGTTGTCTCTGTGGCTTTCAGTGTCATAACATGTGAATTGTTAGTAATTTCCAAAATTAAGTATTTTGCATTTAGGTGTTTATAAGCTCAAGACCTTAATTTAAGGGTTTAAAACACACAAGATATGGCTAATTTTTGCAAAAGTTAGTAGGATGTTGATAAACTTTTTGTAGCTAAGGAACTAGTGAAGACTATTATCAATTTTGGGGAGAAAAATTGTTGAAACTTGAAAATAGATACTAAAGTATTAGATAGAGGACCTGTCATCATTTGAGATAAATATCAACTGCGGGTGTATAACGGTTAAGAGGATCGGCGCATATTGTACTATCATCAACATGGGTCTAAGATTGAATAAGTTGTAGCATGGACATCACACCACCCTCTCCGTAATTGTAGAATGCCATTTCATACCCTGGACAGTTTTGATACATTCAGGTTCGCAAATAGATCACCAATTTGTGCGGGATTCCATCATTGTTCTGATTTTAAATGACAGTTTTCTGTATTTCTAAGTCAAATTGGTTTTCACATTTTCTCACCATGGATTATGAGGGTTACAATGTTAGAAATGGTGTAAATTTAAATCACATAACATATGTTCACCATACTATGCACCTAAAGAGGAATAAAGCCTGTTGTACCAACACTATTGAGATTTCCATTTTCGAGATGGAGGGAGTGCAATAAAACATTCATCAAGTAGACCTCATCTCTTATGAACTGTCTGTGTGCAGTTGTGCACATGAAGAATGGATAGGAATGAGTTAAAAGTTTTAATATGTTTTAATTGCCATTTTGTTATTTAAGCTAGAACCCACAAAACTGTGTTGTTTGGAACTTTGGATGTACTCTTATTGGAAAATACATAGAATCAAATAATTGGTGCATAATTAACGTGTTATGTAATTTACGTTTCTAGCATGAGTAGGCTTTTGCATTTGCATAAGATTGATAAAACAGTTGGCCTTGGTTTTAATGTTTTATGGTACATGTTTTTTTATGGACAATTGGACATTCTTGAATATTGAGTTGAATATATGACTAGGGGTGCAAACGAGCCGAGCTACTCGCGAGCTACTCGAGCTCGGCTCGAAAAAAAGCTCGAACGAGCCGAGCTTAAATGAGCTGGAGCCCAAGCTTAAAAACAAGCTCGTTTAGTAAACGAGCCCTAGCCCGAGCTTCGCTTATCGAGCTTGAGCCGGCTCGCGAGCCTTAACGAGCTTTCTTTCTATATATTTTTTTATTAATGTATTAAACATATATTTAAATAATAATATTTACCATTTATATAAATATAAAAATAACTAAATTATATGTATAACAATGACTATAATTAATAAATACTAAACGAGTCGCTGGTGATGTGGCAGCTATCGCAACAATACAGGTAATGCAATGAGGTAAATTGCAGTTTTATTTTTCTTGAACCATTTGTTTTGAATCTAAATTTTAGTTTTTGTATGTTACATAGGTGGTACGGACAAGATGGGTACATCCAAATCTTAATCTTTACCATCCGGACAATGATGTGGTATATATGACATCCTATCGATTTCTTGTATTTATAAATAAGTCAATCCAGGTTGACTCTTATCTTAAATTGCTTAAATATGAGACTCTTATCTTAAATTGGTTAAATCTTATAAACGAACTATAAAAGAAGCGAGTTAAACCACTAAAACTTGTCCAAAGTATATTTATTATGTTGATTTATTCAACCATGGCCCCCGATATCAAGGAGTGCCAAAAATATTCTTGTAAATGTTAACAATTAATCCAAGAACGAGAATTACTTCCTCCCAAATTCTTGGTACTGATTATTTAGTGATTTTTAAGGTGCATTGATTTATACATAAACTCCCTGTATGCTAGGTATATTCTGGACTACCTTAATAAGAATAATATTATTATATGTTTATAACTATTAGTTTAGTATTGTATTTGAACAAATTTTGTAAACACGTTTTATGAATCTGTTTGGATTTGATTGTATATGGCTGAATTTATGGTGTATGTGTCATTTTTATTTTTAAAAACTTTGTTTGGGTTTGATTGTTTATGGCTTTATGCATTGTGTAGTGTTTATAATTTATTTTTTAAATTCCTTTGTTCTAGATGATTTTAGAAACAGGCATAGCTGAATGATGCATTCTTTTTTTTTTGGCCGGGTTAATAGGTGTAAAACGAAAAGCTTTTTTGGGCTGTATTTGTTTTATTTTGAGCGGGTTGATCTTCATTGTGTGTTCCCCTCTGTCGGCTCTCGCAAATCTCTGTTTGTCTCTCTTGAATTTCTGATTTTTTTTAGTTGTTTGCTCGGTGATGGTGAGCCAAGGCTTATCTGAGAGTTAAACCCCATGTATTTTAGGGTAAATTTGATGCTCACGAATGTGAACCCTAATTTCAATTGGGTTTTGCAAGCTGTGGTGGTGAAAACAGACAGCCATGTCTAGATTATGTCCCCTTCGCAGAAAGAAACCAGAGGCGATTTCAGTTGCTCTAAGTTCTAACACAAATGAGGTGGAATGCCAGGTGTGTATGGTTTCACTCTTGATACTGTGTGTGGTATTTTATTGCTTTATAATTACTATTAGTATTTATACCATCACAGGTGAAAAGTGCACTGCAATGGCTTGGTGGCGAGAGAGTTGAGTATCGCCGCTTTGCTGCTGTCCTAATCTTGAAGGTAAATGTTTGTTGTGTTGGGTATTGCCTTTGGAGGTTTTGACACCATTCTTAGTAGTTGTTTTATGTAGTAATCACTTATGGTACACTTGTTTCAGTTTGAAATCATAAGTGCATAACTTTGATAACTAAAATTAGCAGAATCATGGTTAGCGTGAACTAAATATATGGGAACATGGCAAGTTTTAAACCGCATTTTTATTCTCTTTACCTATTTTAGAACTTTTAAAGATATGGGGGTTAAGACTAAATGACTGTAGTTGATCCAGATGATTAACTACCATCATTGTTTGTTTTTAACTGTTATGACTATTATAACAATTGTCTATAACATGCAGGTCTCTTAATGGAGAAGAATGAAAAGGAAAATAAGTTACATAGAGCATTCAGTGTCTTTTTGTTCAACTCAAAGTATGAGTTACTCCTCCAGGTAGATCAAAGTATATTGTATTATAGGTTTCCATGATGTTGAGTAGTGCAAGTTCATCATTATTGTTTATTTCCATTTTGTTTGGAGGAAAAGATATCGTAGGCTAAAACGGAGTGGTCGTTAGCTCTTCATTTAAGTGGTCAATATGATAATGGTAATCACTTTTAACTAGTTACTTCTTTTAGCTATTTCGCAATATTAAATGGATATGAGTGTAACAACTCTCATTAAAAGTCCTATTTATTTTATTATTTTATCCAATAGGAAACCCTAATTGAGATACCCAAGTGATTCTGCACAAACCCTAAAATTTTCAGAATCATCAGAATCAGGATCAGGGCCCTAAAACTCAGGGGGGGTAAACCCTAGTTACGATTATCCAAATTAAACGCTGTCAAAATCGAATTTTACGAAACTACTGACTCAACAAGCCTACACACACGTGGCAAACCTATAGTGAACAGGTGTCCCTTACGGACCGTAAGGGATAAGGCTTACGGTCCGTAAGCCTGTCAATTTTCGTGTATAAATAGCAGGCATTGGGACTTGAATTCTGGCACTCGAACGACGTTCAAACTCCAAATTTACGCTGAGTTATTGTTTAAATACTACAAAAACACACACGGATCACAAATCGTCGCCGCAATACAGGGTATTAACTCGATCGCTGCTACGATTCAATGTCCGATCGATTGAAACTATCCGACAGGATGTTTAAGCGCTATCCTTTATCATTAGTCGTGATTCCGACAGGATGTTTGAGTAGCACCCGAACTCGGGGAATACTCTGTCATTCGTTGTGAATCCGATGGATGTTTAAGTGATTGCACTTTGTCATTCGTTGAGAGGGTTTTAATCTTGTGAGTTATCGTAATTACTGTATTAAGTTACTTACCTAGTTCGTGTACACTAGGTTACAAGGCTAAATCAATAGGCTAAGCTCTGCCTGTATAAATCTGCAATATATCAAGGCTTATCTGTAGACTAAACTTTGGCCGTATGAATCTGCATGCTTATAATGTGAGTCATTCTCTTTTTATCAAATTTGTTTACAAAAGCATGTTATTTTCAAAGGTTATAATTACAGTGATTAAGTTTATGTAATCACCAAGTTACAGCCGGTATGTGGGGTTTTGTATACATTACTTGATAACCGTCACTATTGGACAAAGAGTTAGCCAATGAGTGATATGACCATAGTCACAGACTCCATTGGACAATGAGGTTACCGATGGATGTTCAAGTGACAAATACTGTGGGTAGTTGGTTTGATATCAGAAACATTGTAATCTTTCTTAATACTGTAAATTAAAACAAACGTGTCGTTTTAGCAAAATGAATGAACTCACCAGTATATCCTGCTGACAAAACCTTTTTAAAACGCGTTTCAGGTAATTACAGTAGATTGAAGTAAGAGATGGATACGGCACTGAAAGGCTTCAAGAAGTGGCTTATTTTATTAATTAAATCAAATTAAGAAATATTGTTTTATGTAATCAAATTTATCTTTATTAAAGCTACCATTGTAAAACATGGGTTTATCCCATCTATTTAATAAAATCCGGTGTTTTCTAAACTCTGATATTTTTCCTAACTCACGGTCCTGATGAAATTTCCGCTGCAACGTTTTCAAAATAATCACCGGTACCACGTGGCTGTTCGCGGCTCCCGATTCCGTCCAGGGTGGGTTGGGGGTCATGACAGAAGGTGATATCAGAGCCACTGATTTAAGCCAATAGGTGTTGTTATAAAATACCTAAATTTAAACGAAGAGTTAGGAACTTGATATTTTATGGTAGCACACAGGATAGTATTTAGACTTGAACTTAAGAAAAGATGCCTTAGTATAAGCTTTGAGATAAGCTAAATACTTGTGTAAATAAAGTATGATGGGTTTTGGTATGCCATAAGAATGGTAATTAGAATATTGCAAGATATGATAAATAGGCAATAGCACTTAATTGCTATTAATTCTTGCTTATTGATATTACTTGGTCTAAAATAAGATATGTTACGGGAATACAAATTTCCCTAATTCTGGATAAAAGCCCTAATAAAAGAGGCACTTTTAAAATCTTGAAAAGATACTATTTATGGGAAATAGAAAATTTTCTCCGACAAGACTGGGTATGGTGTAGCAGACTCTCCAGTTTGTCCGGATATACTGAGGATTACCTCTCCGGCGCGAACCGGATAAGACGGGGTATATAATATGTCAAACAAGTGACAAGATTTCCCTAAATAGTATCATGACCAGATATTTGACTAGTTCTTGGAAATACAAATCTGTTAAATACATTATGAAGTGTATGTATATTACAGTATGTGAAATATATGATTATATAGATATGTATATCTATAAGGAAATCCAAAAACCATAAGGATTGACAATTTGGAATAAAGCACAAGCATATGTGTCAATAATAATTATAGATTTCTTTATTAGGAATCTCTCGTATATATCTATAATTCCGATATCAAACATTATTTCGTTTGATCATTTACCACGTAACTCGTGCGACAATATAAACGATGGAAACCCTTTAAGTTGGGACACTATCAAAAGTATAAGAATTTCCAATACGTTACCATAAACTATTAACGCAAGTAAGAAGAATGAAAAGTTGTGCTAATGCATAAGAAAACACATGAACCTTAAATTATACGTCCACAGACGTTGAAGTATATCACACACGACTTCCAAGGCAAGACCTTTGGAAAATATAAATTGGGCATGATGACACCAAAGCTAATTCCGTCAGTAGAAGAACTACTAATAAAAAAAGCACTTTGCTACGTGATCCTATAAACGACATGAATCTCGCTGAGGTACGTTGGAACAATATTTCACAACCATCGGTGCACAGTCTAAATGTCTAATCAGAGTCATAATGATTATCACTGCAAAAGGAGTCACATACCTTTGTAAATTCCCTATTTCATTTTATTCACATTCCCTGGTAATGTCACTTAACAACAGTTATCACACGAAATTCCAGATAAAGTTCTTATATTTCTTTTTCTGACTTCTGCATATAATGAGTTGACTTTCGTGTTTCTACTTCCTCTAATGGTCATCATACCATGAGGATTTCTTTCATAATAATGAATATTGATTTATTTCAATTCTTAGTAAAATCCACACGTTACACATGCACTGTTTGTTGCGCATGTGGTTCGTTTGATTTATGAAGACCACTGGAGGGCTTCATTCCGATTTGTTATTTTATCAAAACTCAAATATCATTTCGCTATACTTGATTTTTGGTACTGTAAACCACATTATTACAAAACGATAACTCTTTGATATCGAGTCAATGAATTTCTTGAAAAACTCAAATTTCTTTACATAGTTTTTGTTGTGACCATGTCCAAACTTATTAAAACTCATTTTGTTTAAACCGAGTTCAATTATTTGAATTTGCTCGCATTACATATTCAATTCAAGGTTCCATATGATGAATTAAAACCATCATATTCGAAATAATCTTAACAAACATTTCAATTTTCTTGAACTATAACATGCTTGTGTGATCCTCGACTTCATTAAATCATTTCTTTGATCACGATCACCTTGTGGTGATGTTTTCACAAATCTGAAGCTTGTGCTAATCTCGTTGCACACATCATATACGGATTTAATTATTTATTTATATTAATCTACTTCGTTGGTTTATCCTATAAAAGCAATCTTAAAAACAATCATGTGCTCAGATAATGATACACAAATTCATTTCATATTTCGGTATACTCTCATTTAAGTTTATGTTTAAGTTATTTATTATTAATAATTTTATTATTATTAGTAATAATATATTAATAATAGTAGTGTTAGTATTATTTTTAAGTACTAGGGTTATTGTCAGGGACAGGTATTGGATAATCTAGCCTTAGTTAGGCATGGACTGATCACCTATGCTTAAACAAGGCAGCACTAACCAATATCCAACCATGATAATGACTAGTTAATGTATATAAATTAAGTTATCATACTTATTTAGTAAATTTTAATTATATGTAGAAATATTTTATATATATATAAATATATATACTTTGTACTGTAAGGAGAAGACATATTCTCATAAAACAAAACAAGAATTAAAGGGACGAATAAAATTATATAAATAATTGTCTATCACAAGTTTTGTGGTAACTATGTACCGTAAACACTTTGGCAAGAAAATAACAATATAAAAGTCATCAACTACGTTGGGTTAAGGGAACATTGTAATATATAAGAATAGTCTCCGTTTTCACTTATTTACAACATTTGTAAATACATTCACAACGTTATATGGTTTCAAAATGAAAATAAGTAATCACATAGAATCGACCCATTAAGTATTATATATTTACAAAATATTTTACAAATACTTTTGTACAATAAATATTTTTACACCTTTATTTACAACTTTCATTTAACGTTATACATAATAGTGATTTCTTTTACAAAATAATAATACTAAAATATTTTGTAATGTAATAACTTCATTGCGGTGTTTTGTAATATATATTTCATAGTAAATATAAGTTATTTTACATAGTATAGTAAAATACTAAAATAATATTTATTTAAAAGTAGTGACCATTTACATATAGTAAAAATGCGTCACAAATAATATATATTACATAGTATTTATATTTGATACAGTTCAGACAGGGATACAAATACTATATATTACATTTGCTTTACAAAAATAATATAATGGTTGGTCATGCCAAAATAACTTGTTCTTATTATATTTCGATCTCTAGGACATAGTATGAAAAATATGGTCACTAATAGTGTACTATCACATTGTTTCACAATTAAAACAACTTGGAACTCTAAACAATGATACACCAACTCTATTGTCTTTTGGTGTATTTTTGCAATTCACTCATCTCAACACTTTGATTTTCTCATATCATAAATATTTGACAAATCATTTTTCATGCTTTTATTTCATTTGGAACCTGTCAATTCTAAGTCTTCCTCAGTTGCCAATCAAAGTAAGCTTTCTTTTGACAAAGAATTTTATTGATTCCAAAAATCTTTCACATTCATTTTAAATAGCTATTGATCATATATCTTTTGGCTTGAACCTAGTCACCTTGAAAATTTTATCATTTCATCTCATTCGTTTATCATCGATTTCTTGAACTAATTCAGTTGAACCATTGAATCCTATTTATTGTACAACTCGTATTCACAAAATTTGATATTTTAATTTTGTGTCATCTACCTTAATATTGTTTTTATTGATTAAAATATGACATAAATCTAATAGAAATATCGTAACCCAAATCTCGAGGACGAGATTTAAAACAAGATGGGGAGAATGTAACAACTCTCATTAAAAGTCCTATTTATTTTATTATTTTATCCAATAGGAAACCCTAATTGAGACACCCAAGTGATTCTGCACAAACCCTAAAATTTTCAGAATCATCAGAATCAGGATCAGGGCCCTAAAACTCAGGGGGGGTAAACCCTAGTTACGATTATCCAAATTAAACGCTGTCAAAATCGAATTTTACGAAACTACTGACTCAACAAGCCTACACACACGTGGCAAACCTATAGTGAACAGGTGTCCCTTACGGACCGTAAGGGATAAGGCTTACGGTCCGTAAGCCTGTCAATTTTCGTGTATAAATAGCAGGCATTGGGACTTGAATTCTGGCACTCGAACGACGTTCAAACTCCAAATTTACGCTGAGTTATTGTTTAAATACTACAAAAACACACACGGATCACAAATCGTCGCCGCAATACAAGGTATTAACTCGATCGCTGCTACGATTCAATGTCCGATCGATTGAAACTATCCGACAGGATGTTTAAGCGCTATCCTTTATCATTAGTCGTGATTCCGACAGGATGTTTGAGTAGCACCCGAACTCGGGGAATACTCTGTCATTCGTTGTGAATCCGATGGATGTTTAAGTGATTGCACTTTGTCATTCGTTGAGAGGGTTTTAATCTTGTGAGTTATCGTAATTACTGTATTAAGTTACTTACCTAGTTCGTGTACACTAGGTTACAAGGCTAAATCAATAGGCTAAGCTCTGCCTGTATAAATCTGCAATATATCAAGGCTTATCTGTAGACTAAACTTTGGCCGTATGAATCTGCATGCTTATAATGTGAGTCATTCTCTTTTTATCAAATTTGTTTACAAAAGCATGTTATTTTCAAAGGTTATAATTACAGTGATTAAGTTTATGTAATCACCAAGTTACAGCCGGTATGTGGGGTTTTGTATACATTACTTGATAACCGTCACTATTGGACAAAGAGTTAGCCAATGAGTGATATGACCATAGTCACAGACTCCATTGGACAATGAGGTTACCGATGGATGTTCAAGTGACAAATACTGTGGGTAGTTGGTTTGATATCAGAAACATTGTAATCTTTCTTAATACTGTAAATTAAAACAAACATGTCGTTTTAGCAAAATGAATGAACTCACCAGTATTTCCTGCTGACAAAACCTTTTTAAAACGCGTTTCAGGTAATTACAGTAGATTGAAGTAAGAGATGGATACGGCACTGAAAGGCTTCAAGAAGTGGCTTATTTTATTAATTAAATCAAATTAAGAAATATTGTTTTATGTAATCAAATTTATCTTTATTAAAGCTACCATTGTAAAACATGGGTTTATCCCATCTATTTAATAAAATCCGGTGTTTTCTAAACTCTGATATTTTTCCTAACTCACGGTCCTGATGAAATTTCCGCTGCAAGGTTTTCAAAATAATCACCGGTACCACGTGGCTGTTCGCGGCTCCCGATTCCGTCCAGGGTGGGTTGGGGGTCGTGACAATGAGTATGTTGTTATAATCTTGGTATGAAATTGATTAGCCAAAACTTTCCATTTTACAGGGCAAGAAAGTCGTTTGGACAATTGATCTTGAAGTTTATTGACATTGCAATTAAGGTAATATGTTGGATTTTGTCTAACTGTTAGGTATTCGAGTCAATTATAAATGGTTTATATTATATGTTTATTTTTTTGTCTAATTGTTAGATGTTTAGGCCAATTTTTATACATGTTTTTCTTTTGAATCAAGAACAATGAGTTTAAAGAACTTTTAGAATTTTTTGAATCAATACTAATACTTGTTTATATGGTTGATGATTGCAAGGCAGATATCATGAGAAGCTTTGGAGCTAAGTTTTATGATACTGGAATTTTCACCCAAAAAACCATTTAGACTCCTTGTTTAAATATTTAGAATTTGAAATATGTTAATTGTTCACGATGTTTTCCTAACATTTGAAATATGTTTTGGATCGAACTTATTATTGAAGTCATGATATTATGAATTCTACATTTACAATTTTATCTTTAATTTTGTATTTTATATCGTAAACAATATAATTTTTAGGGAAAAATTATGTGCCACTAAAAATAGTACATATATTTAACTCGAAACAGGTTTTACCAACACAATATTTGTGCCATAAAAGGTTTTTTATATCGTGGCAAAAAAAGTGCCACTAAAACTAGTATAGATATGTGACTATGATTACTTTTTAAAGGCACAAAAATTGTGCCACAAAAGTCTCTTTTTTGTTTTGTGGCAAAAATTTAAGTGCCACTAAAAGCCTAAAAACTTTGTGCGGCAGATCCAAAAAATGCCACTAAAAGGCTTTAGCGTCACTTTTTTTGTGTGCCGCTGATTCCTACAAGGGTCTTTAATGGCACTTTTTTGTTTTTTTACGGCACTTTTTTTATGTCACTAAATGGCCTTTTCTTGTAGTGAAAAGGCAGCTAAATCTAACATAAATACAAGAAAAGAAACAAACGTGGCATGCCCGACCTCCCCAACAGCATCTTCCCAAACAAAACAAGAGAACAAAAGGCTGAACACGCCCCGTGCTCAGTGAACACGGGGGAGTGCCCAAGTGCCAGCATAAAAGACAAAGCTATAGAAGCTTCTATCGCCCACCACGGGGCTGTGCTCAGCGGACATGGGGCCGTGGTCAACTATAAGATTCGCAGAATCCAGGCAAATCTTGATAGTACAGATACGCTTCTGCACACGGGGGCGTGCCCAGCGGACACGGGGGCGTGGTCAACTAATGCAGACAAACTGCAATTAATGAAGACACAGAAGAGGATGGACACGGGGCCGTGCCCGAGCTACTGTTCAGGCTATAAATAGGGGTGCTTGGCTCATTTGCAAACCATCCCTTGGCACACCACCTCTCTTACACTTCACCCACCACCCACCACCATCACAACACCATCATCCACCACCATCATTCATTGTCCATCATAGAGTGTGTGAGTCGTCTCGGGATCCAAGATTGATCGTAAGAGTTCTTGACAATCAAAGGCCATGTTTGCCTAAGTCTCTTACATCACTTGGTGAATACAAGTGTCTAGTTTAATACTTTTTATTTTTAATCTTTTCGCACTTTTTACTTGGTTATGTATTAATGACTTTAATAACTAGTTTCTTATGTTGAAGGTGATTCTTCCTTATCGTTTGTCCGTGGTGTCTTGGCATTATTTTACTGTCTATATAAAATAAAAGATTTTCACCTTTCATATCTCCACGGTCTATATGGAGGTATGTTGGCTACCTGGTCGGGGGTTAAGGGAACGGTTTGGTAAGAGTCTTGCCTTGTTCAGTGTATAGATCCTGCAAGGACCTGGGTCAAATTTAGTAGGACCTCCTTCAATACCCACCGGTATTGGATGGCGGGGGTCCAAACTCTTTGATCCCCTCATATGTAAGCTACTATTAATACTTTAACCCGGCTACTTAGGACTGTATCCTTGCTGACTCAGACTACTTAGCCGAGGGTAACTCCACCTTCAAAAGAGGGGCCTACCATAATATGCATTAATAACTTAATTAATTATCTTTCAATAATCCGACCCTTTAGGATTGTATCCTTGCTGACTCAAACTACTGGGTTGAGGGTAACGTCACCTTCAAAAGAGGGGCCTACTACAATAACTAAGATAATCTCTTTAAAAGTGCAAAAGTGCGGAAATAATCAAAGGTTACACTAAACACGAGTCGGAGCCAAGTGATTCATCTTGTCTATCTGTTTTTATTTTTATTTTATTTTTCAGCATTTTAGTTAGTTTTTATTCTTCTTATTTAAAACCTTTTTTCTAACTTTTGATTTGATTAGACGTTGAGGATAAACCGGTACTAAAAGCTCTTGTGTCCTTGGACGACCTCGGTATCTTGCCAACACTATACTACGCTCACGATGGGTGCACTTGCCCATATGTGTGTTTGGTGTTAGTAAAATATCGTGTTTTATAAATTTAATACTTGGTTAAAAAGTGTTAAAAAGGGCTTAAAATATACATTAAAAACTAATAACACTCACGCACATCAGTGACCAGTAATAAATATTTATATAAGTTAACGTATTAACCAAACAAAAATTTAACACTGCCTTTTTCTTTAATTTTTTTCTTAAGTAAACTCAATATTTTATTTAATTATAATATATAAAATGGAAAAACTTACAAAATCTACATTCATCATCGGGCTCATAGAGACGTGGTAGGCATTATCGGCATTATCGTAGTTGATAAATGAATCAGCAACAGCCTACAAGAAAGCATGACGGTTAAATTAAGGTTTATTAGTAGATATTGTTATTATCAAAAAAAAATATTCACAAAGCACATTACATTATCACTCTGAGTGTGCGATTGTTCTTTTGGCGTTCGTACGGTCCCCGGAGTCCTGACAGTTTGTTGTTTTGGGGAACATCGATATGTATGCAATAACTCTGACTTTAACATATCGGTCAGTCTCCGGTTGTTCTCGTGTAGCTTCTCGTCCAAGAGTGATTTAAATTTTGAAATGAGCTCATTCTCGTAATTTGATCCAAACGTGGACTGAGGGGGAACAAAATTCTGTTGCGGAATTTCCTGTCGATCCGGTGGCGGATTACAACCTTCATTCGCGCCATCATCACCAAACAAAGTGTTCATGACAGACGCCAACTGTGGTTGTGGGTCGACACCGGGGGCAGGCTGCATTTCGGGTTGAATTGGACCTGTGAACTCTGTGGGCATTTGGATGGGGATTTCGGTGGCCATTTGAACCGGATTCTCGCCCGGCATTGCACTGGCAGACATCCGACATTCAGCGTCTAAATAATCTGAACTACACAAATACCATGTGCTACGCAGCTCATTTTCAGTGGGCAATATAAACAAAGGCGGCCTAAATTCACGTTTCTGCAATGTTAAAACAAAAAACCATTAATATGACTTAGGTTATAAAATTTAATATAAATAGTAAAAAATTTTATTTTTTAGACTTTATTATTTTAGATATGAAAAGGTACTAAAAATAATAAAAAACAATTAAAAATTAAAATAATTTTTTATAATATTTACATTTGGGTGTTCACACAAAAATATACAAGAATGTGATTTTAGAATGTTAAAAACAGTTAAATTTTAAATTTTATAAGTTATTAAATATAATCTAATTATACTTATAAGTAATTGTGTTAACAGAAAAAAAGTAATATAAATACAATCTACTAGTTGGGTTTCCTGTTAACGGCAAAATATGAGGATTTGATGTTGGGTTTACTGTTAACGGAATATGAACAGCCTAAACAGCCCACACATTATACTGAAAAATATAATATAAGGCATTATCTATATTTAAAGATAAAGTTTTTTACCTTTGCAGCTAGTTGAAGCATTCCGTCCACAGTGACCTTCATAAACTTCTTCCCTTCTTTCCATCCCAAAAATCTGGGAATCGTCTCACCTTCAAACCATTCCCTTAAACGCTTAAATTGAGGAAAAATCTCCAACACCCACATCTACATAAGAGAATTTATTGAAATTTTATATAATTTTTGAAATAACTATGTTAATTGACATTCACGGGTACCTTGAAGGGCCAGACAAATCCTGCCAAAGAAAAACCTTTAGCGTCTCCTTTTTGCCGATTGTGCAAATTGTATACGACATTATAAGTATTTTCCCAAAAATAATTACCCCATGGATATTGTCTAAATTCTTCTAGATTATCCACAAGGTCTAAAAGCATATTATCAACGACATTGGTTTTTTGCCAACCCAAAAAACCTTGACCGATAAGGATGAGGAGACATATCCTCGTGGCGTTATCTTCCTTAATTTGCCCAAGGTTCTCGAATAAAGACATTATTTTTCCAAAACTAACAGTTGATCCATGTTGAAAAAATCTGTTCTTAAATGAGTTCGGGTGCTCTATAGGTGACCAAGAAGTGTGCCCAAAACGTAGCCCCGTTATTAAACAAAATTGTTTAGGGGTGAATGTAAATATGTCCCCTCGTAATCTATAGGAAATACCAAGACGGGGAAAAGGAGTCGATATTTGTAGTTGTGCAACGCCTATTAAAAGAAGGCTATCACATATGATGCATCTATTGTCTAAATATGGTCCGAAACACGTTTGCCTAATCGCTGTTTCGATCATCGGAGTCATCACGACACGCAAAGATTCTAAAACACACCACTTTTCTCTTACTTTAATGGTTGAATTCTATATAAGAAGAAAAAAAAACAAATAAAAATAGTATACGAATTCAAATAAATATATTATCTTTTATACAATAATCCGCAAACATTTTACCGGGCATGAAGGGGGGTCCATGGAAGCTTCTTCCATCTCTTGGTCGTTTGGCATGTTCCCGAAATCATTTGGCATGTTAACGTGTCGGTTGAAGTTTCCAAAAGCATCCATAGTCAATAAGGGGGATTACAACTAATGTCGAAGAAGTGTGATTAGTGGTCCCAGATGGGTCAACGATCTTTCGGATCTTCAACGTTGGGTCTTCAAGTTAATTGCTCCAAAGTGAGAAAAAGTTTGAAAGTGTTTCGGTCCCAACGTTGGTCACATGTATGGAACACGGCTCCTCGTTCTTCTTAACCCAGCTTGAATGTTGTCTGACGGGGAACAGTAACTTTATTGGAACAAGTGCAGTCAAACGGCTTGGACATAAGGTGAAAACGGCATAAAGAGAATCTGCAAACGGCTTGAACAGTGAACTGAAACGGCTCAAATAACGTCTGACGTGACAACGAATTTATTGGAACAATTGAACTGAAACGGCTCGGGCATAGAGCGGAAACGGCTCGGGCTAGCAGCGGAAACGGCTCGGATGTCAGTTGAAACGGCATGAACCTTTTGAAACGGCTCGAATGTCGGTTGAGGGGGCACCGGATCTTCTTTGTTGGGCCTCGTGCGTTGAAACGGCACATGCATGTTGTGGTAAAGGCTTGGACTTTTTTACTTTATTGGACCACGTGCAATGAAACGGCTTAGCATTCAATTCCTTAGAGGGTGTAGCTTTGAAACAGCTCGGGCAGTTACTTGAAACGGCTCGGGCAGTAGAAAATAATTTTTTTTTCAAGTTTTTTTTCATGTTAAATAAGATCGTAAAATATTCGTACAACGCCATTGAGAAGCCTTGAAACTCCCTTGAAACAAATAATGGCTGACAAAAATAATAGTGACGTATACTGCTCTCAACTAGTTAGCAAATCATCAACGTGGATTCTTAAGAAATGGAGGGCACCTAGACACTCGGGTGAAACTTCATCGTCTCAAGCTTCACAGCCGCAGGTGCCAGAAGAAAACAACTTTGTAACTAATCGTCAAAGCTTACACCCGAACAGAGGCGGTAGATGGGCAATTCCAGACGACGAATCTGAGAAATGGTCAAAAGATATTGCAACATTTTACAGTAATGGGGTTATGGAAATTGTAACACCTCGTAAAATCACGTCCAATGGTGTATTGACACGTGTAATAAACCCTAATAAAGTCCAACATCGAATTTAAGGGACTAATTTTTCGAAAAATCGAAAACTTTGATTATGAAAGGACTGGAAGTGTTAGCATACCTGAAATAAGTTTCTGAATAACCTCTCACGATAATTATATTCACAAATGAGCCACTTGTTGATCAAGTGTAGCCGTTTGCGTAATTAATTGAAACTTTGCGCAATAAAGGGTTAAAAGCGTCAACATGTTAATTCTTACCTCTGAGTGACCTTTTAACAAACCGGGAGCGTCATGATATTTGATTATATTCTCGAGAATGCCTAATATTGGTCATTAAGGGCTTTTATGCCTATAAGTGAAGTTACGCGCAACTTTGCAAGTTAGAAGGACTAAAAGTGTCAATATGTTTAATTATACCTCTGAATGACCTTTTAGAGAACCCAAAGCATCGTGATGTTTAATAATACTCCTAAGAATGCCTAATATGGATTAGATAAGGCTTTGATACTATTAAATGATGATATGCGCAGGTTTGCGCATTAGAGGGACTATTTGCGTCAAACTGCAAAAGTCTATCAATTCGTATGGTATCGAACCTTCCGGAATATGATCATAAGTTAAACATGCCCTAAATATCCTTTACATAGCTTAGAAATAGGCTTAGAGGTGTTTGGTGCGCAAAAATAAACCTATTTGATCAACAGGGACTAATAGCGTCAAAAAGTGCACAAGTTTGAATTTTCGTGCATATCTTGCGTTCCGTATATATCCGGACATCCAAAAATTTATGTAACCACTAAAATATTTTATTTTAGTGTTTGGGATGATAAAATCCCATTCGTCGCGTAATTTGGATCGTTTTTAGCGTCCGTTCGTGTTTCGTCGTAATTCGTCGAACAACGTGACCGTACGGCCAAACGAACCGACATCCGACATATTCTTCAGCATGTTTCATGTCCCTCATGTTTAGGAATTATTGTAGAGCCTTGAAAATGGCTTAACGGGCCTTTAATGTGCCAAAAATGACCTAATATGCAAACAGGGACCAAAACTGCCATTTTTAAAACTTATTGCTGAACCAAAGATCTCAGGCGGCCCGCGTAAGAATTCCTTGAACCTTACGCGGCCTGTGTGAGCATATCAGAACTGCAAAACTGAGTTTCCAGCTGTTACCAGCTGTTCCAGCTGTTTTAATCTCTTGCAAATGGTATTTCTTCAATCTTTGGGCACCCATAGATTTCCAAAACCATGGGTGATACTTGTACGGTCCAGATTGAATCGCGATTTACGAGAAACGATCCTAACGGTTCTCAAAAACCTATAAATACCCCTCTTGATCTTGCTCACATTCACACTTAGTTTAATTATTTAGCGTTTATAACCGAAAAGTCAAGCGTTTTCGATAAACGCTTTGACTTTTAAACGGTTGAGCCATTGTTCGTAACGAACATGGCTACGTGACCGTAATTAGGTAGGTGTTAAACCCTCAAAAGGGCACCTCCTAATTACCACGTTTACTTAGTTAAATTGTCGGGTCAAATAAAAGTCAAACAGGTTAGTTTTAAATAAAATTCATAACTATTAATATAGAAGCCATAAAATCAGTTTTCTCACTTTAATAACTTGGTAAATATTAGTTGAACATGTCTAAGCATGTTCAACCCGACAATTCTAAGTTTAGGCTCGGTTCGGAACCGAAAGTCGTAAAAGTTGACTTTTGCTTTGACTTTCAGTTCTGACCCGATTTAGCTTAGTTTAGATATGCCTTAGGATTCCTTTAGGACCAGGTTATAGGTTAGTGTAACCCTCTGAGGTTATACAACTTGGTTCCTTAGTTATCCGATTCATATGCATGTTTCCGTTAAATGCCTAAATGTTGACTATTATGCCCTTTTGACCCTAAAACGAGAATTTTGAAAATGTGAGAGGACAATAATCTTTATTACTGATTTATAAACTTGTCCGTAAAATTTGGCATCAGTTTGAGGTCTAGATTAGGAGTTATGCTCATTAGCGTAAATGAAAAACTTTTTATTAATTAAACAGTGTAATTAGCGTATAGCCTATCTAAACCTAAATTTTAATACCAAACTTTTGACCCACTAATGTAAAATAATATTTTGGGATTTTTGAAGATTTTTATTTATTTTTAGGCTGAGCATAACATAGGGTTCTAGCCTTGATTCGGTAATTGCCGGTTTTGCCCTTTTGGCCATAAAATGAGTTTTACATAACATTTTGATACCAAACTTTTTGCTACTGATTTTATATGATAAATAAAACATTTTAAGCTTTCTGTTCTGGAATGATAAAAATATCAGCTTTTCTTATAAAACCCAGAAATCGCTTAAAATCGCCTTTTTACGCGTTTTTAACGCATAATATAAGTTAAAACTATTTTTAACATATAAGGTTTGATACCTACTGATGTTTTAAGTAAATTTTCATAATTAAACAGTAGGCAAAAGTTTTAAACTTAGAATTCTAATTTTGACCTTTAAAGCTTAAGTGAAATTACCAAAATGCCCCTTCGGTGCATTGTTTGGTTATAATTAATAAATTTCACATATATGTGATACCCTACTGATATAACTTATTAAATTGAGTATTTTACGGATTATATCAGACCAGGACCTCAGATTATTATTTAACCTCTCTTATAACCTTTAAAATGACCAAAATACCCCTACGGGGCATAAATTGGTTTTAAATTCGTTTTGGGCATAATGGAAGGTATCCTACTGATATCACAACACATTAAAGGCATATTAACTTAGGAAACCTGTTCATGACTCATGTGGTTACCCGTTACGCACTTTTCGCGTTCGGATCGGCTTATGTAACCAGTTTGCATAAATTAGCCGAAACGGGTCAAACCTTATCATTTCTATCTCAAAATCCAGAATGTGTTTAGTTTACCCATACTAAACAAGTATACAAGCTTGTCGGGTCTAAACCACATTCTAATCCGGTCTTCGTATAATCATGCGTTTTGAACCGTATCTCCTTTTTAAAAACTAACCGGTCTAAGTTTAGGCTTAATTAAAGACCCGTTAGGAATCTAATAGGTTATTAAAAACCTTCGTTCCAGATTTAGGAGCCCAGTAAAAGCTATCTGTACTTGCTGGTTTGATATACGGCTGGGATTGAATTTACATTTAGCTCAGGTAAATACTTTTAACTTATTTTCCCTATACGGGCTTGGAGTACGGTATATGAAATACCGCTTGGTCGGGTATTGAATTTTTAATTGTATGAAGGTTAAATTATTGAAATGTCCCGTTTAAATTGTTTTGTTTGCTTAAAGCCTTTGGGGGGTTAATGACCATGCCCCGGATATCCTTGGCATCATTTTAAGAAATGGCCACGACCTAAGCACGGGGTGTAGGCGTACACCCGACAGTGCATATATAAATAATAAGGTATAACCGCCGGTTACGAGAATAACTCGCCGCGGGACTATATCATGTGGTGTGTCTATTAATCTTTAACCCGGCGTCAATCCAGGCTACTGAACGTATAAGAAACATGTAATTCTTTTACAAGTTTATATATAAATAATTATCCCAAGTTATAAAAAGTTTTGTGCCATGTGCATTCAAATCAATTTTCTTAAACGTTTTCAAAATGAGTCAGTTAAATTGTATTTACCAGTGTAAACTGACGTATTTTCCCAAAAAGGCTAAGTGCAGGTACTAATCGGAATAGGCTGGCCTCTCCTAGCATCAAATAAAAGTCTCGCAAGCTTAGATGCCTTAAAGTCTGTTGAACAAAGTTTCTTTTTATCTTTTGATCCTCATGTGGATCTTTTACAACTGTATTTGTAATACTTGATATTACTCTTTATCGGATTGTAATATATTTATCTTTTGCTTCCGCTGTGCATTTAAATTGTGTTGTTTGACTATGATGATATCAACTATGTCACGATACTCCCCACCGGGCCCACCTGTAATACGTGAAAATATCGGGGTGTGACAGGTTGGTATCAGACCCAACATTGAGTGAATTAAACACTAGCCTTTTGTGTTTAATCTCAATGACACAATAGCACATTCCTTGACCTTCTGAGTCTAGACTTAACATAGGAATGCTCTCGTCTCTATTCGGAGAATTAATGCTTTCAATACTATATACTTTTAATATGTCGCCAAGCAAAGGAGCCGTAATGGAAATCCTCCCCATCCGAAGCCTAGGAATGCGGAGCTTTGTACTGTGACTAGGATAAACGTGCAACCAAGGAGAAAACATTCAGAAATAAAATGAAGAAGAAACTCCTTTTGCTGAAGTTCGTTTCCTTAGTAAGTCCTTATAAGGGCATACTTATCTTTCAGTCCTTTCATGGACAACATCATTCTTTCAAGCCCCGTTTAGGGCAATTCTGTACCTCCTTTGGAATCATTGGAATGTTTTATCTAAATTTTATTTATATCATTATATATGAACATAATAATAACATTCCTTTTATGAGATCTACCATTATAATAAAATGGCAAAATCTAAAAAGGGCAAGACCTAGCCCATGTGTCATTTTGAGACAGGGCCAAGATGGTAGTTCCTCAACTAGATTCAGATCCTTATTAACATCTCAATTTAGGATTGCTCTGCATTAAATATTAAAAGAATCTTAAAGGGATAACCTAGCCTATATGTCATTTCTGACAAGGCCAAGATGGTAAAACCTATTCAAAAGATTCAAATCCTTGTTAACACCTGTAAACATGTTAACATACCTGGCAAATGTGATTCAATCACATAAATCATCCTTATACTGGATTCTCCCGAAATCCTTTCTTATTTGGTGAATTAAGCATCCGTTAGGGATGTAATGCTTACGGGCCGTATTCATTGTCATATAAGACAAAAGACAGTCGTAGCCTACAACTCCCTGTCAAGAAAAGGCATGAACAACGTTCAAGCCTAAATACCTTGATTCTATAAAATCATGGTTTATAATTTAAAGTTGCCCTTGTGACTTGGCCTTTTGTGCCATGGTTATATTTTAATTAAATTTAGGATAATTATAATGAAAATCCTGAATAAAATAAATATCCTTCCTTTCCTGCCAGTATACATATTAAAAGAGAGTCTTAAAAGGTATAACCTAGCTTGAATGTCATTAAAGACCTAGCTATGATGGTAAGACCTGTTTAAAAGAAATTATGATCCTTGTTAACATCTGAAAACATGTTAACACTCCTGACAACAGTGATGCGATAAAATCACACTTGTCATCTTTATATTAGGATTTTTCCAAACCCCTTATTTAGCGTAAATGATCAAGAGGAATCATGGCTAATAAACGTCGAACATGATGAACACATCAAAACATCCATTGGGATGAATACCTTCAGGCAAAGATGTATACATGAAAAAGATAGTTTTATTTCATAACTTCTTGTCAAGACAATGAACTATGAAATTTTTCGATCCAAAGGAATCATTGATTATGTTTTAAAATTTCCCTAGTGACAAGGCATATGTGCCATCAAAAAGTCCTTTGGAACAAGCCCTTGTGCTATATATAAAATGTCAGTACGACATTGACAGTCGTGACTTATGTCCCCTGTCTAATAAATATGAAGGATTATATTCCGTTTAAACGCCAAAGATGGTTTATTTAAGAAAACCTAGGCCAAACATAATCAAAAAAATTAATACTATCTATTGGCCTATATGGTTTATTTGCACCATGGCTATTTAATTATCAAGTTCGACAATTCACTATATAATTAAACAAATAATTACTACTTGGTTTGTAGCCTTCAAAGCTTCACCATGGCTGACTCATCTGAAGCTCACAATCATCCAGTTGATCAGAATGATAATGCAAGACTGAACTTAACGGGCACCGAGTTACAGGCTATGTTGGATACAGCTGTAAACAAAGCCGTGGACCGTGTATTAAAGGATCATAAGTGAAAGTGCGATAATACCCCAAATAAAGGTTACAAAAAGGGTAAGACCGGTTCAAACTATGACAAGTCCAAGCCAAAGGAGGCAAAACCCAAATGTAAAACCTGCGGGAAGAAGCACTTCGGAAAATGTTTCTATGAGCAGACCAGGGGATGTGTCATCTGTAGAGAGATGGATCACAAGACCCATGAATGCAAGGACTTGAAGGACGCCACATGCTATGGTTGTGGCGAGAAGGGGCACATAAAGACCTGCTGCCCAAAGAAGGCAACTAAAGAGAAATGCACTCTGGAGTCACAAGCTAGGCCTTGTGGGATTTGTAACAAGGAAGGGCACAAGACCTTGGAGTGCCAAGACATAAAGGACGCAACCTGCTATGGTTGCAATGAAATAGGGCACATCAAGACAAATTGCCCAAATAAAACCAAGAAGCCTGGGGAGGCTAAGAAGACCAAAGCTGGAAGCTCTCAAATGGATGCTCAAGAGGCTATTCAGGATGAAAATGTCACAACAGGTACTTTTTTTTATCAATAACGCTCATGCTAGAGTATTATTTGATTCAGGTTCAGATAAGTCTTTCGTAGACAATAGATTTTGTAAATCATTAAATCTGCCTGTTAAAACTCTAAGCGTTAAGTATAAAGTAGAATTGGCCGATAGTACCTCAGAGACTGCTTCAGCAATATTAGATGGATGTTTTATATCCATTAGGAATCATTCTTTTCCGCTGTCCTTGTTTCCATTAAAATAAGAGGGACTCGATATAGTGATAGGAATGAATTGGTCGTCTTAAAAATCAAGCCCATATTGTGTGTGGTAAGAAGCAAGTAGTTATCAAGACTCCTTATGGTGAGCCTTTGACAATTCAAGGAGACACTGGGTATGGATTGCCTAAGCACTTGTTGAAATTGGTATTTAACACCAAAGCTTCGAGTATGGAAAACTCAGAAGAGACAAACAACAGTCGCGATACTAGAGATGCGACAAATATTAATGGTGCATCAATTGTGAACCTCAATGTTAGTAGAGTTAATCTCCAAAGCTGAAATTAACACAGTTGTTAGAAAGGTTATGAGAAAAGTCATGAGAAGATTCGAGGAGCCAAATACTGCTCGCTCTAAAACACATGTCGTTGCTCATGAGAAGAGCTTTATTCATACTTCAAATGCGAAGAATAACCAAAACAAAATCATATGTGGCAAGGAGCCCATTCCTTTTAGGATATACTTAAAAGTACTTCGTCTCTTGGAAGTCAAGAGACTTCAATAGTAAAAAGGGGCCATCGATTGCAGGAAATTGTTGAATGAAGTAGAAACCATTAGGTGTATCAGCGGTTATGCTGGAAAGGACACGGTGAGGTATACATCTCAGTCATTTGATGGCAATACCCTTGATTAGTGAGGACATTAATGAAGTCCACAATAAAGATCCTCTTATACATTATGGGATGGTCCAAGTTTTAAGGACCTTATTAGAAAAAACCTATTATCCGTTTCGCGAAATGGAAAAAGATGGAATAAGAATTTTATGACTCTCACCATAAAAGTTCTAGACTGTCGACAATATGTTACAAATTTTAATTCATTGGCTGAAATAGTGCTCTATTCAAATTACACAGAATCTAAGCGTAATGCAAATAATTATTGGTGGCTAGCATCGGCAATAAGAGGGCACATTATGGTTTCAAAGCCTGTTTATTATAAATCCATTATGGACCTACCTCAGCTACTCACGTTATATAGATTAAGAAATAACCAGTCAAAGCTGAGACTGCCCTAAAATTTGTCAAATATTTTGCAGCTAAGTTTAAAAGGATTAAGAATGGAGGCGCATAACCCTCCTGATGTATGATCAGAGGCAGTTCACATTAATAATGACACCAGATAAATCCCTTGTGTGATTTTATTGCTAGGAGTTACGTTTGGTTTCAGATATTGCTGAGTCTCTCATAAGACCATAAGCTTAGCAAACTTTTAGAAATTTTTCCGTAAGAACCCTAGATAATAAGTGTAGGGTAAAACTTACAGGCGAAATCATAAGAACCATTTCTTCTGTTCCTGTCAGAAACCTTCAGTCGTAGAATTCTAGAAGCATCCTTTCTCTAGATGTAATACGTCAGCATATGTAGTTGATATCTCTTTGATCTCTATCGATTGCGAATACTAGACGGTATGACAAAAGTGCCACATGAGGATTGATGTATCTTAATAAGTTCCATAGATTGCTTCCATGCCTGATCATTATGGAGGTTTAATGCATGGAACCACAAAGATATCCCGATGGTCATATGGTACTAAAGTCAGCTAAAGGTATTTAAAGAAGATATCCAGAATGAAAGTTTCCAAGTAAATGTCTTCAATTAAGGAACTCGTGGACTCGTAACATAAATGTGTCACTTATCTGACACAGAGTATGATAGGTGAACTGGAGTCTGAGATTTGGAAAATCTCTGTAACCTCCTTGTATCTTCATTATCTTCTCCTAAGATTACCCTGTTTACCTTCTGAGAGGCAAGTAGAGTTAAGATTTACATCCCATTTAGGGCTGTATTATTATGAAATCTCCAAGACGGCTAGTACCATCATTGGAAGAATCGAAACCCTGATTAAGTAAGTTTTAAAATAGAGGATTCATATAGCCTAACTCAATATTCTGAGAATTTGGTTTAATTTAGAAAGACGGCTCATTTTGCTTATGCATTTATTACCGCAACCCTAATTAGGCAACAATTAAGAATTTCCATCAGCTGCCCAGGATTGTCGATTTGTTTGACTAACGGCAAGGATTAGCTATTCCTTAAAATTAGTTTTAAGAAGTGGTTGGAATAACCATCTCACCTTAAAATAAGCTTTTCTATAATAGTTGTAATATAAGTATCAAGGCTGCTCCTTTGGAGACCTTGTATAAATGGAATGTTAAACAATTATTGATAGACAAAGGATTAGTAAGTCTAATTATCAGGATCTGGAAGTTGCATTGGAAACAACGAATAAGATCATACAAATCCATAATCGTCTGTAAGTTGCCAGTGTTCGGCAGAAAATCAAGGATTAATGAAAGTGGCAACCCTCCTAAGTTCTTGTTAAGGAATAAGGTTCAACAAAAGATATCACCCTGGAGGGTGTACCGGTTTGTTAATTATCAGGCTAGTTAAGCTCTGAATATATAGAATCATTCGAGGGAATCGAATGCATCAAGATCAAATAGCTTATAAAACTAAAACCTATTTAAGGAGCTTGGCGGAACTCGCAATGCATTATACACTAATGATTTAAGGATGTGTTTCACCAATAAGTCAAGTAGCATTATCACATAATGATATGGAGATTTATGATATGATGAGAAACCTGCATCGATTGAGGATCGACAGGTTAAGAAGCTCCAACAAGGATACATGTACCTATTATAGAGGTCAACTTGGGAGCTTGGAGAGGCTCCAGATATGCTATAGAAGTTAAGTCTATTATGCGACAAAAAGAACTTCCAGCATTTTAGCAAATCTCGAGGTCGAGATTTCTTTTAAGGGGGTGAGGATGTAACACCTCGTAAAATCACGTCCAATGGTGTATTGACACATGTAATAAACCCTAATAAAGTCCAACATCGAATTTAAGGGACTAATTTTTTGAAAAATCGAAAACTTTGATTACGAAAGGATTGGAAGTGTTAGCATACCTGAAATAAGTTTCTGAATAACCTCTCACAGTAATTATATTCACAAATGAGCCACTTGTTGATCAAGTGTAGCCGTTTGCGTAATTAATTGAAACTTTGCGCAATAAAGGGTTAAAAGCGTCAACATGTTAATTCTTACCTCTAAGTGACCTTTTAACAAACCGGGAGCGTCATGATATTTGATTATACTCTCGGGAATGCCTAATATTGGTCATTAAGGGCTTTTATGCCTATAAGTGAAGTTACGCGCAACTTTGCAAGTTAGAGGGACTAAAAGTGTCAATATGTTTAATTATACCTCTGAATGACCTTTTAGAGAACCCGAAGCATCGTGATGTTTAATAATACTCCTAAGAATGCCTAATATGGATTAGATAAGGCTTTGATACTATTAAATGATGATATGCGCAAGTTTGCGCATTAGAGGGACTATTTGCGCCAAACTGCAAAAGTCTATCAATTCGTATGGTATCGATCCTTACGGAATATGATCATAAGTTAAACATGCCCTAAATATCCTTTACATAGCTTAGAAATAGGCTTAGAGGTGTTTGGTGCGCAAAAATAAACCTATTTGATCAACAGGGACTAATAGCGTCAAAAAGTGCACAAGTTTGCATTTTCGTGCATATCTTACGTTCCGTATATATCCGGACATCCAAAAATTTATGTAACCACTAAAATATTTTATTTTAGTGTTTGGCATGATAAAATCCAATTCGTCGTGTAATTTGGATCGTTTTTAGCGTCCGTTCGTGTTTCGTCGTAATTCGTCGAACAACGTGACCGTACGGCCAAATGAACCGACATCCGACATATTCTTGAGCATGTTTCATGTCCCTCATGTTTAGGAATTATTGTAGAGCCTTGAAAATGGCTTAACGGGCCTTTAATGTGCCAAAAATGACCTTATATGCAAACAAGGACCAAAACTGCCATTTTAACTTATTGCTGAACCAGAGATCTCAGGTGGCCCGCGTAAGCATTCCTTGAACCTTATGCGGCCCGTGTGAGCATATCAGAACTGCAAAAATGAGTTTCTAGCTGTTTTAATCTCTTGCAAATGGTATTTCTTCAATCTTTGGGCACCCATAGATTTCCAAAACCATGGGTGATACTTGTACGGTCCAGATTGAATCGCGGTTTATGAGAAACGATCCTAACGGTTCTCAAAAACGATCCTAACGTGACCGTAATTAGGTAGGTGTTAAACCCTCAAAAGGGCACCTCCTAATTACCACGTTTACTTAGTTAAATTGTCGGGTCAAATAAAAGTCAAATGGGTTAGTTTTAAATAAAATTCATAACTATTAATATAGAAGCCATAAAATCAGTTTTCTCACTTTAATAACTTGGTAAATATTAGTTGAACATGTCTAAGCATGTTCAACCCGACAATTCTAAGTTTAGGTTCGGTTCGGAACCGAAAGTCGTAAAAGTTGACTTTTGCTTTGACTTTCAGTTCTGACCCGAGTTAGCTTAGTTTAGATATGCCTTAGGATTCCTTTAGGACCAGGTTATAGGTTAGTGTAACCCTATGAGGTTATACAACTTGGTTCCTTAGTTATCCGATTCATATGCATGTTTCCGTTAAATGCCTAAATGTTGACTATTATGCCCTTTTGACCCTAAAATGAGAATTTTGAAAATGTGAGAGGACAATAATCTTTATTACTGATTTATAAACTTGTCCCTAAAATTTGGCATCAGTTTGAGGTCTAGATTAGGAGTTATGCTCATTAGCGTAAATGAAAAGCTTTTTATTAATTAAACGGCGTAATTAGCGTATAGCCTATCTAAACCTAAATTTTAATACCAAACTTTTTACCCACTAATGTAAAATAATATTTTGGGATTTTTTAAGATTTTTATTTATTTTTAGGCTGAGCATAACATAGGGTTCTAGCCTTGATTCGGTAATTGCCGGTTTTGCCCTTTTGGCCATAAAATGAGTTTTACATAACATTTTGATACCAAACTTTTTGCTACTGATTTTATATGATAAATAAAACATTTTAAGCTTTCTAGAATGAAAAAAATATCAGTTTTTCTTATAAACCCCGGAAATCGCTTAAAATCGCATTTTTACGCGTTTTTAACGCATAGTATAAGTTAAAACTATTTTTAACATATAAGGTTTGATACCTACTGATGTTTTAAGTAAATTTTCATAATTAAACAGTAGGCAAAAGTTTTAAACTCAGAATTCTAATTTTGACCTTTAAAGCTTAAGTGAAATTACCAAAATGCCCCTTTGGTGCATAGTTTGGTTATAATTAATAAATTTCACATATATGTGATACCCTACTGATATAACTTATTAAATTGAGTATTTTACGGATTATATCAGACCAGGACCTCAGATTATTATTTAACCTCTCTTATAACCTTTAAAATGACCAAAATACCCCTACAGGGCATAAATTGGTTTTAAATTCTTTTTGGGCATAATGGAAGGTATCCTACTGATATCACAACATATTAAAGGCATATTAACTTAGGAAACCTGTTAATGACTCATGTGGTTACCCGTTACGCTCTTTTCGCGTTCGGATTGGCTTATGTAACCAGTTTGCATAAATTAGCCGAAACGGGTCAAACCTTATCATTTCTATCTCAAAATACAGAATGTGTTTAGTTTACCCATACTAAACAAGTATACAAGCTTGTCGGGTCTAAACCACATTCTAATCTGGTCTTCGCATAATCATGCGTTTTGAACCGTATCTCCTTTTTAAAAACTAACCGGTTTAAGTTTAGGCTTAATTAAAGACCCGTTAGGAATCTAATAGGTTATTAAAAACCTTCGTTCCAGATTTAGGAGCCCAGTAAAAGCTATCTGTACTTGCTGATTTGATATACGGCTGGGATTGAATTTACATTTAGCTCAGGTAAATACTTTTAACTTATTTTCCCTATACGGGCTTGGGGTACGGTATATAAATTAGCGCTTGGTCGGGCATTGAATTTTTAATTGTATGAAGGTTAAATTATTGAAATGTCCCGTTTAAATTGTTTTGTTTGCTTAAAGCCTTTGGGGGGTTAATAACCATGTCCCGGATATCCTTGGCATCATTTTAAGAAATGGCCACGACCTAAGCACGGAGTGTAGGCGTACACCCGACAGTGCATATATAAATAATAAGGTATAACCTCCGGTTACGAGAATAACTCGCCGCGGGACTATATCATGTGGTGTGTCTATTAATCTTTAACCCGGCGTCAATCCGGGCTACTGAACGTATAAGAAACATGTAATTCTTTTACAAGTTTATATATAAATAATTATCCCAAGTTATAAAAGTTTTGTGCCATGTGCATTCAAATCAATTTTCTTAAACGTTTTCAAAATGAGTCAGTTAAATTGTATTTACCAATGTAAACTGACGTATTTTCCCAAAAAGGCTAAGTGCAGGTACTAATCGGAATAGGTTGGCCTCTCCTAGCATCAAATAAAAGTCTCGCAAGCTTAGATGCCTTAAAGTCTGTTGAACAAAGTTTCTTTTTATCTTTTGATCCTCCTGTGGATCTTTTACAACTGTATTTGTAATACTTGATATTACTCTTTATCGGATTGTAATATATTTATCTTTTGCTTCCGCTGTGCATTTAAATTGTGTTGTTTAACTATGATGATATCAACTACGTCATGATACTCCCCATCGGGCCCACCGGTAATACGTGGAAATATCGGGGTGTGACTGAAATGGTAAAGAATACCCATTTTGTTCCCTTTTTTACGTGGATTTTGTGTTTTTCCCACTGCCGATTAACAATAACGAATGGTTCTTGGTACGATTAGAGTTGGCATCTCAGGAATTAGTTTTGTACCAGTTTGAAAACTTTTGTGGACGAGGAGACAAATTTAGGGCAGTTATTATTCCACGGTTGACGAAGCTCAAGGTGTCTTTAACTGGTTTGCTGGTGCATTTGCAGTATTGGAAAAAGACAGGCAAACCAGAATGCTGCATAACTCATGAGTTAAACGATAACTACGTGATTTCTAACAGGTCAATCGTAGGCAATGAAGCTGTCTATCTGTGTATTCTTATGGAGCATCTTGTTACAGACAAACCAATTAACATTACTGGAGATGTAAAACAAATATGTTTGTCATATAGACGATTCATGGCTGATAAACTGTATTTATGGCGGTGTTCGCCACGCCCAAATGTTGTTAAATAAAATAAGTCTTCTTTTTAATATTATATCAAAACTTGATTACATTGGGAAACGTTCATCAATTCAAACCTATAAATACATACGTTACTCCTCCCATCTAACCCCATTCTCATTTCAAAGTTCCCACTAACAAAAAAAATTAAATAAATGGATTCTTGGACCGACGAGGAAGATATTGCTGTTGTCGTTTCGTACGCTGCCGCTCGTGATCTGGGCACTTATTCAATTTTTGATACTGCTTTGTGGGGCAGGTTTTCAACTACTTTTGCATTCACCTACAAGAGACGACCCGAAGTGTCGATATCTTGAGGACTCGTCTTGCTTTTCTATGCCTTAAATGTAAACGTTTTTTAGGAAGGTACAAAAATGTTAAAAAAACTCAGCCGAACATGGAAGAAAAAGAGGTCGTTGAAAAGGCTCTGCTCGACTACTCAATACTTTACGAGGAGGACTTTGAACACCTTTCAGTGTTTGAAACTTTGAAAATTTATCTGTAATTCACGAAATTAATTTGTAATATTTAGGTTGTAACGTTCAACTTAAATTTGTAATGTAATGTAACGTCACCTTTGTTTGACTTTAAACCGTTTGTCTATGTGAACCGTGATTTTAGTTTTTTAAGTTTTTATAAACATAAATTTTTATAAACATATTTTGGCCCAAACAGCCCACACGCTACATATGGACGGCCCAAACAGATTTTTTTAGTAATATTTGGGCCCAAACAACCCACGCCGTTTTATTTTGTAATATATGTTTGGGCCCAAAAAGCCCACACGGTACGTATGAACGGCCCAAACAGAATTTTTAGTAATATTTGGGCCCAAACAGACCACATCGTTTTATTTTGTAATATTTGGTCCCAAACCGTTTGTCGAATATCTTGTGTGTGAACCGTTGATTTTAGTTTTTTAAGTTTTTATAAACATAAATTTTTATAAAACATATTTGGCCCAAAACAGCCCACACGGTACAAATGAACGGCCCAAACAGATTTATTTTCTATTGTTTGGGCCTAAACAGCCCACATGCTACGTATGGACAGCCCAAACAGATTACTTTTCTAATGTTTCAGCCCAAACAGATTTATTTTCTATTGTTCGGGCCCAAACAGCCCATACGTTTTATTTTATAATATTTGGGCCCAAACCGTTTTATTTTATGTTTAACTTATTATAAACATTAATTTTTATAAAACAAATTTAAACAAAAGAAAATAAACATAAACACCAAAAATATTAAACAAAAGATAATAAACATAAACACAAAAAATACGAAAAATTAAATAAAATAAAATCTATATAATAATATAGAATTTTTTAGTCACTGTTTCAACGGTTCTAATGAACGGCCCAAACATATTTTTTTAGTGATATTTGGGCCCAAACAGCCCACAAAGCTTTATAAAACATATTTGGGCCTAAACAGCCCACACGCTTCATATGGAAGGCCCAAACAGATTACTTTTCTAATGTTTGGGGCCAAACAGGCCACACAGTACAAATGAACGGCTCAAACAGATTTATTTTCTATTGTTTGGGCCTAAACAACCCACATGCTACGTATGGACGGCCCAAACAGATTACTTTTCTAATGTTTCGGCCCAAACAGCCCACACGCAACATATGGACGGCCCAAACAGATTTATTTTCTATTGTTTGGGCCCAAACAGCCCACAACGTTTTCTTTTATAATATTTGGGCCTAAACCGTTTTATTTTATGTTTAACTTATTATAAAGATCAATTTTTATAAAACAAATTTAAACAAAAGAAAATAAACATAAACACCAACAATATTAAACAAAAGATAATAAACATAAACACCAAAAATACGAAAATTTAATAAAATAAAATCTATACAATAATAGATTTTTTTAGTGATTTTTTTTATTCACTGTTTCACCGGTTCTAATGAACGACCCAAACATATTTTTTAGTGATATTTGGGCCCAAACAGCCCACAACCTTTTATAAAACATATTTGGGCCTAAACAGCACAAACGTTGTATTTGGACGGCCCAAACAGATTAATTTTCTAATGTTTAGGCCCAAACAGCACACACATTACAAATTAACGGCCCGTTTTATTTTGTAATACTTGGGCCCAAGCCGTTTGTTAACGGACTCATACATTATAAAACATAAATTTGGGCCCTAACCGTTTGTAGACTTTATTTTGTAAGATTTTTTTTTAATTTTTTAAGTTATTTTAAACATGTTAACGGACTCAAAAACTTTTTTATATTAATATAACACACATAAATATTAAACATAAGATAATAAAAATAAACACCAAAATATTAAACAAAACATAATAAAAAAAAAATCTAAAACCATATCCTAATAGCCTCCCACTCCGAGAGATGTTTGAATTCATGTCCCTCTTCATGACGGTAGTTGATGAGGGCCACGTCCTTCGTACCGTCCTCACCAAGGTCCGGCATTTCTGTCTCCACTTTCTTGTAATATTGGTCAAACCTCTCACATTCCAACCGCAGGACACGGAACCTGGAGGATAACGCGTCCACGGTCCGGTTGTGGTCCGGACCACGTAGTTGGGCAAAAATCTGTTGAACACGAACCCAGACCCCCCTGTCCTCGTCGTGGAGGATCGGTCATCGCCTCCTCCCAGGCTTCGCACAGAGCAATATCTTCAACATCTGTCCAGGAATTGGCCATTTTCAGGTGGGTCGTTGCCGGCGTCGGAGAAGGTTTATAGTGAAAACGGCTGAGAAAGTTTGATTTGAAACGGCGTGGAGATAAGTGAACTGGGTGAGGGTTTATATAGTGGGTAAATCAGGGATGTTGAAACACCGTGTGCAACGGTTAAAAAAGGCTGTTGAGATTCTTATTTTTTTATTTTTTTCGTTAATTTTTTAAGTCTAGTTTTTTAAGTTTTTATAAACAGAAATTTTTATAAAACATATTTGGCCCAAAACAGCCCACACGGTACAAATGAACGGCCCAAACAGATTTATTTTCTATTGTTTAGGCCTAAACAGCCCACATGCTTCGTATACAGATTTATTTTCTATTGTTTGGGCCTAAACAGCCCATATGCTACGTATGGACGGCCCAAACAGATTACTTTTCTATGTTTTTTGCATGGTAATTTACTGCAATAATATATATCGAATGAAAAACAAGTAAACTTTTATTATTATTTAATACAAATTAAATAAAAGACATAACATGTAAAAATACAAACATAAACATTTCAGCTATAATACGCCAAGAAGTCTTTAGATAACAACATAACTTCGCCAAACCGCTACTTAGGACTCGGTGGAAAACCGAGAGCAAATCGAAAATTAGGAGTGAATCTATTCTCTTCTTCTGGAATTCGCGTCAAAACACCTTTGCACTGATAAAGATGCGTTTTGAACTGGCAAGTTCCATCCACACTCACTGGGTAAGTAGAGGTGGCATTTCTGAAGAGACGACACTCCAATATGAGAAACGATATCAAATGCTAATTTGGCAACTAATGCCCAGAAACACGTATTTTACACTAACAAATACGTTTGGTTTCATAAATATTTCTTGCCTTTGATACACGAAAACTTCTATGAGAATCAAATAATGGAGGGAGGATAACATTTCTATGAGATTTAAGTGTGGTAGAGGGATCCGTTTAACAAGCACACAAAAAAAAACAAGGGGGTAAATATATAAGGGAAGAGACGGTGAAACGGCTCGAAAAACACATTGAAACGGCTCAAACTATATGTTGAAACGGCTTAACACAGCTGTACCGGCTTAACACAGCTGTACCGGCTTAAGCCAACTGAAATGGCTTAAAAAGTGGCCGAGATGGCACAAACAACGGGGGGAAACTGCTTGGCTTGCAGCAGTGGGGTCCACGTGTGTACGGTAACGGCTCGGCTCCAACCCAAGCACACGGCTTGGCTCACTAAAGGTGTCACACCCCAACCGATGGCGGAATCATGGGGGCGCGGCACTAGGCGAATCAGATTGCTCAAGAGAATCCATAACAACTATTAGCGACAATATTTAATGCGTTCATTATCCCATACTAATGAACAAATACAATCACATAAGTTATCACTGATGTTGTGTTCTCTCGAACAATACAAATCCGACAACCTAGATTTTTAGTTGAGTTTCTAGACTCCCTAGCTTGGTTGAGATAGTCTGCGATCTAACCTGCAACATACGTTAAAATAATGTCAATACAAAAGTATTGGCGAGTATACAGGTTTGATATGTAATAGCATAATTGATTAAAAGTGCTGCGAATTTCTACATACATAAACGGGATACACGACATACATAATCACAAAACCGATACTACTAGCTAAGTCCTCGATGCTCGAATACGCGATGGCAAACTAGACCCCGTCGGGTCAATATTACTATACTAGTCGTGGTGGGACATCGCGAGTATAAGTCCTAGCACATATGCAACTAGCATCACGTATAACTATGCACGTAAGTCATTCGCAAGTGATAAGAAGTTTAAGCATTTGAGGTGATTTGGATAGAACGTATGTTACACCCAAAAGTGCGATAAGCAAAAAGGGTTCAAGTATACTCACCGTGCGTATTCAGCGGGTACACAACCTGATTGGGTTAATTTAGAGTGCGCCTGATTTAGTATGAACACGGAATAGTAGCGTAAGCGAGGCGCGGTGTAACTAAACGGTGGAAAGTTGAATAATAGGGCCGGTGGTAATCCGATCGGTTGACATGCTATCCGGTCGGTTGGCATGTTGCCCGATCGGCTGACATGTTGTCCGATCGGCTGACATGTTGTCCGATCGAATGACATGTTGTCCGATCGGTTGACACGTTGTCCGATCGCTGACACGTTGTCCGATCGGCTGACATGTTGTCCGATCTGTTGACATGTTGTCCGATTGGATGACATGTTGTCCGATCGGTTGGTTTGGTGTTGATTTACCGTTCGATCGGACAGCAGTCCGATCGGACGGCAATTCGTTCAAATTTTCTGATTATGTCACACTCAATTGTTTTTGGGAAGGATACCGGTGAATTGTCTGAGATGATGTGTTATCGTGTTAAACCACTGAAATTCCATCGAGTTCGGCCCGTTCTAACGGCCGGGAACCACCCCGTCCCATCAGATCTGACCCCTTTTGACGGTTTTTCCGTGTCTAACCCGGAATCACACATTACTTTGATCAGATACATAATATTCTAAGTGAGATTGTTATAAAAACATGTGGAAATCACTCAGATCTGAGTTGTTCATGGTAAAATGAGGTCATGCTTTGAAGTTCATATGAACCCTTGATGACATCATCTTTGAACACCTCAAATCGGTAGATTTCACGGTTAAAAGTTGATTTTTAAAAGAGAGAAGGGTGTAGAATTGAGTGTAGATCATAGAAGTACAAGGTTTAGATCGAGAACTTACAAGAATCGCGAGAAATCGAGAGATGAAGGAGTTGGAGCGTCTTGTCGAACAGTAGCAGTCACATCAAGTGTTCTTGGTGTGACTGAGGGGTATTTATAGGCAAGGAGGAGGAGAGGATGGTGAGTGGGGGCCGTCCGTTCGGCTGGCCTAGCCGTTTGGCTGGCCCATCCGATCGGCTGGCCTAGCCGTTCGGCTGGCCCATCCGTCCGGATGACTGACTCGTTCGGATGTCCTTCAGCGAGCTGTGCTTAGGTGTTCCGTTTCGATTGTTAAGCGTTGCGATAGTTTTGGGTCACACCTTTTTATCCATATTTTCATATATCTAACATAATTAGTCACATTGAGTCGTATATACATATCCATATATCAAAGTTGCGATACAATAACTTGGTTTCATTTCGAATATGCGATTGCTTGCGACGCTTCACGGTCATCGAGGAGGGTAGAATAGGTCCTCTTTTAATGTCATCGTGAACATTAATGTTCGATGTTTTTAGTGATGAGTTGCACTGTGACATATCACGGTTATCAAGGAGGGTAGAACTGGTCCTCACTCGACATCTTCGTGGTTGTCAGCAAGTGAAATGTGATGTGATAGTGATAGAATAGGCGATAATATGCGAAAATATTGCGATATAGCGATCTATGCGGTATAGTTACATTATGATCCGAATCTGTGGTGCTAGGCGTAACGAGTGTAGCGAGTAGTAACAACGCACGAAAGTGCGGGTTGTTACAGTTTCCCCTGCTTTAGGAAATTTCGTCCCGAAATTAATCCAACAGGTAGACTTGTGGAAGTTGTCCCGTATAAGTAGCGATACAGCGAGTTAATCGGGTGAGAGTTGACAAGCGTGAGCGTCTCGAGTAAGAGAGAGGTCGACCGCGATAGCGAAAAGGCGACGTAAAGACAAAAGTAGTATTCCACGAATTGGTGTCTCAATAGTACTTCGGGTCTCGAAGAGTTATTAAAGTCGGCGCAAAAGAATTTTTAAGAGGAGCTTCAAAGATTTCTTGTAACGTAAGGTTAAGCTGTGTATGTTAACCAACGTTGTAAGAAGTTTTAGGTTTGAACATGTTTAAAAGAATTCGGACATGAAAACTGGAGTTAAGAAAACTTTCCTATGACCTGGGTTCAAGCTGAACTCGATGTTGAACCAACATCTTAAGAAGGGTTTCGTTTTGATGTTGTAAAAGCTTTAAGGAAAACTGGACTTATGAAACTTCCCTTGGACATGGAGTTAAGCTGATTCGATGTTACCTCCACATTGTGAGGAAATTTCACTGGTCCACCGGTTTTAAATCAAAATTTTATAAAATAAGTTTTAATAGTACAAAAAGGTAGTTAACATCGAGCCCCACTTGGCACTTTCCCACGAAAGTTTGTTAATATGTTTAAAACACTTATATATACGAAGTACCAGCGGCGTATCCACCATGTTTTGCCCATATTACTTCCGTTTCGTGAGGCAGTGTCATGCGTGCCGATATGACACAGATAGAATTGCGCTCCCTCGGTCCAATCGTTAGGGAGTCGGACCGAGTTGAAGATAGAATCAAATAGGTTAAAAAGGCGAGTTGAATTGCGAACGTAGCTATAACGGCGTGTGAGTAGCCTGGTGACACGAAACATCGAAGTAGCGCGTCTGATAGGCGACGAGCGATATGCGGGAAGCGAATAGTACTATTTCGGTTAGATTTCACGTTAAAACCCACATGGCATGTTTCCACGAGAGTTTGTTAATATGGCGAAACACCACGTTTGACCATATTAGTTTTGTCCCGTGAAGCGATGTCATGCATACTAACACTACACTAATTGCGATGAATACCAAGCGATGAGCGATGATTGATAAGCGATAAGCGACACGCGATAAACGGTAGTGACAACCGTCGAGCGATAAGCGACAATTGTTGCGTTGCAAGCGATGAAGTTATGCGTGATTAATGCGATTCGATTGGACTGATCAACACCACAATTTAACCAACATTAGACCCCCACATGGCCTTTTTCCACGAAAGTCTGCTGATATGGCTAAAACACTTATATATAGGAAGTACCAGCGGCGTATCCACCATGCTTTAACCATATAAGTTTCATCTCGTGAAGCGAGGTCACGTGTGCTAACTTAACACAGACATCACAGATATTGGTAAGCGATAGCGATAGATTTATACACAGCACACGATAAGCGATGGAGATTCACATGATAAGCGATAGAATTTGCGTGATACACATAATAAACGATAGTGATTGCGAGATAGATTTAGGTGATAAAGCGATAGATTCTAACAAAACTGCGATTGAGTTGCGATGTGGACTTACGACCAGTCTTGCGTCGCTGCAATTGCCCTGCGGGGGTAGACTTACCAAAGTCCATCGATGAGGCGATTGCATTGCGTTGGCAAACTTACGAAAAGTCTCGCAGTGATGCGGTTTGGTTGTTACGCCTTGCGATTGAGTGTAGTGTGTTGAAAATAACCACAATAGTATAATAGGTCTAATAACGTTCAACTCCACGTGGCACTTTCCTCACGAAACTTCGGTAGTATGATAAAGCACACCTTGCTTGACCCCTACTACTTACATCCCGTGATTTGGTGTCACACTTTGTCGAGACGCTTATGGCACCTTTAGAATTCACTACAATCTCCGTGCACTGGCTCAAATAATCCCGTGTGCACCCGTGATTAGTCGTCCCTTGCACGTTTACCGCACCTTACTCTAAGAGTGTAGTGAGGGTAAAACACATTATATCGTGATATAGTATATATAGTTCGTGTGTGAATCTAGACTAAGTACAACGACTAGAGAGTGAAAACGAAGGCGAATGTTATCGTTACACATAGTGGCATCATTAAGTAATAGAGTAGGTTCAACACTTAGAACTTAACGTCGAAAATCATATCATTACATCATTATCCTACGCTTGCTGGGTGTTTGTTGCTGAAGGACTTTGCTAGAGCTGCGGTTGCTGTACTCAAATTCGTGGTTTAGCGTGACAGTTTTGGGCGAAGTGACCGTAACAGTTGCAATTGTTGCAATAGCGACAGTTAGCTCCATCCTGGTGGTGAAAGGTACACGTGTAACACTGAGGGTGAATTCCAGTGTAGGCACGTTTTGGAAGTAGTGGAACTGATTGAAGAGGCTCTGGTTGAGGCAATTCAGTGGTTGAAGAGTCCGGGCTTGAAATCTTTCGTTTGCGGCTGGGTTTTGTCGGTGTCTTGCGAAGAGGTGTCGTCGTTGGATGTTTCATCTGAGGACCCGCTTGCAGAATCTTTGGCCGAGTTGCCGGAAGAACCGTCAGCCGCTTCGTCAGAAGAATCGTCGGCAGATTCGTCAGAAGAATCATCGACAGATTCGTCAGAGGAATCGTCTGAAGAATTAATGACGATCGCTTGATAAGTTTGCTTGACAGGATTTTTGGAGAAAAACCCTTCTATGAGTCGTTTGTTGTTGATTTCTGCGGCTAAGCGGTAGGCTTCTTCGATGGTAGTAGGTCTTGCAGCTTTGACAAAATCGCCCACACATTCAGGCAAGCCACAAATGTACTTCGCGATGGCTTTTTCTGGAGTGTTGACTTGACTTGGGCAAATTATGCTAAGCTGTTTGAACCTTGCGGTGTAGCCAGCATTGTCACCTTTGACTTGCTTGATTTCCCAAAATTCGTCTTCTAGCTTCTGGACTTCATGAGGAGGGCAGTACTCTTTCTTCATGAGCTCCTTCAGCTCATTCCAAGTGAGAGCATAAGCTGCGGAGATCCCACGTTTGTTACGTTCGGCGGTCCACCAGTCGAGTGCTCGCGATTGAAATACTCCGGTGGCGCAAGTAGTACGGAAACTATCGGGACACCCACTTTGACGAAGGGTAACTTCGATAGAGTCGAACCACTGGTGTAGTTGGGAAACACCTCCTTCACCCGTGAAGACCATCGGGTCACAGGCTTTGAAGTGTTTGTAGAGGAAAGCAGATTGCGGCTCTTCTGTCTTAACGTCTTCCAAACTTCGAGAGTTGATAAGAGAGTGCACTTGTGTGACAATCTGAGGAATGACTTTGACCACTTCCCTGGTCACAAGCGAAGCAATCCTCTTTTCGTCCCTTCGTTTGGCTCGTCTCTTTGTTGCCATTCTCGAAGCAGAGTTGTTGGAAGGCATCTAGACAGAGAGAGACTTGGAGTGAGATTCGATCATAATGATTTTTTTTTGAGTTTGCGATGCGATTGAGCGCGATCAAAACTTGTATCGTGCAATATAAATAGATTTCACATAGGAGCCACATAGGAGACACGACATTCCTAGGTTCTCACACAATGATTTGGTTGTATTTAGATATAGATAGTTGTAGGTTACACTCATACACATACAGATCGATGTAGAATACGCGAGGACGCGATGAGAGGTAGTGAGCGAGAGCGTAGGCGAGTAATTTAGGCATTAGTTTTGTTGCGAAAATTCGGTCTTCGTTTTAGATTGCGATGGTTGTGCGAGTTGTGCGTTTTGTAAAACAGGGAGCGTAGATTGATAGATTGCAAAATAAACACATAAAGCGTAACCAAGTTTATCGTACGTAAAACCGGTGAGTCGTAGTCTTAGTAAAATAATCGGAGTGCCTCGGGTGTTTAGGCGTCGACTACCCAAGGTAACTCAACTATGTCCAACAAGTTCGTGCACGCGCGTTAGCCTAGAAGACTTCATGCTTCCACTGGGATGCAACTCATGGCATTTGTCTTCCTAGTCATCGCGTGGCTTGAGTCTTTCTCATGGTCGAGTCCTTGGTGAGAGCTTTTTGAAAACCATTTTAAATAGTGGAACGGTTCATTAAGGTACGGGTTTCACCCCTGACTTAACAACTTCGTTCGTAATTGTGGTTATGCTCTTCGAATAAATTCGTGAGTTCCACTAGAGTTGGAAGTGGAGACTTTCGTCGAGATGTGGATGTCACTCCTAACTCGATGAAAGGTTCTCGTGCTAGAAAATGCGCTGAGTGAGCAATCCTATCGAGAGTTCTTGGCTTTCACACCTGGTCTCGACTGGATCACTCGGTTGTGATATGCGAGTATTTTCGGAAACGTGTGCGTTGTGTCAGCCTTAGGAAAGGCTAAGTAGTATTTCAGCCTTAGGAAAGGCTTCTTCGTGTGAAGCTGTAGTACGCGGTGCTCACACGAAGTTGTAGCTTTTAGCAATTTCGATCGAAGGTAGCAAGTAGGCCCAATACAAACCCTACCGGGTTCGTACGAGTCGACCTGTTGGTACTTAGACTATAGACTAGGTCATTTCTAAGACATCGACCCGGACTAGGTCGAGCCTTGCCTAATTCCCTATAGTTATGGCTCTGATACCAATCTGTCACACCCCAACCGATGGCGAAATCATCGGGGCGTAGCACTAGGCGAATCAGATTGCTCAGGAGAATCCATAACAACTATTAGCGACAATATTTAATGCGTTCATTATCCCATACTAATGAACAAATACAATCACATAAGTTATCACTGATGTTGTGTTCTCCCTAACAATACAAATCCGACAACCTAGATTTTTAGTTGAGTTTCTAGACTCCCTAGCTTGGTTGAGATAGTCTGCGATCTAACCTGCAACATACGTTAAAATAATGTCAATACAAAAGTATTGGCGAGTATACAGGTTTGATATGTAATAGCATAATTGATTAAAAGTGCTGCGAATTTCTACATACATAAACGGGATACACGACATACATACTCACAAAACCGATACTACCAGCTAAGTCCTCGATGCTCGAATACGCGATGGCAAACTAGACCCCGTCGGGCGCAATAGTACTATACTAGTCGTGGTGGGACGTCGCGAGTATAAGTCCTAGCACATATGCAACTAGCATCACGTATAACTATGCACGTAAGTCATTCGTAAGTGATAAGTAGTTTAAGCATTTGAGGTGATTTTGATAGAACGTATGTTACACCCAAAAGTGCGATAAGCAAAAAGGGTTCAAGTATACTCACCGTGCGTATTCAGCGGGTACACAACCTGATTGGGTTAATTTAGAGTGTGCCTGATTTAGTATGAACATGGAATAGTAGCGTAAGCGAGGTGCGGTGTAACTAAACGGTGGAAAGTTGAATAATAGGGCCGGTGGTAATCCGATCGGTTGATATGCTATCCGGTCGGGTGGCATGTTGCCCGATCGGCTGACATGTTGTCCGATCGGCTGACATGTTGTCCGATGTTGTCCGATCGGCTGACATGTTGTCCGATCGGCTGACATGTTGTCCGATCGGCTGACATGTTGTCCGATTGGATGACATGTTGTCCGATCGGTTGGTTTGGAGTTGATTTGCCGTCCGATCGGACAGCAGTCCGATCGGACGGCAATTCGTTCAAATTTTCTGATTATGTCACACTCAATTGTTTTTGGGAAGGATACCGGTGAATTGTCTGAGATGATGTGTTATCGTGTTAAACCACTGAAATTCCATCGAGTTCGGCCCGTTCTAACGGCCGGGAACCACCCCGTCCCATCAAATCTGACCGCTTTTGACGGTTTTTCCATGTCTAACCCGGAATCACACATTACTTTGAGCAGATACATAATATTCTAGGTGAGATTGTTATAAAAACATGTGGAAATCACTCAGATCTGAGTTGTTCATGGTAAAATGAGGTCATGCTTTGAAGTTCATATGAACCCTTGATGACATCATCTTTGAACACCTCAAATCAGTAGATTTCACGGTTAAAAGTTGATTTTTAAAAGAGAGAAGGGTGTAGAATTGAGTGTAGATCATAGAAGTACAAGGTTTAGATCGAGAACTTACAAGAATCGCGAGAAATCGTTTGGTTATAATTGGTAAATTCACATATATACTTTATCCTAGCAGATACATAATATTCTAGGTGAGATTGTTATAAAAACATGTGAAATTACCAAAATGCCCCTACGGTGCATAGTTTGGTTATAATTGGTAAATTCACATATATACTTTATCCTACTGATATAACTTACCAAAATAAGTATTTTTGCTGATTATATCAGACCTGTAACTCAGGTAAATACTTAAACACTTTTATAACCTTTTAAATGACCAGACTACCCCTACGGGGCCTAGTTTGTGTTTAAATACGTTTCGGGGATAATGAAAGACATCTTACTGATGTCACAACATATTTGAGGCATAATTAACTTAGGAAACTTGTATATGGCTCTCATGAATACCCGTCACGCTTATTACGCGTACGGTTCGGTTTATGTAGCACGTTTACATAAATTAGCCGAAACGGGTCAAACCTTATCGGTTTTATCTCAAAATTCAGAGTGTGTATGAAATACCCATATTATACAAGTCTTCAAACTTGTCGGGTCTAAAACACATTCTATTCCGGTCTTCGCTTAATCATGCGTTTGAACCGTATATTCTCTTAAGACTAACCGGTCTAAGCTTAGGCTAAATTAAAGACCCGTTAGCATTCTAATTGGTTATTTATACCATCATTCCAGACTAGAGCATTCCGGTAAATGGTACCTACGCTTACTTAAGTGATGTAACACCCCGAAAACGGGTTTGGTAATTAAACCCCGTTAATACTAAAGACGGGGAAAATACCGTTAGTGGTAAAATTTAACCCGGTGAATATTAGGACTTAAATAAATAATCCTAATATTTACTAAAAGGTGAATAAAAGCTTTTAAGGAAATAAAAAGGATAAAAGGCCCGAGTTAACGGGACCTAAAATGAACTTAGTCATAAATATTCCCGAACCCGCTAAGTTCACTAGGAATATTAAACCTAGTTAATAAGTGGGAATATTATTGAAAATAATTAGGTTGTGATCTAATTAATAACTAACCAAACACGAGGGACCAAAGCCGGGTAAATTGAAATTGGAATTATAAACTTAAAAAAAAACACAACACACACAAGTGTGTGTGTGCGTGCGTGCGTGGGTAAGGCCAGAAGAAAGCTCCCATGGAGCTTTAGCCCTAACTTCAACAATCAACAAAATTGAAGGTCAAATCTAGCCCGAATCGGATGCATGAACACGTATTAATGATCACCTAGTCGTGGGGATCACAAGGTATGTTGAAATTTATGATTTAGTGATACTTTGAGATTATGATGAACAATCATAATCGAAATTCTTGAATGAATCTTGAATCTATGAGTGTTATTGTGATTATATCTTGGTTTAGAAACAAACCCTAGTAGAAAATTTGATGAATTGTTGTCAAAACTAGGGATTTGGTGATTACCCTATTATGTGCTAAGTGGGTTTATGTTAATATGATGAACACTCATATTAGAATGTAAGATTGATGAATATTGAGGTTATGATATAAGTTCTTGATGTAGTTCATGAACACTAGACTTAGAGGTTTGAATGTGTTGATGTAAATCTTGGTAAAGATAACTAGTTATGAACTAGTTAGTAAATAAGTAATATTATGCACATTAGGTGTTTGTTAAAATGCCCGAATGAATGTTGACATAATGAAATTATGAAAGAAACGCGTAATTGGCTAACTCGACTAACTACGTGTAATACGGAATAATATGGGTTCTAAACGTGATGTTGATTGAACTTATTGTGTGTATAATATGATGGAAGTTAGTTGACTATCGAAAGTCAAATAAACCAACATTGAAGTCGAATAGTAGTTCCGACATAGAGTTCGTAAGATGGAATAGTCGTATGTGATAATGACTAAACTAACCGTCTTACGAATTATGATGATAGTTTGACGCTTGACAAGCTAGGTGGAGGCTTGGAAAGGAAGCGAGTCAAACGAAGCAAATAAGAAGGAAAAGCGTACCCGGATGTAGATCAAGCAGCGTACAAGAACCGAACACAAGAGATAAAAGCTTCCGCACGTTGTTTTTGTCATCATCTTAAACGGCAATTCCGTAGTTATCAAATTGTATTATTTTCAAATTGTAAAAAGTTTTAATTCACCCGTATTGTTCAACAGTATTTAAATAAAATTCCATGTTTATTTTCGTATTGTAAACGAAAATCTTTAATTAAATAGACGGGTGTTACAAGTTGGTATCAGAGCCTTGGTTTAAGAGATTCAAGTATGGCGGGAAAGCTATGCTTGGACTTAAACCTTATGCTCTTAATAAAGATTGGTGTTCGGTTCGAGGCTTGATCGCAAATCCGGTAAGTACATGTATGTTAATAGCTTAGCACGCTAAAGTGTTGTAAACAACGCATAGGGCTATCGTGTGATACACGTTACCTCAATTAAAATGATTGATATAGTTGACGAAAATACGCGCGTTGACGCGTATAGTAGAAAAAGCCTTGTATTATAATGCGGGCTATTATTGAAGTTGACATTGCTAACTTTTGTGAATGTTTTAATGGAAGGACACTCGCGTTTGAAGACGACGAGAGTCAAACGAATTGTGGATATGATGATGGAACGGTCCGAAGTATGACGAGAGGAGCATGCTCACCGAGGACTAAATCGCGTAACGACCGCGAACAAGGTTAATGGCAAGGAACGCCCGTCGGGGCAAACATTACCAGGTGCACATTTTAAATAACCGCACAAATAGTAATATGCAACAAATAAGTAGAAATTGAAAGTTGCATATGTAGATTAAAAACTTGGAAAAACCCGAATAGAAAATGTATTCGGGATATTGTTTCCAAGAGAAACAAATAGAGGCGTTACTTACATAGGGCGTGATGTGAAAACTATAAAAAGGTCATGTGTGTCATGTGTTAATCGCTTACTCTGGCCAAGTAAGTAGTGGCATATGATACCATGAACTTCTTATGGCGGACACGTTTACATCCGATGTAGTAAGGGCGGGGTGAATGGGACTAACTTAAAAGTACCCGAATGAATCTAATGAGCAAAATATTTGATAATAATGTAAACGCACAGCCGAGTGACGGAAGCGTATTACATTAGGATGATGAGCCCGAGTGAAGGGACAAAGATTAATGTAAAAGGATTAAGGTATGCAATTGGGAGGGGTGTACTTACACTCGAACCCGGAGAATGCAAATATGACTCTTAACGGGCCGATTTTGTAAAACATCAAATTTGAGAATAAAGTAGGAATATAAAAGCGAAACGAAGTCATAATGCATACCGTAAGGGTTGCAATAATAACGACTTCGGTAAAACACCCGGTTGATGGGTAAGGAATTAAACGCATGCGTAGACTGAGAAACAGGAACGCGAAATAGAAAGTCAAAAGACTCGGAATATGAGTCATGACTAAAAGATGACAAGAATTTTCGCGAACATAAATTTTGATAAAAAAAAATTTAATTAAAAATTAAATTACGTTCGACTAGTTAAAAGTCGAACGGGTTGAACAAAGAATGAAATTTGACGTTCACCAGTGATGAAATTTCACACGAACAAGTCAAACGAATTAAATAAATGATGACGCTTGCTAATGTAAGTAGGCGCGGACTGAATAAGTAAAAGTGTGAGATGTTAACTAACCTATGTAAAGGGTTATGGGCGTTAAGAACGTTAAGATAAAAGAACTCGGGTAGTGGGTTGTATAGAAGTATAAGTATGAACCGGGAGACGGTAAGCGTAGAACAAACTGACGCGTGAATAACGTCAGAAGTCATAAAGTCGGAGGATTAGTCCGGAAGTAAACAAATGAAGCCTTAGACTACGGTCAAGGTCAATTGAAGTTCAAGAGCGAAAATAAACGATTCCAAACATAATAAGAGATGCCTTGAAGCTATATATGTATATATACATTTGAATATAGACAAGAATAAAAGATGATCTACGGGATCATCATAACCTACGGGATTAAATACAGTGTTAAGGTCTACGGGACCAAAAAGACCCTCGGGTCATAAAGAGAAGAAAATGAGTTGTTAATGTCTCACCTTAAAAAGGTGAAAAATTTAAAGGAATAGCATATGATGCTAAGTGAAAGAACCTACGGGTCAATAGTGTAAAGCAAGGGAACTAGTTATGATTCCCCGCGTAAAATGAGAACGGAAAAGAATAAATTATGGGTTGTCAATTTCCTTAATATGAGTAATTGACATAGTTAAAAGGAAAAACGTTAAACTAAAATTCAGTTTTAGTAAGAAACAACGTTTTAACAAATATGAATACTATAAGACGAATTTGGAAATAACAAATATCAAAGAGTATGGGTCTTAACATCGATAGGTGCAAGACGATATATTCGAAAAAAGTGGTATTTTCGAAAATGAAAGGTTGATATAAATTAAACATGACGTGACACGATCACGGTCAAGAAATGCAATGTGAAGTGGAATCACATTATCACCAAGCGAGCGGTAAAAAGCAACTGGACTAATAAGTCTAGTTAGTGAGACCGGTTAAGGTCATTTAAGTAAGTTGGTTGCTTGTAAGCGGTGGATTCGGTATAACTGAACCGAATAAATGAATTTGAAAACAAAAGAAATTGTTGCTAAAGGTGAAAGATTTCACTAAAGACCTTTAAACGGGTCAAAGTAACGGATTCATAAGGAAATTCGATAGTATATGAAAGCGATGGATATCGCTAAGTTAACTAAACTAGTGGAAATAACGAGATTACGTTATTTCGAAGTTACACTATGTCGTATGAGATATGTAGACAATTAGTAACCAAAAAGATGTTACCGTACTTTTCGGGTAATACTAACGATTGGTTAAAAAAAAGTATAAGTAATGTTTAAAAGATTTCTCGGCTCAAATACATTGAGTTTAAACTCAATGAATGATGTAAGAAAAGGTTTCGAGGACGAAACCTCTTTAAGGGGGGTAGACTTGTAACACCCCGAAAACGGGTTTGGTAATTAAACCCCGTTAATACTAAAGACGGGGAAAATACCGTTAGTGGTAAAATTTAACCCGGTGAATATTAGGACTTAAATAAATAATCCTAATATTTACTAAAAGGTGAATAAAAGCTTTTAAGGAAATAAAAAGGATAAAAGGCCCGAGTTAACGGGACCTAAAATGAACTTAGTCATAAATATTCCCAAACCCGCTAAGTTCACTAGGAATATTAAACCTAGTTAATAAGTGGGAATATTATTGAAAATAATTAGGTTGTGATCTAATTAATAACTAACCAAACACGAGGGACCAAAGCCGGGTAAATTGAAATTGGAATTATAAACTTAAAAAAAAAACACAACACACACAAGTGTGTATGCGTGCGTGGGTAAGGCCAGAAGAAAGCTCCCATGGATCTTTAGCCCTAACTTCAACAATCAACAAAATTGAAGGTCAAATCTAGCCCGAATCGGATGCATGAACACGTATTAATGATCACCTAGTCGTGGGGATCACAAGGTATGTTGAAATTTATGATTTAGTGATACTTTGAGATTATGATGAACAATCATAATCGAAATTCTTGAATGAATCTTGAATCTATGAGTGTTATTGTGATTATATCTTGGTTTAGAAACAAACCCTAGTAGAAAATTTGATGAATTGTTGTCAAAACTAGGGATTTGGTGATTACCCTATTATGTGCTAAGTGGGTTTATGTTAATATGATGAACACTCATATTAGAATGTAAGATTGATGAATATTGAGGTTATGATATAAGTTCTTGATGTAGTTCATGAACACTAGACTTAGAGGTTTGAATGTGTTGATGTAAATCTTGGTAAAAATAACTAGTTATGAACTAGTTAGTAAATAAGTAATATTATGCACATTAGGTGTTTGTTAAAATGCCCGAATGAATGTTGACATAATGAAATTATGAAAGAAACGCGTAATTGGCTAACTCGACTAACTACGTGTAATACGGAATAATATGGGTTCTAAACGTGATGTTGATTGAACTTATTGTGTGTATAATATGATGGAAGTTAGTTGACTATCGAAAGTCAAATAAACCAACATTGAACTCGAATAGTAGTTCCGACATAGAGTTCGTAAGATGGAATAGTTGTATGTGATAATGACTAAACTAACCGTCTTACGAATTATGATGATAGTTTGACGCTTGACAAGCTAGGTGGAGGCTTGGAAAGGAAGCGAGTCAAACGAAGCAAATAAGAAGGAAAAAGCGTACTTCGGATGCGAGGTAAGTAAAACTTACACCTACTTGTAGTATACGTGTTTATTTTATAGGCGATAAATACGACAAAGGATTTGGTTCGAATTATGGGTTCCGACACGACACGAAACGAATTGGGTCGGAACGAATAGAAACGTTTTAAACCATGATTAATGGTAAAAAAAAAAAGGCAAAATGATAAACTATTCATGAACTGGTTAAGAGTTTAAGAGTTTTTCTTAAGGTTACCTTATAGCGTAACTAGCAATGGGAAATTGGGTAAAATGGAAATTTAGTCAAGTATCGACTAAAGTAAATTAGAGTTAAAAAGGGGCACCCGTGGCATAAGCCGAATGGGTAAAAACATAAGAAAGGAGTTTAAGAGAAAAAAAGGGGTCTAGTAGCAAAAATCCAAAATGGGTCGGATGAACAAATTGGCAATTAATAACCATGTTTTGCTACTTATAAAAATGTTTGGTCTTATAGGCCAAACGGGTCAAATGGTGTGATAACACCATTTGACAATATCGATTAATATGGTTGTCAAGTCTTGTGTTAACAGGAGCGATTAGCAATTTGGTTAATTGCGTCCATAGAATATGTGATAATAAAAGCGAGGTATAAATCGGGTCTATTTGTTGACCCGAGCCAGGTACGCATCAATGAGATTACATTTTAAATGTGCGATTTGATCATAATTGTAGTGAAAGTCCTTCATCGTAAATGAAGGACTAATGTTGATAAACATACCTTGATGGGTAAATCAGGCAAACGGCTCCTATGGGTGGTTTGGGAATCACGTATTGTAATCATGTAATCCTTAGATAAGCATCAAGGTGATAGGCATGAACCTTTGTGGGTCAATTGCCTAGAAATAGGTCTTTTTCGTAATATGACAAACCGAGAAGTAAAACGCGACATAAATAGTTTACTATATCAAATCCACCACAAATATAATTGTGGTGGAAGACCATTTGAGAACTAATGTGAAAAGATGGTGCTAAAAATGAATGAGCGAGAATTCATGCCAAAAAGGACATAAATACCCTTAACGGGTCAAAATAAACATTTGAGTAAAAACGGGTTCAAGAATGTATGTAAACCGGAATTTTGAACCTCTTATGATATACAACAATGAATTTATGGATTTATGAGAAATCGGAGTCAAATAAATATGACTGTTTGACAAATACAAGAATGGGTCAAAATTTGGGTAAAAGGGTAATAAGCCGAAGACTTAAAAGTCTGAAATTTTGTTAATCCGAAGGTGGGATTTTAACTCCATTAGATGGAGAATTAAATTACAGACGCGTAGGAAAAAGAATCGGGTAAAACGGATGTGTAGTTTGAAAGTTATGCACATTTTCGTAAAAACTTAGATTGCTGAAAAATGCAGGTTGCAGATCTGAACCTGCTGGAAAAGTGTATCCCCCGCGCCACGCGACGGAGGGAGTGAAACATGTCGCGACACGCGACGGATGGTCGCGGCCCGCGTAAAAACTCTCGCGCCCCGCGAGAAAGCCAGAAGCTGGTAAATTGTTTAATTTTATTCGTTTGACCCATATTTCTTGTTTAAACTTGCTAATTAACTATCAAAACTAACTTTTAGGTTGGTTTTGATGATAGGTGAATGTCAAGCGTACCCGGATGTAGATCAAGCAGCGTACAAGAACCGAACACAAGAGATAAAAGCTTCCGCACGTTGTTTTTGTCGTCATCTTAAACGGCAATTCCGTAGTTATCAAATTGTATTATTTTCAAATTGTAAAAAGTTTTAATTCACCCGTATTGTTCAACAGTATTTAAATAAAATTCCATGTTTATTTTCGTATTGTAAACGAAAATCTTTAATTAAATAGATGGGTGTTACAAGTGAATACGGCTGAGTTATTAGATTCTTGCTATTTAAGACAGGAGCTAGCTCAGGTAAATACTCTTAACTTATTTTCCCTATACGGGCTTGGAATACGGTATTATAATACCGCTTGGTCGGGTATTGAATATTTAATCTTATTATGGTTAAATTATTGAGGTAACCCGGTTTAATCTGTATTGTTTGAAATAAAGACCTTTAGGGGTTAATGACCATGTCCCGGATATCCTTGACATCATTGTATTATAAAATGGCCACGTCTTAAGCACAGGGTGTAGGCATACACCTGACAGTTGCTTAAGTAATAACGGTATCTCACTCTCTTGTGGGCCTATACTTGTGGCGTGTCTGTTAATCTGACTCGGTTTCTACATCGGGCCCTGAACGTACAACGAACATGTAAATCTGTATACAAGGTTATAAATATAATTGTTCCAAGTATAAAAGATTAATTTTGCCTCTGAGCATTTTAATCAAATTATAAAAGATATTTTGTGCCACGTGCATTCAAATCAATTTTCTTAAACTCTTTTCAAATGAGTCGGTTGAGTGTATTTACCAGTGAAAACTGACGTATTTTCCAAAAAGGTTAAGTGACAGGTACTGAACGTAATTGGCTGGAAGCTCAGGGCGCTACTAAGGAATCTTGCAAGTTCTAGGCGTCTAAAGTCTGTTGAACAAATGATATGTTTAAGATCCGCCTGTGGATCCTTTACTTTCCGTTGTAATACTGGATATTACTTTAAATTCGGATTGTAATATATATTTATCTTTTGCTTCCGCTGTGCATTTATATATTGTGTTGTTTGACTATTATGTTGCCAACTACGTCACGATACTCCCCTACCGGGCCCACCGGTGACACGTGGAAAGTCGGGGTGTGACAGGAATCATCGGAGTGGGACTTGTTCAAGATTGCAAGAGACTTCATAACGCTATATGTGACAATATTTAATTCAACCGTTTTCATTTCATAGATAAATTGTCAAAACATTACAAGAAATTCAAATAACAACATTGTTCAACATAACATTAACAAAATTGATACAACACTTTAAACCTAAGCGTCTAAGTGAGTATCTAGGCATCTTTGCTATCCATTTTCATAGCATCATCAATCATCAACCTGTAACATATTTAAAATACAATTTAATGCAAAAGCAAAGGTGAGTATACAAGTTTAAGAATAAGTATAAGTATAAAAGTTTAAAACGAATCCACATGGCAACTTAGTTTATACAAGATCAACCTAACATGGCATGCAATATTTCTAGCCAATCCTCTGTTTACGCAACAATGATATAATTCAACATGACCACAAGTCTACGGGCGGTGCGTTACTCTTATAGCGCTATACATGTCAAATGGAGGCTCGTGAAAGCTAATGACTAAAACATGTCACATAAGTATGGTTCACGTAAGCAACAATGATATAATTCAACATGACCACAAGTCTACGGGCGGTGCGTTACTCTTATAGCGCTATACATGTCAAATGGAGGCTCGTGAAAGCTAATGACTAAAACATGTCACATAAGTATGGTTCACGTAAGCATCAAGTATCATAACATAGTATTCATGTATAAGGATTGTCTTCGTGCATTGGATAAAGAATAAGTTCATGTGTAGTTTAATAGTTTAACATGTTACACCCCAAAAGTGGTAAACATAAAAAGGGGTTGCGAGTATACTCACTGAATTGCTAAGTCTTCCGATTATCCAAGCGTTGACGAGTGTACGGGATTGAGAGGACGAAACATCGAGGTCACCCAAGTCTCGCGAGTAACCCGTGTTGACAAATTGATTTGATCGAACAGAAAGCCGCTGTTGACCATGTTTGACCGCAACGAAACTGACCCGGACTGAACGTGAGCCGAGACTGAACCGAGACGAGACCCGATACTGAAACAACACTCAAACTTGCTAAAGCAAACCAACTAAGCATGTAATCTAATCCGCATCTCCACTGACCCGAAGCCACTGTTGACCCGAGACGAGCACCCGAGCCAATCCAAAACCCACTTGAAGTACTCGAACCAGAACCAAATCAGGTTCAAACCCCGAATCATGACCCGAAACAGGAACCACGTATCCGCACTCGAACCTGAAATGTTGTTTGAATCTAAATCGACCCGCCACCCGTCGTTCCGATCTACCACCGCCGCCGTTTAAGCTACCTCGCCATCGTCACCGCCGCCGCAGCGGCGGCGCCGCTCTCTTGAATCGTCGGAGCTTCGCTCTTTAGTCGTCGGAGTGACAGGTGTGCAGGGGTGTTTCGTCGGAGAAACTCGAGGGGAGCAGGGGTGTTTGGCTTGCGTTTTGTCATGTGAAGATGAATGTATTTCAGTGGTTGTTTGTTGAGTGAAAACGAGAGGGAGATGAGAGTGTGAAGATGAAGATGTTGGTATACATTTTGTTCAACAATGGTTCTTGTGTGAGTGTTTTAAGTTGCAGACACAGAGAAATAGGGAAAGACATCGTGTGCGGCTGGTCTTTAAAGTGAAAAAAAAATAGGGTTTTCAACTTTAAAATAGGTAGGGTTGGGTTTCATGTTTGGTTTAAGTGAGACTATAAAAGAATTATATGCTCGGTCTTGTTTGATGTGAAGCTGCAGCTCAGTTGGTCAATGCGCGTGTTTGTGAGGGTGTTGACCCGGGTTCGATTCCCGCGGTCAGCATCTTTTTATGATTTAATTCCTTTTTTTCTTTTAAAGGCCTAGAACTTCAATGAAATTACACAAACAGTCCCTGTAGTTAAAGTTTGAGTTATCTACTCTAACAACCCTACACTTTAATCAACTCAAGTTATGTTATTTTAAAAAGGAACTAACTTTAAAGCTCAAACTAACTAGGTTAGTTTGTACTTACTAACTTTAAAATTTAACGAGACTAAATAAACTTTTTAAAATGTATTATTTAATTTAATTTATTAAATAAAATAGGATAGGTAGATAACCATATTTGTAACAAATTAAATTAAAGTTAAAGATTTTTCGACGATTAATTAATTGAATTAACGAAACGACGAATACTAGAATACAAAGTTTCCAAAAATAGGAATATGAACAATGGTTTCTACATATGGAAAGTTATGGAAACGCAGAGCGTTACAATACTTGAACAATTTATGATTTTGAGTACATGTTCATACTTGCCATGAAATGGGTTTTGTATGATATGATGAAATTGATGTTATATTCATGATAATAGATGCTTGAAATCATCATGTGTGTATGAATGATTAAAGTTTTTGGCTAAGTTTTATGTTTGGGTAAAGTTCATACATATGATGCCATCAGTTGTTTCATGGTGATGAAACAATCCCAAGTTCTTGTATAATGATTGATAGATTAGCATACAATGATTGAAAACTATGTTAACTTGATGTTAACAATTACATGAACTTGGTTGAGGAATGTAGTTGAAATGGTGGCCTAAAAATAACGCCTACCGGGTATTCGATAAAATGCCTAAATGAGTTTGTTGAACTTATTTGTGCATTTGCATATGTTAATAGGCAGTTGACTTTGAAAAGTCAAACTGACCTATAATAGGATCAAATGTTAATTTTGATATAAAGTCCGTAAGGAGGGATAGTCGTGATAAATGATGACTAGTCGTGATAAATGATGACTAATCTAACCATCTTGTGAATGATAAATGGTAGTTTGACGCTTGACAAGCTAGGTGGAAGCTTGGGAAGAAGCGGGTCAAACGGATCAAATACGCGGGAAAAGCATAATCGGATGCAAGGTAAGTAAAGCTTACATCTTTTAAATAGAACATCTACTTATGTATTTGATTAAGAGCAAGGTGACCTAGTATTTGAAATGAGTCTCTGAAATAAGATGTTCCGACGCGAATTGATACGGGTCAGAATAAGTAAAAATGGTAGGAAACCATATTTGACTGTGAAAAGGGTAAAATGGTAATTTGGTCATGTGTTGATGAATAAACAATGAGTTTTGAAAGGTTACCTTATGGTGTAAGCCATAATGGGTAAAAAGGGTAAAATGGTAATTTAGTCACATGTTGACGAATAAATGATGAGTTTTGAAAAGACACCCTATGGCATAAGCCATAATGGGTCAAACGAACAAAGAAACGATTTTTGAGAAATATGACCATACGGCGTAAACCATAATGGGCCAAAATGGGTGAGATGGTACATAAATACCTTCTCACAATATATATTGTTTGGTCATCCTAACGCAAAAAGGATAAGTCAAGAGGTGGGTAAAACGGTCATTTAGGCCAAACGGATCAAATGGTGATGTTAACACCATTTGACAACAATGACTAATGATTTCTTGTCGAGTTTCATGCTCACAGGGAAGAATAGCTTAAGGGATTGCATTGCTATTAATTAGCAACTAATAATGCAAGGTATTAAAAACAGGTCAATGCTTTGACCCGAGCCAGGTATGTGTAATGGGTCAAACTCTCAATGAGGACTTAGGGCCCGAGGAGAGTTAATTGAGTCATGGGTGAACATTGGACTACCTAAAGTGAGGTATATCTAGTGATTTGAATTTGAGATATTACATTCTTTGGAACATAATGAATTTAAAATGGAACACGGGTTAAAAGTGCACACTTGGTCAAAACAAGCTTTTAAATGTCCCTCGTAGTTAAAAGGACTAAAATTGACTAAAACGTCCCCGAATGATCAACCGGGCAAACGACCCTTAAGGGGGTAGATTAAAAATGAATTTTATGTTTAGGTAGACTCTTTCGATGGTATAAACGTGAAAGGTATAAGCCTTTTTGGCTTAATGCCTCCTAATGGGTCATTTTCGTAAATTGTCGAATTGGATGGCAGAACCGGTATATAATGATTATATTATAATAATCCACCACAATTATAGTTATGGTGGAAGATAAATGAAAGTTTTAGTGGGGGTGTAGGAGGTATGGAAAGAATAAGCGAGAATTAAGCTTAGTGCTCAAATCTTAAAACGGGTCAATTAATTATATGCGCGAATCAGCTAACGAATGCGTAATTCATAAAAAGTTAAGAATCCGGGTTAGTAAATTTGAGTAAATTGCATAGATAAATGTTTTACGTTTAACTAAAACAAGTTTCAAGCAAAACAGATGAGTAACTAAGAAGTTACGGAGTTTTACATAAAAAGGACAAAATTCGAAAAGCTGTAGAAATATTGAGCCGTAACCTACGGCTGCCAGCCGTAGGCTACGACACGAAGCTGCTGAATTGTTTTGTGATGTTGGCCGTAACCTACGGCTGCTCAGCCGTAGCTTACGGTTGGCTAGATGGTAAAAATTGTTGTTCGTTGTTTTTGGCAATTGGGTTCATGTAAATACGTATAAACTCTATATTACTAACGTAATTGAGGATTTGTTAAATATAGGTAATGATTTTGAAGTCACGGATGGCGATCAAGCATAGTGAAGAACCGAACACAGTCAAAGATCAAGCTTCAGCATTTTGTTTAGTCATTTTTGAAATTAAACAACGATAACATGTTGAAATGTTCTAATACTAATGAAGTTTTATGAGGCTCAAAATTACGAATGAATATGTATTTGCATCATTATTAATATAAATTCAAATTTCTTTATTAAATCTATGTTTATTAAGTATGAGTCTTACAATTACAAGCTATGGAAAAGGATGATCACAACGATACATGGTCAAGGTAACGCTTGGGTCGTTGTTCCTTTTAAATCCGAAATTCACAGGAGTGTGGAAAACCATTGAGGTTACAGTTTCTAAGTTGGAGCTTGCCGGTACAACCATTTGATACATGACTAAAGGTAAGATGGGTGATGGAGCTGACATAAACATTTGGACAGATAATGGGCTGGATAAGAAACTTCCCAATATGTGTTCCCTAACCTGTTTAGGCTTGAGGCTGATAAGATATGCAAGGTCAAGGACAAGGTCAGATGGAGAGATAACATATAAGACCCATTCTTAAATAATTAAAGTTCCATAAAATTTTGCACACATATATATATAGGCGCACGTCATTGCAAAATCTGGGTTTCATAAAACTTATAGTGTATCAAGCATTTATCATGCTAACATAGTTAGTTTCGATAATGAAAAGGACAAAAAGCGGAAGCATGACGTTTAGTTGTGTTCAGTTCTTCTTTAAAATTAATCTTCATCTTCATCTGTTGCTTCCTAGTAATCACCTAGATTGGACTACCTAAAGTGAGGTATATCTATTGATTTGAATTTGAGATATTACATTCTTTGGAACATAATGAATTTAAAATGGAACACGGGTTAAAAGTGCACACTTGGTCAAAACAAGCTTTTAAATGTCCCTCGTAGTTAAAAGGACTAAAATTGTCTAAAACGTCCCCGAATGATCAACCGGGCAAACGACCCTTAAGGGGGTAGATTAAAAATGAATTTTATGTTTAGGTAGACTCTTTCGGTGGTATAAACGTGAAAGGTATAAGCCTTTTTGGCTTAATGCCTCCTAATGGGTCATTTTCGTAAATTGTCGAATTGGATGGCAGAACCGGTATATAATGATTATATTATAATAATCCACCACAATTATAGTTGTGGTGGAAGATAAATGAAAGTTTTAGTGGGGGTGTAGGAGGTATGGAAAGAATAAGCGAGAATTAAGCTTAGTGCTCAAATCTTAAAACGGGTCAATTAATTATATGCGCGAATCAGCTAACGAATGCGTAATTCATAAAAAGTTAAGAATCCGGGTTAATAAATTTGAGTAAATTGCATAGATAAATGTTTTACGTTTAACTAAAACAAGTTTCAAGCAAAACAGATGAGTAACTAAGAAGTTACGGAGTTTTACATAAAAAGGACAAAATTGGAAAAGCTGTAGAAATATTGAGCCGTAACCTACGGCTGCCAGCCGTAGGCTACGACACGAAGCTGCTGAATTGTTTTGTTATGTTGGCCATAACCTACGGCTGCTCAGCCGTAGCTTACGGTTGGCTAGATGGTAAAAATTGTTGTTCGTTGTTTTTGGCAATTGGGTTCATTTAAATACATATAAACTCTATATTACTAACGTAATTGAGGATTTGTGAAATATAGGTAATGATTTTGAAGTCACGGATGGCGATCAAGCATAGTGAAGAACCTAACACAGTCAAAGATCAAGCTTCAGCATTTTGTTTAGTCGTTTTTGAAATTAAACAACGATAACATGTTGAAATGTTCTAATACTAATGAAGTTTTATGAGGCTCGAAATTACGAATGAATATGTATTTGCATCATTATTAATATAAATTCAAATTTCTTTATTAAATCTATGTTTATTAAGTATGAGTCTTACAATTACAAGCTATGGAAAAGGATGATCACAACGATACATGGTCAAGGTAACGCTTGGGTCGTTGTTCCTTTTAAATCCGAAATTCACAGGAGTATGGAAAACCATTGAGGTTACAGTTTCTAAGTTGGAGCTTGCCGGTACAACCATTTGATACATGACTAAAGGTAAGATGGGTGATGGAGCTGACATAAACATTTGGACAGATAATGGGCTGGATAAGAAACTTCCCAATATGTGTTCTCTAACCTGTTTAGGCTTGAGGCTGATAAGATATCTAAGGTCAAGGACAAGGTCAGATGGAGAGATAACATATAAGACCCATTCTTAAATAATTAAAGTTCCATAAAATTTTGCACACACATATATATATATAGGCGCACATCATTGCAAAATCTGGGTTTCATAAAACTTATAGTGTATCAAGCATTTATCATGCTAACATAGTTAGTTTCGATAATGAAAAGGACAAAAAGTGGAAGCATGACGTTTAGTTGTGTTCAGTTCTTCTTTAAAATTAATCTTCATCTTCATCTGTTGCTTCCTAGTAATCACCTAGATATCAAATATCTTCGCAAACATTAGTTACATAATACTTAAAACATAGCTTGATAACCCAAGAATGCCAAAACAAGAAAAAAAAAAATTTTTGTGAGAAGGCCGTCGTAAGCTACGACAAGTGTATCGTAGCCTACGACAGTCAACTGTAGGTTACGGCTCGGCGCTACTGTTTCTTCTTTTCCAGTTTTGGCCCTTTATAGTAACAAGTCCGTAACTTTTTGGTTTCTTGTCCATTTTACACAAAACTCATTTCTAATTGATTGTAAAACCTTTGCCCACATATTTTACTTTTAAACCCATAACCCGGATTCATAACTTTATGTTTTACGCCATCGAGTCACATTTTGCATTGTTTGATTATTTGACCCGTTATTAAACTTAAGCACACGAGCTTATGAAATTCAGCTCTTTTCGCAAATAAATCCTTTTACAGCTTTGCCCCATTACCCGGTGTATTAACCTTGCGTTTCACGATTCCGTTGCCCGGCTTGCGTTTATGCTTTTTCTACCTGTTCAACCTTTTAATTTCAAGAATTCACAATAATCCGATTATGACCCATTACTCGGGTTCACCGTTTATAACCTGCATTCCCGTTACCCAGTTTACGCTTTCGACTCGTTTGGTTGTTCGTGCGAAATCCATCACTTATGAACAAACCAAACATACCATTATTCGCTATTTTGACCCGTTTGGTTGTTCGTGTGAAATCCATCACTTATGAACTAACCAAACATATCAATATTCGCTATTTTGACCCGTTTGGTTGTTCGTGTGAAATCCATCACTTATGAACTAACCAAACATGTCGTTATTCGTATTTATCCATTCGGTTCATTCGTGTGAAATCCATCACTTATGAATGAACCAAATTTCACAAGTAATACTTCATTGTTCAATATATATCAATACAAAACTATTAACAAAATCCTACAAAGCATAAAGCCACATACCTTATAGCTTTTCCTTCAACCGTGTGTTTGTTCCGGCTTGGCTACCCGATGCTTCACCCAAATTGCCTATAGAGTTCAACCCAAATTATCGTTTAGAACTCATAGCACATTCTATGACATGTAAACTTGTCAATTATCATTCACAAGTTTCTTATTGTAATTCTTCTACCCTTTTTGACAAATAAATCTTCTTTTAGGCATATTGTCAAACACCTTATGGGCATGCATTTATATACTACTTAAATGGGTTTTACTAATCAACATTAAGCCATGTATTTACATCTTATGAATTCAACATATTCAAAATGCTCAATTAGTACCTAGGATTCAATAGAGTTTCTATCAAACATGTAAGTTTACTACCATAATCCATGTATTTCATAATTTCATCAAAACCCACCTACATAATCATGATTAATTGCCCAAACACTTAAATTATAGTATTAGCTTCACAATTTTCGTCAAGGGTTTGTTTTTTAAACATGAATACACTTCAAGTTTCATTCTAACAACCACAATTCATACTTGAATTGCAATTGCTAGTGTTTATCAAAAACCTTTACTTCACTATTATCAAATTTTCAACATACCTTATGATCCTAGCTTAGATGATCAGTTTTTTCGGTTCATACACTAACTTTATACCCGATTTCCCTTTTGATTTAAAGAAATTGATATTTTAGGTTGTGGGGAGCTTTCCCCTTTTCTCTCTCTGGTTCTGGTCGACCAAAAAACACACACACACCAGTCTGTGTTTTTGGTGTTGTTTACATCTTTAACATATTAGTTTCAAAATTGACAACTATGGTCCCCCAAGGTTAGTTCTTGCCCATATTACATTACAACTTGATGTTTTTAAATAACCTAGTTCTTGTTACTAACTAGGTTATTTTTCTGTAGCTATTATGTAATAATACTAACATACGTGTATATATATATATATAGGATTAGGTTCAAACGTGAACAAAATCTCAAGAGTGAACTACGTGAACTGATTTGGACCATTGATTATTATGATCTTGATATTTTGAATGGGTGGCATGATTGTAATTATTAGGTTAGTTTTTATTGTTTTATTAAAATCAAAAGGGTATAAGTGTAATTAGATTTATAAGTGTAATTAGATTAATTGGTTATTTAAAATCCAGAAACTAAATTGTTTCCATATTTTCCGATTGTATTAAATCCCGTAATTATCTATTGTTTTGTTTATCAATCTTTTGATTTCCCTTTAAAAACAAAAACTCAGATCCTCTTTCTCTCTAACCTTCATTGGTGACGACAAATAAACCACGAACCCCTCCCTTCCTCTTTGTCTCGATTCCTACACACTAGTGAACCTGGAAACCTTTTTCCCTTTTTGCCTCGTCATATGCACCTCAACGATAGGAAGATATCAAGATGAGAAGAGAGCTGGCGGCGGCGGTGGAGCCACGACAGCTGGGATAAAGAGAGAACCACCACCACAGCTGGCGGCGCTGTGGTGGGTGGTGTCGGAGAACTTGGATTCAGGAAAGAGAAAGAAAACGACGATGAGAGAGAGAGTAACGGAGAAAGAGATAGAGAGAGAGAGAGAGCCGCAACGGCGGCCGCTTTGGCGCCGGCGACAGGAACTGTGATGGCAGGAGTTCGAGCAGCCGGTATGTAGCTTTGCGTTTCTTACATTTTGAGGCTTTGATGTTAACTGTTTGGTGTATATGAGAATTGAAAGTATGTGTTAGTATATAGGGTGTTTGTTTTGAATTCTGTGAAGTTTGTAAATTGTGCAAAGAAAGTGCATACTCGTTGACTGATGAAGTACATGTTTCTTTTAAATAACTAATGCCTATGATGATGATGAGATTATCTTTTCTATATTATTTAACTGTTAAGTTTTGATGAAATTGGTGGTGGAAATTAACTGATAACTATGGTCGAATGCTTTGTTGAATTACTGATTGGTGTATAGGGTGATGGCACGCATAAGACATATGCTTGCTGTATATTTGTTTGGTTAAAAATCTGTTTCGTTAATCGTTATCAATAATGGGTTAGGGTTTAGTTTCTTTTTTATACCATTGTACACATGTGTATTCTGATTATTGGTATTGTTTTTTTTTGGGAAAATGTGATGAAGATTATACACTTGGGTTGTACACATATTTACAAGGGTGTTTTATGTTTATTATGCTCTGTTTGGGGGGGGGGGGTGTACACATGTGTATTCCGATTATTGGTATTGTTTTTTTGGGGAAAATGTGATGAACATTGTACACTGGGTTGTACACATATGTACAGTGTGTTTTTTGTATGTTATATTCTGTTTTGAGGCGGGTGTACACATGTGTATTCCGATTTTGCTCTGTTTTTAATGCGATGTACACATGTGTATAGCGTCTGTTGTTGTGATATCTCAGATTTTTTTTGTGTATTGAATGTGTAAAGTTGTTGATGTACACTTGTGAATTATGCAAAGTATTAGCTGCTGAGTTTTTTGTTCAATTTTTTGATTTTGCTCTGTTTTAATGCGAAGTTCACATATGTATTCTGATTTTTCTCTGTTTTTAATGTGATGTACGCATGTGTATAGCGTCTGTTTTTGTGATATCTCAGAATTTTTTGTGTATTGAATGTGTAAAGTTGTTAATGTACACTTGTGAATTATGCAAAGTATTAGTTGCTGAGTTTTTTTGTTCTATTATAGGAGATGTCGTTAACGAGAAAAGTAGAGATGGAAGGTCGATAAGGATGATTCACGTATGAGGTCGATAAGGATGATTCACATATGTTTGTTTGCTTGGTCGATAAGGATGATTCAGCATACAAAGTGGCGAATAGTTGTAAAAGATTATGTTTTTTGTTTTTTAGATTATGTTGGGTTTATTGTTTTTACGAAACTGGAACTTGTAATTATATGTTTTTTTGTTTGGTTTGGAAAACATTATGGAACTTGTAATTTGTTAAATATAAAATTGGTTTACAGGTATTGTTTCTATGTATGTATTATGTAGCTAATTACACATATGTACGATGCTGAGTACACATGTGTACTGTTCTATTTATATCCAAGTACACATGTGTATACCGTTGAAATATGAAGGTTACGTGGATCTTAAAAATCAAAATTTGAATTCTGGTGATGAAATCTGAAATAAAAATTAAAATTAAAATCTGGTGATTTGTTGTTTGTTTTGATAATTATTTTATTAATAAATAAAACATAATGTGGATAATGAATTTAAAATAGGAAAGATGTAACTTAATTCAATTATTAAAATAATGATTTAAATCTAATTTTTTATATAATTACAATCCTACCCTTAACAACTAAAAAGGAAATCAAGGGTCCAGATCTGTTCACGCAGTTCACTCTTGAGAGGTTGTTCACGCTGGAACCCTACCCTATATATATATATATATATATATATACATATTTATAAAATTTGATAGTTTTGGGGTATTACATAATATAATATAATATAATATAATATAATATAATATAGTGGAATTGGAGTTGGAGTTGGATTTGGATTAGGAATCCATCTTCGAACATTGAGATGATGGGATGGGAAAGATGATTTGGTCTTATTTCCACGGTTGGGTGGCACAATAGAAAGAACAAGTGCATCTGGGAGGAAGAGGGAGAGGGGATGTTCTCTATCATGTCTATTAAAAAGCTAATGCTTTTCAATATGGACGTGAGCAATATGTTTGTGATGGAATGGTGCAAGTGGGTGCCGGCGAAATGTAATATTTTTTCTTTGGAAAGCCAATATGGATAGATTTTCTACCTGTGAGGCGCTGAGGAGGAGGAGTATTTGGGTTGGGTCGGATAAATTTGTATTGTGTGACTCAACTCTTGTGTGGAGTCTGTTGATCATATATTTATAGAGTGTGTCTCTAGGTGATTTGGCAAAGTGGGAGCTCTTGGTGTAAAACTTCCCCACTATTCGCCTTCATTGTTCGTGATTTGATGAATATGCACATCATTATGGGTTTGGACGGCGGTCAAAAATACACCTTCCATGGGATTGTGGCTGTCACTTGTTGGAGGATATGGAAAGCGAGAAACAACAAGCTATTTTTAGGGATAGAAGCGAAGATTCAAGACATTATAGAAAATGTTAAATCTATCGGTTTCCTTTGGTTTAAATGTAGAACTAAGTTCAAGTCGATAGATTGGCGTAGTTGATGTAACTTTGTTATTATGTAGTTTGTTTTCTGTGACCCGTCGTTTTAGTTTGGGTTGGAGTTGTCGTTTGGCAATTAAGTTAACCTTAAAAAAAAATAGAGACATATAATTACCTAAGCTTACTTTAAAGATAAGTTTTTTTTTTTTTGAATGGCAATGCTTACACCCTTTAAATTACACCAAATAAATCCTAAACTACTCCTTGCTTGGAATTGAACCCAAGACCTTCATTCTAAGAGGAATAAGCCTCTACCAAGTGGGCTATTTTTAATATTAAGGTCTCTAAAACTAGTAGGTGCAAATGTGTAAATTAAAAATGTAAATTTATAAGTTTATACTGTCTACCCATTTTATGATGTATTAATATATACTAGTGGGAGACTCGCGCGTTACGGCGGAGTCGATAATACCGGGCATGAATATATCACCAAGTCGAGATGGTGAAGGTTAAAAGGGTTGTGGGAGTTTTATGTTAGTTCATCAATTCTCTCGTGATATATTGTATAACACTTTTATTAGTTTTCTTATTATGTAATATTTTACAGAAGTTTATTATTTTGCAAAAGTTTGAAAATATTATAGATAGAACAAAGAGGCCAAAGAACCCACCAAAACGAACGCTCAAATACAATGTCAAGGTAAGAAGTTGATAAATGAATATAAGCAAAAGAAAATTTGGTCAAGTATCGATGAGCTCTTATTATATCATGATCAAGTTTTTATTATAATTCTATTTGTTTATAGCTAACTAATTCCACCAATAATTCTGTTGTAGTTAGGTACACATAAGAAACCATAGATTCAGGAAAAGATAATCCGTTAAAAGTAAATACATGTTGACTTTTAAAGTCAAACTCACAACTTTGTTATATGCAAATCTGTGAAAATATATAGTAACCACGTATAGAAAGACTTAAAAAACCAAAACGCCTTTCATGAGCATATTACCGTTGAAGAAGATGATGAGCCAGCCGACTGTTTCTCTTCCCGGTAAGGAGATTGGCGCTGCCATTAACTTGCCGCCCTAACCTATACGACACCCAACACTGTTTCTCTTTGAAGTTTGTCGCTGCCAGTAACAAGCCTAATACATATAATATAATTTTTTTTTTTAAAACATGGAGGCCCTATAGTTTTGGTGGCCCAAGGCCCAAGCCTCATTTAACTTGGGCTTGGGCTGGCCCTGGTACGAAACTACTAACCATATGAAGCGAGCGTTAAATAGAGGTGACAAGATGGGCGCGTAGGTGTATTAGGTAAGCGGTGTAATCAGTTTGGATTAAAACAAGTCGGGTTGATTAAAATATATCATTTTTTCTATTTTAAAATTTGTTTTATACCACTTAATGCATTATTAACTATTATAAACTATACTAATAAAATATCATCAAAATAAAAAATAAAAGATCGATTTATAAGATATACATCAAAAGCTTTTAATCATGAATTATACTGAAAACAACTTGGAGCATTTCTAAAATAGTCAAATGGAATTAAATTCTACCACACTACAGTTTATTAGTATAACTTTGTCTACAAATCTTTTACCTCATTCTCTAATTTGTTAGTCTCATCCGTTACATCAGTGTCTAGCAGATAGGTCCTCCATCTAATAATACGAGTTGACGCTTACCCGCGTGTTGCGGCGGGACATAATCAAAGCAGAAAATATATATAAAAAAACTTTTAAAACTAACAGGGTTATTCATAAATGTATGGAGTAAAATCCTATTCATATGGCAGGGCTATGCAATAAAAGAAAAATACCTTTTGATTAAGAGTGAGCCACTCACCGGTTGAACCATCAATCACTGTGCTTCCAAACACCATATTTGTAGTCTGTCCAACGTTTCCTTCGGTTTTACTCGTGCCTGAAATTAAATCTTTTAAACCAACTATTTACATTCATAATCTTTTATCTCAAACACAAGTAATTCTTGCAGAAGAAAACATAATATTTTAATTTTTAAGCAATCATCATGTTTAAAATGGACTTTAGAACCTGGAGGCAGTTCCTGCATATTCTCCTGCGTAGAAGATGATGCATTTTTATCATGAAAACAATCATTCCGGTGACCCGTTCTTCTTCCCGAGCAAAAATATCTAATGATTCTATACCCACATCTAGAATTCAGAATAGGTGTTCGAACAAAGGTCCGATTAAGCAAGTTTTGCCATGCCTGATTGAGAATCAAAGCAGCGGTTACCGACCTACGCGCCATTTTCAACATATTTTAACAAAATTATGAAATCTGATCAAAGTATTTCCAACAGTTTTATGCACATGTTCGCGCCAAATAATGGAGGAGAGACTTTGTAGGAAGTTTTTCAGTGCCGCAAGCATGCCCGCTTGTGCCGCTGCATTTGCGAAAAAACCCCGCCATACATCCAATCCCAACTTCTCGAAAACATCGTTGCAAAGTTTATATTCAGCCTCGAATAAATGCTTAACCGCAAACTCTAAATGCTTACTCCAATTCGCTATGTAACCCTCGATGTTCTGCACGTTATTGAACTCCGAAACTGAAATCTCCAAATAATCCAAGTTTAGCGCCCGTAAACTTGCTCTAACAATCGAGGTACGAACATCAACGTAGATAGATTTGCATTTTCACTACATTTTATTAAACATACAATCAATATATTTGAATGGTCATTCCATGCTTATCGCCAATCAAACATGATAATAAAAATGGAACTTGTTTATTACATGCTCATTCCATTACAATGTTTATTCCATTCCTTTGCAATGCCAATGTGTCAAATTACAGATATATTAGTTGATGTGATTTTAGCTTCGCGGATGTAGTCAAATTAATTATTATCTGCAACAATAATATACAGATTACGATTAGTTGCTAGCATATAAAACTGATGAATATGTCATCGTTGTCTTGGTCTTGGTCTTTTCCATTGAACGCATACACGATCTGTTCAAAAACAAACATCAGTACATGGTAGGAAGATATCAACATAAAACACTCATAATTTCAAAAAAAAAAAAAAAAAACTTTGCAACATATAAGGCTGATGTAAATGCCTAATATACATTAAGCTTTATTGTTTAATATGTAGCAAATGTGATAATCATCAAATTACAGGGAAGGAAATTTGTGAGTAACTCTTATGATTAGTCCCAAAATCATTCAACAAAACGTTATGTACTGCATCATACCTTTTATAAATTAGCTATTACTAATTAGAGTGAAGCTATTGAAATGGTCAAGTATGATGTGTATATGACTACAAGTCTTTTATTATATCTTTTAAAACTTATACCTCATCAGGAGAAGGAATTCTGCCAGCCATTTGGCTCCAGCAATCATCATCAGGTCCGAGAACACCAAACTCTCCCCTGCTTACAACAGCCTGAATCTGCACCAACAAAGTTAATATGCAATTGAACAAGTACGCAAGAGTCAAGTCACATACACAATCAGGTGAAGGGAGGAGAATATTTTCTCTTGACACTTATATAATATATAATATAAAAGCGGGAAACGGAACAACACAATACCATTTTATCTATAAGGATTAAGATAATTGTAATCAAGAAATCGGTGTATTCAGAGGGTCAATTAAAATCACATGATAATGAACAAACAAGGAAAACCTGAATGGAATACTTAAAACCCTAGCTTCTGGTCGGGCCTGCTTCTAAATCGATCTTGCTTCCAATCGCTTCCGATTTGTCGCTCTCTCTCTCTCTCTTTCTCTTTCTGATCACGAACCATAGGTTAACAAGGGTGGGATGGAAACGGAGGGGAGGATTGAAGCGATTAATTGAAGGCAGGACGATTGGTATGAAAACTGGTCGTGGGTTACAATTATATTCAATGCTAATCTCACACTTAAATCCCACAATTGCCCTTTTAGGCGTCTTAAACTTGAGTGGAAATTCCAATTTCCATGGCTTTAAGCACCTTGTACATGTTGTTTTAAAATTGATACGCATGGCAAAATTACAATTCTAGACATGGGAAATGCTTTATATAGGTCTATAGATATAACCTCACGTTTTAATAACCTAAATAAATATAACCTCTGTTTTTTTTAAAGAGGCTGCAGTAATGTCTATATATATATTTTTTTGGGAAAATCACGAAATTGGCCAAATCAACGCCGTCTTTTCCAAAATGTCCATTTGACACCCCTCACCAAGCCGTTTCCACAAGTTGAAATGGCACAATAATTCCTTTCAACGCCCAGCCAACCACATGATGCCACGTGTCCGACAAAACCTGTAACGGCTTGAAGGCGTTTCAGAACATGCCACGTGTCCGACCAATGTTGAAAGAACTTAGCCAAGCTGTTTCATTCGGCTCCTGTTGAAAGAACTTAGCCGAGTACCTTCAGTGAGCCAAGCCGTGTGCTTGGGTTGGAGCCGAGCCGTTACCGTACACACGTGGACCCCACCGCTGCAAGCCAAGCCGTTTCCCCCCATTGTTTGTGCCGTCTCAGCTGCTCTGAGCCGTTTCAGCTGGCTTAAGCCGGTACAGGCTTCTAAAGCCGTTTCAAGCTATTTTTCGAGTCGTTTCAAAGCGGTAGTTTATATATTATATTTGCCCGTTTTTTTTTTGTGTGTTTGTGTAACAGATTCATATAAAGTTATCAAAACAGTTAGGTTTTGTAGAAGGAACATTATGAAGATTCGTTTGGTTGTATACCGCGGCGGAAAGTGGGAAATCGTTAACGGAAAGTTGGAGTATGTTGCTGATACTGATTCAAGTAGACGTGGTTTAGAGATTGAACCCAACCTTTCATACATTGCTCTTTTAAGTAAAGTGTCAAACATGTGTAGTTCTACAAACATTACGAAGTTATCGTATCGGTTGTCTTCGTTTAGTGATCCAATCGATATAATTAATGATGAAGATCTTGCAATGTTTTATAATTTTGCTATGGAAAATATTTTTGAAATTTATAAATTATATGTCGTTGAAGGGTTTTGTGTTGGGTCATTTAGTTTTTCACCTCCAAATATATTTAAAGTTCGTGATTTGAATCTCTGTATTGATGAAGAAAATTATGATGTTTTAAACGACTACCAACCAAATCCCGATAATTCATTTGAAAAGTGTTTACCATCTTCATCAATTACTTTTGAACTAGGACTCATATTTAATAACAAAGAAGAAATGAAACTTGAGTTGGGAAAATAATGCTTGTTAGAACGCTTTGAGTTTAAAGTAGATAACAAAAAAAAAAATCCATTTAGTGGCACACACTTCTAGTGGCATTTAGCTTTTGTGCCACTTATTTAGGTTTTAGTGGCACTTTACGTGTGCCACATTTGCTTAGTACACGTTTTTAGTGGCATTTAGTTCTTATGCCACTAATTTAGATTTTTAATGGTACTTTCCATATGCCACTAAAATATTTGATAACTTTTAATGGTACTTTACATATGCCACTATTTTCTAATTGCTTCTAAATTCTAAAATCTTCTCTTAACACTTCTTAAAACACTTTTTTTCAATCACGTGTCTTGAAATATTTTCCTCCTAATATTAGTGTTTCCTCTTTACATCTACCTTCAATATTAATTTTTCAATCACGTTTCACCAAAATTTATATTTATATTACTCTATATAAACAATTTGCGTAGCTTGTTGTGAATAGTCACTACCAGAATATGTATTTTTCCCTGTTCAAATCCCTCTCAAATTTTCCCCCAACTATTAATTCCCTCCCAATATTTTGAACTCCCTCTCAAAATTCGCCCTAACTATCTCGATCTCCGCCAAAGGTTCCCACAAACCCAAATTTTCTCAAATTCCCTCTCAAAGCTTTGAAGTTGTCAGGAATTTCTCCATAGTTCATTTCCAAATCTTGATTCATGGTTCTGAAACACTAAGGTTTTGACAAGTGGTCCGATTACATTCCACTTCTATATTCAAGGTAACAAAAATTGTAGCCATTTGTCATGATTAGACATTGTGACCCTCAAACTCTCACATCATTCTTCATTTCTTCACCTCGAGAACTGCAATGAGAGGCCATGATTGGATCAATTCAATGCTACCAGACGAACTGATGCTGGAGATCTTCCGCAATCTGTACTCCAAATCCAGACGCGACGCATGCTCTCTCGTATGCCGTCGTTGGTTAACTCTCGAACGCCTCAGCGGTGATACGATTCGAATTGGTGGCACCGGTAGCCCTGATTCACTCGTTAACCTCATCTCTAGTCGGTTTGTTAATGTTACTAACCTGCACGTCGATGAATGGCTCTCTGGTGCTCATCCGTTTGGTGTCGTAAGTTCCCCTGCGCCCTGGTTTTGTCCTAAATTTTGTATATTTACAGTTAATGGTTTGTTTTTGGACATATGTAGTCTGATTATGCAATATTGTTGGCAATTGAGTATCTGTTATGAAGAATTGAGTACATAGGTTGTTGTCTCTGTGGCTTTCAGTGTCATAACATGTGAATTGTTAGTAATTTCCAAAATTAAGTATTTTGCATTTAGGTGTTTATAAGCTCAAGACCTTAATTTAAGGGTTTAAAACACACAAGATATGGCTAATTTTTGCAAAAGTTAGTAGGATGTTGATAAACTTTTTGTAGCTAAGGAACTAGTGAAGACTATTATCAATTTTGGGGAGAAAAATTGTTGAAACTTGAAAATAGATACTAAAGTATTAGATAGAGGACCTGTCATCATTTGAGATAAATATCAACTGCGGGTGTATAACGGTTAAGAGGATCGGCGCATATTGTACTATCATCAACATGGGTCTAAGATTGAATAAGTTGTAGCATGGACATCACACCACCCTCTCCGTAATTGTAGAATGCCATTTCATACCCTGGACAGTTTTGATACATTCAGGTTCGCAAATAGATCACCAATTTGTGCGGGATTCCATCATTGTTCTGATTTTAAATGACAGTTTTCTGTATTTCTAAGTCAAATTGGTTTTCACATTTTCTCACCATGGATTATGAGGGTTACAATGTTAGAAATGGTGTAAATTTAAATCACATAACATATGTTCACCATACTATGCACCTAAAGAGGAATAAAGCCTGTTGTACCAACACTATTGAGATTTCCATTTTCGAGATGGAGGGAGTGCAATAAAACATTCATCAAGTAGACCTCATCTCTTATGAACTGTCTGTGTGCAGTTGTGCACATGAAGAATGGATAGGAATGAGTTAAAAGTTTTAATATGTTTTAATTGCCATTTTGTTATTTAAGCTAGAACCCACAAAACTGTGTTGTTTGGAACTTTGGATGTACTCTTATTGGAAAATACATAGAATCAAATAATTGGTGCATAATTAACGTGTTATGTAATTTACGTTTCTAGCATGAGTAGGCTTTTGCATTTGCATAAGATTGATAAAACAGTTGGCCTTGGTTTTAATGTTTTATGGTACATGTTTTTTTATGGACAATTGGACATTCTTGAATATTGAGTTGAATATATGACTAGGGGTGCAAACGAGCCGAGCTACTCGCGAGCTACTCGAGCTCGGCTCGAAAAAAAGCTCGAACGAGCCGAGCTTAAATGAGCTGGAGCCCGAGCTTAAAAACAAGCTCGTTTAGTAAACGAGCCCTAGCCCGAGCTTCGCTTATCGAGCTTGAGCCGGCTCGCGAGCCTTAACGAGCTTTCTTTCTATATATTTTTTTATTAATGTATTAAACATATATTTAAATAATAATATTTACCATTTATATAAATATAAAAATAACTAAATTATATGTATAACAATGACTATAATTAATAAATACTAAACGAGTCGCTGGTGATGTGGCAGCTATCGCAACAATACAGGTAATGCAATGAGGTAAATTGCAGTTTTATTTTTCTTGAACCATTTGTTTTGAATCTAAATTTTAGTTTTTGTATGTTACATAGGTGGTACGGACAAGATGGGTACATCCAAATCTTAATCTTTACCATCCGGACAATGATGTGGTATATATGACATCCTATCGATTTCTTGTATTTATAAATAAGTCAATCCAGGTTGACTCTTATCTTAAATTGCTTAAATATGAGACTCTTATCTTAAATTGGTTAAATCTTATAAACGAACTATAAAAGAAGCGAGTTAAACCACTAAAACTTGTCCAAAGTATATTTATTATGTTGATTTATTCAACCATGGCCCCCGATATCAAGGAGTGCCAAAAATATTCTTGTAAATGTTAACAATTAATCCAAGAACGAGAATTACTTCCTCCCAAATTCTTGGTACTGATTATTTAGTGATTTTTAAGGTGCATTGATTTATACATAAACTCCCTGTATGCTAGGTATATTCTGGACTACCTTAATAAGAATAATATTATTATATGTTTATAACTATTAGTTTAGTATTGTATTTGAACAAATTTTGTAAACACGTTTTATGAATCTGTTTGGATTTGATTGTATATGGCTGAATTTATGGTGTATGTGTCATTTTTATTTTTAAAAACTTTGTTTGGGTTTGATTGTTTATGGCTTTATGCATTGTGTAGTGTTTATAATTTATTTTTTAAATTCCTTTGTTCTAGATGATTTTAGAAACAGGCATAGCTGAATGATGCATTCTTTTTTTTGGCCGGGTTAATAGGTGTAAAACGAAAAGCTTTTTTGGGCTGTATTTGTTTTATTTTGAGCGGGTTGATCTTCATTGTGTGTTCCCCTCTGTCGGCTCTCGCAAATCTCTCTTTGTCTCTCTTGAATTTCTGATTTTTTTTAGTTGTTTGCTCGGTGATGGTGAGCCAAGGCTTATCTGAGAGTTAAACCCCATGTATTTTAGGGTAAATTTGATGCTCACGAATGTGAACCCTAATTTCAATTGGGTTTTGCAAGCTGTGGTGGTGAAAACAGACAGCCATGTCTAGATTATGTCCCCTTCGCAGAAAGAAACCAGAGGCGATTTCAGTTGCTCTAAGTTCTAACACAAATGAGGTGGAATGCCAGGTGTGTATGGTTTCACTCTTGATACTGTGTGTGGTATTTTATTGCTTTATAATAACTATTAGTATTTATACCATCACAGGTGAAAAGTGCACTGCAATGGCTTGGTGGCGAGAGAGTTGAGTATCGCCGCTTTGCTGCTGTCCTAATCTTGAAGGTAAATGTTTGTTGTGTTGGGTATTGCCTTTGGAGGTTTTGACACCATTCTTAGTAGTTGTTTTATGTAGTAATCACTTATGGTACACTTGTTTCAGTTTGAAATCATAAGTGCATAACTTTGATAACTAAAATTAGCAGAATCATGGTTAGCGTGAACTAAATATATGGGAACATGGCAAGTTTTAAACCGCATTTTTATTCTCTTTACCTATTTTAGAACTTTTAAAGATATGGGGGTTAAGACTAAATGACTGTAGTTGATCCAGATGATTAACTACCATCATTGTTTGTTTTTAACTGTTATGACTATTATAACAATTGTCTATAACATGCAGGTCTCTTAATGGAGAAGAATGAAAAGGAAAATAAGTTACATAGAGCATTCAGTGTCTTTTTGTTCAACTCAAAGTATGAGTTACTCCTCTAGGTAGATCAAAGTATATTGTATTATAGGTTTCCATGATGTTGAGTAGTGCAAGTTCATCATTATTGTTTATTTCCATTTTGTTTGGAGGAAAAGATATCGTAGGCTAAAACGGAGTGGTCGTTAGCTCTTCATTTAAGTGGTCAATATGATAATGGTAATCACTTTTAACTAGTTACTTCTTTTAGCTATTTCGCAATATTAAATGGATATGAGTGTAACAACTCTCATTAAAAGTCCTATTTATTTTATTATTTTATCCAATAGGAAACCCTAATTGAGACACCCAAGTGATTCTGCACAAACCCTAAAATTTTCAGAATCATCAGAATCAGGATCAGGGCCCTAAAACTCAGGGGGGTAAACCCTAGTTACGATTATCCAAATTAAACGCTGTCAAAATCGAATTTTACGAAACTACTGACTCAACAAGCCTACACACACGTGGCAAACCTATAGTGAACAGGTGTCCCTTACGGACCGTAAGGGATAAGGCTTACGGTCCGTAAGCCTGTCAATTTTCGTGTATAAATAGCAGGCATTGGGACTTGAATTCTGGCACTCGAACGACGTTCAAACTCCAAATTTACGCTGAGTTATTGTTTAAATACTACAAAAACACACACGGATCACAAATCGTCGCCGCAATACAGGGTATTAACTCGATCGCTGCTACGATTCAATGTCCGATCGATTGAAACTATCCGACAGGATGTTTAAGCGCTATCCTTTATCATTAGTCGTGATTCCGACAGGATGTTTGAGTAGCACCCGAACTCGGGGAATACTCTGTCATTCGTTGTGAATCCGATGGATGTTTAAGTGATTGCACTTTGTCATTCGTTGAGAGGGTTTTAATCTCGTGAGTTATCGTAATTACTGTATTAAGTTACTTACCTAGTTCGTGTACACTAGGTTACAAGGCTAAATCAATAGGCTAAGCTCTGCCTGTATAAATCTGCAATATATCAAGGCTTATCTGTAGACTAAACTTTGGCCGTATGAATCTGCATGCTTATAATGTGAGTCATTCTCTTTTTATCAAATTTGTTTACAAAAGCATGTTATTTTCAAAGGTTATAATTACAGTGATTAAGTTTATGTAATCACCAAGTTACAGCCGGTATGTGGGGTTTTGTATACATTACTTGATAACCGTCACTATTGGACAAAGAGTTAGCCAATGAGTGATATGACCATAGTCACAGACTCCATTGGACAATGAGGTTACCGATGGATGTTCAAGTGACAAATACTGTGGGTAGTTGGTTTGATATCAGAAACATTGTAATCTTTCTTAATACTGTAAATTAAAACAAACGTGTCGTTTTAGCAAAATGAATGAACTCACCAGTATTTCCTGCTGACAAAACCTTTTTAAAACGCGTTTCAGGTAATTACAGTAGATTGATGTAAGAGATGGATACGGCACTGAAAGGCTTCAAGAAGTGGCTTATTTTATTAATTAAATCAAATTAAGAAATATTGTTTTATGTAATCAAATTTATCTTTATTAAAGCTACCATTGTAAAACATGGGTTTATCCCATCTATTTAATAAAATCCGGTGTTTTCTAAACTCTGATATTTTTCCTAACTCACGGTCCTGATGAAATTTCCGCTGCAAGGTTTTCAAAATAATCACCGGTACCACGTGGCTGTTCGCGGCTCCCGATTCCGTCCAGGGTGGGTTGGGGGTCATGACAGAAGGTGATATCAGAGCCACTGATTTAAGCCAATAGGTGTTGTTATAAAATACCTAAATTTAAACGAAGAGTTAGGAACTTGATATTTTATGGTAGCACACAGGATAGTATTTAGACTTGAACTTAAGAAAAGATGCCTTAGTATAAGCTTTGAGATAAGCTAAATACTTGTGTAAATAAAGTATGATGGGTTTTGGTATGCCATAAGAATGGTAATTAGAATATTGCAAGATATGATAAATAGGCAATAGCACTTAATTGCTATTAATTCTTGCTTATTGATATTACTTGGTCTAAAATAAGATATGTTACGGGAATACAAATTTCCCTAATTCTGGATAAAAGCCCTAATAAAAGAGGCACTTTTAAAATCTTGAAAAGATACTATTTATGGGAAATAGAAAATTTTCTCCGACAAGACTGGGTATGGTGTAGCAGACTCTCCAGTTTGTCCGGATATACTGAGGATTACCTCTCCGGCGCGAACCGGATAAGACGGGGTATATAATATGTCAAACAAGTGACAAGATTTCCCTAAATAGTATCATGACCAGATATTTGACTGGTTCTTGGAAATACAAATCTGTTAAATACATTATGAAGTGTATGTATATTACAGTATGTGAAATATATGATTATATAGATATGTATATCTATAAGGAAATCCAAAAACCATAAGGATTGACAATTTGGAATAAAGCACAAGCATATGTGTCAATAATAATTATAGATTTCTTTATTAGGAATCTCTCGTATATATCTATAATTCCGATATCAAACATTATTTCGTTTGATCATTTACCACGTAACTCGTGCGACAATATAAACGATGGAAACCCTTTAAGTTGGGACACTATCAAAAGTATAAGAATTTCCAATACGTTACCATAAACTATTAACGCAAGTAAGAAGAATGAAAAGTTGTGCTAATGCATAAGAAAACACATGAACCTTAAATTATACGTCCACAGACGTTGAAGTATATCACACACGACTTCCAAGGCAAGACCTTTGGAAAATATAAATTGGGCATGATGACACCAAAGCTAATTCCGTCAGTAGAAGAACTACTAATAAAAAAAAGCACTTTGCTACGTGATCCTATAAACGACATGAATCTCGCTGAGGTACGTTGGAACAATATTTCACAACCATCGGTGCACAGTCTAAATGTCTAATCAGAGTCATAATGATTATCACTGCAAAAGGAGTCACATACCTTTGTAAATTCCCTATTTCATTTTATTCACATTCCCTGGTAATGTCACTTAACAACAGTTATCACACGAAATTCCAGATAAAGTTCTTATATTTCTTTTTCTGACTTCTGCATATAATGAGTTGACTTTCGTGTTTCTACTTCCTCTAATGGTCATCATACCATGAGGATTTCTTTCATAATAATGAATATTGATTTATTTCAATTCTTAGTAAAATCCACACGTTACACATGCACTGTTTGTTGCGCATGTGGTTCGTTTGATTTATGAAGACCACTGGAGGGCTTCATTCCGATTTGTTATTTTATCAAAACTCAAATATCATTTCGCTATACTTGATTTTTGGTACTGTAAACCACATTATTACAAAACGATAACTCTTTGATATCGAGTCAATGAATTTCTTGAAAAACTCAAATTTCTTTACATAGTTTTTGTTGTGACCATGTCCGAACTTATTAAAACTCATTTTGTTTAAACCGAGTTCAATTATTTGAATTTGCTCGCATTACATATTCAATTCAAGGTTCCATATGATGAATTAAAACCATCATATTCGAAATAATCTTAACAAACATTTCAATTTTCTTGAACTATAACAAGCTTGTGTGATCATCGACTTCATTAAATCATTTCTTTGATCACGATCACCTTGTGGTGATGTTTTCACAAATCTGAAGCTTGTGCTAATCTCGTTGCACACATCATATACGGATTTAATTATTTATTTATATTAATCTACTTCGTTGGTTTATCCTATAAAAGCAATCTTAAAAACAATCATGTGCTCAGATAATGATACACAAATTCATTTCATATTTCGGTATACTCTCATTTAAGTTTATGTTTAAGTTATTTATTATTAATAATTTTATTATTATTAGTAATAATATATTAATAATAGTAGTGTTAGTATTATTTTTAAGTACTAGGGTTATTGTCAGGGACAGGTATTGGATAATCTAGCCTTAGTTAGGCATGGACTGATCACCTATGCTTAAACAAGGCAGCACTAACCAATATCCAACCATGATAATGACTAGTTAATGTATATAAATTAAGTTATCATACTTATTTAGTAAATTTTAATTATATGTAGAAATATTTTATATATATATAAATATATATACTTTGTACTGTAAGGAGAAGACATATTCTCATAAAACAAAACAAGAATTAAAGGGACGAATAAAATTATATAAATAATTGTCTATCACATGTTTTGTGGTAACTATGTACCGTAAACACTTTGGCAAGAAAATAACAATATAAAAGTCATCAACTACGTTGGGTTAAGGGAACATTGTAATATATAAGAATAGTCTCCGTTTTCACTTATTTACAACATTTGTAAATACATTCACAACGTTATATGGTTTCAAAATGAAAATAAGTAATCACATAGAATCGACCCATTAAGTATTATATATTTACAAAATATTTTACAAATACTTTTGTACAATAAATATTTTTACACCTTTATTTACAACTTTCATTTAACGTTATACATAATAGTGATTTCTTTTACAAAATAATAATACTAAAATATTTTGTAATGTAATAACTTCATTGCGGTGTTTTGTAATATATATTTCATAGTAAATATAAGTTATTTTACATAGTATAGTAAAATACTAAAATAATATTTATTTAAAAGTAGTGACTATTTACATATAGTAAAAATGCGTCACAAATAATATATATTACATAGTATTTATATTTGATACAGTTCAGACAGGGATACAAATACTATATATTACATTTGCTTTACAAAAATAATATAATGGTTGGTCATGCCAAAATAACTTGTTCTTATTATATTTCGATCTCTAGGACATAGTATGAAAAATATGGTCACTAATAGTGTACTATCACATTGTTTCACAATTAAAACAACTTGGAACTCTAAACAATGATACACCAACTCTATTGTCTTTTGGTGTATTTTTGCAATTCACTCATCTCAACACTTTGATTTTCTCATATCATAAATATTTGACAAATCATTTTTCATGCTTTTATTTCATTTGGAACCTGTCAATTCTAAGTCTTCCTCAGTTGCCAATCAAAGTAAGCTTTCTTTTGACAAAGAATTTTATTGATTCCAAAAATCTTTCACATTCATTTTAAATAGCTATTGATCATATATCTTTTGGCTTGAACCTAGTCACCTTGAAAATTTTATCATTTCATCTCATTCGTTTATCATCGATTTCTTGAACTAATTCAGTTGAACCATTGAATCCTATTTATTGTACAACTCGTATTCACAAAATTTGATATTTTAATTTTGTGTCATCTACCTTAATATTGTTTTTATTGATTAATATATGACATAAATCTAATAGAAATATCGTAACCCAAATCTCGAGGACGAGATTTAAAACAAGGTGGGGAGAATGTAACAACTCTCATTAAAAGTCCTATTTATTTTATTATTTTATCCAATAGAAAACCCTAATTGAGACACCCAAGTGATTCTGCACAAACCCTAAAATTTTCAGAATCATCAGAATCAGGATCAGGGCCCTAAAACTCAGGGGGGGTAAACCCTAGTTACGATTATCCAAATTAAACGCTGTCAAAATCGAATTTTACGAAACTACTGACTCAGCAAGCCTACACACACACGTGGCAAACCTATAGTGAATAGGTGTCCCTTACGGACCGTAAGGGATAAGGCTTACGGTCCGTAAGCCTGTCAATTTTCGTGTATAAATAGCAGGCATTGGGACTTGAATTCTGGCACTCGAACGACGTTCAAACTCCAAATTTACGCTGAGTTATTGTTTAAATACTACAAAAACACACACGGATCACAAATCGTCGCCGCAATACAGGGTATTAACTCGATCGCTGCTACGATTCAATGTCCGATCGATTGAAACTATCCGACAGGATGTTTAAGCGCTATCCTTTATCATTAGTCGTGATTCCGACAGGATGTTTGAGTAGCACCCGAACTCGGGGAATACTCTGTCATTCGTTGTGAATCCGATGGATGTTTAAGTGATTGCACTTTGTCATTCGTTGAGAGGGTTTTAATCTCGTGAGTTATCGTAATTACTGTATTAAGTTACTTACCTAGTTCGTGTACACTAGGTTACAAGGCTAAATCAATAGGCTAAGCTCTGCCTGTATAAATCTGCAATATATCAAGGCTTATCTGTAGACTAAACTTTGGCCGTATGAATCTGCATGCTTATAATGTGAGTCATTCTCTTTTTATCAAATTTGTTTACAAAAGCATGTTATTTTCAAAGGTTATAATTACAGTGATTAAGTTTATGTAATCACCAAGTTACAGCCGGTATGTGGGGTTTTGTATACATTACTTGATAACCGTCACTATTGGACAAAGAGTTAGCCAATGAGTGATATGACCATAGTCACAGACTCCATTGGACAATGAGGTTACCGATGGATGTTCAAGTGACAAATACTGTGGGTAGTTGGTTTGATATCAGAAACATTGTAATCTTTCTTAATACTGTAAATTAAAACAAACATGTCGTTTTAGCAAAATGAATGAACTCACCAGTATTTCCTGCTGACAAAACCTTTTTAAAACGCGTTTCAGGTAATTACAGTAGATTGAAGTAAGAGATGGATACGGCACTGAAAGGCTTCAAGAAGTGGCTTATTTTATTAATTAAATCAAATTAAGAAATATTGTTTTATGTAATCAAATTTATCTTTATTAAAGCTACCATTGTAAAACATGGGTTTATCCCATCTATTTAATAAAATCCGGTGTTTTCTAAACTCTGATATTTTTCCTAACTCACGGTCCTGATGAAATTTCCGCTGCAAGGTTTTCAAAATAATCACCGGTACCACGTGGCTGTTCGCGGCTCCCGATTCCGTCCAGGGTGGGTTGGGGGTCGTGACAATGAGTATGTTGTTATAATCTTGGTATGAAATTGATTAGCCAAAACTTTCCATTTTACAGGGCAAGAAAGTCGTTTGGACAATTGATCTTGAAGTTTATTGACATTGCAATTAAGGTAATATGTTGGATTTTGTCTAACTGTTAGGTATTCGAGTCAATTATAAATGGTTTATATTATATGTTTATTTTTTTGTCTAATTGTTAGATGTTTAGGCCAATTTTTATACATGTTTTTCTTTTGAATCAAGAACAATGAGTTTAAAGAACTTTTAGAATTTTTTGAATCAATACTAATACTTGTTTATATGGTTGATGATTGCAAGGCAGATATCATGAGAAGCTTTGAAGCTAAGTTTTATGATACTGGAATTTTCACCCAAAAAACCATTTAGACTCCTTGTTTAAATATTTAGAATTTGAAATATGTTAATTGTTCACGATGTTTTCCTAACATTTGAAATATGTTTTGGATCGAACTTATTATTGAAGTCATGATATTATGAATTCTACATTTACAATTTTATCTTTAATTTTGTATTTTATATCGTAAATAATATAATTTTTAGGGAAAAATTATGTGCCACTAAAAATAGTACATATATTTAACTCGAAACAGGTTTTACCAACACAATATTTGTGCCATAAAAGGTTTTTTATATCGTGGCAAAAAAAGTGCCACTAAAACTAGTATAGATATGTGACTATGATTACTTTTTAAAGGCACAAAAATTGTGCCACAAAAGTCTCTTTTTTGTTTTGTCGCAAAAATTTAAGTGCCACTAAAAGCCTAAAAACTTTGTGCGGCAGATCCAAAAATGCCACTAAAAGGCTTTAGCGTCAGCGCTTCTAGCGTCACTTTTTTTGTGTGCCGCTGATTCCTACAAGGGTCTTTAATGGCACTTTTTTGTTTTTTTATGGCACTTTTTGTATGTCACTAAATGGCCTTTTTTGTAGTGAAAAGGCAGCTAAATCTAACATAAATACAAGAAAAGAAACAAACGTGGCATGCCCGACCTCCCCAACAGCATCTTCCCAAACAAAACAAGAGAACAAAAGGCTGAACACGCCCCGTGCTCAGTGAACACGGGGGAGTGCCCAAGTGCCAGCATAAAAGACAAAGCTATAGAAGCTTCTATCGCCCACCACGGGGCCGTGCTCAGTGGACACGGGGCCGTGGTCAACTATAAGATTCGCAGAATCCAGGCAAATCTTGATAGTACAGATACGCTTCTGCACACGGGGGCGTGCCCAGCGGACACGGGGGCGTGGTCAACTAATGCAGACAAACTGCAATTAATGAAGACACAGAAGAGGATGGACACGGGGCCGTGCCCGAGCTACTGTTCAGGCTATAAATAGGGGTGCTTGGCTCATTTGCAAACCATCCCTTGGCACACCACCTCTCTTACACTTCACCCACCACCCACCACCATCACAACACCATCATCCACCACCATCATTCATTGTCCATCATAGAGTGTGTGAGTCGTCTCGGGATCCAAGATTGATCGTAAGAGTTCTTGACAATCAAAGGCCATGTTTGCCTAAGTCTCTTACATCACTTGGTGAATACAAGTGTCTAGTTTAATACTTTTTATTTTTAATCTTTTCGCACTTTTTACTTGGTTATGTATTAATGACTTTAATAACTAGTTTCTTATGTTGAAGGTGATTCTTCCTTATCGTTTGTCCGTGGTGTCTTGGCATTATTTTACTGTCTATATAAAATAAAAGATTTTCACCTTTCATATCTCCACGGTCTATATGGAGGTATGTTGGCTACCTGGTCGGGGGTTAAGGGAACGGTTTGGTAAGAGTCTTGCCTTGTTCAGTGTATAGATCCTGCAAGGACCTGGGTCAAATTTAGTAGGACCTCCTTCAATACCCACCGGTATTGGATGGCGGGGGTCCAAACTCTTTGATCCCCTCATATGTAAGCTACTATTAATACTTTAACCCGGCTACTTAGGACTGTATCCTTGCTGACTCAGACTACTTAGCCGAGGGTAACTCCACCTTCAAAAGAGGGGCCTACCATAATATGCATTAATAACTTAATTAATTATCTTTCAATAATCCGACCCTTTAGGATTGTATCCTTGCTGACTCAAACTACTGGGTTGAGGGTAACGTCACCTTCAAAAGAGGGGCCTACTACAATAACTAAGATAATCTCTTTAAAAGTGCAAAAGTGCGGAAATAATCAAAGGTTACACTAAACACGAGTCGGAGCCAAGTGATTCATCTTGTCTATCTGTTTTTATTTTTATTTTATTTTTCAGCATTTTAGTTAGTTTTTATTCTTCTTATTTAAAACCTTTTTTCTAACTTTTGATTTGATTAGACGTTGAGGATAAACCGGTACTAAAAGCTCTTGTGTCCTTGGACGACCTCGGTATCTTGCCAACACTATACTACGCTCACGATGGGTGCACTTGCCCATATGTGTGTTTGGTGTTAGTAAAATATCGTGTTTTATAAATTTAATACTTGGTTAAAAAGTGTTAAAAAGGGCTTAAAATATACATTAAAAACTAATAACACTCACGCACATCAGTGACCAGTAATAAATATTTATATAAGTTAACGTATTAACCAAACAAAAATTTAACACTGCCTTTTTCTTTAATTTTTTTCTTAAGTAAACTCAATATTTTATTTAATTATAATATATAAAATGGAAAAACTTACAAAATCTACATTCATCATCGGGCTCATAGAGACGTGGTAGGCATTATCGGCATTATCGTAGTTGATAAATGAATCAGCAACAGCCTACAAGAAAGCATGACGGTTAAATTAAGGTTTATTAGTAGATATTGTTATTGTTATTATCAAAAAAAAAAAATTCACAAAGCACATTACATTATCACTCTGAGTGTGCGATTGTTCTTTTGGCGTTCGTACGGTCCCCGGAGTCCTGACAGTTTGTTGTTTTGGGGAACATCGATATGTATGCAATAACTCTGACTTTAACATATCGGTCAGTCTCCGGTTGTTCTCGTGTAGCTTCTCGTCCAAGAGTGATTTAAATTTTGAAATGAGCTCATTCTCGTAATTTGATCCAAACGTGGACTGAGGGGGAACAAAATTCTGTTGCGGAATTTCCTGTCGATCCGGTGGCGGATTACAACCTTCATTCGCGCCATCATCACCAAACAAAGTGTTCATGACAGACGCCAACTGTGGTTGTGGGTCGACACCGGGGGCAGGCTGCATTTCGGGTTGAATTGGACCTGTGAACTCTGTGGGCATTTGGATGGGGATTTCGGTGGCCATTTGAACCGGATTCTCGCCCGGCATTGCACTGGCAGACATCCGACATTCAGCGTCTAAATAATCTGAACTACACAAATACCACGTGCTACGCAGCTCATTTTCAGTGGGCAATATAAACAAAGGCGGCCTAAATTCACGTTTCTGCAATGTTAAAACAAAAAACCATTAATATGACTTAGGTTATAAAATTTAATATAAATAGTAAAAAATTTTATTTTTTAGACTTTATTATTTTAGATATGAAAAGGTACTAAAAATAATAAAAAACAATTAAAAATTAAAATAATTTTTTATAATATTTACATTTGGGTGTTCACACAAAAATATACAAGAATGTGATTTTAGAATGTTAAAAACAGTTAAATTTTAAATTTTATAAGTTATTAAATATAATCTAATTATACTTATAAGTAATTGTGTTAACAGAAAAAAAGTAATATAAATACAATCTACTAGTTGGGTTTCCTGTTAACGGCAAAATATGAGGATTTGATGTTGGGTTTACTGTTAACGGAATATGAACAGCCTAAACAGCCCACACATTATACTGAAAAATATAATATAAGGCATTATCTATATTTAAAGATAAAGTTTTTTACCTTTGCAGCTAGTTGAAGCATTCCGTCCACAGTGACCTTCATAAACTTCTTCCCTTCTTTCCATCCCAAAAATCTGGGAATCGTCTCACCTTCAAACCATTCCCTTAAACGCTTAAATTGAGGAAAAATCTCCAACACCCACATCTACATAAGAGAATTTATTGAAATTTTATATAATTTTTGAAATAACTATGTTAATTGACATTCACGGGTACCTTGAAGGGCCAGACAAATCCTGCCAAAGAAAAACCTTTAGCGTCTCCTTTTTGCCGATTGTGCAAATTGTATACGACATTATAAGTATTTTCCCAAAAATAATTACCCCGTGGATATTGTCTAAATTCTTCTAGATTATCCACAAGGTCTAAAAGCATATTATCAACGACATTGGTTTTTTGCCAACCCAAAAAACCTTAACCGATAAGGATGAGGAGACATATCCTCGTGGCGTCATCTTCCTTAATTTGCCCAAGGTTCTCGAATAAAGACATTATTTTTCCAAAACTAACAGTTGATCCATGTCGAAAAAATCTGTTCTTAAATGAGTTCGGGTGCTCTATAGGTGACCAAGAAGTGTGCCCAAAACGTAGCCCCGTTATTAAACAAAATTGTTTAGGGGTGAATGTAAATATGTCCCCTCGTAATCTATAGGAAATACCAAGACGGGGAAAAGGAGTCGATATTTGTAGTTGTGCAACGCCTATTAAAAGAAGGCTATCACATATGATGCATCTATTGTCTAAATATGGTCCAAAACACGTTTGCCTAATCGCTGTTTCGATCATCGGAGTCATCACGACACGCAAAGATTCTAAAACACACCACGTTTCTCTTACTTTAATGGTTGAATTCTATATAAGAAGAAAAAAAACAAATAAAAATAGTATACGAATTCAAATAAATATATTATCTTTTATACAATAATCCGCAAACATTTTACCGGGCATGAAGGGGGGTCCATGGAAGCTTCTTCCATCTCTTGGTCGTTTGGCATGTTCCCGAAATCATTTGGCATGTTAACGTGTCGGTTGAAGTTTCCAAAAGCATCCATAGTCAATAAGGGGGATTACAACTAATGTCGAAGAAGTGTGATTAGTGGTCCCAGATGGGTCAACGATCTTTCGGATCTTCAACGTTGGGTCTTCAAGTTAATTGCTCCAAAGTGAGAAAAAGTTTGAAAGTGTTTCGGTCCCAACGTTGGTCACATGTATGGAACATGGCTCCTCGTTCTTCTTAACCCAGCTTGAATGTTGTCTGACGGGGAACAGTAACTTTATTGGAACAAGTGCAGTCAAACGGCTTGGACATAAGGTGAAAACGGCATAAAGAGAATCTGCAAACGGCTTGAACAGTGAACTGAAACGGCTTAAATAACGTCTGACGTGACAACGAATTTATTGGAACAATTGAACTGAAACGGCTCGGGCATGCAGCAGAAACGGCTCGGGCTAGCAGCGGAAACGGCTCGGATGTCAGTTGAAACGGCATGAACCTTTTGAAACGGCTCGAATGTCGGTTGAGGGGGCACCGGATCTTCTTTGTTGGGCCTCGTGCGTTGAAACAGCACATGCGTGTTGTGGTAAAGGCTTGGACTTTTTTACTTTATTGGACCACGTGCAATGAAACGGCTTAGTATTCAATTCCTTAGAGGGTGTAGCTTTGAAACGGCTCGGGCAGTTACTTGAAACGGCTCGGGCAGTAGAAAATAATTTTTTTTTCAAGTTTTTTTTCATGTTAAATAAGATCGTAAAATATTCGTACAACGCCATTGAGAAGCCTTGAAACTCCCTTGAAACAAATAATGGCTGACAAAAATAATAGTGACGTATACTGGTCTCAACCAGTTAGCAAATCATCAACGTGGATTCTTAAGAAATGGAGGGCACCTAGACACTCGGGTGAAACTTCATCGTCTCAAGCTTCACAGCCGCAGGTGCCAGAAGAAAACAACTTTGTAACTAATCGTCAAAGCTTACACCCGAACAGAGGCGGTAGATGGGCAATTCCAGACGACGAATCTGAGAAATGGTCAAAAGATATTGCAACATTTTACAGTAATGGGGTTATGGAAATTGTAACACCTCGTAAAATCACGTCCAATGGTGTATTGACACGTGTAATAAACCCTAATAAAGTCCAACATCGAATTTAAGGGACTAATTTTTCGAAAAATCGAAAACTTTGATTATGAAAGGACTGGAAGTGTTAGCATACCTGAAATAAGTTTCTGAATAACCTCTCACGGTAATTATATTCACAAATGAGCCACTTGTTGATCAAGTGTAGCCGTTTGCGTAATTAATTGAAACTTTGCGCAATAAAGGGTTAAAAGCGTCAACATGTTAATTCTTACCTCTGAGTGACCTTTTAACAAACCGGGAGCATCATGATATTTTATTATACTCTCTAGAATGCCTAATATTGGTCATTAAGGGCTTTTATGCCTATAAGTGAAGTTACGCGCAACTTTGCAAGTTAGAGGGACTAAAAGTGTCAATATGTTTAATTATACCTCTGAATGACCTTTTAGAGAACCCAAAGCATCGTGATGTTTAATAATACTCCTAAGAATGCCTAATATGGATTAGATAAGGCTTTGATACTATTAAATGATGATATGCGCAAGTTTGCGCATTAGAGGGACTATTTGCGTCAAACTGCAAAAGTCTATCAATTCGTATGGTATCGAACCTTCCGGAATATGATCATAAGTTAAAAATGCCCTAAATATCCTTTACATAGCTTAGAAATAGGCTTAGAGGTGTTTGGTGCGCAAAAATAAACCTATTTGATCAACAGGGACTAATAGCGTCAAAAAGTGCACAAGTTTGAATTTTCGTGCATATCTTGCGTTCCGTATATATCCGGACATCCAAAAATTTATGTAACCACTAAAATATTTTATTTTAGTGTTTGGGATGATAAAATCCCATTCGTCGCGTAATTTGGATCGTTTTTAGCGTCCGTTCGTGTTTCGTCGTAATTCGTCGAACAACGTGACCGTACGGCCAAACGAACCGACATCCGACATATTCTTGAGCATGTTTCATGTCCCTCATGTTTAGGAATTATTGTAGAGCCTTGAAAATGGCTTAACGGGCCTTTAATGTGCCAAAAATGACCTAATATGCAAACAGGGACCAAAACTGCCATTTTTAAAACTTATTGCTGAACCAAAGATCTCAGGCGGCCCGCGTAAGAATTCCTTGAACCTTACGCGGCCCGTGTGAGCATATCAGAACTGCAAAACTGAGTTTCCAGCTGTTACCAGCTGTTCCAGCTGTTTTAATCTCTTGCAAATGGTATTTCTTCAATCTTTGGGCACCCATAGATTTCCAAAACCATGGGTGATACTTGTACGGTCCAGATTGAATCGCGATTTACGAGAAACGATCCTAACGGTTCTCAAAAACCTATAAATACCCCTCTTGATCTTGCTCACATTCACACTTAGTTTAATTATTTAGCGTTTATAACCGAAAAGTCGAGCGTTTTCGATAAACGCTTTGACTTTTAAACGGTTGAGCCATTGTTCGTAACGAACATGGCTACGTGACCGTAATTAGGTAGGTGTTAAACCCTCAAAAGGGCACCTCCTAATTACCACGTTTACTTAGTTAAATTGTCGGGTCAAATAAAAGTCAAACAGGTTAGTTTTAAATAAAATTCATAACTATTAATATAGAAGCCATAAAATCAGTTTTCTCACTTTAATAACTTGGTAAATATTAGTTGAACATGTCTAAGCATGTTCAACCCGACAATTCTAAGTTTAGGCTCGGTTCAGAACCGAAAGTCGTAAAAGTTGACTTTTGCTTTGACTTTCAGTTCTGACCCGATTTAGCTTAGTTTAGATATGCCTTAGGATTCCTTTAGGACCAGGTTATAGGTTAGTGTAACCCTATGAGGTTATACAACTTGGTTCCTTAGTTATCCGATTCATATGCATGTTTCCGTTAAATGCCTAAATGTTGACTATTATGCCCTTTTGACCCTAAAACGAGAATTTTGAAAATGTGAGAGGACAATAATCTTTATTACTGATTTATAAACTTGTCCCTAAAATTTGGCATCAGTTTGAGGTCTAGATTAGGAGTTATGCTCATTAGCGTAAATGAAAAACTTTTTATTAATTAAACAGTGTAATTAGCGTATAGCCTATCTAAACCTAAATTTTAATACCAAACTTTTGACCCACTAATGTAAAATAATATTTTGGGATTTTTGAAGATTTTTATTTATTTTTAGGCTGAGCATAACATAGGGTTCTAGCCTTGATTCGGTAATTGCCGGTTTTGCCCTTTTGGCCATAAAATGAGTTTTACATAACATTTTGATACCAAACTTTTTGCTACTGATTTTATATGATAAATAAAACATTTTAAGCTTTCTGGAATGATAAAAATATCAGCTTTTCTTATAAAACCCAGAAATCGCTTAAAATCGCCTTTTTACGCGTTTTTAACGCATAATATAAGTTAAAACTATTTTTAACATATAAGGTTTGATACCTACTGATGTTTTAAGTAAATTTTCATAATTAAACAGTAGGCAAAAGTTTTAAACTCAGAATTCTAATTTTGACCTTTAAAGCTTAAGTGAAATTACCAAAATGCCCCTTCGGTGCATTGTTTGGTTATAATTAATAAATTTCACATATATGTGATACCCTACTGATATAACTTATTAAATTGAGTATTTTACGGATTATATCAGACCAGGACCTCAGATTATTATTTAACCTCTCTTATAACCTTTAAAATGACCAAAATACCCCTACGGGGCATAAATTGGTTTTAAATTCGTTTTGGGCATAATGGAAGGTATCCTACTGATATCACAACACATTAAAGGCATATTAACTTAGGAAACCTGTTCATGACTCATGTGGTTACCCGTTACGCACTTTTCGCGTTCGGATCGGCTTATGTAACCAGTTTGCATAAATTAGCCGAAACGGGTCAAACCTTATCATTTCTATCTCAAAATCCAGAATGTGTTTAGTTTACCCATACTAAACAAGTATACAAGCTTGTCGGGTCTAAACCACATTCTAATCCGGTCTTCGCATAATCATGCGTTTTGAACCGTATCTCCTTTTTAAAAACTAACCGGTCTAAGTATAGGCTTAATTAAAGACCCGTTAGGAATCTAATAGGTTATTAAAAACCTTCGTTCCAGATTTAGGAGCCCAGTAAAAGCTATCTGTACTTGCTGATTTGATATACGGCTGGGATTGAATTTACATTTAGCTCAGGTAAATACTTTTAACTTATTTTCCCTATACGGGCTTGGAGTACGGTATATGAAATACCGCTTGGTCGGGTATTGAATTTTTAATTGTATGAAGGTTAAATTATTGAAATGTCCCGTTTAAATTGTTTTGTTTGCTTAAAGTCTTTGGGGGGTTAATGACCATGCCCCGGATATCCTTGGCATCATTTTAAGAAATGGCCACGACCTAAGCACGGGGTGTAGGCGTACACCCGACAGTGCATATATAAATAATAAGGTATAACCGCCGGTTACGAGAATAACTCGCCGCGGGACTGTATCATGTGGTGTGTCTATTAATCTTTAACCCGGCGTCAATCCAGGCTACTGAACGTATAAGAAACATGTAATTCTTTTACAAGTTTATATATAAATAATTATCCAAAGTTATAAAAAGTTTTGTGCCATGTGCATTCAAATCAATTTTCTTAAACGTTTTCAAAATGAGTCTGTTAAATTGTATTTACCAGTGTAAACTGACATATTTTCCCAAAAAGGCTAAGTGCAGGTACTAATCGGAATAGGCTGGCCTCTCCTAGCATCAAATAAAAGTCTCGCAAGCTTAGATGCCTTAAAGTCTGTTGAACAAAGTTTCTTTTTATCTTTTGATCCTCATGTGGATCTTTTACAACCGTATTTGTAATACTTGATATTACTCTTTATCGGATTGTAATATATTTATCTTTTGCTTCCGCTGTGCATTTAAATTGTGTTGTTTGACTATGATGATATCAACTACGTCACGATACTCCCCACCGGGCCCACCTGTAATACGTGAAAATATCGGGGTGTGACAGGTTGGTATCAGAGCCAACATTGAGTGAATTAAACACTAGCCTTTTGTGTTTAATCTCAATGACACAATAGCACATTCCTTGACCTTCTGAGTCTAGACTTAACATAGGAATGCTCTCGTCTCTATTCGGAGAATTATTGCTTTCAATACTATATACTTTTAATATGTCGCCAAGCAAAGGAGCCGTAATGGAAATCCTCCCCATCCGAAGCCTAGGAATGCGGAGCTTTGTACTGTGACTAGGATAAACGTGCAACCAAGGAGAAAACATTCAGAAATAAAATGAAGAAGAAACTCCTTTTGCTGAAGTTCGTTTCCTTAGTAAGTCCTTATAAGGGCATACTTATCTTTCAGTCCTTTCATGGACAACATCATTCTTTCAAGCCCCGTTTAGGGCAATTCTGTACCTCCTTTGGAATCATTGGAATGTTTTATCTAAATTTTATTTATATCATTATATATGAACATAATAATAACATTCCTTTTATGAGATCTACCATTATAATAAAATGGCAAAATCTAAAAAGGGCAAGACCTAGCCCATGTGTCATTTTGAGACAGGGCCAAGATGGTAGTTCCTCAACTAGATTCAGATCCTTATTAACATCTCAATTTAGGATTGCTCTGCGTTAAATATTAAAAGAATCTTAAAGGGATAACCTAGCCTATATGTCATTTCAGACAAGGCCAAGATGGTAAAACCTATTCAAAAGATTCAAATCCTTGTTAACACCTGTAAACATGTTAACATACCTGGCAAATGTGATTCAATCACATAAATCATCCTTATACTGGATTCTCCCGAAATCCTTTCTTATTTGGTGAATTAAGCATCCGTTAGGGATGTAATGCTTACGGGCCGTATTCATTGTCATATAAGACAAAAGATAGTCGTAGCCTACAACTCCCTGTCAAGAAAAGGCATGAACAATGTTCAAGCCTAAATACCTTGATTCTATAAAATCATGGTTTATAATTTAAAGTTGCCCTTGTGACTTGGCCTTTTGTGCCATGGTTATATTTTAATTAAATTTAGGATAATTATAATGAAAATCCTGAATAAAATAAATATCCTTCCTTTCCTGCCAGTATACATATTAAAAGAGAGTCTTAAAAGGTATAACCTAGCTTGAATGTCATTAAAGACCTAGCTATGATGGTAAGACCTGTTTAAAAGAAATTCTGATCCTTGTTAACATCTGAAAACATGTTAACACTCCTGACAACAGTGATGCGATAAAATCACACTTGTCATCTTTATATTAGGATTTTTTCCAAACCCCTTATTTAGCGTAAATGATCAAGAGGAATCATGGCTAATAAACGTCGAACATGATGAACACATCAAAACATCCATTGGGATGAATACCTTCAGGCAAAGATGTATACATGAAAAAGATAGTTTTATTTCATAACTTCTTGTCAAGACAATGAACTATGAAATTTTTCGATCCAAAGGAATCATTGATTATGTTTTAAAATTTCCCTAGTGACAAGGCATATGTGCCATCAAAAAGTCCTTTGGAACAAGCCCTTGTGCTATATATAAAATGTCAGTACGACATTGACAGTCGTGACTTATGTCCCCTGTCTAATAAATATGAAGGATTATATTCCGTTTAAACGCCAAAGATGGTTTATTTAAGAAAACCTAGGCCAAACATAATCAAAAAAATTAATACTATCTATTGGCCTATATGGTTTATTTGCACCATGGCTATTTAATTATCAAGTTCGACAATTCACTATATAATTAAACAAATAATTACTACTTGGTTTGTAGCCTTTAAAGCTTCACCATGGCTGACTCATCTGAAGCTCACAATCATCCAGTTGATCAGAATGATAATGCAAGACTGAACTTAACGGGCACCGAGTTACAGGCTATGTTGGATACAGCTGTAAACAAAGCCGTGGACCGTGTATTAAAGGATCATAAGCGAAAGTGCGATAATACCCCAAATAAAGGTTACAAAAAGGGTAAGACCGGTTCAAACTATGACAAGTCCAAGCCAAAGGAGGCAAAACCCAAATGTAAAACCTGCGGGAAGAAGCACTTCGGAAAATGTTTCTATGAGCAGACCAGGGGATGTGTCATCTGTAGAGAGATGGATCACAAGACCCATGAATGCAAGGACTTGAAGGACGCCACATGCTATGGTTGTGGCGAGAAGGGGCACATAAAGACCTGCTGCCCAAAGAAGGCAACTAAAGGGAAATGCACTCTGGAGTCACAAGCTAGGCCTTGTGGGATTTGTAACAAGGAAGGGCACAAGACCTTGGAGTGCCAAGACATAAAGGACGCAACCTGCTATGGTTGCAATGAAATAGGGCACATCAAGACAAATTGCCCAAATAAAACCAAGAAGCCTGGGGAGGCTAAGAAGACCAAAGCTGGAAGCTCTCAAATGGATGCTCAAGAGGCTATTCAGGATGAAAATGTCACAACAGGTACTTTCTTTATCAATAACGCTCATGCTAGAGTATTATTTGATTCAGGTTCAGATAAGTCTTTCGTAGACAATAGATTTTGTAAATCATTAAATCTGCCTGTTAAAACTCTAAGCGTTAAGTATAAAGTAGAATTGGCCGATAGTACCTCAGAGACTGCTTCAGCAATATTAGATGGATGTTTTATATCCATTAGGAATCATTCTTTTCCGCTGTCCTTGTTTCCATTAAAATAAGAGGGACTCGATATAGTGATAGGAATGAATTGGTCGTCTTAAAAATCAAGCCCATATTGTGTGTGGTAAGAAGCAAGTAGTTATCAAGACTCCTTATGGTGAGCCTTTGACAATTCAAGGAGACACTGGGTATGGATTGCCTAAGCACTTGTTGAAATTGGTATTTAACACCAAAGCTTCGAGTATGGAAAACTCAGAAGAGACAAACAACAGTCGCGATACTAGAGATGCGACAAATATTAATGGTGCATCAATTGTGAACCTCAATGTTAATAGAGTTAATCTCCAAAACTGAAATTAACACAGTTGTTAGAAAGGTTATGAGAAAAGTCATGAGAAGATTCGAGGAGCCAAATACTGCTCGCTCTAAAACACATGTCGTTGCTCATGAGAAGAGCTTTATTCATACTTCAAATGCGAAGAATAACCAAAAAAAAATCATATGTGGCAAGGAGCCCATTCCTTTTAGGATATACTTAAAAGTACTTCGTCTCTTGGAAGTCAAGAGACTTCAATAGTAAAAAGGGGCCATCGATTGCAGGAAATTGTTGAATGAAGTAGAAACCATTAGGTGTATCAGCGGTTATGCTGGAAAGGACACGGTGAGGTATACATCTCAGTCATTTGATGGCAATACCCTTGATTAGTGAGGACATTAATGAAGTCCACAATAAAGATCCTCTTATACATTATGGGATGGTCCAAGTTTTAAGGACCTTATTAGAAAAAACCTATTATCCGTTTCGCGAAATGGAAAAAGATGGAATAAGAATTTTATGACTCTCACCATAAAAGTTCTAGACTGTCGACAATATGTTACAAATTTTAATTCATTGGCTGAAATAGTGCTCTATTCAAATTACACAGAATCTAAGCGTAATGCAAATAATTATTGGTGGCTAGCATCGGCAATAAGAGGGCACATTATGGTTTCAAAGCCTGTTTATTATAAATCCATTATGGACCTACCTCAGCTACTCACGTTATATAGATTAAGAAATAACCAGTCAAAGCTGAGACTGCCCTAAAATTTGTCAAATATTTTGCAGCTAAGTTTAAAAGGATTAAGAATGGAGGCGCATAACCCTCCTGATGTATGATCAGAGGCAGTTCACATTAATAATGACACCAGATAAATCCCTTGTGTGATTTTATTGCTAGGAGTTACGTCTGGTTCAGATATTGCTGAGTCTCTCATAAGACCATAAGCTTAGCAAACTTTTAGAAATTTTTCCGTAAGAACCCCAGATAATAAGTGTAGGGTAAAACTTACAGGCGAAATCATAAGAACCATTTCTTCTGTTCCTGTCAGAAACCTTCAGTCATAGAATTGTAGAAGCATCCTTTCTCTAGATGTAATACGTCAGCATATGTAGTTGATATCTCTTTGATCTCTATCGATTGCGAATACCAGACGGTATGACAAAAGTGCCACATGAGGATTGATGTATCTTAATAAGTTCCATAGATTGCTTCCATGCCTGATCATTATGGAGGTTTAATGCATGGAACCACAAAGATATCCCGATGGTCATATGGTACTAAAGTCAGCTAAAGGTATTTAAAGAAGATATCCAGAATGAAAGTTTCCAAGTAAATGTCGTAACATAAATGTGTCACTTATCTGACACAGAGTATGATAGGTGAACTGGAGTCTGAGATTTGGAAAATCTCTGTAACCTCCTTGTATCTTCATTATCTTCTCCTAAGATTACCCTGTTTACCTTCTGAGAGGCAAGTAGAGTTAAGATTTACATCCCATTTAGGGCTGTATTATTATGAAATCTCCAAGACGGCTAGTACCATCATTGGAAGAATCGAAACCCTGATTAAGTAAGTTTTAAAATAGAGGATTCATATAGCCTAACTCAATATTCTGAGAATTTGGTTTAATTTAGAAAGACGGTTCATTTTGCTTATGCATTTATTACCGCAACCCTAATTAGGCAACAATTAAGAATTTCCATCAGCTGCCCAGGATTGTCGATTTGTTTGACTAACGGCAAGGATTAGCTATTCCTTAAAATTAGTTTTAAGAAGTGGTTGGAATAACCATCTCACCTTAAAATAAGCTTTTCTATAATAGTTGTAATATAAGTATCAAGGCTGATCCTTTGGAGACCTTGTATAAATGGAATGTTAAACAATTATTGATAGACAAAGGATTAGTAAGTCTAATTATCAAGATCTGGAAGTTGCATTGGAAACAACGAATAAGATCATACAAATCCATAATCGTCTGTAAGTTGCCAGTGTTCGGCAGAAAATCAAGGATTAATGAAAGTGGCAACCCTGCTAAGTTCTTGTTAAGGAATAAGGTTCAACAAAAGATATCACCCTGGAGGGTGTACCGGTTTGTTAATTATCAGGCTAGTTAAGCTCTGAATATATAGAATCATTCGAGGGAATCGAATGTATCAAGATCAAATAGCTTATAAAACTAAAACCTATTTAAGGAACTTGGCGGAACTCGCAATGCATTATACACTAATGATTTAAGGATGTGTTTCACCAATAAGTCAAGTAACATTATCACATAATGATATGGAGATTTATGATATGATGAGAAACCTGCATCGATTGAGGATCGACAGGTTAAGAAGCTCCAACAAGGATACATGTACCTATTATAGAGGTCAACTTGGGAGCTTGGAGAGGCTCCAGATATGCTATAGAAGTTAAGTCTATTATGCGACAAAAAGAACTTCCAGCATTTTAGCAAATCTCGAGGTCGAGATTTCTTTTAAGGGGGTGAGGATGTAACACCTCGTAAAATCACGTCCAATGGTGTATTGACACATGTAATAAACCCTAATAAAGTCCAACATCGAATTTAAGGGACTAATTTTTTGAAAAATCGAAAACTTTGATTACGAAAGGACTTGAAGTGTTAGCATACCTTAAATAAGTTTCTGAATAACCTCTCACAGTAATTATATTCACAAATGAGCCACTTGTTGATCAAGTGTAGCCGTTTGCGTAATTAATTGAAACTTTGCGCAATAAAGGGTTAAAAGCGTCAACATGTTAATTCTTACCTCTGAGTGACCTTTTAACAAACCAGGAGCGTCATGATATTTGATTATACTCTCGGGAATGCCTAATATTGGTCATTAAGGGCTTTTATACCTATAAGTGAAGTTAGGCGCAACTTTGCAAGTTAGAGGGACTAAAAGTGTCAATATGTTTAATTATACCTCTGAATGACCTTTTAGAGAACCCGAAGCATCGTGATGTTTAATAATACTCCTAAGAATTCCTAATATGGATTAGATAAGGCTTTGATACTATTAAATGATGATATGCGCAAGTTTGCGCATTAGAGGGACTATTTGCGCCAAACTGCAAAAGTCTATCAATTCGTATGGTATCGATCCTTCCGGAATATGATCATAAGTTAAACATGCCCTAAATATCCTTTACATAGCTTAGAAATAGGCTTAGAGGTGTTTGGTGCGCAAAAATAAACCTATTTGATCAACAGGGACTAATAGCGTCAAAAAGTGCACAAGTTTGCATTTTCGTGCATATCTTACGTTCCGTATATATCCGGACATCCAAAAATTTATGTAACCACTAAAATATTCTATTTTAGTGTTTTGCATGATAAAATCCCATTCGTCGCGTAATTTGGATCATTTTTAGCGTCCGTTCGTGTTTCGTCGTAATTCGTCGAACAACGTGACCGTACGGCCAAATGAACCGACATCCGACATATTCTTGAGCATGTTTCATGTCCCTCATGTTCAGGAATTATTGTAGAGCCTTGAAAATGGCTTAACGGGCCTTTAATGTGCCAAAAATGACCTTATATGCAAACAAGGACCAAAACTGCCATTTTTTAAAACTTATTGCTGAACCAGAGATCTCAGGTGGCCCGCGTAAGCATTCCTTGAACCTTATGCAGCCCGTGTGAGCATATCAGAACTGCAAAAATGAGTTTCCAGCTGTTTTAATCTCTTGCAAATGGTATTTCTTCAATCTTTGGGCACCCATAGATTTCCAAAACCATGGGTGATACTTGTACGGTCCAGATTGAATCGCGGTTTATGAGAAACGATCCTAACGGTTCTCAAAAACGATCCTAACGTGACCGTAATTAGGTAGGTGTTAAACCCTCAAAAGGGCACCTCCTAATTACCACGTTTACTTAGTTAAATTGTCGGGTCAAATAAAAGTCAAACGGGTTAGTTTTAAATAAAATTCATAACTATTAATATAGAAGCCATAAAATCAGTTTTCTCACTTTAATAACTTGGTCAATATTAGTTGAACATGTCTAAGGATGTTCAACCCGACAATTCTAAGTTTAGGCTCGGTTCGGAACCGAAAGTCGTAAAAGTTGACTTTTGCTTTGACTTTCAGTTCTGACCCGAGTTAGCTTAGTTTAGATATGCCTTAGGATTCCTTTAGGACCAGGTTATAGGTTAGTGTAACCCTCTGAGGTTATACAACTTGGTTCCTTAGTTATCCGATTCATATGCATGTTTCCGTTAAATGCCTAAATGTTGACTATTATGCCCTTTTGACCCTAAAACGAGAATTTTGAAAATGTGAGAGGACAATAATCTTTATTACTGATTTATAAACTTGTCCCTAAAATTTGGCATCAGTTTGAAGTCTAGATTAGGAGTTATGCTCATTAGCGTAAATGAAAAGCTTTTTATTAATTAAACGGCGTAATTAGCGTATAGCCTATCTAAACCTAAATTTTAATACCAAACTTTTTACCCACTAATGTAAAATAATATTTTGGGATTTTTGAAGATTTTTATTTATTTTTAGGCTGAGCATAACATAGGGTTCTAGCCTTGATTCGGTAATTGCCGGTTTTGCCCTTTTGGCCATAAAATGAGTTTTACATAACATTTTGATACCAAACTTTTTGCTACTGATTTTATATGATAAATAAAACATTTTAAGGTTTCTGGAATGATAAAAATATCAGCTTTTCTTATAAAACCCAGAAATCGCTTAAAATCGCCTTTTTACGCGTTTTTAACGCATAATATAAGTTAAAACTATTTTTAACATATAAGGTTTGATACCTACTGATGTTTTAATTAAATTTTCATAATTAAACAGTAGGCAAAAGTTTTAAACTCAGAATTCTAATTTTAACCTTTAAAGCTTAAGTGAAATTACCAAAATGCCCCTTCGGTGCATAGTTTGGTTATAATTAATAAATTTCACATATATGTGATACCCTACTGATATAACTTATTAAATTGAGTATTTTACGGATTATATCAGACCAGGACCTCAGATTATTATTTAACCTCTCTTATAACCTTTAAAATGACCAAAATACCCCTACAGGGCATAAATTGGTTTTAAATTCTTTTTGGGCATAATGGAAGGTATCCTACTGATATCACAACATATTAAAGGCATATTAACTTAGGAAACCTGTTCATGACTCATGTGGTTACCCGTTACGCTCTTTTCGCGTTCGGATCGGCTTATGTAACCAGTTTGCATAAATTAGCCGAAACGGGTCAAACCTTATCATTTCTATCTCAAAATACAGAATGTGTTTGGTTTACCCATACTAAACAAGTATACAAGCTTGTCGGGTCTAAACCACATTCTAATCTGGTCTTCGCATAATCATGCGTTTTGAACCGTATCTCCTTTTTAAAAACTAACCGGTTTAAGTTTAGGCTTAATTAAAGACCCGTTAGGAATCTAATAGGTTATTAAAAACCTTCGTTCCAGATTTAGGAGCCCAGTAAAAGCTATCTGTACTTGCTGATTTGATATACGTCTGGGATTGAATTTACATTTAGCCTAGGTAAATACTTTTAACTTATTTTCCCTATACGGGCTTGGGGTACGGTATATAAATTAGCGCTTGGTCGGGCATTGAATTTTTAATTGTATGAAGGTTAAATTATTGAAATGTCCCGTTTAATTGTTTTGTTTGCTTAAAGCCTTTGGGGGGTTAATAACCATGTCCCGGATATCCTTGGCATCATTTTAAGAAATGGCCACGACCTAAGCACGGAGTGTAGGCGTACACCCGACAGTGCATATATAAATAATAAGGTATAATCTCCGGTTACGAGAATAACTCGCAGCGGGACTATATCATGTGGTGTGTCTATTAATCTTTAACCCGGCGTCAATCCGGGCTACTGAACGTATAAGAAACATGTAATTCTTTTACAGGTTTATATATAAATAATTATCCCAAGTTATAAAAGTTTTGTGCCATGTGCATTCAAATCAATTTTCTTAAACGTTTTCAAAATGAGTCAGTTAAATTGTATTTACCAGTGTAAACTGACGTATTTTCCCAAAAAGGCTAAGTGCAGGTACTAATCGGAATAGGTTGGCCACTCCTAGCATCAAATAAAAGTCTCGCAAGCTTAGATGCCTTAAAGTCTGTTGAACAAAGTTTCTTTTTATCTTTTGATCCTCATGTGGATCTTTTACAACTGTATTTGTAATACTTGATATTACTCTTTATCGGATTGTAATATATTTATCTTTTGCTTCCGCTGTGCATTTAAATTGTGTTGTTTAACTATGATGATATCAACTACGTCATGATACTCCCCATCGGGCCCACCGGTAATACGTGGAAATATCGGGGTGTGACAGAAATGGTAAAGAATACCCATTTTGTTCCCTTTTTTACGTGGATTTTGTGTTTTTCCCACTGCCGATTAACAATAACGAATGGTTCTTGGTACGATTAGAGTTGGCACCTCAGGAATTAGTTTTGTACCCGTCTGAAAACTTTTGTGGACGAGGAGACAAATTTAGGGCAGTTATTATTCCACGGTTGACGAAGCTCAAGGTGTCTTTAACTGGTTTGCTGGTGCATTTGCAGTATCAGAAAAAGACAGGCAAACCAGAATGCTGCATAACTCATGAGTTAAACGATAACTACGTGATTTCTAACAGGTCAATCGTAGGCAATGAAGCTGTCTATCTGTGTATTCTTATGGAGCATCTCGTTACAGACAAACCAATTAACATTACTGGAGATGTAAAACAAATATGTTTGTCATATAGACGATTCATGGCTGATAAACTGTATTTATGGCGGTGTTTGCCACGCCCAAATGCTGTTAAATAAAATAAGTCTTCTTTTTAATATTATATCAAAACTTGATTACATTGGGAAACGTTCATCAATTCAAACCTATAAATACATACGTTACTCCTCCCATCTAACCCCATTCTCATTTCAAAGTTCCCACTAACAAAAAAAATTAAATAAATGGATTCTTGGACCGACGAGGAAGATATTGTTGTTGTCGTTTCGTACGCTGCCGCTCGTGATCTGGGCACTTATTCAATTTTTGATACTGCTTTGTGGGGCATGTTTTCAACTACTTTTGCATTCACCTACAAGAGACGACCCGAAGTGTCGATATCTTGAGGACTCGTCTTGCTTTTCTACGCCTTAAATGTAAACGTTTTTTAGGAAGGTACAAAAATGTTAAAAAAACTCAGCCGAACATGGAAGAAAAAGAGGTCGTTGAAAAGGCTCTGCTCGACTACTCAATACTTTACGAGGAGGACTTTGAACACCTTTCAGTGTTTGAAACTTTGAAAATTTATCTGTAATTCACGAAATTAATTTGTAATATTTAGGTTGTAACGTTCAACTTAAATTTGTAATGTAACGTCACCTTTGTTTGACTTTAAACCGTTTGTCTATGTGAACCGTGATTTTAGTTTTTTAAGTTTTTATAAACATATTTTGGCCCAAACAGCCCACACGCTACATATGGACGGCCCAAACAGATTTTTTAGTAATATTTGGGCCCAAACAACCCACGCCGTTTTATTTTGTAATATATGTTTGGGCCCAAAAAGCCCACACGGTACGTATGAACGGCCCAAACAGAATTTTTAGTAATATTTGGGCCCAAACAGACCACATCGTTTTATTTTGTAATATTTGGTCCCAAACCGTTTGTCGAATATCTTGTGTGTGAACCGTTGATTTTAGTTTTTTAAGTTTTTATAAACATAAATTTTTATAAAACATATTTGGCCCAAAACAGCCCACACGGTACAAATGAACGGCCCAAACAGATTTATTTTCTATTATTTGGGCCTAAACAGCCCACATGCTACGTATGGACGGCCCAAACAGATTACTTTTCTAATGTTTCAGCCCAAACAGATTTATTTTCTATTGTTCGGGCCCAAACAGCCCATAAGTTTTATTTTATAATATTTGGGCCCAAACCGTTTTATTTTATGTTTAACTTATTATAAACATTAATTTTTATAAAACAAATTTAAACAAAAGAAAATAAACATAAACACCAAAAATATTAAACAAAAGATAATAAACATAAACACAAAAAATACGAAAAATAAAATAAAATAAAATCTATATAATAATATAGAATTTTTTAGTCACTGTTTCAACGGTTCTAATGAACGGCCCAAACATATTTTTTTAGTGATATTTGGGCCCAAACAGCCCACAAAGCTTTATAAAACATATTTGGGCCTAAACAGCCCACACGCTTCATATGGAAGGCCCAAACAGATTACTTTTCTAATGTTTGGGGCCAAACAGGCCACACAGTACAAATGAACGGCTCAAATAGATTTATTTTCTATTGTTTGGGCCTAAACAACCCACATGCTACGTATGGACGGCCCAAACAGATTACTTTTCTAATGTTTCGGCCCAAACAGCCCACACGCAACATATGGACGGCCCAAACAGATTTATTTTCTATTGTTTGGGCCCAAACAGCCCACAACGTTTTATTTTATAATATTTGGGCCTAAACCGTTTTATTTTATGTTTAACTTATTATAAAGATCAATTTTTATAAAACAAATTTAAACAAAAGAAAATAAACATAAACACCAACAATATTAAACAAAAGATAATAAACATAAACACCAAAAATACGAAAATTTAATAAAATAAAATCTATACAATAATAGATTTTTTTAGTGATTTTTTATTCACTGTTTCACCGGTTCTAATGAACGACCCAAACATATTTTTTAGTGATATTTGGGCCCAAACAGCCCACAACCTTTTATAAAACATATTTGGGCCTAAACAGCACAAACGTTGTATTTGGACGGCCCAAACAGATTAATTTTCTAATGTTTGGGCCCAAACAGCACACACATTACAAATTAACGGCCCGTTTTATTTTGTAATACTTGGGCCCAAGCCGTTTGTTAACGGACTCATACATTATAAAACATAAATTTGGGCCCTAACCGTTTGTAGACTTTATTTTGTAAGATTTTTTTTTTATTTTTTAAGTTATTTTAAACATGTTAACGGACTCAAAAACTTTTTTATATTAATATAACACACATAAATATTAAACATAAGATAATAAAAATAAACACCAAAATATTAAACAAAACATAATAAAAAAAATCTAAAACCATATCCTAATAGCCTCCCACTCCGAGAGATGTTTGAATTCATGTCCCTCTTCATGACGGTAGTTGATGAGGGCCACGTCCTTCGTACCGTCCTCCCCAAGGTCCGGCATTTCTGTCTCCACTTTCTTGTAATATTGGTCAAACCTCTCACATTCCAACCGCAGGACACGGAACCTGGAGGATAACGCGTCCACGGTCCGGTTGTGGTCCGGACCACGTAGTTGGGCAAAAATATGTTGAACACGAACCCAGACCCCCCTGTCCTCGTCGTGGAGGATCGGTCATCGCCTCCTCCCAGGCTTCGCACAGAGCAATATCTTCAACATCTGTCCAGGAATTGGCCATTTTCAGGTGGGTCGTTGCCGGCGTCGGAGAAGGTTTATAGTGAAAACGGATGAGAAAGTTTGATTTGAAACGGCGTGGTGATAAGTGAACTGGGTGAGGGTTTATATAGTGGGTAAATCAGGGATGTTGAAACACCGTGTGCAACGGTTAAAAAAGGCTGTTGAGATTCTTATTTTTTTATTTTTTTCGTTAATTTTTTAAGTCTAGTTTTTTAAGTTTTTATAAACAGAAATTTTTATAAAACATATTTGGCCCAAAACAGCCCACACGGTACAAATGAACGGCCCAAACAGATTTATTTTCTATTGTTTAGGCCTAAACAGCCCACATGCTTCGTATACAGATTTATTTTCTATTGTTTGGGCCTAAACAGCCCATATGCTACGTATGGACGGCCCAAACAGATTACTTTTCTATGTTTTTTGCATGGTAATTTACTGCAATAATATATATCGAATGAAAAACAAGTAAACTTTTATTATTATTTAATACAAATTACATAAAAGACATAACATGTAAAAATACAAACATAAACATTTCAGCTATAATACGCCAAGAAGTCTTTAGATAACAATATAACTTCGCCAAACCGCTGCTTAGGACTCGGTGGAAAACCGAGAGCAAATCGAAAATTAGGAGTGAATCTATTCTCTTCTTCTGGAATTCGCGTCAAAACACCTTTGCACTGATAAAGATGCGTTTTGAACTGGCAAGTTCCATCCACACTCACTGGGTAAGTAGAGGTGGCATTTCTGAAGAGACGACACTCCAATATGAGAAACGATATCAAATGCTAATTTGGCAACTAATGCCCAGAAACACGTATTTTACACTAACAAATACGTTTGGTTTCATAAATATTTCTTGCCTTTGATACACGAAAACTTCTATGAGAATCAAATAATGGAGGGAGGATAACATTTCTATGAGATTTAAGTGTGGTAGAGGGATCCGTTTAACAAGCACACAAAAAAAAAACAAGGGGGTAAATATATAAGGGAAGAGACTGTGAAACGGCTCGAAAAACACATTGAAACGGCTCAAACTATATGTTGAAACGGCTTAACACAGCTGTACCGGCTTAACACAGCTGTACCGGCTTAAGCCAGCTGAAATGGCTTAAAAAGTGGCCGAGACGGCACAAACAACGGGGGGAAACTGCTTGGCTTGCAGTAGTGGGGTCCACGTGTGTACGGTAACGGCTCGGCTCCAACCCAAGCACACGGCTTGGCTCACTAAAGGTGTCACACCCCAACTGATGGCGGAATCATGGGGGCGCGGCACTAGGCGAATCAGATTGCTCAAGAGAATCCATAACAACTATTAGCGACAATATTTAATGCGTTCATTATCCCATACTAATGAACAAATACAATCACATAAGTTATCACTGATGTTGTGTTCTCTCGAACAATACAAATCCGACAACCTAGAATTTTAGTTGAGTTTCTAGACTCCCTAGCTTGGTTGAGATAGTCTGCGATCTAACCTGCAACATACGTTAAAATAATGTCAATACAAAAGTATTGGCGAGTATACAGGTTTGATATGTAATAGCATAATTGATTAAAAGTGCTGCGAATTTCTACATACATAAACGGGATACACGACATACATACTCACAAAACCGATACTACTAGCTAAGTCCTCGATGCTCGAATACGCGATGGCAAACTAGACCCCGTCGGGTCAATATTACTATACTAGTCGTGGTGGGACGTCGCGAGTATAAGTCCTAGCACATATGCAACTAGCATCACGTATAACTATGCACGTAAGTCATTCGCAAGTGATAAGAAGTTTAAGCATTTGAGGTGATTTGGATAGAACGTATGTTACACCCAAAAGTGCGATAAGCAAAAAGGGTTCAAGTATACTCACCGTGCGTATTCAGCGGGTACACAACCTGATTGGGTTAATTTAGAGTGCGCCTGATTTAGTATGAACACGGAATAGTAGCGTAAGCGAGGCGCGGTGTAACTAAACGGTGGAAAGTTGAATAATAGGGCCGGTGGTAATCCGATCGGTTGACATGCTATCCGGTCGGTTGGCATGTTGCCCGATCGGCTGACATGTTGTCCGATCGGCTGACACGTTGTCCGATCGGCTGACATGTTGTCCGATCGGTTGACATGTTGTCCGATTGGATGACATGTTGTCCGATCGGTTGGTTTCGTGAGGCAGTGTCATGCGTGCCGATATGACACAGATAGAATTGCGCTCCCTCGGTCCAATCGATAGGGAGTCGGACCGAGTTGAAGATAGAATCAAATAGGTTAAAAAGGCGAGTTGAATTGCGAACGTAGCTATAACGGCGTGCGAGTAGCCTGGTGACACGAAACATCGAAGTAGCGCGTCTGATAGGCGACGAGCGATATGCGGGAAGCGAATAGTACGATTTCGGTTAGATTTCACGTTAAAACCCACATGGCATGTTTCCACGAGAGTTTGTTAATATGGCGAAACACCACGTTTGACCATATTAGTTTTGTCCCGTGAAGCGATGTCATGCATACTAACACTACACTGATTGCGATGAATACCAAGCGATGAGCGATGATTGATAAGCGATAAGCGACACGCGATAAACGGTAGTGACAACCGTCGAGCGATAAGCGACAATTGTTGCGTTGCAAGCGATGAAGTTATGCGTGATTAATGCGATTCGATTGGACTGATCAACACCACAATTTAACCAACATTAGACCCCCACATGGCCTTTTTCCACGAAAGTCTGTTGATATGGCTAAAACACTTATATATAGGAAGTACCAGCGGCGTATCCACCATGCTTTAACCATATAAGTTTCATCTCGTGAAGCGAGGTCACGTGTGCTAACTTAACACAGACATCACAGATATTGGTAAGCGATAGCGATAGATTTATACACAGCACACGATAAGCGATGGAGATTCACATGATAAGCGATAGAATTTGCGTGATACACATAATAAACGATAGTGATTGCGAGATAGATTTAGGTGATAAAGCGATAGATTCTAACAAAACTGCGATTGAGTTGCGATGTGGACTTACGACCAGTCTTGCGTCGCTGCAATTGCCCTGCGGGGGTAGACTTACCAAAGTCCATCGATGAGGCGATTGCATTGCGTTGGCAAACTTACGAAAAGTCTCGCAGTGATGCGGTTTGGTTGTTACGCCTTGCGATTGAGTGTAGTGTGTTGAAAATAACCACAATAGTATAATAGGTCTAATAACGTTCAACTCCACATGGCACTTTCCTCACGAAACTTCGGTAGTATGATAAAGCACACCTTGCTTGACCCCTACTACTTACATCCCGTGATTTGGTGTCACACTTTGTCGAGACGCTTATGGCACCTTTAGAATTCACTACAATCTCCGTGCACTGGCCCAAATAATCCCGTGTGCACCCGTGATTAGTCGTCCCTTGCACGTTTACCGCACCTTACTCTAAGAGTGTAGTGAGGGTAAAACACATTATATCGTGATATAGTATATATAGTTCGTGTGTGAATCTAGACTAAGTACAACGACTAGAGAGTGAAAACGAAGGCGAATGTTATCGTTACACATAGTGGCATCATTAAGTAATAGAGTAGGTTCAACACTTAGAACTTAACGTCGAAAATCATATCATTACATCATTATCCTACGCTTGCTGGGTGTTTGTTGCTGAAGGACTTTGCTAGAGCTGCGGTTGCTGTACTCAAATTCGTGGTTTAGCGTGACAGTTTTGGGCGAAGTGACCGTAACAGTTGCAATTGTTGCAATAGCGACAGTTAGCTCCATCCTGGTGGTGAAAGGTACACGTGTAACACTGAGGGTGAATTCCAGTGTAGGTACGTTTTGGAAGTAGTGGAACTGATTGAAGAGGCTCTGGTTGAGGCAATTCAGTGGTTGAAGAGTCCGGGCTTGAAATCTTTCGTTTGCGGCTGGGTTTTGTCGGTGTCTTGCGAAGAGGTGTCGTCGTTGGATGTTTCATCTGAGGACCCGCTTGCAGAATCTTTGGCCGAGTTGCCGGAAGAACCGTCAGCCGCTTCGTCAGAAGAATCGTCGGCAGATTCGTCAGAAGAATCATCGACAGATTCGTCAGAGGAATCGTCTGAAGAATTAATGACGATCGCTTGATAAGTTTGCTTGACAGGATTTTTGGAGAAAAACCCTTCTATGAGTCGTTTGTTGTTGATTTCTGCGGCTAAGCGGTAGGCTTCTTCGATGGTAGTAGGTCTTGCAGCTTTGACAAAATCGCCCACACATTCAGGCAAGCCACAAATGTACTTCGCGATGGCTTTTTCTGGAGTGTTGACTTGACTTGGGCAAATTATGCTAAGCTGTTTGAACCTTGCGGTGTAGCCAGCATTGTCACCTTTGACTTGCTTGATTTCCCAAATTTCATCTTCTAGCTTCTGGACTTCGTGAGGAAGGCAGTACTCTTTCTTCATGAGCTCCTTCAGCTCATTCCAAGTGAGAGCATAAGCTGCGGAGATCCCACGTTTGTTACGTTCGGCGGTCCACCAGTCGAGTGCTCGCGATTGAAATACTCCGGTGGCGCAAGTAGTACGGAAACTATCGGGACACCCACTTTGACGAAGGGTAACTTCGATAGAGTCGAACCACTGGTGTAGTTGGGAAACACCTCCTTCACCCGTGAAGACCATCGGGTCACAGGCTTTGAAGTGTTTGTAGAGGAAAGCAGATTGCGGCTCTTCTGTCTTAACGTCTTCCAAACTTCGAGAGTTGATAAGAGAGTGCACTTGTGTGACAATCTGAGGAATGACTTTGACCACTTCCCTGGTCACAAGCGAAGCAATCCTCTTTTCGTCCCTTCGTTTGGCTCGTCTCTTTGTTGCCATTCTCGAAGCAGAGTTGTTGGAAGGCATCTAGACAGAGAGAGACTTGGAGTGAGATTCGATCATAATGATTTTTTTTTGAGTTTGCGATGCGATTGAGCGCGATCAAAACTTGTATCGTGCAATATAAATAGATTTCACATAGGAGCCACATAGGAGACACGACATTCCTAGGTTCTCACACAATGATTTGGTTGTATTTAGATATAGATAGTTGTAGGTTACACTCATACACATACAGATCGATGTAGAATACGCGAGGACGCGATGAGAGGTAGTGAGCGAGAGCGTAGGCGAGTAATTTAGGCATTAGTTTTGTTGCGAAAATTCGGTCTTCGTTTTAGATTGCGATGGTTGTGCGAGTTGTGCGTTTTGTAAAACAGGGAGCGTAGATTGATAGATTGCAAAATAAACATATAAAGCGTAACCAAGTTTATCGTACGTAAAACCGGCGAGTCGTAGTCTTAGTAAAATAATCGGAGTGCCTCGGGTGTTTAGGCGTCGACTACCCAAGGTAACTCAACTATGTCCAACAAGTTCGTGCACGCGCGTTGGCCTAGAAGACTTCATGCTTCCACTGGGATGCAACTCATGGCATTTGTCTTCCTAGTCATCGCGTGGCTTGAGTCTTTCTCATGGTCGAGTCCTTGGTGAGAGCTTTTTGAAAACCATTTTAAATAGTGGAACGGTTCATTAAGGTACGGGTTTCACCCCTGACTTAACAACTTCGTTCGTAATTGTGGTTATGCTCTTCGAATAAATTCGTGAGTTCCACTAGAGTTGGAAGTGGAGACTTTCGTCGAGATGTGGATGTCACTCCTAACTCGATGAAAGGTTCTCGTGCTAGAAAATGCGCTGAGTGAGCAATCCTATCGAGAGTTCTTGGCTTTCACACCTGGTCTCGACTGGATCACTCGGTTGTGATATGCGAGTATTTTCGGAAACGTGTGCGTTGTGTCAGCCTTAGGAAAGGCTAAGTAGTATTTCAGCCTTAGGAAAGGCTTCTTCGTGTGAAGCTGTAGTACGCGGTACTCACACGAAGTTGTAGCTTTTAGCAATTTCGATCGAAGGTAGCAAGTAGGCCCAATACAAACCCTACCGGGTTCGTACGAGTCGACCTGTTGGTACTTAGACTATAGACTAGGTCATTTCTAAGACATCGACCCGGACTAGGTCGAGTCTTGCCTAATTCCCTATAGTTATGGCTCTGATACCAATCTGTCACACCCCAACCGATAGCGGAATCATCGGGGCGTGGCACTAGGCGAATCAGATTGCTCAGGAGAATCCATAACAACTATTAGCGACAATATTTAATGCGTTCATTATCCCATACTAATGAACAAATACAATCACATAAGTTATCACTGATGTTGTGTTCACCCTAACAATACAAATCCGACAACCTAGATTTTTAGTTGAGTTTCTAGACTCCCTAGCTTGGTTGAGATAGTCTGCGATCTAACCTGCAACATACGTTAAAATAATGTCAATACAAAAGTATTGGCGAGTATACAGGTTTGATATGTAATAGCATAATTGATTAAAAGTGCTGCGAATTTCTACATACATAAACGGGATACACGACATACATACTCACAAAACCGATACTACCAGCTAAGTCCTCGATGCTCGAATACGCGATGGCAAACTAGACCCCGTCGGGCGCAATAGTACTATACTAGTCGTGGTGGGACGTCGCGAGTATAAGTCCTAGCACATATGCAACTAGCATCACGTATAACTATGCACGTAAGTCATTCGTAAGTGATAAGTAGTTTAAGCATTTGAGGTGATTTTGATAGAACGTATGTTACACCCAAAAGTGCGATAAGCAAAAAGGGTTCAAGTATACTCACCGTGCGTATTCAGCGGGTACACAACCTGATTGGGTTAATTTAGAGTGTGCCTGATTTAGTATGAACATGGAATAGTAGCGTAAGTGAGGTGCGGTGTAACTAAACGGTGGAAAGTTGAATAATAGGGCCGGTGGTAATCCGATCGGTTGATATGCTATCCGGTCGGCTGGCATGTTGCCCGATCGGCTGACATGTTGTCCGATCGGCTGACATGTTGTCCGATGTTGTCCGATCGGCTGACATGTTGTCCGATCGAATGACATGTTGTCCGATCGGCTGACACGTTGTCCGATCGGCTGACATGTTGTCCGATCGGCTGACATGTTGTCCGATCGGCTGACATGTGGTCCGATCGGCTGACATGTTGTCCGATTGGATGACATGTTGTCCGATCGGTTGGTTTGGAGTTGATTTGCCGTCCGATCGGACAGCAGTCCGATCGGTTGGTTTGGAGTTGATTTGCCGTCCGATCGGACGGCAATTCGTTCAAATTTTCTGATTATGTCACACTCAATTGTTTTTGGGAAGGATACCGGTGAATTGTCTGAGATGATGTGTTATCGTGTTAAACCACTGAAATTCCATCGAGTTCAGCCCGTTCTAACGGCCGGGAACCACCCCGTCCCATCAGATCTGACCGCTTTTGACGGTTTTTCCATGTCTAACCCGGAATCACACATTACTTTGAGCAGATACATAATATTCTAGGTGAGATTGTTATAAAAACATGTGGAAATCACTCAGATCTGAGTTGTTCATGGTAAAATGAGGTCATGCTTTGAAGTTCATATGAACCCTTGATGACATCATCTTTGAACACCTCAAATCAGTAGATTTCACGGTTAAAAGTTGATTTTTAAAAGAGAGAAGGGTGTAGAATTGAGTGTAGATCATAGAAGTACAAGGTTTAGATCGAGAACTTACAAGAATCGCGAGAAATCGAGAGATGAAGGAGTTGGAGCGTCTTGTCAAACAGTAGCAGTCACATCAAGTGTTCTTGGTGTGACTGAGGGGTATTTAGAGGCAAGGAGGAGGAGAGGATGGTGAGTGGGGGCCATCCGTTCGGCTGGCCCATCCGATCGGCTGGCCCATCCGATAGTTTTGGGTCACACCTTTTTATCCATATTTTCATATATCTAACATAATTAGTCACATTGGGTCGTATATACATATCCATATATCAAAGTTGCGATACAATAACTTGGTTTCGTTTCGAATATGCGATTGCTTGCGATGCTTCACGGTCATCGAGGAAGGTAGAATAGGTCCTCTCTTAATGTCATCGTGAACGTTAATGTTCGATGTTTTTAGTGATGAGTTGCACTGCGACATATCACGGTTATCAAGGAGGGTAGAATTGGTCCTCACTCGACATCTTCGTGGTTGTCAGCAAGTGAAATGTGATGTGATAGTGATAGAATAGGCGATAATATGCGAAAATATTGCGATATAGCGATGTATGCGGTAAAGTTACATTATGATCCAAATCTCTGGTGCTAGGCGTAACGAGTGTAGCGAGTAGTAACAACGCACAAAAGTGCGGGTTGTTACAGAAGGTAATCGGCTAAGTTCTTTCAACAGGAGCCGAATGAAACGGCTTGGCTAAGTTCTTTCAACATTGGTCGGACACGTGGCGTGTTCTGAAACGCCTTCAAGCCGTTACAGGTTTTGTCGGACGCGTGGCATCATGTGGTTGGCTGGGCGTTGAAAGGATTTCTTGTGCCGTTTCAACTTGTGGAAACGGCTTTGTAAGGAGTGTCAAATGGATATTTTGGAAAAGACGGCGTTAATTTGGCCAATTTCGTGATTTTTCCTATTTTTTTTTTTCTGAAAAGAGAACTTCATTATGCCATAGCCGTATAGGACATGTTAAAAGGCCTAGGATACCCCAATCTTTTAAGGACATATTTTTAAATACACACGTGCACATGTAGTTGAATTTTTGGGGATTTGTTTGGTGTTTTATCATGGATTCCAAAAACATTGTTTTGTGTGCAAACCTTGGATTTTGAGTCAAAGTAGTAAGCTTCTCCCGCTTTAAGTTGTGGTATTAATGTAGATTGATTCGTTACGGTACCAACACAGTTGAAAGATGTTTTCGTGTATCAATTTTTTAAAAGAGGTGGAGTAGTTGTGGTAAAAAAATGAATAGAAATGTAACACCCTTATTATTATTTAACGGTTTAACGTATAATTTACGAAAAACAATCATGTAATTAAGATTACATATACATCATAAATACGGCTTATTAAAAACCTCTTACAAAAGTTAGAAGTTTAGAACATACTGTAATTAAGTCGTCATTTAAATGTAACAACGAAACGTCGTGCGGAAGCTTATTTCTTGATCGTGTTCGGTTTTTCATTGTGCTTGATCGTCCTCCGGTGCTAAAATTTTACCTGAAACTCATAAAACATTAGTTGGATTAGTCATACGTAACTTAGAACGTATTTAAACGGGTTCGCAATGCATCAACGGTTAAAATAAACGATTTTCGCGAAACTGACACATGCTCGCGTAGCGCTAGCACATGCTCACGCTACGCTAGCACCTGTTTTCGACAGAATGTTGTTTGCTGGTGCTGCAGATTCCCAGCATGACCCGATTTCACGGAAACGAGCATAACTCTCTCGTTTTTAATCCGTTTTACCTGATTCTTTTTCCTACGCGTCCGTAATTTAATTCTCCATCATATGGAGTTAAAATCTAACATCCGACATAATAAAATTTCAGACTTTTAACTCTTCGGCTTATTACCCTTTTTACCAAATTTTGACCCGTTCATGATTTCATCATCAAACATGTTTATTTGATCTTTAAACTTATGAAATTCCTAGTTTCAATGTATCCTATCATGTTAATCTCAAATCACGGGTTTCTTACATAATAAAAACCCGTTTACGCTCAAGTGCTTATTTTGACCCGTTAAGGGTATTTAAGCACTTTCAAGCCTAAAATCACTTTCGATTGCTTCTAGCATTCCATCACCACATTTCTCATCCTATAATCTTCCACCACAACTGTATTTATGGTGGGTTTAATGTAGTGATCTATATAAACCAAATTTTACCTCTCGAATCATTATTTTACGGCAAAAACTCAAATAGTGCCATTTGACTAATACAATACCTCTTTCAGATTCTATACTTATTCTAAGTATTTACCTAATCATAAAACTCGTTTCCAAACAACCTTTAAGGGTTGTTTATTCAATTTAGCCTACAAGGGCGTTTTGGTCGATTTTGGTCCTTTTACGACGAAGGACTCTCTCTCAAATTATTCGACCAAAATAGCACTTTTAACTACAACATAATTATGCGTACCTGGCCCGGATCAACAAGTAGACCCGATTTATACCTCGTTTTCATTATCACACCATCAATGGTGACGCAATTATCCGATTTGCTAATCGGTCCTGTTAACATAAGACTTGACAACCACATTAGTCGATATTGTCAAATGGTGTTATCGCCACCATTCGACCCGTTTGGACTATATGCCCAACATTATCTATTTAATCAAAAACATCGTTTTTGATCTCCAATTCATACATCCATCCCATCCCGGATTTTATTACCATACCCTTTTTCTTTTACACTCTTTTCTTACAATTTCAACCCATTTCGACTTACGCCATGGGTATCCTTTTAACCTTGATTTACATTAGTCGACACTTGACAAATTTCCATATTTCCAATATTATCGTTATCACGTTTACAACGTATCGAATAAACGGGTATTCTACATAAGTGTGTAAATTACACTTACCTCGCATCCACGCCACGCTTTTCTTTCCGTACTTGCTTCGTTTGACCCGCTCACTCATCAAGCTTCCCCTAGCTTGTTAAGCGCCAACTATCATTCATTATTCACAAGGTTGTTAGATTAGTCATTCCAAATCATGACTTTCACACCTTATGATTCTTTGACTATTTTTCTCTTTAAACTCATGAAATTCATCATTTCATCTTATTATTCAAAAACCCATTTCATGGTAAATATGATTTATGTACCCAAACACCTAAATTGTTCAAGTACTTTGTCTTTACTAACTAATATGATGATTCTAATCACAAGTTTGACACTAACATCATCATATCATAAAAACCCATCTCAATCTTGTATGAACAAATACCCAATCATGTAATTTGTTCAAGTACCTTGTTTCTATTATCAATTATATAATGGTTTTTAAACACAAGGTTATCATCATCTTCATTATTAAATCAAAACCCACTTAGCACATACAAGGGTCTTCATCAAATCCTTTGTTTCTAGTGCTAATTCATCAAGTTTTCATCTAGTGTTCATTTCTAAACATGAATTTCATACCATATCACTCATAAACTCAACATTCATTTACGAATTCTGATTTTGAGTGTTCATCATAGATTCCAAAACATTACCAAATTATAAAAATTTGACATACCTCACGATCCCCCTTGACTTGGTGATCGTTTGTAAGTGATCATGCATTTGATTTGAGCTAGTTTTGACCTTCAATTTGGTGAATTAGCTTGAGTTAGGGTTTTGGCTTCTCCTTGCTTCCCCTGGCCTCTTTCACGCACACACACACTCACACACTAGTTTATGTGTAGTGTTTTTAATTAAAATAAATATTAAGTTTCAATCTTCCTCTTTTGGCCCCTCAAGTTTGGTTAGTTAGCTAGGTAGGGTACAACCCACTTATTTCTAATAATGTTCCCCACTTATTAACTAGGTTAAGCATTCCTAATTAAATTAGTGGGTTCGGGGAATCTATGACTAAGTTTATCTTGAGTCCCGTTAACTCGGGCCTTTTTATCCATTTTAATTTCCTCAAAAGGATTTGTTCACTTTTTATTTAATATTAGGTTTATTTAATTAAATCCTAATATTTACCGGGTTACTTTTACCACTAACGGTACTTTACCCGTCTTTTAGTATTAACGTGGTTTGATTACCAAACCCGTTTTTGGGGTGTTACAAGAAATTTGAGTTTTTACAGTGAAAAAAATCAATTTTTATTTTTACACATAGCCGTTGGCCAACGGCTAGTTCTCTTGGCCAATCAGATCCCGCCATGTCACCTTGATAGCCCCGTCCAACGCCCGGGCTGAATCCCCCGCCCAAGGGGCCACGTCGAAACCCAAGCCCACCCGGGGTGGTGACTTGGGCGTTTGTACCCAACCCACGCTCCAACCCCACCCCATACCCCATGGTCTTAGTCCCTATCTTTTTTTTTTCTGGGAAGTCATGACCATGTGGTTAGCAAGTCTATTAACCCAATATTTTCTCCGTAGCTCATCTCTTTGATCATAGTGATAATCCAAAATTCGTTTCCGGTTGTCGGGAACCAAAGGAAGGTTATCTTAAATAACTAAACTAGGTTTGGAAGATGATGTGTGTTGTTGTCACATGAGGTGCACATGATCAGACTTAAC